>KN805369.1:4067744-5267744 GCA_000818905.1 Trebouxia gelatinosa | reverse complement strand
CAGCTGCATCCACCAAAATGCCTCGCAAGCGTGCAGCTACCACAGCGACTGCCATGCTGCCTGCCTTCTCATCGTCTATGCCTGCAGTGCAACAGGCAACGCGGTAAGCTATATAGTAACCAGTGCAAACTGTTAAGGCAGGAAGTCGAGTCTGCCAAGCTACCTTCCTTGTCAGCACTTGACTTGCAGTTGCACTGGAAAGCACGTTATGCAAGTGCGCAAACCATAAGGCACACATCCTGCGCAGCCACTACACACACTTTATCTGTATATTGTTACTCTGTCCTGCAGCGCACAGATTTGTGCGGTGCGTGCCAAGCAGGATGATGAGCAAAACTATCCAGAATGAGCGATTNAGGCTGGCCTGGAATCATGTTCAGCATTGAGCTACAGCAGGGCATGGCATCTGTACTGGATGCTGACCTGGATGGCTGTGCCTGTACACCTGGAGGGCCTGTGGTCTGCCACTGCAGGGAATGCATCAGTGCGTAGTGCCTCCAAAGCTGCTGATATGGTGAACTCGCACTCTGACACCGGCAACACAAATCGGCGTGCTGCAGCCCCAATGGGATCTTGAGGTGCTTGCTGCATCTTGCCTGGGCGCGAGGGACTCGTAGGTTGCCGTGATGCTGTGCTGAACCCTATGCCCAGCTGTTGCTGTATTTGCTGTGGTGTGTAGTCCTTGGAGCCATTGAAAACAAACGACTTGTTTAAGACATCAAACCCAAGCTCATACACTTGTACATGTGTGCCAAAGGTGATCAGGGCAACCCTGGCATACTCAGGGATGATCTGCAATGCTTGGCTGATTGCGCCTTGGCTGGCACTGAGCTCCTCTTCTGACAGGCAGGTGTCAATGACAAAGACATATGCTGGAGCATACACAGCCTTGACAGCTGGTAACCTGTACTCTATGGTGGTATACTCCTGAAACAGTTCGGCTGGCAGCATCTGTTCGTTGATGCCACTATACTGAGCTGGGAAGTGGTTACGTGCATAGCACATGGGACAGATCCAGATATGCGCATTGAAGTCACAACTGGCAAAGGGGTTCAGAATACCCCCACAGTTCTTGCAAGGCACGGGCTCATATTCCATAACCTGCATGGTGCTAGCACAGATGAAGACATGCACAGAGCTGCTGTGATCTGCCATGTGTGCTAATGACTTGGCCTACCTGGAGATGCTGTAGAGGTTTGTTTGGAGTGTATAGCGCAGCGAAAGGGATCACACACTTAAGTGCTTCCACTCTGCTGCTGGGCCAGATGTTCCAGGGCATGCGAACGCCGTCCAACTCCTCAAGCTCCGAAAAGTCACCCATAGTGACTTCCCCGCCCCCACCTGGCTTTTGCTCACTGACTGATTGATCGAGATGTCAGTTGCAATATATTCTAGTTCAAGCCAGCAACCTGGCAAAATAGAACCAGCAGGGTCACCCCCGACGATTGTACCAAGCTGGATCTCGATACTCGCGAAGTTTACCCATTGCAGTTGGCTTCGTTGCTTTCCGCAAGTCACGACGATTCAGAACAGCAATACGAACAATCTTGCATGCGCTACGTACGACCTGCGATACACGGAGAGCGAACCTCCTCTTCAAACTCCAACCTCGACTCAAGTCTGTAACTGACTCAGGACTAAGGTGTTGGTGCGGACTTCCGCTGGCGCAGCAGCGTGCACCTCGGCAACTCGTGATACAATGCTGATAGGCACAGTAGTCTAGCTGCTGAGTTGTTCCTGGCAAGCCTGCATCTGATGTGACGGCGTCTGCCGTGCAAGCCTAAGCTGAGTATCGTCTCAACACCTACCTCAACAGCAACGAANGTGATGCAGCATCATGCAAAACAGCATCAAGTGGCTCGGAGCAGTCAAGATAGCCTGCTGCAGCGCACACTTCAGCTTTGCAAGAGTTGCAGCTTTTTCAAAGCATTGCTACATCCGTCAGGTGCAATGCACATTGTGTAGCGCTAGCATCTGCTTGCACATTCAGCCAGTTAGGCAGTTGATTTCTGCTGAGTCACATGTTCATATTTCACAAGACAGCCACCAACATGTCAGCAACAACAGTGCCTTCACTGCAGGTGCATGGCCAGCGCTCATAACAGCAGCAAAGCTGCCAGGGGACTATGTCAGCCCTGCAGCAGCTCTGTGGATAGGTGCCCACATGTGGGCATGGCTCAGCCCCAACACTTACCACATCATGCAGTGCCTGGCTGCCAGTGTCCCTCTCATGGCGGGCTATGCTCAGACCAAGAGAGCTGCTGCATTAGGGCATCTAGCTGCAGGTGAGGGCTGTCTTTGCCTTGCTCAGCTGGCTTGGCCTCTGCCCATGTCCCCCCTGCTTTACTGTGTTCAGTTGCCCTGTTGTGCCCTGCCCCTGCCCTCTCCTTGCCAAATGCCTTCCTTTTCATGCCCTGCCCGACATGCCCTGCCTGACATTCACCTTCTCTGACCTGAGCCTTCCTGCCTTCCTGCTCTGCCCTTGCTTGCCCTTCCTTGCCCTGCCCTTCCCCACCGTACCTTGCTTGAAATGAGCAATCATCTACTTCACAGAACTGACTCGCATCAACCATCACAGTAGCACTTTGCTTGAAAGGCAGGCATGTTTTAGCTTGCTCTCATACAGGAGATCAGCGTTTTGTTTGGGTTTTGCATGCAATATTGGGCAATTGCGATGCACAACTTGATCAATGCACTTGACCGCGCAACCCTATTTTGGGTGATGAGACAGAGCCTCAGATGAGCTACAAAGCTTACCTGGTGTGNCAGACAGATCCTGCTGGCATGCTGCTTGCCAATGGAACCAGCCTGGGTGAGACAGTGCTTGACACCTTTGCAGTTGCGTCATATATGAAAAAATAGTGCTGGCTGTTGTGGCTGCAACTGAGCTCAACGACCTGTGATTGCATGCTACCACAGACAAATTTGCATTGGGTCAGATGTTTCTGTGCAGCATGACAATGCGCCTAGCGACCACAGGTTAGTCTGGGTAAATTCAAGGCCGTATTCTCATGTCATTGTATATGTGTGTCCACATCAATTGCAGGCTTGTTCTTGATTGTCCGTCGCTTGCTACATGTGCACTCTGAAACAGAAGCACCGTGAAGTAATTGGCAGACTGGCATTCAGGCTTCTTGGATAGATGCCTACAATGCAAACACGGCAAATCTGACTGATGCAGTTGATATACAGTCAAGCTACATGGTTTTAGCGTTGATGAGTGCACACTGCAGGGCCAGACGCACAGTCAGGTCAGATTGCCCCCGCCCGGCAACAGTCGATTGGTCAGGGGGCCCAGGCCAGACCCCGTCACAAGACCCCTCAACCACAGTGCCCCCCACACAAAGATGCCAAGGGCTTCACCATGGGCAGGGGCAGGGCCACACTGCCAGTTGCTCCTACTGCTCCTGGATCTTCTTCCACTTCAATTCAACACTCATTTAGTCCACAGGTGCCTCAATCTAATGGAGTAGGCGCCGCTACTTCAGCCAGCACTTCTGCCAGTGTGCCTGAACAGGCCACCTCCAAANCAACAGTGCGTGGGCTATGCGAGCGAGTCATGGCTTGACGGACGATGATGGGCGCGCGATTACGAGGGTCAAACACCGCAAGGGTACTGCTCCCGATTGATGCCGGAAGTCACATGCGCATGTGTCTGTTCATGTGAATGTTCCTGGTTTCACTTGTACGCATCGCGTGAAAGCAACGTTCAGGCGGCTTGTTGTAGCTGACTTCCCTCTCGGAGCGGTTTTGAGCGAGGCGTACTTCGCAGTCCCGCCATGGTCAAGTTTCTCAAGGTGGGTGGTAAGCGACACGTCGTGACCGACAGCTTTCAACGCTTACATACGCATAGCTGNCTGCTGTGCCTGTGTGTGCACAGGCTGCATTCAGAGGTGAGCCGCCCTGCGAATCAGATATCGTGCATCAAAACTGGCATGGCAGGCCAGAGTTTGCATAATCACAATGCCTGCGTTGTCAGCAGCAGATGCGCACATTGACCTACAATTCCATTGCAGCGCAGTCACTCCTACACCACCCTTACTTGAAGGCATAGCAGCACCCACATGAAAAGCATCGCGGTGTGCAGCGTAGTAGACACACTAGTTGGCAGCATACAACTGCAAAAGCTAGCTGATCATCTGCCAGAACACAAGTATACCTCATAGTCAGTAGTGTTAATGATTGCGCCTGCTGCCAGCAGGAGCTCTATGGCGTGAATGTGCAAATGTANGACACAGCCAGCCTTACAGCATATATGCAACAATCGAATCACAGAAGCGTACACAGCATTGTCCTTGTTGCAAGAAAGGAACATGACCCGTGACTATGAGCTGTGAGCACCTCTCACACGGCTACTAAGCAGCATAAACAGCAGCACTCCCTCCGGCTGCTTCCAATGGTTGTTGGCATGCAGTTACATCCTGTATTGCTGTGCATACCCAGATGATGTGTGTGTGCATGCTTTGCTTTTCTGTCCAACATATATGAATATATATTCAAAGATGCTTCAAGTGCTGATCGTGTCGTCATATAAAAGTTGTGCATGAGCAGTGAAGTCTAAAAGGCATTCAGCGTAGTCAAACCGCTGCATGTTCACTCATGCTATCCTGACTCAACAGAGCATAGAGCTTCACCCTACACTCGTCATGCATGACCAGCCGGCATGTCTGTCCGAGACCGCTGACTCGCAAGCAACAGCAGCAGTCGCTGATACAAGCTGTAACAATAGTATATGTATACATAAGATTGTTGATGGTAAGCAATCTTGGGCAGCAAATGCGACGTGATGGCCACGTGAAGTGCATATGGGCGCTGATTGATGGCAACAGCACCCTGTACATCAACAACATGTGGCTTGCAGTGTGACATGTGCANGCCACTGTGCTGTCTGAGACCTAGGCCCTGATGGCTTGTAGCCATTAGCATCATTCTCAACCCAAACCTGAGCAAGAGCAGAACCAGTTTGGCACATACAGAAGCTTGAGGCGCATCGTCTCATGTCATTACTGCATGAACAGCTAGAAAAGCATATAACATGAAGTGACTCCAGTCGCCATGATGCAAAGCAGCTTGCCTCACAAAGCCATGTTAGTCCACATGGGTTACAAAAGGTGCGACATACATTCANCAGCACATGATGCAAACAGCAGCTGCCTTTGCCGCCGCCATAGATTCTTGCAGGCTCTGTTACAGGCGCTGTCATCGCAATGGTAGTGTCACCGATGACTATGAGTGCTGCATTTGCCGCCTCACTTTGTGTGCTGCCATTACAGACATATGCAAAGCGCCCAGCTCTGTGTACTGATATCAAGTGTTGACTGTAAGTGCTGCTGTTGCAGTTCTACCCATGGGGAGTGAATGCCTTGCCAGAGGACCGCAAGCTGGCGCAGCGCCTGACTGGTAACTACAGCGGCCCCGCTGGCGACCTTACCCCCGTGCCTGACTTCTACAACATGTTTGCTGTCCAGCACAACAAGCCCATGGCCATTGCTGAGACAGGTGCCATGTTAAACACCCAGTCCCCAGCTGTCGTGGATGCTTACCACATGAAGGTCAAGTGGATGGAGCAGGTGGGCGGAGCCTTGACTTCATATTTGANCAGGTCAGTGCTGCACTCAGTCATGCTATTACAATAGGCTGCTGCTGATATCAGGTTCTGCAGAGCTTCGTTGGTGGTGATGTGTTAGCTTCATTGTTGCCAGCTTCACTGCTGAGATCTAGTGCTATCAGCAATGCAATGGCGCCCACTACTGCCCTACCAACAGCTCCTGAATGTTGCCAAACAGCTTGCTTGTCTGGCGGAACCACAGCACATGATGCAAACAGCAGCTGCCTTGGCCTGTCCATGACTGTCCTGCCCTGCCTCCCCTCCATGAATCTGCCCTGCCTGCCCCNATAGTGTCAGGTCTGTGGAAGTCTTTCCTCGATGTTGGATAAGTGCCTACTTTGCTCGAGACCTGCTAAGCTGCATTGTGTGGAAGTCAACAAGGTTTTGGATGGTGTTGCTGTGGTGTCATGTGTTTGGAATCTTTCCTATGGTGTTGGATATGTGCCCACTGTGCTCAACATCATGAAATCCTACCTAGAGTCACCACTTGGATCCATACTCAAAGTAAACAATTGAAGGTCACTCACTCCAGAATGTCGACTAGGACTGCTCTCTATCTACCACTAGAGTGATGTTGTCTAATTGTACAAGCAGTCCTCTCGTAACGCCATGTTGCTGGGCCAGAAATGACAATGGCCCCTACCAATTTCATTGACTTAGTCAAAACCCTCAGAGCACTTTAGTTGCATGCAGGCTGGCAAGCGATGTACATGATGACATAATGTATTCCAGCAATGAAAGTGGTATCTTGACACTGCGCAGCCAACAAAAATTGTTGTTTTAAATACTTCACGTCTTCTAGAAGGTAGCTGTGCAGGATTGCTAAGCAGCAGCTAGAGATCAATGGTGTCAGTACACTTAGCCATACAGGAAGTGTACAGTAAGTAAGCCTTGAGGCAGCTGATCACTCCAAAGTCCTTCCTAGTCAGTATGAGGGGGCGGACGATGAAGGTGCGTAGATACTTGATGTATGCATGTCCAATACCGTATTTGAATTTCGAAGTTGACCTATCATAGGATCACGTCGGCCTGCGCTCCTGCCTTTCGGAAGGCAAGGCGCATGCTGCTGACAATTCCTGTGAGGAGCAACTATGGTGATGTCTTCCTCTGATTGAATGCCCCACTGTGAAACAGCAGGCATATGCGGCGATGCATGCGTCCTGCTACCTGGACTGCAGGATCAGTCTGCTAAGGCAGTGCTGCAGACCTTGAACGCGGTTACAGAGGTAGCGTCGACATAATGCACAGCGTGCCCTCCTACGACTGCGCAATTTGCCCTACAGTACGAGATCTTCTATCGATATGGTACCAAGCACAAGCCTCACTCCAAAATGAGCCAGCTTGCACTTACACGAAGTAAACATCATCACAGACGAATTTGGTGTACACANTGTGACTACCTGTAAAAGAAACCCAAAAATGTCGACCATGTTGCAAGCACAGTTGTACTACTTACATGTAGTACAGCTAATTAGTATACTGCTTAGTGAGCAGGCTGATCCAAGCAACGTCTGGTACCTTATGAAGCTTTTTCCTATCTAGACTCTATCTTTTCATGCTGTAGCAATATGTATGCTGGTTGGGACATACAAGCTTGTTTTTGTCTAGCGCAAAATGAGTGTGCATTAGCTTTCGGATTGGGCATTGCACATGGGTCAATGATCTGGTGAAACCTGGCTTATGACAGAGCTTGGCATCATTGTACTGAACTTCAGAGGCCTGACCAGACTGTGACTGGTGACTCACGGTGAAGCAAGCCGATCAATCAATCGAAACTTTCCCAGCGTTTGATGAACTCGCTTTGGCCAACATTTCTATAAAATGAGGGCCTACAGGTAAATTTGGTCTGCCTGCAGAATTGACTGTGACTCGTCCTCAACTGCAAGCTCAACAGGGGACAAAGGGTCAAAATGCAGTGCAACGCCTTGACTTCAAACAGCGGTACTCGAGGCTTGTTAGGCTGCAGGACAGCAGCCTTTATCACCAGGAGACGTGCGTTCTCGATTCGTTGCGCTTCAGACGACCGGTTGCAGCTGCCGTCCTGGCCACAGCTTAACTTTAGGCGAAACTTGCCGTTCCCGCACCGAGTCCGTAAAGTAGCTGTTCAGGTCAGCCTTCTTGGAGTTTGCACAAGATTCGACAGCCTGCAGTATGATGTTGTTTGCACATCGGGTGTGTCTGCGGGAGCAAGTGNCTGTAGCATGGCTGCATGCAAGCAAGATCTAACACCTGTTTGACAAAGAGCATCTGGCCCTTGGGGTGGCCCTTGTGATGTCTGTTGGTTGTAGTGAGTTGCATACTGAACCTGTTGCACCAGCTCAAACATGCCCCAGCATGGGGGCTGTATATCAGCTATGTGTATGGCAGCAGCATTTCTGCCAAGGAGGGTGGGAGCATGCCACTGCCTTCTGATAAAGCAGGCGACCTTTGCATGGGCACAACTTGCTTGTGTTCTGGAGCTCATTGCACAGCTGAGGCTGAGTTGTATAGGCTTCGAAGCCTGTTCCCCAGAAGACAGCCATGCTGATACAAGCCGCCNATCGCCAGGCTGAGCAGGACGATTTATTTTCATGAGCGTCTCCAAACCAATATCTTCAAGGAGTACTCTTGCCAAGCCAGACTCCTGCATCACAGATGCATGGCCTTGATGAAAGTGTTCTGCACATGCAGTGTTCTATGCACAAAAATACCTGTCTCAAGCTGCATGCGTGGGGCTTGTCTTCGAGNAAGGCATAGCACCGCTGCAGCAGCTCATGCGCATTAGATTCCAGTGGCAAATCCCACAGGAATGACCCGTTCGCAAAGATGAAAATTGCAGTGTTGTCTGGACCAAAGGCCATTTCCTCAAGGTACCCTTCAAGATGAGCTTTCTGCAGTTTGCGCATGGAGTCTTGCAAGGAGTGAGACAGCTGCCATGCCATTGTACAGCGACGCCGCACAAAGAATTGGTCATCTGGCCCTAGCTTCACCCACTGCATTGGATCTGATGCATCTTGATGTGCGTGCTCAGTGAGGTAGTGTTCAAGGGGCTTTGGGATGTCATCAGCATAATAGTTGTCGCCGTCTGGCCCCCCCTTTGCTGCTTCATTGTAGCACACAATCCAGCCACCATTAGGTTCGATGGAGATGCTTTTTAGATCTTTCAGCCTGTCCTCGTTGATTGCTTTGATTAGGCTGGCTGGGACTGAGCTGGCATGCATGCGCTTGCCATTGCTGATGAAGTAGCCTTCTGTCACAGGTGCAAAGCTGAACAGGCAGCAGCGAGCCATGTCTTGCTCTCACTGCAACTGTCTAGAGTGGCGCATTATCAAACGAGACAAAGAACCAGGGTTTGAGGGGCTGCAGTGCAACAAACAATACATGAATCAATTGTGCGAGGTAGACACAAACAAGCGCAGTCTCACCTGTGCTAACACTTTGAAGCACCCGAATCTCAGCTGCAAAGTTCATGGTGTGCTGTATGCCTCATACTTGCACCAAGACTGGCCTAGTAGGCCACTGCGCTGGCTGCTATCAGTGTACAGGTGGCGACACACGAAGAGGGCGTACACACGTCTGGAACCTATGCAGTGCTGCTGTCCGACAAGGTCCTGCTGCGACGACAGAGCGCCTGTCTCGTCAAGGAAGAACGTAGAGGTTCGCGAGCTTCACCCAAGCTATCCAAGGCTGCTTTTGCAGGTTCTTAGGTTACTCATCGCAAATCATAGCCTATCCCTCCAGTTTGCCATATGCGAAGCGCAACTTGCGACTTCAGCAAGTTCTGATACTAGGCAGGCACAAGAATAGCCTGNAGGACAGATATTCCCCTCCCTATTTAAACATACACAGGTGTATGCCGTGATTTAATGTTGGATGAAAGTTAGATGATCGATAGACATGCAGTGCATCATGCACGAAGTTGTTCCTGCTGCAGGCAAAGCCTGTATCACATGTCTGACAAGCTCGTTGTATGCCGTCTGGAAGTGCTAGTTGGAGTTCATGACAACCAGTGCATGCAATGCGCTTCGTTACAGTTATCGGTTCTTTGTGCTTGTGCACATAATCTCACGCACGACCTGACCCCCCTCCACCATTACACAGCCTGCACATCTCTGGCACAACATAACCATGCCCGTTCTTGCCAATTGTACCGCATTGTCTTTGCTGACAACAAAGCCCATGTTAAGCAAATCCAACATCGTCAAGTCCCAGGCCGATTGCCAGCAGCAGTCAACATCACCATTGCCAATGGACTGTTGTGACCAAGCCTGAATACTGATTGACTAATCAATGTCAGAAATGGCATCCCCAACACTGGAATGATAGACAAACCAAACAGGTGAATGTGCCTCCTGACGTTTGGCGAAATAGCTATAGTTAGTGGCAACCTCAATCCCGATGCTTTGCAGCCTTGCGGGCTTCATGTGTAGCTGCTCCTGACATGACTAAATTGATCTCCTCAGTATGACAGTCGTATCTGAATCGCATACGCAAGTTGGGCACATTGGTTTTGTGAATGTCATTCCCATCTGGCCCTGGCTTCCAGTACTCAGCGCCAACCCAGTGCATCTTGATCTGCATGCATATAGTGATAGGTTGCAGCCTTGTCTCGTTGATGGGCCTGTACAAGGAGCTATCGTAACAGGTACATTCCACAACGTGGAATGCTTGACCAAGCTCAAGCTTTGCAGTGTGCTGATTGCAAGGAAAAATTGCAGGGATAGCATTGTTAGTTGGCAGCGCACCAATCGTAGTTGCAGCGGCCATAAGCAGTCCAGAACATGTATTTGGTGCAGATACTGACAATCGAGCCAGCACAAAATGCAGTTGCATGACTGTCGTCTCCGACACACCAGACTTGAAATATGTAACTCCAGCTGACATAGCATTGCTGCAAATTGTGCTTGCAGTGTGCGAAGCTATGGTCCAAGCCTATTTCTTTAGGTTTGAGCCAGCACATGCTCGCGTGGGGTGGTTTGCCAGCTGGGTCTCGTGCTCAGCGCCGGCATATGCACGCATGCAGTTGGTAGATGCCGATCATTCAGCCAATGTAGAGCATGTTCAGGCTTTCAGAACCGACTTGGCCTTCACAGAGCAGGTAGCCAAGCTTGCTGGCATCAGCATGAGCACCTTCCCTGAACTGTTGCGCTCACACCTAACCGTTTTTCAATGGGAAATGAAGCTGCAAGACTTTCAATTTGGTATCAGCCAGCAGGAGGTTGACTTCAAGGGTTATATAAGCGGTTGGCAGCTGGAGAGGTTGGCCAGCTGTCAAAGCCTCTAGGCTGAGGCATGAGTCGAANCACAGGGCATTGAGCTGGCAGTGCAGTTGGATATGGTCTCTCAGCTGCAGGTGTTGCTCCAGCAATTGCTAAATGCAAGTGACAGGGGTATATAGAGTAGAGTTGGAGTCAGGTTGAGATATGATGAGCACAAGGTGGCACCACTGCTTACATCAGCAGGCAGGCAGCGAGGCACATGCAATAGCATCAACACAACCAACTGTATACGTGAAGCTGCAGCTTGTTGTGTGTAGTACATGACTGGTTGTAGTAGCAGCTTCAAAGAGATGATATGTGTTGCGCCCTGCTAGACATTGGTTGCGCACAACACTCAAGCTTTTGCGCAGCAACCAAGCATGTGCAAAAGTGAAGCGTNGCTGATTATGCTGACAGTCAAATGCAGTGAATCAGACATTTCCTGCCGGCCATTAGTGTTCATTTGGCTTTCAGAAGGGCTGCTCTATGTCAGATGACCAAGTTGCCTGTCTGGCAAATGCACAAGCTGAATGTACAGGCATATGAGGGGGAGTGTACTGCTCTAAGGGAGGAGTGTCGAGCCATCTCGGAAGACCTGGAGGTTCTGGTGAAGGAAAATCAAGTGGTGAATCACCAGCTAACCACTGTCATAACTGAGAGGTGAGCAGCAGACACTGCTGCGCGCATAGTGCTTGTTCCCTGCTGTCTGTCTTACTCAACTGTACCTGGACACATTACGTTGCACAATCTTATTACCGAGAAACTGTTCGAGGTGCTGATGTCTGGGTGCATGCATGTTGGAACGGTACCAGTACATGTGCGGTGACCATTGGACTATACCCAGCCCGCAAGATATGCTGCTATAACCGTATTGATTGATCTTCGTGTTATACACATGGTCAACAGGTCAGTATGGGTGGCTGTTGCAGGGATGACTGGGCGGCTGAGCTGCNCCCTTTTGGCTGGTCTCAGGAGTGCTGGGTCCATCATAGTGGCCTACATTGCCAGCACTGTAATGGTCATTGTCTGGCTGGTCTTCACCATTGAGGTCACGCTGCAAGAGAATGAGGAGGATGCTAACGGCATAGCCAGTCCAGGAAGAACTGCTGAGCTCATCAAGGTATGCTGCCGCAGCTCTTTGCCTCATCTTCTTCATGGCAGTGTTCATGCTATGTCTGAGGCCCTGATCCTTCTGGTTTGTGGTGTGTATGATCTGTGGTGTGTGGTCTTTGGTCTATCATTCTCCATGATAGTGTCTGTGTTGTGTCTGAGGCCCTTGTCCTTCTGGTCTGTGGTATGTATGGTCTGTGGTCTGGTTGTCTCCATGCCAGTGTTTGTGCTGTGTCTGAGGCCCTCATTGCATCAGAGTACCTGTTGTTAGGCCTCACGGCAACTGTACCATGTGCAGAACTCCCTGCTGGTCTGTGGTGTGTGTGGTCTGAGGCCTGATCTGTCCCACGATAGCGTATGTGCTACGGCATAGGTCATCCCTCCATCAGGGCATGAGTTGATGGGTCACTACGTGCCTCACAAAGCTCAGCATGCTCCATGATGTACCTGCTGCATATGGTCACATGGGATGGTATGGAAAAGGAATGCATGCTAACACAGCCCAGCATGGCACAATCCTTTTAGCCTATCAACTTAATATAACACCATGTGGCACAGCACAGCTTGCGAGTTGATCAAGATGTGGCTTTGTTCAACAAAGTTGGCAATCACGAACAAAGGCGATGTCAGCAAGCCCTGCAAATCATTTGTACTGAGCAAGCTCGTGCCCATGCAAGCAATCAGCAGGTGGAAAAGTTATCACAAGAGAGCAGAATCATTCATGGTCATCATGGGTACACGAATGTGGGTTAGCCAATATTGGCAGGCTGACATGACTACCAAAGTTGTCCCTGCTCATGACAACACAGTTTCCAGCTGGTGCTATAGTGGCATGATCAACAAGTCTCTATCCCCAATCAANGCCTAGCTGCATTGGCATCCTCCTTGGGCGCTGAACGGCCATTGTGTGTGGGCGACACCCGATCTATGTTCTCAGCTGTCTGCTGGTATGCCTGCGCAACCTTCTGCCTCCACTCATCAGGGTAGTTTGCTGGCATAGCAACTACCTCCTGACCATTGTGACTGGCATCCAGCTGGCCGTCTAACCTCTGCTTGGGTGCAACCGATGCATCCGGTTCCTCATCACCCTCAGCAATGTCGTCCAGCCGCTCTTCACTAGCTGCACAGGCACCACAAGCTTAAACGCAGTGCAGTAACCTCATGTCAACATGCCTAGGTTGCCCAAACTTGGAGCTTAGAGCAGGATGATGAGCCTGCCTAGGTTGCCCAAACCTGGAGCTTGGAGCAGGATGATGAGCACAATGATAGAAGACAGCCACGCATGGCTACGGGCTTCCAGACTGTCAGTCTCTGTAATGCAGTTATACTGTACAATGAACAGCAGCAGTCCTTGCTAAGGACAGAGCATGGATTGCTGGTGTTGCATTGCTTTAAACTCAAGAGCCAAATGCACATAGACAGCTATACAATGTGTCGATTGAGACCAGATGTGCCAGCTGCTATGCAGCTGTGAATGCTTGCAAACACCTGCTACACATCGGGAACAGCATTGCATATGTTAAGGCAATGTCAAAGCGGCAGATATGGTGCCACACCCAACTGCACCACCAATTGCGCTGCATAAGCCGTTGATACAAGATGCTGTACCGTCATGATGTCAATGAACTTACTGTCATCAGTGCTCTCTGTGTCAATATCAGATGGTTCATCTGAAGTAGCAGAGGTAGCAGCGTTTGAGGCTGCCTTGAGAATGGGGTTCAGTGCCTTCTTGATCCTATTCTTCCTGCGTCNACTATATCCTGCTGACAAGCCTGTGAAAGCAAAAATTACATGCGGTGATAATTGCAAGGCATTTAGCAAAAGCGACAAAAGGGAACCCAAAGTAGCCTTCTTTGGTAGCTCCACTGGCTGGCATCATGGTCGCAGAAGGGCAGCTGTTCATGCAGGCATACAACATCCTGATCAGGTTCACAGTGGGTTCACAGCACTGCTTGACCTCGATGACAAGGTTGACATGAAAGATCCAGCTTTTGGCCAGGTCTACAACATGATGTCAATGCAAAAACAGGTCCAAAAATACAAATACATCATCAATGCTGACGGCAACTGTGCTGCTCACCGTTTGCGTCACTTGCTAGCATCTGATTCTGTGGTGTTTTGGATTGCATCAGATCAGGTGGAATGGTTTTACGCATTGTTAGNCGACTGGAGCTGCATATGCTTTGCCTCTTATAAGTCAAGTATGGGTTCGCGCGTTTGACATCTGCCGTTAACTGCATGTAAGGTGGAGTAGCACTGATGTCATAAGAGCCTGAAATCATGCAGTGGTGGCAAAGGCTTGTTCGGCTTTGCAATAAAACAAGGCTGAGAGGCTGGGCAACCTCATCAATGCGTCATGCTGTGAGTACAGCTGAGCAAGCCTGAAACTTGATTGGGGTTCAAGTGCATGAGCAAATGTGCAGACGAAACAACGTACTACAGCATGCTGCCGGGTACGCCAGCACCAGGTGACTGTTGAGTTCATCCCTTGCTCAGTAGCCAAACGTAGAGGACTCTGCTCGTATTGAGGTCCAGTATTGCAAAGAGTATTGTGAAGCACAGGGCAGCACCTGAGTGAGATCGGGCTGTACTCTCCTGATCTTGCTTTGCAGTTCCTTCATGTGTACAGGGATCTTGATCACATCCTCATGCTCCATCATGTACCCAACAATTGCCCTGTGAACCCTTTGGAAAGCATAGGTGGAAAACTTGGCGCCTTTTTTGGGGTCCCACTTGAGAGCAGCTTTGAGCAGTGCCTCATCTCCTGCCAAAATGAGTTCGCCAAAGGCCACCTCTGAGCCAGCACGCTTCACGCGCCAAGCAAACTGGCGGGACATGTTCCTGTTGAAGTGCAAGAGCATGGTCTTTGCTCGCTCGGCCCTGCACACACAAACTTATCATGTCCTGATTCAAACGATCTTGAGTATACAGTGATTGCTTTGTGTATGCGTGAAGACCTTACTTGCTGTGCACATAGGACATGACATGCAGACAGGCACAACTGCTGCCACAGCATGTGCTTCACCATCAGACACATGGTGCAGAAGGTCCACAAATCCATCACTTTGCTGTGCTAGCAGCTGTATACATTGATGGTTGAAATTGCTGCATGAGCAGCGCGGCTGACTTGCTAATGCTGTCATTGCAAGAAGCAGTGATGTATATGCACCTGTCACGCCGGGCTTGCAGATCAGCAAAGGTGTTGGCACCAACTGCATCCTTCCATTGTCTGAGCTTCTGATAGTCTTGTCCGCTGATAGGTGCTTGCACATCCCCCAATGACGAGCGAGTGTGCACTGCATCCTTACCAGCTGGCGCAGCTTCAAAAACGTTTCGCCTTTGCTGCTCAATGAACTCAGAGTCCTACGCAGGCATGACTGCACGCGTTGTTGCAAAGTGGCATGACATAGCACACACTGCATCAGTGTCTGAAGAGGCAGCAGTCACAGGAGGTAGCGCAACTCCAACACAAGCGGCCAGCCATTTCTAAATGCTCGTGCGCTGCAGGCTGCAAGCAAGAGCAATAGAGCTGCAGTATAATGACAGGCACCTGTATGGCTAGACAAAGAGCTTTCTCTTCTTTCTTGCTGAGTGTGCGTTGAGCCTGCTGTGGCGAAGTCAACGCGTCGTTCAATGACAACACCTGATGTGAAGGTGTTGCAGTATGACGTGATGCTTTTCCACCGCTCTGTTGTGAACCCTCTCGCTTGTCAGGCAAAGGGTGTGATCTCTGTGCATATCGTCGTTTCCTGCGGGCTGACGTTGACGGCCGCTTTCCGCTGTGTTCGCTTGGCGGCGGGCTGACAGTCTCGACTTTGTTCGATTGTCCATTGCTTTCGGTCTGTGCTAGGGTATCCTCGCGTTCTAAGACTTGCGAAGTGTACAATATATTGTTCAACCTCAAAGCATGCAAGCTCTCTGACGGTAGTAAACGCTGTTCGTTGGAGGTACGAGATTGAGGTCGCTCAGTTACAAGTTGAGCTGGCCCAGAGAATGGTCTGAACTTGCGCTTACTACACCGAATGCTTTGTATACGAGCTGGAGAAGAGAATAGCGTTGTGACGTTTGCGCCACTTTTCATACCCTTGGGAGTGAGTGATTGCTCGGTGGCACTGTCACGTAGCCTGGGTCTGTCAAATCATGCAGCATTGATCTGACCAGCGCGCTTATCTTGGTGCGCACTCGCACAGTACGCGGAAACACAGAATGGGTGTCCACGACATATTAGCAATCCTCATCGGGCATATGGCTTTAAATCCCTGGCATGAATCCCCAGGAAAGGCAGTGCGAAATTTGCAGTAAACAGCCAAATCAACTGGGTTGCTAACACTGTCAGACGATGCTGCCCTTTGTGAAGGNGCCACATAATCTGCAGGGTGTTGTTGCTGTCTTTTCATGCGTTTGACATGTCGCTCAGCACATATTGTGATGTTGGTGGAGTCCTGTTCGCAGCTCAACAGCTTGGTAGACAGTGAAATACGGTACTGCACAATAAAGGGTCTGCATCCCCATGCTCATATCGAACCCTGCTGGATAGTATGTTTGCGCAACGAGATCTGCAGGTGCATGCCCAAGGATAGCCGAGCTTGAACATGACCTTGGTTGAGGGATTTGTACAGTGTGAGTCATATATGCTGCATTGTATCAAGCAGATGTATTGCAATGCTGCGCAGCATACAGCTGTGCTGTTAAGGATGTGACATGCAGCGCAACAGAGTTGGTATAAATTGTCACGTGGTTCCGACTGTACCAAAAAAAAAATGTAATTGTCACGACCTCGGCCGTACAAACTCACGAGGCGCTCACGAGGCCAACGGCAGCCGCGATATGCGAGATCGTTCGCAATCGCAGTTGCGGCGTACCACCCACCTGCTGGTGGGCAGTTGAACCTCCACCGTGGGCCAGCACATCTCCCCAAGGCTCCCCGAAGCTTCCGCTTGTGATCAGAAACGCGCAGTGGCTGAAAGTTTAGCACTTTGCAAGAGAGCGTCGCTGCAGAATTTTCAAGACAAGTCCTATCGAATGCCGGTGGCAGAGCCGGTCTCCTGGGACAGAACCAAGGCGACAATTGGTCTGCTCCTGCAGCTAGCCAGCTCTGTTCGTACACACCAAGAAGCAGCTAAGCGTGCCCAGATCACAATTACTGGTGGCGTTGAACGTGGCCCCATTCCTGATTAGAGGAGGCGTTCCTGCACGTCGGCTCGGCCTACAACCGTTCATGGTGTTAGAGCACCGCCAAGTNTGGGTGTACCCTAAACCCTTAAACCCTAAGGTTTTTGCCCCCTCAAACCAAGGAAATCAGGCACACACTTCAAGCATACCAGGATTCAGTGATGTCCAGTGTGTGACAGCGCAACACACACCAAGCTGCACCAGTTTTGCAATTGCTAGCAGAGAACCTGAGCAAACAGCAATACTGATGCCAAAGACATCAACAAGCAAAGTCACAGCCTTGCCAAATACTCAGCCCTCAATGCTGTAACTTTGCAGACATGGTCCTGGTGGTACTGTGACCTGTTGCCAATATGTGCTCAGCAGATGTCTTTGCACACTTGTCACATCGGTGCCTGCATGCTGAGTAAGGCCTTACGCTCTTTCTGTAGGCGCTCCAACTTGGCTGAAACCTTGCATGCTGCTGACCATGACTGGCGTGCTAGTGAAGGCGGTCAGCACTCCGTATGCCCATTCATGCAGCGCAAACAGCAGTAGTGGCCTGCCCTAGATGTAGTCCGTAGCCTGCTCAGTCTCTCAAACATGTTACAGCATGCCGCACACACCTGCCTCAGTAGCTGTACTTGTGTGCACCAGCTGTCAGCTGTCAGACATGTACTCACGTATATGCGTGCAACCGGCTGCAGGCATGTTACAACTCTATATTTGCACATTGTCCGCATGTCTATGAGCTGGTCTTTGCCTGGTCTGAAGTCCCCTTTGCTCCATGTTGGTCTCTGTACACGTCGTTCATTGTCTGATGCTCGCATTACAGCATAATGCGTCCAATGTATCTACATGTCAAAGTGCCTCACGCTACAGTGAGCGCGATCAAATTAGGCTTGCTTGAATGCAGGCTCTTCCTTTCACCCTATGATCTGGCACCCAGTTATCGGAATGTGCACAACAAGTTCAGTGTGAAATATTACTTGAATTTGGTGCTTGTGGATGAAGAGGACAGGCGGTACTTCAAGCAGCAAGAGATCATATTGTACAGAGCATCTGACGCCCCCAAAGCCGTTTCTNAATATACCAGAGTAAGTGTTATGCAGGAGTCAGCAACAGTCAGCAGCACCAGTTGCTGATCCCGAGGCCCGTGCAAGAGCTGCTGCAGCGGTAGGTTGTCCCGTGATTAGTGACTGTTGGATGACAGGCATAGACGCAGGTTTGACCTACAAATGATGGTCTGTTTATGTCTGATAAAGTATTGGCCTTCCAGGCTGAGCAGAGGCAACAGAAGTTCGACCAAAGCGCAGGGGGTCGAGCTGCTAGGAAAGCAGTGGCAGATGTAGCAAAAGAACGGCAAGCAGGCAGACCTGACANCTCACAGCACGACTTGTCTCTTCTGTTCACGATGTCCGTGGTGCTCTTGCTTGGGCAACAAACCAGACTGTGCCCCTGATATGCTGCAGTGGGAAGTGTACCCATCAAAAGCAAGCTCCAAACAAGCAATGCATGCTGCAGGAGTTTGGCACAATCATGTCATGCAAGGTGCTGCGGGACGCCAACACACAGGTCAGCCGGGGCGTGGGCTTTGTGCAGCTGTCCACTCCTGAGGAGGCCACCAAGGCCATCAGTGAAATGAGCTCCAAGCTGGTATGCCTTTGTTATACTTGCCTTGTGCACAGGCACCGTGGCAGGGCATGCCTGGACATGCAGGTACTGTTATGAAAGCAGGGCCCCCGCCTGTACCACTTTCCAGCAGACCCATGGCCAACCCTGTAGCAGCCCCAGGACCAGTGATGGCATCAGCTGGCATGCCGGCACATCCCGCACCTCCTGTGCAATGCGTCAGCAGCAGTTCAAGCCTTCCACAGGCAGCACCCACACACCAGACCCCTGATGGGCTCGGGCAACCATATGTACATGACCAAGCAGCTGCGAGTGATGCTTCTCAAGGCGGGCTCAGAGCTGTAGCAAGTGCAGTCTCAAGTGGAAAGTCCGGCAGTCCTGCTGGTTCAAAGTCTACAAGTACTGTTGCTGCGACAGCAATTTGACAGGACGTAGTCCTTGCAGCACATGTGCCTAGTAGGTGGCTTGTCACTTCTTGCTCAGTCGTGCGTTCAAGTCCATCACGAAGCGTTGCACATCATCTGCACTGATCTGCAGTGCAACAATCGACCTCAGCAGGGAGAGCATGATTTCAATGTTGTTTTTGAGGATGGCCTGGACACCTGTGCTGCCTGATGCAGCTCACTATATGTATGCAGATGTAAATGCACAAGAACCCACAACTCCTCCTTACCCAACAAAACCTGTACTGCAAGTGTGTAATGCGTGCGCAAGGGTGTTGAGATAACGGCTTTGTGGCACTAGTGCGCCATGATATTGCTTGCGTCCCAATGCACAATCTTGGCAGCATAACAGCAAATGGTGCTGGTGTCTCATCACACTCACATCGTAACCTTTGCCAAACCCGTCAAACAAAACAGCAGCATGCAACAGGATATAGACCCCTGCAGTAAGCACAGCATAGAGTGCTGTGGAGTGATCAGTGTGTCAGGCACACCATCAGCAGCCTGCAACATGACAAATGCATGGCAGGCACAGTATGTAGACCCCGCAGCACAACAGGTCAAGGACACAGAATGTCCAATGAACAGCAAGGCACTATAGCCATTGAGCAGAAACAACAGTATCAAGCAACAAATCATCAGCATAACCAGACAGACACACGATGCATTAGCNACCATGACCTCTGCATGTCAGATGTTGATCTAGTGAACAGCAGACAGGTATGTTCAATGAGCATGAGCAGAACAGCCAAGCATTGGCATAGCGCCTAGGTGGCGGCTGCAAAATGCTTGTCCACCATCATCTGTTGCTTGTGATGTGAAGCGGTCTTCATGCAAACAATGATCCACTGCTCACCTACTGCTGACGTTGATATGCGTTGCTGCATGCACTTGCATGCCACTGCTATGCCCCTGTCAATGGACACACAGCAGTACCCGCTGCTGAACACAACAGTACTGGGCATCTTGAGCCTCTGTCATGTTGCACATACTCAGCTCTATGCTGCATGCACTTGCATGCCTGTTCCTGTGCATTTCTGGCCAATTGTCTATATGCTGCTTCTGACTATTCATGTGGT
Source organism: Trebouxia gelatinosa (assembly GCA_000818905.1). Taxonomy (NCBI): domain Eukaryota; kingdom Viridiplantae; phylum Chlorophyta; class Trebouxiophyceae; order Trebouxiales; family Trebouxiaceae; genus Trebouxia; species Trebouxia gelatinosa. The sequence continues at coordinate 5,247,484 of KN805369.1, read as the reverse complement.
ACATGCAGGGGTGGCTGCTCTCCGTCACACCTTGGCTACTGCTCTGTCTTGTGCTCTTTGGAGTGTCGTATTGCATCTTTTCCTATATATACCCGAAGCTATATGCAAGGCCTGCTCAACATCAAGCCAGCAACCAGGTAACTGTGTGCTTGAAGTGGGAGCATACCTCATGCTGTAGCCGAAAGAAATATTCGTCTATACAGCCACTGCTGCAATCAGCCGGCAGTTGGCCAATTGCTGCTGTCCTGTTGTGTCGTGACTGAAGGTCAGCTTGTAGAACATGACATGTTTGTGAGTCTTTGTGTCAGTACAAACCAGCCAAGATCATGGTCATCCGCCCTACCACCATGGGTAGTGTTGTATCACAGATAATTTTGTAGCTTGCTGACATGGTGGGTTGCATGCATAGCATAGCTCCGGCAGCTTATCATATTGCATGCAAATTCACTGCAATACTTGCTGGTTATTACTTTGGGTGTTGACTATATCTAGATGTGTTCTCAACTGTGTTTACCTTTCTTCACCTTTCTGTTTATTATTATTAAAACACAACATGACCTCTAATGCCTTGTGTTGCATGATGTGCGGATGGTGTTTGCTGATAGTAGACGTTGTGAATGAGACACCTCGCTTTNTCACTAGAGGCGGAAGTAGCTTGCTCCCTGGGTGGCCTTGGAGCCGAGACCTCGGAGCCTACCATCACTGCGTTCTGCGTGACCGGATCCCATGCGATCATTATGAATACAATGCAATCATGCGATATGCAAGTCACCCTTCCGGACCGTACAAGCAGCTGTCACTGCGAACGTGAGCCTCAGATTGCGCAGCGATAGTTGCAGGCGGCACCGAGTGCACTCCACGTACAGGTTGCAGCCATACCTGGCTGTCACCGCTGCTAGCACGCGGTGTACAGAGCTGTCCAGCGATGCTTGATCAATTTGCAAAACTGAAAACTGCAGTCCCACTTCTTCTTCCGTTCTCTTGTCGGAACCTTGCGAACATGAACATGCTTTAAGACTGATGAAACGCGCTAACTCCTGACGCGCAGATGAGTCAAGCATGCTCAGTGCTAGGTTTCCGCGGTACACAAGCGCCAAACAGGCATACCTTGTACAGAAGACTGAGTATGTAGTTGTTGATAGCTTGAGCGCAGCTAGCTGACTGTATGACACACCCCCAAGTCTCACGAGCAGATTCTGTAGCTTAGATGGGTCTGCAAGCGACAGCACGTCAAAAGGACATGTTGCAAGCAGGTGAAAAAGTTGAAGGTATGAAGACGAACCAAACCAAATGTGATCTGAAATGCGATTGTGAATGGAAACCTACATCACTTGCCCATGTTCGGTCATGAACATGCAATCGCAGTCGTGTAGGCATCGCTGTCACAGGTTCGAAAGTTGTAGCGACCCAACACACGTCCCGATTGCATGCTCGTGCGTGTCGCTCGATGCTCCCGGATTGGTCATTGACTAATGAGCGGGTCCCAAGGGGGCAATAANCTGCGCATATACATGAGCTAGCAATGGCATGCATGAGCCGACGTTGATATGCATACTCGACACCGCCACCGTAGAATCAATGCATCTCATGTAATACATGTGGATCGGTGATGAAAGCATGCCGTGATCAATGAAGGTCCCCAGGACCGAGTCATGTGTGCCATGACAGCTGGGCAGCATTTGTGCATGCCTTGCTGCAGGGGGTGTGCAGAGCGCTGTTCCTGAAAGGCCTGCTGCCTCGCGTTATGGCTGGAAGCAGTGTTGGCTCCATNCACAACATGTCCATGACTCTGTACACAAGCAGCACACAGCTGTAAACCCTCCAGCATCCTGTGTCAGCCCTATGACATGCAACCAAGTTTTGCTGTGGCTCTGCACACAAATATGTAAACATGATAAACAACATATTTGTATGCCGCAGTCTTCTGCCTGCATTATGCCTACCTGATTGGTGGGGTTCAGGCATCCATGAGCAAATTACGGGTGGTGAACAAAGAGTGCAGTGTGTATGTGTAGGTGTAAGGCAGCGCAGACTGTCAGGACTTTGCATTACGCGACAAACTTGATGTGCAAACAGGGGTGTCAATCATGTCTAACACATCACAATGCAAAGTCTGTCAGGTACAGGTACCTTGTACAGCCTCAAGAACGCTACCAATTGCATATTCCGCAGACATGGTGATACCTGTCCGCAAAGCGCCTCATACAGGGGTGAAAAGGCCACAATTCAACATGACGACGCATACACACTCAAATCATGATACTGTGGACGGGTGCACAGGCGTGACTGCCACATCATGCATGAAACTCAGTCAAGTGAGGCACCTCATACAGGTGTGAGTAAGCGTGCTGAGGTGAGGGCAATCGCAGGCTGTTCAGCTCCACAAACTGGAAGGCGGGCAGCTGGCCTGCATCCACTTTGCGCCTCAGGCTGCGCATCACCTCCAGCACTGTTGCTGTCTTGCCTGTGCCTGGTACCCCTGACACATACAGGCACCGACCCCCACTGCTGCCTGTACACATGGTACAACATCAGATTGCCTTTGAAACCTGCTGCCTGCATGCCAGGGCAGTCATAGTGTATCCCTCATGTATACACATGCCGCCCTGCAATGCTGCCTGCACATGAGGCATCACATCAAGCACTGTGCGCACGAGCACCGTACAACATGCAGAGCATGTGCATCTGTGAATGGTCCTGCCCACTAGATTACTGCAAAGCCATGTACTGTACAATTACAAGATCCAAATTGAGACACTGTCAAGCAAACCCTAGCACGTGTAGACATCACCTGGAGTGAGGCTTTCTTCAACAAAAGCAGTGATGGCTGTCCTCTCAGTCTCCCTGCACGGCATGGTTCGCGGAGCCGTAGTAAGCGCCAGCAGGGCCTGGGACCTAGCCAAGGGGTCCACCTCTCCCCTGCCCCAAGCTGGGACTTGGGATGCCCCCAATCCTGCCAAGGCATCAGGCTGGGCTGCCTGCCAGTCACCCCCCTGGCAGTGCTCAAGAAGTTTGAAAGGCAGGTTGTACTGAGTACTGAAATGGCCAGGTATTGAGCCTGTCAATAGCGTTGTCTCAAGAGTCAGAACGAGGGTTGTCAGGCCGCAAGCTGTATGATCTATGCAGGACTGGCCATGCTGGCGCTACCACAAACCATATGACCAGTATCACAATGGACCCGACGAAGCGTCAGTTGGATACAGTGAAGCCAGCCTATATGGAATGCCCTGCCCTACCCAAGTGCCCTGATTTGAGGTGGTGTCTCATCACCTGATGTTTTGCTTTATGTTGGGTATGGGGTCCAACACCTTTGGGGCGTGGCTCTCGGTTCCGCGTGCCCTTGTGCATGCTGAAACCATATTGGGGCTTGAAGCTGTCATCTGCATCTTCATCAGAGGAAGGCTCATCCTCCAGAGCTCCCCAGTCAGAATCATCTTCATTTGCCTCCTCTGCACGCCGCCTGAACCTCTGCATGCAAGTTATGTCAAGAGCTCAGCACGGCTCTTGGCTCGAAACACAGCACACTGCCTGAGAGGTTTGAATGTAGCGACATTGTGCAAGAGCTTTGGACCCTCATCACAGAATGTCGCCTGGATCTGCATGCACCAGTCGCTTGTAGTGTCCTTCAAGTCTAAAATGAGTAATCACAGCAGCAAGATGCTGCGGTCCTACAGTAGCTTCTGAGGCACCAGCAGCACAATGAGTCAAAGAGGTGTCAGCGGTGGCAGCCTCAGCTTGGATNGCATTGTTGTGTCTGGCAAGCTTGTAACTCAGCCAAACATATGACAGCGATGTTGACGATGAAAGCCCTTGTGCACCAGACTTGAGCAAGGTTGCTAGCAACGTCCTGAACCACATGCTGCTAAAGGTGGATCACAAAGCTCTGTGTTGCACCAGAAAATTCGCTGATGCATGTTCAGTGTACATTGTTGCCAAATGGGTGTGCGTGCAGGGTTGTTACTATTGTGCTATGACCAGACAACGAGTTGTGAGACGCAGAGTGCAGACTTGTCTCACGATCAGTAATAGCCAATCATGTTGCACGTGCTGCCAGTAGCAAGCTGTTGCCTTGATCCATGACAAGCAAGCAGCAGCCCTTGGCAGGCATGACTGCCGGGTGCGCAATTATTCGCCTGTCGCTGACTGACTTGCATACCAGGTAGCATAGCTTGCATGCCACCAGTCATACTGAGCAGTAGCTACTTCGTACTGAGGTGCCACTCATCAACGTCTTCGTGTTCCTGCCCCCGAAGCCTCCAAAATCACCGGGCTTGCACCGTGTTTGTACAAAGGCACCATACAGCTGCGATCACACAGTGGCAAAAACCACCACAGCTCGCTACAAGCAAACTCAACCTTGCTGCACGTGGCCACAAACCTTGCCAACAGCTTTTTGCTACACCTGCTACTGCTGCGCTCATGGAAATGCAGAATCAAGGTCCTGTGCTGAAGGTGAGCAGTTTGCTGCAACATGCTGTTCAATACCTGTGCAGGCATCATTGCAAAAGCTTACACTGCGTCTTAGGATGTGATTTTGCTGGGTGGTGGGCATAGCCATGTGGAAGTGCTGCGTAGATTTGGCATGGAGCCTATGTCAGGGGTGCGCATTACCCTCATCACCAAAGATGTGCATACCCCCTACAGGTCTGTTGCATGCTTCCAGCCTAGCTGTGCATGTGTGCGAGTCAGCTGATCCCCCTGTATCCAACAGCGCAACTTTTTGTCGACGCCGTCGTGATCCTTGAGTCCCCCTTAACTCCTAAAGGTTCCTTGCATGTTGGTAACTGTTGTATTTGGGGTGCATTAGGCTGCAAGTGTGCTCTGCTTGACAAAACACTTCACTGGAGATCATGACTGCTTGTACAGTCCTGTGACGTCTTGCTGGTTGGGCTGCAGTGGCATGTTGCCTGGATTGGTGGCGGGCTTGTACACCGCTGATGAGTGCCACATNCTTCAAGTAGCTGTTTCAAGTGTACATTGCATGCTGCAACCCAAGACGCTGCTTGACATCATGACGTGAAGTCAGAGTGTGACATTAGTCAACACTGTTGTCTCAGCACACTGACTCATTCTGCACTCAGTTCTGAGACCTTCTGTATATGACCCATGGCTTGCTCAACTCTCCAGGCTGTTGTTGTTGCTTGACACTCTGTGCTTGAGCTCTTGCACCCAGCTCACTTCTCTAGCACAGACATGCCTGATTTGATCTGACACCCGTGTCTTCTGGGCAACTTGTTGTCCAGTGTGGGTGTACCAATCAGGTGCCCATCACCACTAAGTTACCAGCTACAACATGCCAGACCCAATCAGCAAAAGTTACATTCTGCTTGATTTTGCAGTGATCCAGGTGGTTTTGTGCTGCGTATGTTGAGTACATCTCTTGCAAGTCACAGCTTGTCCCAGCAGTTCATGTTGCCCAGGGTATCAAGAAGAGCTGCATGGTACGTACTGCGTTTAGGCAACTAGGCAAAGCTGTCATTCCAATCTCGACTGCTGAACTTATGACATATGTCTTTGCTACATTGAAGCCTTTGCTGACTCATCCACAAGCGTTGAATGCTGGCTTGCAGGCTGTTCGACAAAAGAAGCTTGCAGAAATGGAGGCAGAGGGCGTGCCTGCTAAGTATAGGGCTGAGCTTGCGCGTAAGAAGATGACAAACTGGTAGAAGGATGCTACTGGATCACCACCTTTGCGTAGTTCGTGTCAAGGCTGTTACGTTGATCCGTATGCATCACTTTGTTGGGTACTCAACATAGGTCAGAGAAGTACTGTTTACAGCCACAAATGGTGACCGTCTAGACTGCAACCAGACCAATGATGCAGATGCTGCAACCTTTCAAATACATCTGGTGGCATTTCTGCAGTAGGTTTAGCATGCTGTCTCGCTGTGTAGTCATAAGCAGTCATTGCTGAGCAATATCTGGCCTTACAGTGCGTACCTGAAACGCATGAGTCAATAAACTTACAGCGTGTACCAGGAATACATGGCTTAATTGCACACGAAACACACAAAGCAGTTATCGATTGCCCTGACCCCTACCAAGGACTCTTGTGAAACTGTCTGTGAGCACCCACTGGTAGTTCAAGTGCAACATTGCCAAGAAAACCNGGTCACCACGCAACTCAGTGATACCCTTGAGCAAAAAAGCAGTTCTCTAAGGCACATGCAGCAGTCCACGAAGTGGCTGACGGTTGGNACTGCTTCAGGACTGCAGCGCATGGCGGGATTAGAGAACTTGTCATGCACTGCAACCTTGCAGTTTTGGTCACATGCACATGACAGGCTATTAGCTGNAGCCCTCTTTTCAGCGTCCTACACAGTACGAATCAAGAATGCCTGTATCAACAACGCCTGTATCCTCCATACCCGTGCGAAATCTCCTGTGACCAACCTTCGCCTCCTACCCAAACAGTGAGGCAACTGACCGCTGAGGCTTGACTTTCAGTCAGCGGCAAGAATATCAGAGTCAGAAGCCCACCTTGCATGGCTGATCTTGTCAAAGGTTGGTCGCTTTGGATCTGTTGAGAGCAACAGAGCCGTGTGTTCCTCACACTTTCTGGACTGGNCCAGACAACATGCATCATGATGCGTGATAGACATTGGTGCTGCTGGCAGGAAGGATGGATGCCGATGGCATTTCATTGTCGCCACAACCTATCTTGATGTCTAATCTACTTCTAAACGTGCTGCGTCTGTGCCATGCAGTTCAATAAATGCAAGTCCAGCAATTTTCGAAAGATGTACTGCTGCAAAGCTTGCATAATAAACCTGCCACAGATCATCAAATAAGCAGTCTTACTCAGAAGTGGCAAGCAACTATTTTTCTACAATGCTGCATACCTCCAGTCTGTCACCTGCATCGTAGTTTTGCCTGACCAGCCTGAGAATCTCTCCCTGATAAAGATCTTCACAGTCCTGTATTGCAGACCGTACTTGTCTTGACCACTTCATGTCTTGGAAGACAAGTACACTAGCCTTCAACCTCACTTGTACATGGGATGGAAGTCAAGTGAATCTAGTGCTGCTTGCAAGGGTCAGAAGACTTGAGGCCCAGGGGCGCCCTTGGGGGGGCCTTGGGGTGCAGAAGTTGACGCACACCTTCCAAAGCAACGGCTGCATGTGCTATTCAAGCAGATGTGCAATGTTCAGAGCACATACAAGTTGTTGCCACTTTGAGTCAGCTTGGCGTCACAACATGACAAGCTTCAGTAGTGCGTGACTGCATAAAGTGCTTGCTGTGGGGGTATCTCTGTCTGTACAGAAATCTGTAGGCACAATAGTCAGCATGCATATTGCCACTTTGCTGCTTTCTGTGGACACAGTGAGACTCCCACAGTAAGTATCAAGTGAATGCTACGCCTGGACAAGGTGCATTGAAAGCTTCACTGCAGTCTCAGAGACAGCTGACCAGTGCAGCACTAGAGCTAAATGTACTAGCAGCTGCTCACTGTGAGAGGCACATGTATTGCATGTGAACAAATCGCAGTCTGCTCCATGCTTAGCACATACCTGTATTCTGGCAGCTGTCTTCAACTCAGCCTGCTCTGCCTGGCCTCTGCAGCTCATCCTGCTGGGCCTCATATCTGGCGGCTGCCTCTGAGCCTGCCTGATCTGCCTGCCTCTGCAGCTCAGCCACCTGGGCCGCATGCTGCTCTGACTGCTCCTACAACACAACCACACTCTAAGAGCACACATGCGCTGCGTGCAACTTCTGCTGANAAACAGGCGTCCTGCAGTACCGGTACTCATCTCAATGCAGTTCATGTTTGGCAAGTGTTTACACTGCATTGCCAGGCTGCTCACATGTATCGAGCATGGCGCCATGCTTGTTGCCATGTCAACATGGTGTCGGACGTGATTGATGAACAGCAGCAACTTCTGGCCTGCTTGCCATGTCCCATGAAAGGCTTCCATTCATCTTCTACGGCTCTCCATGCTGTGCATGCTTTCACATCAGTAGGTCGCCTCCTCGTGTCTAGGTCGCGCCCGCGAGACCCCTGTTGCTCAATCTGCTGTCATGTCAGATGCCCCCGTGTCGGCGGCCGAGAACAAGGACTGTGAGGCTCCAGCGGAAGACACAGTTTGCGTCATAAGCAACCTCGCTCCAGGTCAAGAACCCGAGGTTCCTGTGTCCTCGTCGGGTTCCGAGTCTAGCAGTGATTGGTTGGACGATGACGAGGACTTTGAGGAGGGTAGTGACGAAGATGAGGCCCCCCTGCCAGCAGTAGGGTTTGGTGAGGGTGTCGTTGGCTTGGACGAAGACTGGAGTGACGAAGACGCAGACTGGGATCAAGATGCAGGTCTGCGACAGCGTATTGCGTAGCCCTGCTGCTGTTGAATGGAACGCCAAAACCATGGTGCAAAGGACATTGTTGTGTCCCTGCTTTCATAAGCTTTTATCAAGCACGCCCGATGCCAGTAGTGTTCACATGAGAAAATGAACAGGTTNAGGCAATAGCGCATGTCTTGCAAAGCATGTTGAGATGATGGGATTGTGCTGTGTTGGTACTGTGGGACTGTTGGGGCTGGGATTGATTGATTGACTGACTGATTGGTTGATTGGTTGGTTGATTGGTTGGTTGGTTGCCAGGACTAGAATTTTGTAATATTGATTGATTGATTGATTGGTACAGGTGCGCTACAATGCTGTGAGGCGGCAGACGGCGGCCAAGGAGGGGGAGAAGGAGCTGCAGGTTCTGGACTACCAGAACACCAATGCTGAGCTGATGCCCCTTGTCGCAGCTGCCTATGCCCTCATCTTCATGGTATGCACCTTCCCCATATGCCCTCATCATTGCAGCATCTCAATGGACTAGCCATTTTGTGAGGTTTGGCATACCTCGCTAGCTGCTCAATGGTGCAGTGACTGCGGCAATGCACTGNCGCATTGCAGACAGCCTTGCTGTGTGCAAAGCAGCACACAAATGCAGCACACAGCATCTGAAACTTCCTCCCAGGCCCTTCAAGTCACTGCTTGATGCATCATTTGATCATTGATAGCAACTCGATTGACAACGTCAACACAAGTTGGTGATTGGCTACGCGCAGGCTTGATCAGAGACTACTGCTTGTTTGTTGGAGGAGCTTTGACCACTGCTACATGGTTCCTGCATCATCACTACTGGTTTCTAAACATTCAAATCCAGACGCATGGCTTGAGGTTCCTGTGTCAAGTCATTCTGGCAGGCTTGCTACCAGCCACACTGCTACCTGGCATTGCCATGCGCCCTGGCTCCCATACTCTGGTAGCCCCCCTCATGCTTGGCCAGGTAAAATATNTGAGCTAAAGCATTGTGCTGAGACACACAGCTGATCCTGATTTTGGCCAGAGTTTGCAGCAGCGCATTGAGCAGCCTTACATGCAATTCCTGCGCAGCATGCACACAACTGATTGTAAAGCTTACCAAGCAAGTGTGTTGCAGGAGCTGTTGTGAGCCTCACCTATGAACACACTGCCCTGGTTGGTGCAGGAGACATCTGTGTTGGCTGTGGCGCCCACCTTGACCATTCCACCCTGCAGAAGCATTGGCTGAGCACGTGAGGTCAACCCATTTAGGTTCTTGTGTGTATTGCATGTAGCATGATGACTGTCATAGAAACTGTCATCTCGTCATCATAGGTTCAAGCTGCCCAAGTTCGGCTGNAGGGGTGGCCTGCTTCATGGTGCAGCTGCAATGAGTTGATGATGCATGGTGTACATGAGTGTCATTGACAATTACGCAAAGCTACAAGGGCAGCTCAACTGTAGCTGCATGGCCTCAGCGTCATGACCCATGCGGTCAGTAAGGGCTGTGCAACCCTGATAGGCAGACAAACCCTCCTACCAGCTGACAGAGGCTCAAATTGACAGCAAGAGATGTCTGACTGCATGCAAGAGCATACATCTGCATTGTGAACATTTTCTGCTGTCACATGTGCCACTAGCAGCCCACAGCACAACACGATCTGATGCCAGTCATTACATGGCTGTCTGATTGGTCATGGCTGAATGGAGCTGCTGCTTTGCAGTTGCACAGCGAATAACAATGTGAGGTTGGCCAAATTGACGCCGGGAGGTCGTCAAACTTCAGGACCGTGAGGACCATAACAATTCGCGCTTACGTCTAACCCATTGCGAGCAAGCACGTCGTGCGCTTCCATGCTCCGGTTGTTATTGGAAGCGCACACCATAGCAAACTTGAGGTGGGGCATACTCCGCCTGCTCCAACCGCCCCTCAAGCCGATGCTTCAACCCCAGCTACGGTTACAACGGCAGCGACCCCCCCGGCGAAGCTTGGAGAGGCCTTGAACGCCGTGTGCTAGTGAGGGTGATAGAGCCTAGATCCGACACCGCACGCACAGACCTAGACACGTTGAACGTTTCACGCCAGATACACAGCAAATGCTGGTGCTTGAGCGGTGCTCACTACTGCGACTTGATCATTTCTCTGCTGATTGTTGCGCAACCCTAACAAAACGCCCGTGCTGTGTCATGCTGCGCAGGCGTTTCCTGATCACCCCGCACGGTCGGGCAGTTCTACGCATTGCTAAAGCTGTGTGTCAAGCTGGCCGAGCTCTCCTGTTGACTTGTGACATACTGGTGTCATCTGGCCGAGGTTTGGCAAGGCTGGCTACCGACATGGCGAGACCGTTCATGCTGAGACACATGTGTGTGCGAAAATGAGAGCGTACAAGAATCCGTTTCGGGGTCAGCGCAGACCTGACGCAAAAGGCGCGAACAAGCAGCATCATTTCCGGAAAAAGGGGAAACGCGATGAAGGCAAGAAAGGTCCGCACAAAAAGTCTGTGTGGGGACTGCTGGGCGCTGTCGGGTCCTTTGCTGCTGTATGGGTCTTCACGGTCTGGAAGCTACGTGATGAGAGCAAGCAGAAACAGTTGTCAGATCGGCCAATCTTGAACCGGATGCTGCTATCACCAATGACATATACTGATCATGCTGTGTGTCGTATGAAGTGCAGGTAATGTTCACTTATAGGGCAATCTTTCACTAAGTTACTTTGCAAGAAACATGCCTTGCACAGGTTTGTCACAGAGCGAGAAGTTACAGAGTCGCTGCAAAAGGGCAAAATCAACAGCCGTAANTCTGCAAGATCCTGCAGCAGCACTTGCTGAGATTGCACAACCTGTATATATGCATCTGCTTGTGCTGAAAAGTGTGGGTCCATGCCAACCGCCTTACATGACCCAAGTAGGTGTTTGAGCATGTTAGCAAACAGCACCCTTGCAGGTGTGCTGACTTGCACACATCTGTCTGAGACAGTTGATGCACCTTGATAAAGGGCCGGGGCCAGGGCCTGACAGACTGCTGTTTGTAAATGGCCAACTCACTGCCAGCAGGCAGCAGTGCACCTGATCATGGTGCCTACATGCAGCATGCTTAGCATACAGCAGGTCAGCAAATGAGATGTGAAAGCATATGCTATAAAGGTGGCTGCATATAGCAAACGCATACTGACCTGTGGTTCTCGGGCAGTTCCTTCTTGTTGTCGTAGATCCAGAATAGGTCAAGCACCTTGTCGCTGGGGCCAGTGGTGATGTGCGCTTTGAACACTGCCAGGTCAGCCTCCCAAAGCACATGCATCAAGTCTGCACATAGCTGTCTCAGAACAGCCTGCATGCCAGCTGACAAGCTTGAGAAAGCACCAAAGTTTCATGGCATGCTGCTACTGTTCACAAATCTTTACAAGGCACACGCAACGCGTTGTGGGTTGGTGCAGTATTGCCCACGCAACATAGCATCAGTCAAATTGAAGGAAAGAGTGTGCAGTGCAGAAATGTATTTTCAAAAAAGGCTGCAGCCACAGCAAATCTTACCTTGTGCCAATCCCCAGAATCCTCTGCCAGTCCNCTGGCTTGGATCAACGTGTGCCTGTTGCATGATGCAGGCACAGATGCAATCTGTGGTGCAAATACACAATGCTTCTCAGATCTCAGATCACACAGCAGTGCTTCTTGGCTGTTGTGATGAAACCAAGGAATGCAATTTGTAGCTTTGTGGGCTCATGATGCCATTATAAGGGACCTCCTGTATGCATTTAGCTTGCGCTTGCAAAGTATGTTGCGACCAGGTCGGGGTTTATGATGTGCATCTGCATGCACAATCAGGGCAGCCAGGCTTCTCTCCAGTGGATAGCAGCAGCACAACTCACCAATAATGCCATTCAGGGGCGTTCGGAGCTCATGAGACACCATCGACAAGAACTCCTCCTTGGCTTGCATGCTGACTTTCAGATCCTCTATTTGCTTCAGCCTGTGTTGGCATCAGCGCAAAAGCATGAGCATCATACATTTGGCTTGTGAAGCAATAGATGACTCAACAGGCATTACAGGCATTGCAGTGCANCAGGTGTGCCATGTGGGTGTTACAGTAACACAGCTGAAGCGCATGCTCATTGCCTTGGTGCTGATGTTGATCACAAAACAGACTCGGACCGTACACACAACACTCACTGACAAGTGTGCCAACCATACCTTCTGCAAGGCTCATGGCCCGGCTCTCAAGCATGGCGGCTTGGGCGCTGGCTGCCACCTCTTCCTCCTTTGATGTGTTGTACTTCTGTAGTGCGTCCTCCCACTCACCAGCCTGCAACACCAGTGATGCAGATGTGTAGCAGAGCGCAGCACAGCATGTCTCAAACACTTCACCTGCCAGGGTACAGGTCTCGCTCTGTCAAGCCGTCCTCCTGCTGCAAGTCAAACCAGCGGCCACAGCTGAAGAGCCACTGCTGTTGCGACGCCAGATGAGTGATGACCACCAAGTCCAGATGCCAGCTAGGGGAACTGCCGGCTGAGTTGTGCCCAATGGTCACATGGGTCAAGTCCCCCAGCTCATGCTCACGAATGGTGAAGTTGCTGGTTTCACTCCTGCATGCATTTTGCAGTGCAGAAGACCATCAGTGTTGCCTGTATGTCACATAGGCAGCCTGATGTGGATTTGCCGTCTGATCGAATCTGCTGTTTGCTATGCAGAAATTCAAACAAGTCTGTGAANGAGATGCTGCAGTATGCATGCTGCCTATACAACCTCAGCACCATGACTTGATGCAGTATTTGGGATGTACAGATCATGCACAGGAGCATGAAACTATAATTCAGCTATGTCTAAGTGGGTGAAAGCAGAGGAAGAAAAGCAGATAAGGGAGTAGCTGACCTGTAGGGCCCACCATCCAGCAGGACGCGCTGAAGAGCAACTGTGATGGCTTGCAGCAGCGACCGCGCCAAGTAGGCATGAAGAGAGTCATTGGCAGCTTGACAGATGTCACCCAGTGCTGTGTCCAGCTGAGCCAGCAGCGGCGACATGCGCGCACTCTCAACATGGTGCTGGTACATCTCCTCCAGCACAGGCTTCCTCAAGTCGAAGAAGACTGTCTGCAAAGGTAAAGACCACTGCCTGTGAGGTTGGGCACAAGCATCCGCTTGACTCTACGCAGGCGCCTAACAAAATTCTCCGTGATGCCAGTCTGATGCATGGGAGCATGAGGCACAGCCTCATCAAGACTGAGAAAGATGCCTGTGTTACGGGCAGCTACAGGTAGCAGTCACACCACACTGCACTGCACCTGACATGGTGGCATGCAAGCAGTACCAGGTCAGTATCAGGCATGTCTGTTGTTACACATGTCTGCTTTGCGACCCATCACTTTTGTTTCACATGTCTGCTTGTTAACTCGTGCCTGGCAGTGCTGTGAAGTTGCCGTTCAGCCCATGACAGCATAGACCCAGCCCTGATCTATATCTAGTGCCGCTGTGATGACTGGCATCACAGCAGGCAAGACTGTGTGCATGCAAGGACAGACCTTCATGCCAATGAAGTTGCACATGTAGTCGATGGCTTGTCGAGCGCTCTGGTGTGCTGCCTCAAAGCATTCTGCCAGCCAGTCCAGGGACTTCTGCCTCAGGTCGACATGCACGCCTTCTGTGTCCTCCTCCCACCTGCACTCTCATTCATGCTTGCAAGCACACTCAAGCTGTAATAGAGACAGTCGCAAAGTCTGAGCCAACCATAGTTGCGCCAGTGAAGTGCGCCCTGAAGCACTCACAGAGTTGATGCACATGTCTGTAGGTGTCAAAGCAGCAACTTCCAGCACGATTTGCATCTGTTCATGCACAACTAACAAGCCACAAGTTGTAGGCACATGGCGCGGCTGGCTTGACAATAAGGTGATGCTTGTGTAACACAAGCATCAAAGTTAGGCTAGGGCTAGTTACAGCAGACTGCCGCTTGTGTGTGCTGAACAACCTGGGCCGGTTGCAAAACATNCACTGTATCTGAAGAAGGCTGACTTCATGGGTTCCAACCACGACATTCCTGTTCTTGCTGCGTGCCCAACAAGTATCATTGTGCGTTATGTGCAGTCTGTGCAACTGGTAAATCGTGTCTTTTCAGCTGAGAGACACGACTTGTCTTGTGTGCCAATGCCATCAAGCTGTGTAACTGTCCACTTTGAGCACTGCTGCATTGCTCTTGTTTCTTTCTGTGTTTTTCTGGGTTGCACAAGCATAGATAATCAGCTAAGACTTGCGGTGGTAATGCACGTGTGTTAGCTGGAATGCTTGACGCTGCAAGCAAATGACTCATATCGCGCCTGATGCAGACATTGTCATTTGCAGCGTGAGCACAAACCTGACAGTACAACAGTAAACATCAAGCAGCAAAGCCGAAGGTAGCAGCATAGACAAGTGCCAGGCACAATGCAAACTTGGGTGTACAGCGTCACTGGTTGACGTTCTACATACCATAAGCTAGGTCTGTAGTTTNTGCCAGAGAGTGGCCTGGACAAGTCATCGTGCAACCACAGCAGCCTCAGGAAAGCATATGTTACCTGCATGAACTTGACTTTGTTCTCTGCTGGCATCAAGCATGAACACAGGCACCCAAACAGGTTGGCCACATACTCTTCCTCCCCATCGCTCCGAGCGTTTCTGCCCTTGTAAGGGAAAACACAGCTGAGTAGAGCGTCGATGCCGTTTGTGGCAGCTAGCTTGACCTGGTTGGCAGTGCTGCTTTGCATCAGGATGGCAAGCAACTCACTGACATATTGCTTGTTGCCCTCAAACTCCTTCACATTCTTAAGGCGGTCTAGCATCCACCTGCATGAAGCTGAATTCAGGTGGGAGGTACATGTATGGACTTGATATGGTATACCACAGCACACAGGTTATTGAAAGGACCAACGACCTTCATGCGGCCCGTATGCTACTTCATGCAGCAACAATACATTTGCAGAACACTCAGCATCCCTGTAGAGTTGCAGCCAGACTGCTTGTGCAGTGCCAGAGTGATGCATATGAGTACTGTGTGAGCCACTGTACACACAGATGCAAGCCACACTGTTGTTGTTTGACACCATGTGACAGCACGATCAATGCTGCTGGTTGATGCTAGACAATATGACGTAACTTGCAATCCCAAGCATTGCTGTCATAACTCTATATTCAAGTCGTTCACTAAGCCTACACACAGGCTTTACACAAGTTGATGATGTCTGCAGTTGCCAAGAGCAGATGATGCAGCTTGACAAGCATTGTGTTTGAGTGCAGTTTTGCTGTCTGCATGCAGACTGCACATGGACATGCACCCAATATGCAGGATGGGGCACACCTCAGGAAGCCTGTTTTATTGTCACCAAGCTGCACTAGCTGCTCTGCAACATCTGGCTTGACCTCAATTAGGTTCTCAAATACTGACAACAGCTTCTGGGTGGCTTCAGCCTCTTCTGGTACAGACTCGTTGAATTGACGTAAGCGGTACACCAACTGAGGGACAGCATCAAGCTCCAGCATGTGTTCCACTAGCTGTAAAGCTTCTTGCTCCTACATATGAGACTCACTCAGATTCAGCGTTTAAAACAAAGATGAAGGCATGTGTGCAAGGATAGTGCGTCAACTTCGAGCAGCACTTTNTGTGCATCCGCAATGTTGCTGTGCGTTGCTTGGTGACAGGGTCCAGCTCAGTCTTGCTATAAACATTGAGCTGCATATCAGGCCCAACAAAACTGTGTTTGTTATGGATGACTCTTTACCAACTTGCATGTTTTAGCAGACAGCAGTCATCTATCATTTGATCAATGCATTATATGTATTCTGAAGCAATTTGTGACAATTTTGTGTTGTTTGGTCAAACCACGCAGCTTGGGATATTTAGGCATCTTAAGCCTTTGAAAACATGTTAATAATGTTGAAGGCTTCCTCACAAATCATTCAAGAATATTAGTGTGTTGTGGATCAGCTGCAGGTAGATATGGGGCATCTGCGAGAGGCTCTCCTTTGCTATTACACTCATGAGATACGAGTCAGCACCGAACCATTATCAAAACTTCTACATGCTTCCGCCTACTTGCGCCTGCAGGTGAGGAAAGAAAAGAAGGAGCTTGATAGGGCGTTTGGCAGCGGCCCTCAGCTGCTACCAGGCAAGGGCATGGCCATGCCTGATGGCCAGCGCCTCGTCACTGTCATGCTGTTTGGCAACAAGTCAGAGTGTGAGAATGCACGCCGGCTGATAGAGGAGGCTGTGGACAACAAAGAGCAGAAAGCCAAGCAGCGGGCGAAGGAGTATGAGAAGAAGAAGGATGAGAAGCGGCGGGACAGGCAGATGTACCACTTGCGACATACAAATGACTACGAGGAGTTGGGCTTGCCGCTTGGTGCTAGCAAGGTGAGCGATGTGTGCTGTGCTGGAACATTACCATCATCCCACAAGTAGTGCTTATTAGATACACATATGACTGCCGAGCATGGTTGTTACGTTTCTGTGGCTGCTGTCTGCAACTGCAACGGATGCTTTGAATGCNCTGTAAATTATTATTATTATTATTACAGTGTGACAAAGGCTGTGATTTCAATACATACAATAGGGTTGTTGTTTGCTTCTCGTCCACAAGCACTTGCAGCGACCCATTGAGTAAGCTGATGCCTGCAGAGGGGTTGTGGCGCTGTCAGGATTTGAAGCTGATTGTCAGCAGCAGCCAGAAGGTCACCCTGATGTCACTGCTGCAAATAGCAAGACTCTCACAAATGCACAGCTTCAGATGCAGAATGAGCAGCTACAGGCAGCACTGAAGGAGGCAACAGTAGCTAGGGACCAGTGGCAACAGCTGCATGCCCAGCTGCATAGTGCTTGTGTCGACAATCTTTCACAGCTTTAGTCAGGCACCACTGGCGTTTTGTGGGCCAGTCTACCTTTCAGCAACCCTTGTATGAACACGTACGCAAATGGATCTTGTTGTGTCAGGTTGTTTTGCTTGTGAACACTTGCTTGAACACAGTTCAATGCGGATTCA
This sequence comes from Trebouxia gelatinosa, assembly GCA_000818905.1. Classification (NCBI taxonomy): domain Eukaryota; kingdom Viridiplantae; phylum Chlorophyta; class Trebouxiophyceae; order Trebouxiales; family Trebouxiaceae; genus Trebouxia; species Trebouxia gelatinosa. The sequence continues at coordinate 5,230,203 of KN805369.1, read as the reverse complement.
GCAGTTTAATCTGCTTAAACTGCTTAATTTGATGAAGCAGGGATAGGAGATGTCTTGAAGGTTCAGGGTGATATATCCACTAGGTCATGAAATCAGTAGCAAACAATCTAGCAATACATAGACAAACAGCTCAAAGGTGCAGTTCACTTTTGGGGACATTTGCCTAACTGGTCATGACTACAGTCACAGCTATGCAGTCACATTGCACAGCTGAGCAAACTAAGCATGACAAAGCTGAAGGATCTTTTCTCATGTAATCAACCCCATCATCTTAGAGCAAAGCTCATACAGCACCAGATGGACTGTTTGCAGCTGATGGCTGCGGACCAGCATTGACAGGCTTTGGTGTTGCATCAGTCAGGGTGCAGGACAGTGCATTGATGAGCACCTGCAGGCAGGCCACAGCATCAATAAGAGCACAAGTCAGTGCGACGGTTACATAAGGACAGATGTTTGCCAGCGCTCGCAGATCATAGTGAGTATAGTTTGAGTGATGGTGGACGAGGAGTTGAGTGGTGATGGCAAAAAGGGTATGCTGATGCCATGAATGTAGCACCTGCAGGCTCAGCCGTTGCATTGGGCTATGTAGATGTTGCTATGACCAACTAGCATTATGATGGCTGTCAGTACCACCACCACAGTATGTCTGCTGCAGCCATGCTCGCAACAGACTGAGCATGACAGCAATGTCAGACACTGAGCAATGCACTACCTGATCAGGCGCAAGGCTTGTGCTTGTCCCTTGAAGCAACATGCTNCCAGCCTGCATTCCACAATGAGCTGTATCAGAATCTTGCTATTCCATGTCAGCTTCCATCAGACAAGCAGCGCTTTCTANCACAGGCCAGAGCATGACTGCATGCATCAACAATCAAGGACGTCTTGTGCAACACGTGCATGGTCTCTTCTGCAAAGCCTGCCCTGGTCGCTCACCACTTCGCAATATTCAGTGATCTGCAAGCTGCTGTGACCAGCAGGTTGCTCACATCAAAGCTATGTGATGTGAGCGCATTAAGCGGGTCAATAGTTGGGCGCTCATGGTCTTCTGCGGGGTCAATATGACTGTTTTTGGTTGGCAGCAGGCAGCAGTGCCAGATCTACCTCTCAGTACTGCGCTGCACGGCCTGTCAGACCATGCACACAGGCACCCAATAGTCACGCTGCAAAAATCTCACAGCATAGAACAGTAGTTGTTGTGCATACTGGGTTGTGTGCGTCGCGCAGTGTAAGTATACAAGTATGCGCTTCAGCGTTATCAATAATGTGTAGACCTTTTCAGCAGCTTACTGCAGGTGCCTGCTAGTTATTGGATAAGGAGATATGCAGCGCAATCGAGCATGTTGTGCTTCCATACCAGCGGCAGACATTGTGTCTGAAGGGGCAGGGGGTCTACTGAGGTGCCTTGGGGGATAGCTGTTGTACCCTGGCGGAGGCGCTCTAGGCCTGTAACTGGAACCTTGATGATTCCGGTCCTGAAAACTTACTGGAGGTTGCTGCTGAGGTGCCCTGTAGGGTTGTGGCTGAGAAGAGGGCTGAGCCTGCTGACGAGGGTGTGAGGACTGAGGCTGAGGTCCCCTGAAAGGAGCTGTTGGCGATGTGTGAGGGTGCTGCAGTACACCCATGCTTGGATCAGAGGCTGAGCATCATGCCCTTCCCATAGAGTCACACTCACAACAGGGTACAACAGCTGGATCATGTTCACTATGTAACACTGGGGTGACACCTGGTGCAGCAAGCATCATGACTATGAACAAGAAGCACACGCAGATCATGACTTGCAATTCTTGAGCTCGACATAAGAGCGAGTGGCTAAGGTACCTGTGAANCCAAATATCGTTGGCACCAAAGCATAAGCGGCTTGCGGTGAGCACCTTTGTCTACATCTGTTTGCTTCCGGTACCATTTGAATAGTACGCTTGATTTCCTGCAGGTGCCTACAGCCTGTAGCACTGACAGGCAGATACGTCTGGCGTTGCAGCAAGCTTGGCACTCCCGATCACAAGGCATGTCTGCCTGCAACACCAAGCTATGTACCCCAGGTGCAATGTCAGTATCACGCTCATTTGGCAGCCACTGCCAATGCTGATTGTGTGCAGCAAATAACATGTGACACATAGCTGCTGCCTACAATGTTAGGTTGTATTCTCTGTGTGCGTTGTTATTTGTTGGCTTAGAGGACACTGCATATTCTGATTCAGAGGTTGAGAATGCATTGTTGTCTGTATGCAGGGCGCCGGCTTTGGACATCACAAGGCTCCTTCGAGGATGTCCCAGACGTTCCGCATGTGTCACTGTGTGATGAACATGAGGACAAGTACATTGTAAGCATTGACCATTGTTGCTTTCAGATGCCACACTCAGCTCTGCTATTGTTGTGCTGGACTGCATTCTGCAAAACTTACTTGCCATAGCAGACGATGTATTTGCAGATGGTGTGCGGCAGACGGGTCAGCCTTGAGGAAGGGGCCGACAACGATGACACTGTGATCTACCTCGTGACAGGCAGTGAGTGTTGCAGTGTTTGACTTTGCATGAGCAAAGTTGTGAAAGGTTCGTATATATGGCAGGAAAAAGTGTTCAACCACAAGACCTCACCTCAGACATGCTGGAGCGCCTGCTTGCTTACAGTGCAACTGCCATCAAAATTTTATTCCGCATTGCCAGCCCAAGCGGCGAGGCAGACCCCAACAGCTGTATAGTGACATGCTCGTATGCTGAAATAATCATCAGCAGGCTCAGCTTGCCAATGTTATCACATGTCATCACTGCTTTGGTCAAAGACGGCTTGTATACAGCAGCATTGCAGATCGTGCAGCTTGCTTTCAAAGTTGCACCCTCAGACGCCCNTTCTCTTTGGAATGTACAGGTGTTCCGGTGTGTACAGCCAGCAGGCTTTGAGATGTTTGTGACGGTTCCTGGCCCCTGTGTACCCACCCTCAGGTTTGCCCTTTTCTTCATATTCCTGGTTGGGGCATATACGTGGGGCTCTGTGTACCCAGTCACGGGGTGTATTGATTCACCCTAGGTTTGCTGCAATGTGTTTATTTAAAAATACTGACTCATGGCCTAAAGCGTATGTTCCTTTTGCAAGAAGAGCATGAACAACACAATGAACAATCATGCTGTACATCAGATGTGCCAGTTCTGATGCCAGCAAGACCCTCAGCTGCGCTTTTGAGCTGGGAAACAGGCTCGTCAAGGAGCTGTAACATGCAAGCCCAACAGCTCTGCATCGTTTTTGTGTGCAGCATGTTGCTTGCATGTCAAGATGCAGCCAGAATTGATATTAGCTTGCTTGCACTGAATATCATGTAATCATCCACAAGTGAAAGTTCGAGCTCTTCCTCTTAGCAGTCTCTCCTCAGATTACAGGGCCTTACCAGGTGAGCTGTCCTTGAGCAGCAGGATGCCAGCTGTTCGGCCTGGCCTGATAGGCACAAAGCGGCTGCCTGAGGGGAAGCTGATCAGCTTCTCCTGAGCTGGCACGACTCGAGCAGGGTTGTCTAGGGTGTGAGTGGAAGGCTCTGGCTGGGCCTTCACAGCATCCTTCTCCTTGTCGCCATCTGCTGGCGCATCCTTGTCATGGTCACCTGGCTTGGCTGATGTTTTGGCTTCTGCAGTGGTGCTGGTGTCTGTCTTGTCTGCCTCATCTACTTGCATGCCTGCACGAGTGCAGCACCAATTCCATGCATTGCACGTGCTGCAGAAGGGTGCCGCCAGCCAGATCTGTTCACGATGTCCATTTTAATGCCAGCAGGTGCTTCAGTATTGTGTGACTATGCTCCAACCACTGAAGTAGCTGACTATTACTTGAATAGCATTGCNAGGATGCCACGCATGGCTGACATGCACATCATTTCATTCATTTCTAATGTAAATGCAGACCTTCAGCTCCTCAAGAGCCAAATCCTTGGCGCCGCTCTGCCTGCCAACATCATTCAGCACAGACACCAGAGCTGCATTCCCTAATCTCAAGTCTTTTACTTCATCTTGCAGCTGTGTAATCTGCAACAGGCAAAACATGCCAATCTTTAGAGCACAAAGGTGCAGTACCGGAAAGGTGGATCTGAATTCCCTTGTTCACATTGCACAGTTCATCGTTAGGGCAACAGTTGCCAAGCAAGGTNAGATGTTCACAGACCAACAGCGAAGCTGCAAGGATGCACCCAAAGGTCTTGTTCCTACAAACGCCTTCTTCCAGTTCACAAGTTCTGTGGCACGCTTGAAGTGTATTTGCATAACTTGTCTGCAATCATACTGAGCCAGCATGGCTTCACTCAAGCTCAACCTGGCAAGTGACTGAATGTCCTGGCATTTGATCCCACTCATGTCAGTTCTGCTGCTGATATGCACTGCTTTTCAGCCCACCATGCTGTGGGCATACCCACTGTCTGGTCATAGTGCTCACTGAGTGTCGTATGCATGTCTGAGAGCAGAGTTGCAATCCCTTCAATGTCTGGTGCATCTAGCTTGGGTGATACTCAATGTCACCGCAGCAGCAAAAGACTGTTGGAATGGACATTTGCGTCCCAATTCCAAGGTAACATACAAACATCATGCAGTGCATTTTGCAGGCTTGCAGAGCGCATTTGACCAGGCCGCCATGTCTGGACCAGGCCTGTGTGAGGCAAGCACATGCAGCGAGCCTGTGCTAACCGAGGTCACCAACGGTGCCAACAGCAGTGAGCAGACCNCAAAGAAAAAGCAGCAGCTGCACCTCATAATCAACATGACCAGGGCTGATTTGCATGTTGTATCCATAGAATGAAATATGTATTGCGTGCATATCCTCATCAATTGTGGTGATGTCCGTGGCGCTGTGTGCACCCTTAAGAGCTGCTGTCTATGCGCATGAGGTAGCATGTGATCATGCACTGCGCATGCCAATGCTGCAATTGCAGATAGAAGGGGAATGAGGTGCCCCATTGGTGACTTTGAACAGTGCAAACATGCTTTACTTGCGCAGCATGCCTACCAGCGAATTCAAATATGGTCGTTTTAATAATTAACTATTTTGGGGGGGNGCGGGGCATAGTGCAGTACACCTTTGAAGCAACTGTGGATGAGGAGCTCACAGTTGACAGAGGAGAAGAGGTATGCCTTGCGCTCAGTCACCATTGTGACAAAATGATGTGCCCTTGGAATCACTGCATGCCTATGCTAACACTTGTTTGGTTTCAACAGCAACAGATTATGTAAGTCAAGAGATTTGGATGTCTGTTCCATATCAGACATGTACCTTCAAAATACAGCTTTTGAACAAATACAAAAGTTGCAAACAAACACAAAATACTTGTACTTTCACATACTTAGCAGGTAACAAAGTTGCTTTGATGTAAAGTGTACAAAACAGGTTGAAAACACGTTCAGTGCCCTAATTTTTCATCTTCCTTGCTGTGGCCATGCAAGTCAGCTGTATGCAGCATGCACATGACTACCCCTCGGTCTGGCTGTGAGAGAAAATTGCAGACTATATGCATCTGCGACGTTGCCATCAGATACTGATTGAGAGGTGCATGGCACAGACGAGATATACATCGGCACTCCTGCAACCCAGCAGCAACCATATGGCAAGTCTGGTGACCCAATAGTCCTGCAGCTGCAATGGAATGACCCTAATGCTCTCAGCAAGATTCATGCCTTGGCCTCACAGCCATGCTTTATGTGGGATCTCTGGAGACACACATGGCCTGAGTCATTGTGGTCAGACTTATTGGCTGATGGGTTGCCAGAGGCGTGGCCAGAAGCTATTATAGGTGACAACATATGGGAGCGCCAATTGCAAGTCAAAGTTGAGATCAGTGTGACAAGTGATGAGCCAATGCAGCTGGCCTGGACCTGGCTTGCTGACTATGTGGTGCGTGGCTCTGCCACTGCCTTGACACCACCTGGGCGGCATGACTGCTGTCAGTAAACAAGCGCCACATCCAATGTCANATGCACCTGATGCTCTTGAACCAGTTCAGACTCCCGCTGCAGTCCCAAAGACATCCGGCAAGCGGCGATCCCGCCGGTATCGAGATATGGGCAGTAAAGTGCCAGACAAACTCACTGCCAGCACTCCAACAGATGCCATACAGCTAGCACTCAGCACAGCTTCTCTGAAGTTCACAGAGACTTGCGAAGTTCACATAAAGCTCAACATAGACCCCAAATACGCAGATCAGCAGCTTCGAGCTACAGTCAACTTACCAAAAGGCACCGGCAAGGAGCTGCGTGTAGCAGTCCTCTGCCAGGGTGACAATGTCAATATTGCTAGGGATGCTGGTGCAGACCATGTAGGGTCAGATGACCTCATAGATGAGATGAGCAAGGGCATGCTAGACTTTGATAAGCTTGTAGCTACACCTGATATGATGCCAAAGGTTGCTAAACTTGGTCGCTTGCTGGGACCTCGTGGTCTCATGCCCAATCCCAAAGNCATAGGCAGTTGTGAGCAGGCTCATGATAGCCAGGAGCCACAAACATACAGACGGACAACTGTACAGATACTTACAGACAAGCAGGTGGGAGTCATAAGTGGACGAAGACTCCAGGAAGAAGGTGTCAACACCGTAAGGCAGCAAACCACCAGACGTGGTTGGCAGTACAACTACCTCTCCAGTCGAGGCATCATACAGGGTGTGGTTGTAGGTGCAACTGGTCACAAATTTGCCAAACTTGTCAACACATGACTTGGAGGTTGTTTTGCGGGTGGTATGCAGCAGCAGTCCCCCTATCACCTGATTGCCTGAGTAACCTGCATGCAATGGGGGACAGTCACAATGCAAGGCAGCTTTGTGCTACATGCTGGCTTTGCGTCTAGCATGAGACGGAAGACATAGTTGTTTGCAGCTTCACACGGTCACGTATATTCGTACTGCAAGTGAGGTGCTGCAAAATAGCCAGACTGACTACATATACAAATGCCATGTACCATGCAGCATCAGGCCAAGCGCAGATTGACAGTATTAGCATATGACAATGTTGTCATATGTGTGTTCACATGTGAATGGCACGTTTGTCACTCCTGTTGACCCTGATGTCCTGAAAGTGTGCTGCCATGCAACAGTCACATGACTTGACTGCACCAGCATACATGCATGGGTAAGAAGCGCCACATACCAACATAGCGTGACAGACTTTGCATTGCATACACTGCATCCGTGGAGTTGGTACCATCAGCAGTGGTGGAGGTGTTTGTCTTGGTGGTGACTGCAACTGGTGTATAGTTGAGGGCTAGCTGCAGGCCAGCACACAACTAGTCAGCTGCATGCAGGCAAGCAGGATCATGTCACATGAGGGATGCAGTCAACAAGGGTTGGGGCACATTTGACTGCACAGGGTGTATGCCAGAGTACAGTATTTTGATAGAGCAGCTGAGCATGGTGGCCATTTCTGCTTTACTGTCAGGCGTTAGGAAGAACAACAGCTTGTGTGGTATCCACACAGGTATGTGCTATATGAAGGTGGTGAAGCCTGCATCTTTAACATGCAGCTCACTGTGTACACCTGATGCTATTGATATGCAGGCGTACAGCACTGAGTAGCCTGGCCATGGAGCCAAACAAAGCTTGCTGCTTTATGTTCACATTCAATTTTGCATGCATTGTTGTGTCATCAAAAGGCTTGCATTGATCTGGACTGCTCACTGTGCTGACTGGCTCACCGTGCTGACACTGACTCTGTTGACCTCAATCTGGGAATCAGAGACAGCATGCACTGTGAAATGCGCCTGTCATCATCAATGCAAGAGCAGCTTGTGCACATGTGAGACCCCACATGACTGTCGGAATGCGCACTTACCTTTGTGCCATCAGTAGCACTGCAAGGCGTAGACTGCAGCTTCCTCCTGGCTCCCACTCCCACCACCTCTTTGGTCAGGTTGTCATGGCTGACAATAAACTCGAACCTGGCGCTACCTGCACTGTCACGAGCACAGCCGGCGGTGGTGGTTGGCGTCACTTTTGTGGTGTACCCCTTGTCTGCCAGAGATGTGGCGGAGCCTGTGCTGTTGCTGGTCTTGGCAGCAACGCTGACCTTGAAGTTGGTAAGAATGGTGTTCAGCAGATTTTCAGCACTCTGCAGGCACAAGCATACAGCTGCTAGACTCAGTTCTCAAGCTATGGCCAGCTAAGCAGACTACTGTACACATGCCTGCAGCGCCACAATCCAGCAGCCCGAAAATGTATGTTTCGTATGACAAGCGTGAATCTGAGACACCTGGCGCCACTATGACTTTGAATGCTGAGGAGACAATCAAATATGCAGCACATAGGCAAAGAAGCGCAGTGACTCAAGTGTACCTGGGTGTAGGCATCAAAGTCATCCAGCAAGTCCTGATAGTCCTCAGCAACTGTGGTGTACGGCACAATCCACAAGGGATTCTCTCTGACAGACAGAGCCCTCTTCATCTGATACAGCTCTGCCTGAATGCATGTCAGATTGGCCAGCAAGCCTGCAACCAGGGTCCAGTGTGTGCATGCATTTCACTTGAGCATGTGGCAAACTTTGACCAGAGCTGCTGTTCCACAGATAGGACCTCATCGTCATGTGACACATGGAGGCTCAACAATTACTGCTTTTTTGTGCTTTGCAACTGCAGTGTCAGGGTGCACATGAACATTCTGCCGAACGTGATGCTCACAGTGCTAAATCAATGTGAAGATGTGGTTAATGATATTGAAGATGCACCAAATGCGATGCACAGCTGCTGGTAGCCTGTTTGTGGCACTTTTCCAGCCATGAGGACTGGTGCAGAGCAGAGGTCATGACAGATGATTGCATGCATGCATTTCGGTGTCAGCAAACCTGAGAGTGCCACAGTGTTGTTATCCACATTCTCCGTGATCTGACTAGAATTGAGCAGCACAGCACCTCCACTGCTGCTGTAAATGGCAGTCACATTGGATCCTACTGCTTTGTTCAGAGCTGCACTTGTTACGCTCGAGTTGATAGCCAAGCCTGTACGACACTGGTAAAGCTATGCTCTCCATACACAAGCAGTCATTGAGCGTGCTAAACTTGTACTTTGCGTGCCACTCACAGATAGCGCAGACCATCCAACTGCTCTTATTCTGGCTAGAAGTACGCCTGCCACAACTCAGCATGTTCTGCTGTACATTGGCAGCCAACTATGCCGTGGTGTCTGATGTTCATTGCCATATTTGATGCATGTGAATGAGCTGATGTGAGGCAGCATCTGTACACAGGCTCGCATGTAGCAGGTCACAGCTACATACAGGTTCACTGCAACACTGGTGCTGATGCTACGATAGCACATGCCACTGCTACCAGATTGACAGCACATGACAGCTGTGGTTGATCAACAACATGCTTGTACTCGTCAGGCCCTACCTGTGCTCGTTGACATCAGCCTGCGCCTGCCAGAGCCACTGCTAGCCACAGCAACATCTGTAATGCTGCCTGACACGCCCAGCTCAGCACTCAGGGTGAGGTTGAGCAGGGCCGTGGCTGTGCTGTCATCCTGACTGATGCTGACACTACTGACGGACAGGGATTGCAGTGAGATGGGCGCCCAATCCAGGCTTTGGGCTGCCGCTGCTGCTGTCAGGTTGGGAGCACTTGGAAAGTCTGCATGACCAGGGTTGCCACTTAACATGATGTGTAAGTACACAGATGCACAAACAGTAGCAGATGAGTTAGCACATTGCATGTGATGAATTTGGGCTCACACTTGTCATTGCACACACTTGTCTGCACTGTTTGTTCGCTTGCATCCACAAACTGTGTGACCTGAGAAGCAATGATTCTGGGCCACTCAATGTGCTCTGACAGGTGTCCTGGACACACAGGACAGCAAGGTGTGGGTGCTAGGCGTGTGGCATGCATTGCAAACACTAGGTAATGTACTTGGCAGTCACATGCTTGCTTTCTGAACATGACGGGAAAAGACAAAACCCGTGAGTTTACGTGTGACTGGCATGCATGGTCCCACTTCAGAACAGCAGATATTTGACCTGACAGGCTGCAATTTGAGAAGCTATAACTTCTGATGCAAATGACTTCTTTACATTGTCCATCATGACCTGACGTCTGGAAACCCACCTGCGATCAGGCCTGCAGCCAGGGCTCCCGTCAAGCTCGATGCAGCTGCATCTCCACTCGTGATTAGGTCTGACTGAGCAATAGCTGTGGTCAAGTTTTGCGATGCAACTAAGACTGGCACGAAGAGAGTGACGGAGTACACCTGCTGCACCTGCACAAGTCTCCAGGCTGTTGCCAGCTGGGCCTCACTATCTTTTGCCCTGCACACAGCAAAACAATGCATGTCCAATATGACATGCACATGATGTTGCGTTATGTCGTAAATCCTAGCAGCGACATTGCAAGCTAATCATACCTATACAGGTACAGGTAGGAGCCGGGGGGGCAGAGGCCTGCAGCTGCAAAGGTGATGTCACAAGCAGGGCAAGTGCCTGCGCCTGTACCACAGGGCGTCACATCCACCACAATGATGCTGCTTGATATGTCCACCCCCGAGCCATCTGTTGCAACTGCTCCGCAAGCCTGCACAGCAAGCACGATGACAAGCAGAGCGTGCATTCAGGGCATAGCCAAAGGGCTCAACAACCCGCAACATCCAGACCAGCTAAGATAGGTATAGCTTGTGCAAGGTCCCTATAAACACATCAAAAGCTTGTTCAATGTTGCAAAATGCAGTGCCTGTGCACACATATGACAGGAAGAGCAATATAGCTTCTGAGCAATACAGGGTCTGTGCTAGACCCAGGTCAAAGGCGTTGAATGCACTATAGTAGAAAAGTGATGTGTCTTGGCAGGTTGCTTACAAAAGCAGGGATGACTGATGTAAAGGTTTGCCTGGCTGAGATTGGCAACATGCACAGCGATGATACAGCTTGTGTAGATGCTGCAGGCAGAAGGAATCACAAGCTTGTTCTGGTACAAGCTCAATGCCCCACATGATATCAACACACACAGTATCTAACCAAAGCTTGTTGCTGAGGGGCAAAGGTGGGCCTGCATCTTGTGCATATTGTGTGTAGCAGCCCTGCATCAGAGCAGCAGAGGCAGCACAATCTGCACAGCATACCGTTGTGTTGGCATCGCTGCTGCAAGCTAGCAAGGGAGTGCTGGCAGCAACACCATAGGCAGTAGTCACACTTGTGGAATTGCCAGCAGATGTTGCCAGGCTCAGGCCAGGCAAACCAGTCTCCAAGGAGCTCCTACAGCAAACTTGCGTGAATACGTACCATGTAATACATGACGTAAACCCAAAAGAGGTGTGTTGTAAGATCTGGTGACGCCTCTGCAATCTGCAGCACTGTTATTTGCAGTGATCTGCATGTGATGCACAATTTCTGCCAGTGTCTTGTCACGCTCTGTGCCAAAATAAGTTGCGATGCTGTAGTGTCGACCACCAAGCACCTTGAACACGGAGGCGGAGGGATGGTATGATGCATTACTACATCTAACATGCTCTGTCGGTATAGCAAGCGGCTGTCGGCATCTGCAGTGCACAAGTGTGTTGCAATCTCAGCGTGAGACAACAGCTGGAAACTGTTAGCATGCATGCCTGAGCAAGTAAGCGCTTGCTGCATGACATCACGCCCCAGCAATGAGTTACTGCAGAGCAGCTTGGCCAACACACAAACAGAGGCTTCTAATGGGCTTTTTGAAATGCTTGCGGGTGTCACCTGCTCAGTAAAACGGCTACAAAGCTTACCTGACAGCACAAGCCACATTGGAGCAAGTGCCATCATCACAAAGGTATTGGTCAGAGTCACATGGATTGATAATCTGAATGGTGCGGGTCACACTCGCGTTCTTGCTGGGAATGGACAGATCAAACACCATGAAGGTGACCTTGTATGTGGTCCCGACTGGCTTGGAGGTGTTCACTGCACATAAGCTGATGCCCTGCTCTGTGAACTTATACCCTGCATTGACACCCAATGAGTGCTGTACAGCACCAGACAGCATCACAGCTCATTATATACATCAGATAGGTCTTGCAATGCAAAGCTACAGCAATGTCAATACACAGTGGGTCAATTGCCGGGTGACCACTGGCGTGGCAGGTCAAATGGAGTTGGCAGGCAACAGGATGGGAGGTGTGGACTAATTATGCATGCTATACAACAGGTAAGTACGCAGCTAAGCACTGGACATGTCAAAGTGGTGTGCAAGCTGGTAGGGCTTGCCTGGACAGCTGGTAGCAAGGCAGGAGGTGGGAGGGCAGGCCAGCACTGAGCTGGTCAGGTTGCCATCTGATGCACTACTGGCTGTGGCTCCAAGCTCACACTGAACAGCTGCATGTCAGCAGCATGAACATCTAAGCATTGGCAATGAGGGCAGGTCTTGTAGTGTCTGCTGGGTGCAGCAAGCATGACTGTGCATTGAGCTAGCATGCAAATCATGGTGCTTGCAACTGTACCTTCAGCATAATACAGATGTATAGAATGTCAAATGTTGGCCAAGCAGCAATGTACATGAGCAGAGCAAGCGCACACTGCTTAAGACGAGGCGTTGTTGTTGAAGCTTTGTCAAGTATACCTGCTGTTGGCTGTTGGGTGCCTGAGCATGCAGCATAGCTGTGACCCTGCTTGACCTTGACTAAGGCAGGCAGGTATGTAGTGTTACGTAGAGTGATAACAGGTGCTGCTGTCACTGTCAAGGTCAGCGCTTTGCTGTTCACGCACAGGCCACTGCTGCTGCAGCTCACCTGCAAGCATGTGACATCTGGTGGGGTGGATACACACAATACAGGAACATGATGATTTGTGACAACGCACATGCTCTACTGTCAAATGCATACTTCAAAACTTGTGTGCAGTAAAGGTAGCTTTCCTGCTATGCTAGACTGAGCGTAAGCATTGCCAAGCACCAGGTGACTTGATGCGTTACAGGGTGCCGTGTCACAAGGATACTCTGTGTCTGTTTTGTGCAGCTTGTCTCTTCCCTGGACATGGATTATCACTTACAATAAAGGCAGCACAAGTGCATGTATGATCTACTGAGCAATGAATGCCAGAATGTGTGCATGACACTGTGTGCAAAAACCCTTAGACCCTTGGTTAATCATGGGCGCCACTGGAGGTCACCTGATTGGAGCAGAGAGTCTCCCCTGATGGGCACACTGGTTGCACTGCCAATGTGCGATTGACTCTGGCTGACATGCCTTGGCTGTTTGTCACCAAAAATGCGATAGTATACACACCTGCCTTTTTCATGTTGTACACACATCCTTTGATACCATTCTGGCTGAAAAGATATCTGCAGCATAACATGGTTAGCAGAGACATGCTCATGAAAGTGTCAGCCTGGACTTGGTATTCAGTGTGTTTGCTGGTGGTGTGCTTTGTGTCTGCTGCATGGGGACTAATGTATGGTGAACCACAAGCTTTCTCTACCCTTGACATTGAGCCCATATGCTTACTGTTCACACGCAAAGGAGCAGGATACACTTAGCAACAAGACCACCTAGACTTACTTGCCAGTGGAGTTAGAGCATGCTTCCACATATGTAGTCAAGACGCCATCCAGGGAGTCTGTTGCGCTTGCACCCCTGCAAAAACTCAGCGGGGAGGTGAATCGGGTGCACCCTGCTGTGTGCTTGGGTAGCCAACTTGCACAAAGCCATGCTCTGTCCTCCAAGCATAGCATTGTGTATGAGGGCATGCAGTGGCAGAACGACCCTTGAGAACTGTTTTGTACATCAGCAGCCTGACTGTCAACAAATGCTGTGAGCAGTGATGGCAGGCTGACTATGCTGTGACACTGTGTTCGCACAGAACGTATAGTGCAGCTTATGAAGGACGCAACAAGATTGATGACTCCACTTACCTATCACAGACCACATTAGTGGGTTGAGGGTCTGGACAGGCCAAGTAGGAGGTACCCTGTGTCACCCCCAGCACAGCCTGCCCTATCAGCTTGATGGTGGGGTATGATGGGGCAAGGGTGGCTGTGGTTGTCACAGTCTGTATGCAGAGACCGCTGCTGGTGCTGCAGTAAGGGGTGCCGTCTGAAGCTGTACATAAGATAGTAGGAGACTTGCAGACCACATATACACGCCTGATGCCCGGCGTGGCTGCATTGCCTGCCGCATCCTGCAATTGGACATGACATTTGTAACAAGCAAGTGTTGGGCGGTGGGTATATTGCTATGTATTGGAGAGCTTTGCCTAGAGTCAAGCAGGCCGCAGCGTCATCGTCAAAGCAGACATAGAGCTGCTCATGAGACACAGCGAGCCCGGAGCAGACAGACAGACATACAGATAGACAGACAGACACAACACTCGCACAGCTGTGATGCGTGATGGAGAACCGGACCTGTACACTGTAGGTGATTGTGAAGTATACACTGCCTGTAGGTTTGCTGGTGGTGACCGCACCAATGCCAAAGGCAGACAGACTGCTTGTGAGGTTGCCGTCTGTGTCATCAAAAGCTGTGGCCCCTGAATCAGTATACACTGCACCTGCACACGCCACCAGACACTTGCCACTCCAGCCTCAGTGAAAAAAGGGAGGCTATAATTGCAAGTACATGTCGAGCAGGCTGCAGGACAATGCATTTTGGCCAGCATCGAGCTGATGTGCTCTGTGCATTCACTCCAGCTGATGCTCTACTAGACAGGCAGCCATGCTGATCAGAGTGTGAGAGCTCAAAGACAATGCACAGTTAGAGCAGTCCACATAGTGGAAATGTATCGGTCGGTCAATGGCTCCAGGTTATGATGCAGCACTCACCAACATAAATGTTTGTAACAACATAGCCAGTAGCATTGATGCTATTAGACGCAGGTGCCTTCACAGTTATGACAGGAGGAGTGGTGTCAGCAGCCACAGCTGGCACGCTGGAGGCTGATGCACAGATGGATGAGAGCGCCAAACAGATTGTATACAGCGAGCACCTGCAGGGCATAGGAATGTGACTTGTGGTGCCCTGCTGTTCAGCGAAGTTTTGGGTTGATGTGCTCCATATGATGTTGCAGATTCTGATGTTGCATATGCTGTTGTAGAGTACATACAATGTTGCTTGCAGCGGGCAGGCATGCATACTAGCTGGTACAGCGCTGTGCATCAGGAAATCTGCTAGCACAGGCAAAGGATGCTCATTGATGCAAGCAACAACGTCAGAAGGCATAGTGAGGAGGCTGACCTGCAGGTTGCAGAGCAGAAGTGCTCAGGGCTAATGCAGGGGTTCACAACTGTCACAGTCCGGCTGGCAGTGCCAACATTGCCTGCCTTGTCTGTTGCAGAGTATGTCACTGTGTAGCTGCCAGCCTGCAAGTCGCTGACATCAATTAGTCAGCTGCTTTGCCAGTAGTAAGCCTCTCACTCACAGGGTGCAGTGCACATGGAAGTTTGCACCTTGGCTTTACCCTATTTGTGCTGTCTGTTCACTCTCACTCGCGCTGCAGTTTGTGAGCACTATGCCCTGAAGCCATTACATTGGCCTCAACATNAGTTCCGCCTCAGCTGTTCTTGCCACTGAGCATTGAAGACTGCTTCCCGAAACATTTCCCTGTGATACTTGCACCTGTCTACAGCGCTGACCTGATGGGTTGTGGTGACAACTGTTGTAATATACAACTGCTTGGGAAACTCATAGGTTCTATATGCTGTCACAGTAGTTGTGTGTTAACCATCTGATATACAAATCGAAACCAAACATCCTGATACTTTGGAAACATATGTCTGGGATCAGTCTGAGGAACGTGCAACTCTGCATAGCAGCCAGCTGCCTGACCGGGCCTGTGCCATCATCTTGGCTCCTGCGCGGCTACTTTGGTAAACATAACACTGCTGCTCAATGTCATGGCCACAAACAGCATGTGAGCATATGTGCCAACGCCGTCTGTCACACCAAAAGTGTGCAACTGTGGTATATGCTCAGCAGTGTGTCTTTCAAGGGACATGCAATCATATGAACCACAACATAAGCAATTGTTAGGCAGCTGCGCATGCCACCAACAACATCTCTACCACCAGATTGGTGGACACAATGCAACATTAGGGGCTATGCAACACAGCCTAGCTTGGGTGATCTTGCTCTGGGGGCTTGGCTGAGCGCTTATGGTGCCGTACTGATCACGCAGTCTTGCATAATCCTGCATGACCTTGTGACATGCAGCTTCATCTGTAGCACAGAGCACAACTGAGATGGATACCTGAAGTGTAAAACACGACAGAGCATTAAATCACGAGGGAGACTGATGTAGGACCTAAGTAGCAGTTCTGCAGCATGCCTGTGTGCCTCACACTCCAATTTGCATGCCTTGTGGCTTCATGCCTGGCAGCGCAGTGACAGGTTGTTTTGGTGGTAATGGGCCAAAAGGCATGGTGCACAGCAGGGCAGAACTGCAGTGCAAGAGGGCTGTAAATGCAAGTATGCATAGCTAGCAAGCGTGATTGCTGTACAAGATCAGAAGGCACCTTCAAGACCCATTTGGGCAATGAAAATGGGCATAGCCACCTACACTGCTGCCACAGGCACAAAAGCTCACCGTAGCCTGGATGCATATCCCCGTTAGCCCTTGAGATGGTGAACAGCTCTGCATAGTCTGACCAGTCGTATTTGCAATCTTGTTCCACAGCCCCCCCACTATATGTATGCAGCACAAGTCGAGAACATTGTCACGATGAATTGGCTCCTTCCGGTGTGAACTAGGTGGTGGTCCTTGTGACAATGGTTAGCAGTCTTGCTGTATGGCTTGAGCTTGCCGAGACATGATGCACCATGATGTAGTTGTGGTGCTGAAGGGGCCTTTGCAGCAGGAGCCTTAGCAGCAGGGCCCTTTGCAGAGCCCTTGGCACCTGCAGCAGCCCCTGTTGGGTCTGCAGCAGGCTTGGGGTCCTCAAGTTGGGGGGTCTTGAGAGGGGTGAATAGAGGATTGGGGTCCCCAATGTTGAGCTCAAGGATAGCTAGGTCTGCTAGGGGGTGNGTATCGCCTGTACAACTTGTTGCTGCATGCTGAGTCACTTGTCACGCTGTCGATTCACCAGTTGCAACTAGCTTGACGACTCGCACGCTGCCATGGATTCTGTGCGGCGACGCGACTCGGATGAGTGGCCACGCTTCGACCTAGATCGGTTCACGCCTCTTGTTGCATGCAAGCCACCGCGTCAATCACGATCGCTGGCACATGTTCACGACAGTGTGAACGTGACGGTTTGCGGTTCGGCGATGCGCGCATCACACCGCAGATGATGCGCAGTGATCAGTCGAGTGTTGGCTTCGGAGCTATCAACAAAAACTGATCAAGTTGAATTACAATTTGACACAGCTTGCATATATCCATTGCCAGACGGCTGTGTACACAACAAGCCATGTGAAGGACGCAGTGTTGAAGTGCTGCAGCAGACGTATGTGCAGCCGAAACATGCGATGGGTGAAGCAGCACGCTTAATGTGGCAAAGAATGGCTCTTGCACATGGTCCCTGGTCTCGAACAGGAATATGTGCAACGATGTGCCATATTGACACTGTGGACGGGCCAATACAAGACCAAGCACGTCTTCACCACAGTGCACACTGCAAACAAGCAGTAACAACGATGCACGCTACACTACTGCCACACAAATGCTTGCCAGGTCTTCCAAAACATCCAAGCGTCTCACTGTCCAGGATGACGTTTCGAGAGTTGCATGTCTGCCAAACAAGATTGTGACTTTGTACGATGCCGATGCCATGTTGCATTGCGAGGTGACTCAAGACTTGGTGACTCAGGCTTGGCTAAATGAGGCGTTTTCAGCTGAGTCTGCGTTTCTGGGTTCCACTTCTAGCTGCAACGGGAGTCTCGCTTTGACCACTGCGTGTGACTCACACAGACCTTGCCTCATCGCATGACAGAGTTAAATCTGCAGCAGAAACTCGACTGCTGGTCCGGCGAACGCAGTGCGGATTATCGAGCCCTGTTGAACGACTTAGCCTTGCTGAAATTACAAAGGGTGTGTGCCTGCAGTCAAATCCTACTGCCATGCATGCACCGCTGTNCATTGCTGAGCCTAGGCTTGCACCAGCGCTAGGCACACCAGGCTTAGCTGACAGATCAGGCACAGCGGTGTCAGCAGGAACAGCAGGTTTTGCACCCTCAGCAGGCTTGCCAGGCTCAGTAGGCGGATTAGTCACCGCAGAGTTTGTNAGGACTCGTCCTGCATGTGCTCATGCAGACCGCGGGAACTGTCAGCTTCTGGTGTCAGTATATGAAGCAGCTGAGCAAGCTAAGGGTAGTTGGCAGACCCGACAGGACATGCTCAACGCCCCTGCTAGCCAGGGACAGACCCTTCTCATGAAAGCATGCTCAAAAGGGTGAGTACCACCATACCCTTCTGGCTCACTAGACTATGCTGAGCATTCCACCGCAATGCATATGCCAGGAGCAAACAACACCATTGCACAGATGTTCAGGGGCATACAATGACCACAAATGCATGCAGCGTGCTCTAGTACACCAACCCCATTGGTATGGCGAACAGGTATAGATGAATGTAAGTGTCCCAAAACGAGCACACTTTCCTGCTTGTAGCAAACCAAGCCCCAAGGTCCATGCATCAGGAACATTGTGTCATGTAGGTACTTGCAATAGCTGCAGTAGCCATCCCAGCAATTGCCAAACCCAGCGTGTCAATCTATGTATAAGCCGCTTAGCTCAGCGTGGACCACACATCAAGAGCCTTTTGCATTGCTCCGCCTGCACTGGCATCGCAGCAAGTCTCATGCACCCTTCAGTTGAGTGGCCTGCATGATGTTTGCTCTGTGCAGGCACTTGGACTGTGTGACATACCTCCTGAGTAAGGGGGCAGATGTCATGGCAACCAACTCCAAAGGGGAAACTTGCCTCCACATTGCCGCCAAGCATGCCCACACCAACTGCTTAGTACGCCTCCTCAGCAGCAGGATCAACACCGCTTCCAACGATGCAACCAGACTTGCGGACCTCACACTGCGGGAAGATCTGCAAGAAGTGAAGTACACAGACCTGCACAACCTGGCAGGCATGACAGCACTGCATGTGGCGACGCTGAATGGCAGTGCACCCACTGTGCAAGCTATTTTGGCCCATGGGGGGTCGGTGGATGCTGCAATCAGGGGCAACAACCTGACCCCCTGGCTGTCAAGGGGGTCCACAGCTCTGCATATTGCAGCTGCAAGAGGGTTCCATGCTGTGGTGGATGTGCTTTTGGCAGCACAGGACCCACACTCAGGTCAGGATCTTTTACACCCACATTACCACGCAAGGTAGCGGTCACTTGCAATACTTGCGCTTCTCGCTGAGCCAGTCTGTGTGTACAGCTAAGAGAAGTGTAGCCTGTCTTACTACTCCTCTTACGACTAATGCTGCTAGCATGTGACATTCATCTGTAGTTTCTGTTTTACATGACATGCATCTGTTGGCACTGATCTGAACTAGTCGGGCAGTAGGCGTGAACATCGCTAGATATGTCTGGTGGCACATGTGTGTCACAGCGGCTTGCATCACTTATCAGTAGCANACTTTCCCTATCCTACAAGCTTTACTGCATCAGATGGCAGTGGTCAGGTGCACTTTCAGTATGTACAACGGCTCAGCTGCTTGTGTTTCAAGGGGGTCATTCAGCCCCACGGCCAGTCTGTGTTCATCAAGTTCTGTAGGTCATACAGTACTGCTGCACAACAGACAATGGCAGCTGCAGGTTATGCACCTGCATTGCTGGGTTTTGAACAGCTTGTGCAGGGCTGGTGGCTGATTGTGCAGGAGTTTGTTGATGCTGTTCCCTGGCACGAAATTGCAGACAAGCCTGTCAAGTGTCTCAAGGCAGCTGTGCGTGATTTGCATGCTGCTGGTTTTGTTCATGGTGATTTGCGTGGTTGCAATATCCTAGTGGCTGTGGCTAGCAGTTCTGTGTACCTCGTTGATTTTGAATGGGCGGGTCTTGTGGGGACAGCAACATACCCGTTTTTCATGAATCATGCAGACATTCAGTGGCCAGACGGTGCAGGTGATGCCAGATTAATCACTGAGTCCCATGATTTATGGTGGCTCAGTAAGTTGATCTGATGTGATTCACAAGCTTGTTGTTCATGCACAAGACTTCAGGGTTGCTTTCACACTTGTGTAAACGTGGCTCATATGGAATGTCCATCAATTCAATGCTGAAGCAGTGGTGTGGTGGTGACATCTGACATTCACCAAATGTTCAAGCAAGTCCTCCTATCATGAACATGCTAGCAAAACGATGTTGCACAATTTCAAANCACCCGCGCCCGAGTCTGCACCGGCAGCCGACGGAACCTCGGGTGCGTTGCTCCACATCACATTTGTACATTGCAATTGTACGGGTAAAACTGACAGGGAAGCGCCCGCTGTGTTAGTCTGTTGGGTGGCAACGTCAAAGGATGTGCATATAAAGATTGTTAGCACAAAATACGGGTTGCTGTCAGCTCCACTTGGCATAAGGTTACAGGGTCAGCAACAGCATCATGTCACCAGATGAGTCGTGACCCACCCTTTGCTTGATCCCATCAGCACTCTGAATGACAGGTGCTTGCCAGAGCTCAACCAACACTGTTTGCTTCCTTTGCAGTTGCGGCTAAAGTGGCGACAATTGTCACAAGCGTGACTGTACCTTCGGGGGTCATGGTCACCCTGGCAGTTTTGATGGTGGCACTGTGTTACAAAGCTGAGAAGAAATCAATCATCAAGCAAGTTAGGGACAACTTGTCTATTCAAGATGCATTTGGCAGTGTGGCATCTTTTTTGGCAGTAACACAGCAAGAGCGAGAACAGAGACTTGCTAGCGCGAAACGTGCAGCAGCTGAAATCACATTTCAATGCTTACGGCGCTGGGATGGAGTGGGAGGGCTCAAAGCCCGGACTGACAGCAACGGCAAACGAAATGGTATCTGGATGGACAAGTTTGAAACTGTGCGATACAGCTCCATGCTCTTAGCATTCCAAAGGGTGCAAGATAGGATGTCACAGCAAAGTCCTGGTACGATGACTTTAGATGACTGCACATGATTGCTTGTTGTGATCATACTGCATGACATTGTGCCCGTTTGCATGATGCAACGTCAGTGCTGTCACACTGCATGTGCGGAAAATGAGCTGCGTTAGCGCCCGGCAACGCCTTGCCATGCAGAAAGTGTGTGCGATTGCTGTTCTCCTATCACCTGTTGACTTGCTGCTGCTTACATGCACTTTGTCTTGACACTGGTGAGACACAGTACAATGTGGTGGTTGCAGCATCATCATGCAGCTTATTCAGCACCTGGCTGATGGCAAAGCAAGACTCAGATACAAGGCACAAGATTCTTTCACAGATTGCCGATGAGCTCCAGCAGATGACAAGCCATGATCTGCAAAATCTTACACGTGATGCAGATGAGCCTGGGCTGCATTACAGAATCTGCCGTAAGATGAAGAACTTGTCCAGCTCATTACTGTCTTGCTGCTTTTGCAAGCCACCCTTCCAACAAGCATCAAATTTGAACAGTCACATTGTGTGATCAGCACATAACCAGCTAGCTCATGCAGATGCTACGAGCAGCTTCATCCCATCTCTGCTGCCCTGCTTCCCAGCGTCATGGCAGTGATGAAAGCCTTTTGAGTCACCCTTTGACAAGCCTGACTGGGCGCTCATAGAGGCACAAGATCCTATTTGGCAGTGATTATAGACATTGGAAGGGCGTGAAAATTCTCCAAATACGTCGTGAGCGGGGTTTACAATCACCAAGTTCTCACTATTGCATTGCCTTGCAAGCACTGCACCTTATTTTTGGGCATGAAGGCAATGTTGTCTGTTGTACGTTATGTGGTTATGGGGTCTGCATCATACTCAACTAAAGACAAGTGATGTTGTTGATAGCATAGGGGGAAGCATTCTGTGCTGTGNGATTTGCAGTGCAGAAAAACGGTTTTCCGGCTTTTGGTCGTTATGTTGTGACTGTCGCTCAAAAGAGCATCATTATAAAAAACATTTACTGTATGTGCAGTTTCTGTAACTTAGACAGCGGCAGGTGGTATGCCCCAAATTGCGCATGGCACTGTTTGGATGTCAATGCAATGCTGCAATATGTTGGGCATCTTTTGCCTTTTCCAGCTACAAACTAAAATGCAAATTCCATTGCATGTGGGACTGTATTAGGCAGCAACTCTGCTCAGTGCTGCTGGGAAATTTAAAAATATCTCAAAAATACATTCCATTTGTCAGCACCACTTGGTAGAGTCCTCGACGAGTTAAATCCCGTGGGTCAGTGACATGCAGATGCAATTTGCATTTTTGTTATGCAGTTGTGCCGACGAGAACTGCTGACCCATATTGCATTTGACAACTACAATTCAGTTGATATTCTCAGATGTGAAACAAGCGTTGTGCCACCTGCCAAACATTGCCTTTGCACTGCACCATCTTTCTCATCACAGTCACTGCAAAGAACAGCCTTTTAGTNTGCCACTGTCTGCAGCTGCCAAGACGTGGAATCGTTCCACGGGGGTCTACTACCCATTGGTTAAGATGGTGTACGGAAATCCGTGTGCTTGCTGAAGAGCATAATATACTGCAGTCGAGCCCTGCTTGAGCAATGTTCTACGGATGCCGCGCTCTACGTTCGGCGTGTAACTCGTGAACATCTCCCGTCTGGAGTCCAAGCGTCACATTGAGCACTGCTTAATAAGCTCAGCCGAGATGATCCTGTATGGATCCTGTACGGGGTTTATGCGCTTGAGGGAAAACGAGCGACCGCCATCATGCGACTGTTTGACACTAGAGGTAGCGTTGCAAATCCTATAGCCGCCCTGGACAGTAATGCTTCTCAAGCACTCTAGAAAGGTGTCACCCTGCTGAACACTCCGGGCTTGCAGCTCCTCGAAATTGCCTCGCCCCAAAGTGCGCATTCGGCTTACTGCGCAAGCTCGCCAAGTCTATTGTTGAGACATCAAGCGCGGCGCACCGTCAGCCGACTGCAGGGTCTTGGCTCCTGTGTACCCCGCAAGNTCGTCGGGCAACGGCATGTGCGTGGAACTGACTGACGACCACAATGGAGCAGGCCGAGCTCGTGTACACAGGTGCTATGTCCAGCTTTCGTCAATTGCGTAGTGCTGCTCGCGTTGTTGAGCCTTGGTTCAACCTGAGCTTAGCCGAAACGCTCCCCTTGACGGTGTACTTCTTGCTGATGACACCGTAACTACCACGAAAGCGAGATAAACACGTTCGAGCGGTCTCCCGTTTGACTTGCACCGGAAATACGTTCCCAGCATCTGAACGGATCCGACGTGTTTAGTGTGCATACCTTGCAAACAAAATGGTCTTGACAATGGGCACAACCCCTGCAATGGCGTCATTGCCGCAAACCAAGCCCGCCAATAAAGGTTATGCTTCATCAGTCGTAGGTGGCTCTGGCAAGCTCGGCTTCAGCAGATCGATCGCCAGAACACCCTGCTGTCAGAGAAAAGCCTCATTAGCGCAAAGGTACCGCTACATGCTTGACAGGCCGGACCACACCTGGGTGCAGACGATCGCCTTGGAGGTATAGTATATACTCTGGTTGGTTCTTGCAGAAAAGCGTCAGTCGTACGGGCAGTCATCGAGAAGCCGCTCATGGAAAACAGCTCCGCCAGATCAGTGTCCAGTAGTATAGCAGGTCTGAAGACAGCTCTGTGTAGTGTTTTGGCATATCTGATGACGCTGCCAGGTGTGTTGCTTATTACACTGCCGGTGCCATGTAGCTGTCGTGCTGGGAGGAGGTGCTGGTAGTAGACTATACCCCTTGACAAAGCAGAGAGCAAAGCCTGCTGTCCCAATTGGTGGAGCGTACCGTCTCATTGATGTTCCCATGAGCAACTGCATCAACAGCGGGATCAGCAAAATCTACATCCTGACACAGTTCAACTCCACCTCCCTCAACAGGCATCTAGCCAGGACGTATAACTTTGGCAGTGGTGTCAAGTTTGGCGGGGATGGCTTTGTAGAGGTACTGGCTGCAACACAGACACCTACAGACAAGGAATGGTTCCAGGGCACAGCAGATGCAGTGCGACAGTATGCATGGCTGTTTGAGGACATCAAGAACAGGGTGNGAAGCATCTGCACAGCAGCATGCTGGCAGGGGCTACGCCTTCAGGCAGCGAAAGGCCCCAGGAGCACTAGCAGAGCCCTCTACAGGTATCTAACCACCTTTCAATCACTGGCAAGGTTCACTGTGTACTAGTGCGTTTCACTGTGCTAGGTGAACTGCAGTATAATGCGTCTTCACTTTTGCCTCAAGTCAGAGGTTTGTTCACGCAAATTGTATGACAATCCCAGACCACCATGTTACTGCGCGAGGTATGTTCTGGTGAGCTCGTGGGTCAGCAAGATAATCATGCAGAAATGTTATGTGTTCAAGGCGTCCAAGCAACATTAGCATAACGTCTTGAGCCCGTGAGCTTCAGCTCACAAGTAGGTTGAAGTGATGTGCAGCATTGTCATGGTCTACTTCACATGTACAAGTGGAGGCGTGTGTTTACACATGCAACTTTGACATCAATGTGTGCCTGTTGGCTTTCAGCAGGCATCAGCATTGATGCTCATGCTCATCATGTGGCATGTCTGCAGGTGAAAGTGCTGATGAGGGTAGCTTGAGCAGGCAGACAAGTCAAGTCCCAGCTGGCAGCAAACGCAAGCGAGTCAGCAAAGCAGGTCTGCATTCCTGTCTCATTGCACACAGGCTGCACTTTGTATTGCCTCTCATGGCTATACATCTGCTGTGTTCTTGCATTAAAGAAATGATGTTGTTGAGCGATCAAATCTTACAAGGTTGCGTGCAATTTCATGCTGCAACGCTCTACAAATCAAAAAGGCTTTAAAGCACGCCCAACAAAGCGATGTGCCTACTGAGCTCGATTGTACTGGGCAATATTGCATGGACTGAGGGCACAAGTAGCTGATCAACTTCATTACCTGACTGCAACAACCTGTTGCACTTCATTGCAAACTTTTCTGCAGTCTACACATGACTGCTGTGACGGTGCTGCAAATGGCATCAGGTGCACTGAGCTGAACAAGGCAGAGCAGCAGTACAGACAGGATGCGTATAACAGAAACAACGGCCTGCTGCCTTCTGACATAACCCAGCTGGTTTGAGAGTGACGTGCCAACGTCTTGCGGACAAACTGAAGCGTCAGAGACACAGGAATTGCGGAATCATCTCCTGCGTCACAAAAGACCCAGGCTGGGAATGGATGCNACATCGGTACACCAGGTACCATGACCGCGGCATCTCCCATGATACAGAAACTCATGTCACTTGCTTGGCATAGCGCTAAAGCAGTCACTGCAAGATCATTGTGAGTTGCGTCTCACTGTGAGATGGCGCAGCCTGTTGCAGGCATGGTGCTCATGTAGATGGCGGGACAAGCAGCTTGTCCAGGAGCTTCATCACTGCATTTGCCTGCAGGCGGAGGTGGAGGATACGGCCAGCAGGGTGGCTATGGACAACAGGGANGAACAAGTACGTGCTTGCAACTCATGTTCCATACCGCACAGCAATGCCTAAACGCAAGTCTCATACATACCGCATGTGTTTCATGCACTGATGCATGAGTGACAGTTGCAGCATGGCATTGCAGAACTGCTTTTATTCCGTTTTTGATGGCNCAGTGACGCTCCTGCAACACAGTTGTGTCAGTGCAACTCACCCTGTGAGGCTGATTCACAACACACTCAAAGTTTACACACCGGGACTGTAACCTTGCAGGTGAAAGGGAAGCAGCTACATGTGGATACCATGGCTCGTGCTCATGGATCACAGGTAGGCAAAGGAAGAACTGTCTGTACCAAAGGCCTGGACACTCACTGTGATTGGCTGTGACCACAGTCACTCGTACAAGATGTTCACATGAAACTTTCCGCCATGTGGTATTGACCTTCCAGTATACGTTTGATCCTTGCAATGATCAAGGATCATTACAAAGATTGCAAAGATCTGTGCCATGCCGCACTTGAAGTGATCGCTTACTAATGTGAGTACACACTTCATCAGCTCAGTGGGTCAAGTGCACCGAGGGTCGTGTACAGCACTGCATGCCTAGGAATCGCAGCTGCTATCACTGTGTGCAAAAACCACATGTCGCACAACTTAGAATTCTCATACTCAGCTCTGGTGAGCTTGAGGGCCATGCACACGAAAGCAGAAGGCAAGCAGTGCTGGACAATACCTTCCACACTCGTGTCTGCCTAGCATACTCCTGCTTCCAGACAGGCTGGCCATTCTTGATCTTGGACCTGTAGGGCAGGTCCAGCACTGACCCGCTGTGGCAGGCATCAATGACGGCGTGCAGCCTGCATCCCTGAGGAAGAGGGTTTACCAGGAAGGTGTTCAGCTCATCATCAACAATCATTCCTGCCTGCAAAGCAGCACCACCAGATTTTTGAANTCAAGGCAGGCAAAGCAGGCTCAGCAGGCGTACTTGCCACGGCAGGCAGCTCAGCGTCAGCAGACTTGGTAGGCTTGACAGACAAGACAGAGTCAACAAGCAATGGCAACATATCTGGCACTGCAGCGACGCCAACCGGAGCAGGCATAGCTGGCTCCAGCAGTGATGCTTTNTATGGGCACAAGCAAGCTGCAATGCTGCAGGGCTGGTCCGAGCATTTGGCCCTGAGCTGGCCGAAGTGCCTCTTATGGCAACACGGCCTGAGCTGCAGAGCAATGGCCTTGCTCCGCTTCTTCTTCACTCTGTTGAAGCCGCGCTGCTAGAGGCAGGAGTGATGAAGGTTATCATGCCAGGCTTGCCTTTGCCGGAAGCGCCCTTACAAGAAGCGCCCTTGCCTGATCAGGCAGCCCCATCAGGTGCATCTCACCTGGAGTTTGTTGAAGTCCCTGACTACTATCACACACAGCTCATACACCCTCTCTCATCCTCTTTGGTTTGCCAGTGCTTGCATGCATACGGTGTGTGACAGGTAGGTAGGTGTCTGATNTGTGAAGGTTGTGTGCTGGCACAGCAAGCATTTGAGATGCTCTGCTGTGTAACATAGCAAGTTTGACAGCCTGAATTGCTTGCATTTGGTCTGCCACATACACATCATGTTGCAGCTTGTGTTCCATCACCGGAGCATATGCACATATGTGCTGGTGTGCCATATAACAACCTGCAGGCAAACACACCCATTTCTACTGCAGGCAGTGCCCAACTGGCAGGTACACTCCGCAGCCTTACAATGACTGCAGACTTGTGTATGTACCTGTCCCATGGAAGCAGATGCCACAAGCAGGGTGCTCATGCTGGTACTGAATTACATACACAGCAAGCTGTACCTCCATGTCCCAACCGCCCTCCTCGTCCTCATCTCCCTGGGCCTCTGCACCATTCTCTGCGCCCTCCATTTCCTCATCCAACCCCTCAGTGGGGGCCCCAGGTATAAGCTCCTCATCTGCCCCCCATGCATCAGCTACTGCATCCAGGTCTTCTTCTTCCATGACAGCCATGGCCTCATCTTTAGAGGTGGCTGCAGAAGCAACAGCTGCAGAGTCAGTCCTCTTGCCCTCTTGCCCCAGGACACTGTTCCCGTACAAGGCTTCCTGAAACTTTGACAAATTTGACAGAGCAAATTTGGTGAAAGTTTTGAGAGTGGCGACATGCAAGCACAGCAAGTCAGTGCACAAGTGAGTAGCAGAAGACAATATGATCATTGAGCTGCTGTGTAGCTTTGCCTATCTTGGTAGAGCCANAGGATTGTTATTGAAACAGGAATCACGACTCTTGTTCTGAGCAATCGCCTAAAGTTTATTGCGAAGCATCTTGACCTATGGAACCTGGAGGCACCCTGCCTTTTAAAAGGCAAATTTGCGCTGTAAACAGCTAGCACACCAGCACTGTCACCTTGTCGTCGCATTGCCTGCCTTGCGTGTGTGCACCCAATATGTCAACCAAGCAGAATGTCGCTTGTAAAAGCATTGGTAAGACATGTTGACATGCATGGCTGTTGAGCAGCTTTGCATCTGTGACTGACTACAAGTGATTACAAGTGCATGACAATGCCATTACTGTGCAGTGGCGCCGTAACATGATATAGCTGGTGCCTGTGACTGGCTCTTGTTTTGGCCATCATTTTAGCTGTGTACACCAGAGCTTCTGTCAACCTGCAGGTACAGCTTTTATGCTATGGCCTGACTGGCGTGAGATGCATCCTGCTCAGGCTTGGTGGCTGCACTGCATTTGACTGGCATCAACAAGCGAAGTCAAGTAGCATGAAGCCAAAGTTACAGCTCAAGCCATCGGCGCAAGGGGCACCAGCATCTGCAGAAACACAGGAAACTTAGTACTTTCACTAGCAGCCCTTTTGCAAGGAATCAAGCATAGGGTCATCCTCTTGCACTGCTTGTGCTTTACCTAGGGTTCAGGTGCAAGCTTGATGCATAGACAGCATGTAGCCCTTATATGAGTCAGGCTGTGACAGCACATCTGAGCTACACATACGATGCGCACGTCCTTACTGTAGTGATTTGCCCAGCATGCGGCGTTGAGAGGTAGAGGCCCCGCTGTGCATTGACAGCGATCCTGTGTGCCAATTATAGGCGTGCATGCAGTGCCGAAGGTTGTGTCAAGGCGATCTTGACAGCTTCTGCCACTACCTGTACCTGACCAGCAATAACCTGCAAAAGCACTGTGCACTGTCAGTCACCTGCTGCAGTGCTCCAGCGTGTGCTGCATGTTCACAGTTTAATCGACGTGTTTCAGGCATGTGACCAGAGCAGCTTTGGTAGTGTGCATTCCTATCTGAGGGTCGTCAGGTGGTCAGGTTGTGTTGTCGAACTGCTCAAAGTCACTCGCCTGTAGCAGAACAGTCGGTGCCCTCCGGAAAGATGTCTTTCAGCGCACGGCTATGCTTGTACGGGTCGGACCCGAAGTCTGCACGACGTGCGAGTCTTTAGTGCCTGACAGTCGAGCACAGGAATTTGTACCCGTCTTGGCGNCCACCGTTGTCACTGGCGTCACACTCATTCGCCAAATCCTTTATGCACCTGCCAAACAGGAGACAAACCATTGATTTGCAGCCTTGTAACAACTTGGTGTCGAGTCAAATCTACACAAAGCCAGGCACGACAACTAGTGCCCAGTATTGCAAACGAAAGGATTGCATGCTGGGCGAGGAAATCGCATAGATACCACTGGAATGCAAACAATGGCTTGTGTCCTGTGAATATGTCCTGTGCAGAGCATGTGCTTATCACACAAGCCGACACTGCCACAGGGACCTTGGGCCAAAGGGCAGGAGGACAGCAGCTGACACTGCCAAAGGGCCCCTAGGGCCAAAGGACAGTAGCTGACACAACAACAGCTGAGACGACTTATCACCTACATGCAAGACACATAACTGCCGGAGGTAGTACTAGCAATGCCATGAGACAAAGGGACTCACTCGTAGCTGGTAGCGCCGGGAAGGTCATGGCAAGCACATCGCTCACAGGTGCAATCTGGGTGTAGATCCGCTTGTGATGCTGAGCACTGGTTGATCTTTAGGCATTGCCGTCCATTGTCACTTGGCACATAGCCATCGCCACAGGCACACTCATAGCCTGCCTCGTTGATACTGCGTTTGCACTTGGTGTGCCCATCAGTCCTGCAGGCAGCGCCAGCGCAGCTTGGGGCTGTGATGTCGTCATTGTTGGCTACACTAGGCAAATTGCATGTGATTACGGCTGTTGCCTACAACGAATGAGGGTGTAGCAGCTGTGAACACTGGTGTTGCTGATATTAACACAGGTAGCAGGGGCAATTGAACAAAGTTGAGCATAGCCTAGCAGGTAGGAGCGCCTGGCTGCCTCAGACAGTTCAGCACCTACATTGCATGTGTAGGCTTGCCAAGCACCGGCACAGAAGTGCAGACTGGTGCAGAGACAGGAACGCTGACCGCAGCATCACTGGGGACAATACTGATGTTCACCTGACGGCGACCTCTATAGCCATGGCCAAATTTCCTGCCACCACATCCAATCAGCATGGTGGCGGCANCGCTACCGTATGGCGCGAGGCTTCCGGTTGGCTGGCGACAGCTGAGTGGAGCAAAGATCGTGAAGGCGACGGCCCAGCTTCAAGTGGCGAAGGCCCGCGGTTTACGATCGTAAGCATCAAGAGCTCGGACAGACTGGTGTAGCGCAGTAATTGACGTTATGGACGAGGATGGACGAACAGGTGAGCAAAACTGGCTAATTTAGGGCGTTTCGGCTACTTGCGACTNCTATACCTGGGACAGGTATATTCACTGTGAGCCTCTGTAAACTTGAGGTATCCACTCAATCCAGTGTGCACTGGCAGCTGGGCACAGACATGGCGCCCAAATGGGCGTAGATTGCTGCACAGCTAGGGCAGCACAGAAGATGAGTGTGATAGCAGCGCCACTTGTCATATAACACCACCATGGATGGTCCCTTTGACATCATCATGTACCAGCACAGAACATGACCAAACACAATCTACCTAACCGATTCCACCCCGTTGATCTACTCCTCCAAGATGCCTGCACAGCCCTTGAAGCTGTGCCTCCCTGATGCAGTTGGCAGAGGTGAAGCAGGAGNAAATTGACAGCGGGTTGAGGCTATGCCTGTAGTTGACAGTCTGCTGGTATTGTACACAAACTGTGCTGTTCATAAGTCATACTGTTTGGGAGGCCTTTCAGCGAGGTCACCTGCAACAAGTCAAGTGTGTGTTCCCGCATCTGTAAAAAGTCAGAATTCAAACATCATATTGTACAGGAAAGCGACGTGATATCCTCTGTACACTTGGAAGGTGCTGACCAGACTGCCACTTTTGGTGGTGTATGTGTCTGCCAACAGCAAACGAGCTTTTTGCACACTGGCACCAACAGCTCAGGCTCATGTAAAAATTTATGGCATGCCTCTGTTTTGGTAATGACAGATGCTGACATGTCATACTCATACACAGACACAAGCCACAGCGCATACCTGTCCTCCTCAGCCCGGCGCTTAGCAATAGCCTCATCAAGCGCCCGTAGCNACAGGAAGGCACTGTTGGGGGCACAACTGCTTCAAGTTTATTGTACCCAGGTGTCAACTGTGCATAACTTTGGAGGCAACCAGAAGCTAGTGAGAGGTTGCTAGGCGTACCGTGAAGCCCTGACTGATGTTGTTGTACCTACAGCAACAGTCACATTGTATGTTTGAGTTTGGGGCTGCCGTGTGGCTTGATGGCTAGCCAGTCATGCACCGTCTTGTGACTACATTGCAAGACTTGTGGCCCCCGTGCATGCTGTAATTTTTGACGTGGGACCGCTGTGATTGCGGATGGCAACCCAACTTGGTGCATCTCACAGGAAGCAGCAAATCCTACACATGCTGGCACACACATAGCATCCGGCGCTGCACAAGCTTTTTGCAGGTAACNGGGAATGTATGTTGCAAACACCATGCACAGGTCCAGCTTGCAGCGTACAGTCAATTGGACGCAAGGTGGACAAACATGCTGATTTGGCAAACACAGACAAGTCACTAGTCCAATCCTGAATTGCTAAGCAGTTTACCAGGCCAAGTCTTGTGAGCAGCAACAGCAGCTTGTGAGATGACGTAAATTCTCCTCATCAAATACATTGTGGTAAAAGCAGGAGGTGATACTGAGTTCCGAGCGCCTGTAGCCACCGGCGCTCATGTTTTCTGTTTGTTGTCTCCAGGAAGGTGGTAAGCAAGGTGGTGAGCATTGATGCACAAAACTGGTTAAACAGGGTAGCCAGCACAGCATGATTCCAATGGGCCAAATCACAGGCACAACGTAGGATGTAAGGAACATGATGGCGATCAAAGTGAGCCATGGCACATCATATTACCTTTCAGTGGCTGTAATTTCACTGGCAAATCCCTTGCCATAGTCCAGTTGTAGCCCTCTGAGCCTGTTGCTCTGCAACATTTGGCATGCCACATGGATGCACTCGACCAAGACGAAGTGTTTCAAGTCATTTAGCTTGTGACATGTGTCTACAATGCATTGTTGAGTCAGCAGGAAGGCAGCAACACAACATCGCATGTGTCACATAAAAGCACATAGAGCACACACTGTCCAGCAGTTCGTAAGCTTGCATGCTACCTANCCAAGATGCATGCAGCACAATGCCTTGCAGCTCTACAGATTGCAAACCCGCTCCTTTGGTTGCAGCGAGCATTCAACGTTGGGCGCATCAAGGTTCACATGCTACAGCATAGTTGAGTGAGACGCACACTGTGTGACAACAAGTGCATACCGTCTGCTGCTCTTGGGTAGAAGCCCAGGCTCTGTACTGTTCCAACAGCAAGCATGTGGTCCTCTGTGGCTGTGAAGCGCACACTACACATGCTGATGGCTGCCTCATTGTTGTCCAGCTCCAGGACGCTGGCCGTTTCAAGCGTGGCAGGGTCCACAATCCGCAGGCATGAAGCCCACTGGGTAGCTTCCCCCTTTGGAGGGCCCCACTGCTGCTCTACCTCCCTTTGTTCATCATTCAGCTCTGGGCCCTAAACAGACAGCAGCAGTGATGCCCTCGTTTGTTGCAGACATGACATCTGCTTTGCCTTCAGCACCAAACCAGGCCACAAACTGTCAGCCAGCTTGCAGGCACACTGCTCCAGTCACATGAGCTGAGGCCATGCAGAATCACAAGCAACTGAGATTATGCAACCCCACTTANTCTGCTTGATCAGGAACAACAAGCACAGGCCGCAACTTTCAGACACTGTTACCTGCAAAGTGTCACCGTCAGCAAGGTAGCGTACTACATCTACCATGGGGGCATGTGCGCAAAGATCAGCGCTGCATGCGGCCAACCATGAAGTCAGTCACCACAGAAATCTGAAGCAGCTGTGTGACATGCATGCTGCGCAGACCTAAGCATGCACACCGCAAGCACGGCCGGGGTTGTTGTAGGGCGAGTCTTGGGCTTTCTGGACGTCCACTAAAGATTTGCTACGTGACGGATGTCTGCCAGCAGGCTGCACTCCTGCTATACGCACCTGCTTTGACAGGGCTGTTCACGGCATTGTCAACTACACAGCAAATTGGTCCCGGACATTCCGCTCACTTGCATGTTCTGACGTACTATCAGTGTCTGATCTGCACAGCAGCGACGGCAGAAGTTCAATGCCATGATGCACATCACGGTCAGGACGCTCCTGTCGAAAGATGCGCCACGCCAGTTTGAGGTGGACCTCACAGAGACTGTCAGCAGCTTCAAGCAGCGACTTGCAGAGCAGCTGCCTTACAGCGGCGCTTGCAAATTCCTTACATCGACGGTGTGCTTGTCCGCTGTCGCATAAGGGGTCACAGTGCAGGCTGCTCATCAAACTCACCCAGTGTTACCCAAATGCAGGGGCAGTCTGTCGCCAAAAGCAGCACATTTGGCTCTCTCAATTTGCGGTCACATGACTTCCTGGTAAACTTCCACTGTCAGTTGCTGCTGGCCTGCAGAGGATTAACATCATACTTGTCATTACATTTAGCACAACATCGAGCTTGCTGCTTCCAGACTGCTTTACCAGTAGCCACCAAAAAGGGGAACACTCAAGCTACACTTGTCCCAAGCAAGACTGATTTGCCACCCAAGGCAGAAGCTAGTTTCTCAGGCACCAGTGCCACCACAGTTGCCACCTCCACCACTGCGCAACATGCCAGTGCTGAGACTGCAAAACTCCCTACAGCTGTTGTGCTACCTGCAGCACCTGCAGTCCTCAACCATACTAGCATTGCATCCGTCCTGCACCCCTTGCCCTCAGTACCCCTTACAGGCAATGCTGCCTTGGGGAGGGCAACCCCTAGTTTGGGTGCATGGTCCCCTGGTCAGAAAAGGCAGGCCACTTCAGCAGCAAGNACATCAGTGCCTGAGAGACCCCGTCAACTAACGTGCCTGACATGCATGCACCAGCGAGTACTTGCATTTGCCATGTGTCGAGGAAGTTGTAATTGTCTTGCACCAAGGAGGCCCTCACCGTGTCAATGTCTGGATCAAAGCGCCTGCGTGTTTGCACGCCTTTCAG
Source organism: Trebouxia gelatinosa (assembly GCA_000818905.1). Lineage (NCBI taxonomy): Eukaryota > Viridiplantae > Chlorophyta > Trebouxiophyceae > Trebouxiales > Trebouxiaceae > Trebouxia > Trebouxia gelatinosa. The sequence goes on along the minus strand of KN805369.1, from coordinate 5,196,258 downwards.
CTGGACAAAAGCACCTGCGTGGCGACATGCACTGTGGCGGTCACCCTCAGATTGCGGTGATCAGAGTAGCCCAAGACATACGTGCGATCAGCGTGTAGGGTGCAAAAGATGCCAAACCCCATTTAGAGTGTGCAGGTACTGATTGCAGCTGACTTCAGTGGTGTCAGACTGACCTGCGAGTCTGCAAGCATGCTGGTCATCAACAGCCCTAGCGTTGGCCGCGGCTTGTAAACGGCATCAGGAAACGCCTTGCTGACCGCATCGTTCAAAGTGGTGATCGGAGGTGGTCGCGAATGGAATCTTACTCGCAAGACTCGATATGCAACGTCAGGGACCTGCATGCATGCACCAGAAGTTGGCATACCAGCAATCAGTCACACAATCAGTAAACCGAAGCTCGATGAAGCAGCTCTTGTGCCACAAACATGTCGTTTCGTGTCGCGCTCTGCGGCATTCGCCTGGTTAGAGGCCATTGCACAGGGATCTTCATGCTTTGTTGGAAAGTCAACAGCAAGCAAACAACGAGGTGTGTAAGCAAGATCATGATCATAACAATATTATCATATAGATCCTTAATTACAGCAATATTGGCACCATCTGCACGAGCATACCATCTGTACCAACACAGTAGCAGAAAAAGTTGCGAACACAACCGATTAACCTGGAAATGCAAGCTACAAGAGTTCGCTCATATGATCCTGACTCATTCTTTGCAGCNTGTCAGGTTATTTCTGTAAATGTACAGTAATGTAATGTGATGTATCAGTAAATCTGTAATGCAGCAGTAACAGTGAGTTAGCATACCCTTCCCTCATTACACACCAGGTACAGTCACAGCCACCCTTTGGGGTGTTATAGCCAGTCCATGGACAGGCTTTTAGGCAAGGTTGTATCAGGCAAAATTTCATTGCTGCCTGGGGTCCATGTAGGTTTTGACAGCCTGTTTGAAGAGCTTTGCCCATGGAGCCAATGACACTGCCAATGCTGCATGTCACAACAGTCACTGCTGTCAAAATTGGCTTGCCACACAACACATCCCATGCTTGTGAGCACGGCATACATGACTTGCAGCAGTACAACTAGTGTAATGCTGACCCCACTTTGGATGTGTGCATGCAGAACATGCAAAGTTTGGGTACAGCCAACATGCAGTCCATGCTCAGTGATAGCTTGGCGGGCATGTACCTGGATGACCTGGCGCTGCAAGTGTGGCTGGGTGGGGTTGTAGGCAGCAGACAGCACATGCATGCTTTGCCCATCCTTCAGCACACCACTAAACACTCTGCCGAAGGCCAGGAACACTTCTTGGCTGGGATCCTGAGGCCCTGGCCTGCCCTCCTGCCTACAGGAATGATACAGCCACGTGCTGAATGTCAGCAAGTCAACAGACTGCACCTCNCACTGAGCCGGCATGCTGCATCAAATGCATCAAATGCGGCACATAACCTGCAGAGAATGATGAACATTGTGGTTACACTATGTACAAGGCACAACATAGCTCACACAGTCGCCTTCAAGGCCAAGTTGGCATGTAGCCCTCCACAATCAGCAATGTGGTGGTGAGTGGCATTGGATATCTGCTCATGATGAGCTGGGTAGTCTGCTTCTGCTCCAACAAGGGACTAGTGCAGCAAGCACAGCATCAAATGAGCCAGAACATGTACATACAATTTTGCTGCTAGTGTTAACTTTGCCCATGAGGTAGCAAGGTACATCCAAGACATTGCAGCAACATTAATTGCATCACAGCTGCAATTCTGTGTGTACTCTGTAGCATCAGCAGTATGCTAGTGTAGCATCATGAGTTGAGCAGCAACCTGTTTGGTATGCACTTTGAAGTATTGCACAAATCAACATGCTGATGACGGTGGCACATCTCAGGAATGACAACAGCCAGCAGGTCAATGCCTTTCCTGTACACTAGNGGACCTGTGCATGGTGTTTGCAACATACATTCCCTGCTGCACTTAGACCTGTCGAGAGTAGAGTAATCTGTTTGAAATTGCCCTGTGCGTGCCGATACGACAGAATGAATGTGGAGCATGTGCCATTTTGTCCCGTATACAAATTGTACACCTTGCTGCCAAGGGCGCACATTTGCATTTGCAGGTGTTGTACTGTGGCATGTGCCTTGTGGCTTGCGTTTGTTGCCCATAATGCCATCTATCTTCTTCCTCTTCACCAACGTGGTGCTGCTTCAGGTTTCATCAGGCTTCAAGCCGGAATATTAGCTTTGAACGAAGCTCATGCATCAGCGAAGGCAGNCAGCTGCACCAGCAGCATGCTGCATCAACCCAGGTGTGTCGTGTTGCAGTGGCTAAGGTCGCATTTGCTTAACAACAGTGACCTCCTGTTTTGACGACTGGCTATGTTAATTGGGATCCTGGTCCCGTATCCAGTTTCTGTGATGAAAAGTGGTAGTCACGGCCAAGCATAAGACACCGGTGCTCAGATACCTGGTTAGTATATTGAGGTACTGAAAGGGGGCCACGGGGGGCACTATAACAAGAGTGTACTGTTCATCACACATGCATGCAGTCCAGTTTGCCGATAGCACCTAGCTAACAGGCAGCACAGGTCATCTGTAGCTTAGCAATACTGTGCTGCTTGTGGCTGCATGCAGCTGCAAAGGGATAGCAGGCACCGCCTTGTACAGCAGAGCATGTGAGTCGATATGAAGTTGATAGCTTCTTGCACTGCAGTGAATGGCTCTCTTAACACAACCTCCAAGGCAGCCATCATCTCAAGGGCAGTGAATGGATCAGGCTATGGGGCGGCCCCAGGGTCTGGGTATGGGTCCTATGGGGGTCAGCCAGGTTTCTTGACAGGGTTCAGTCAGCAGCCAGCACAGTGGTTCAATGTCTCAGCTATCTATGTGGAGACTGACCCTCCAGGTACAATATGCCATGCAACACAATGCATGTACACCATGCCAGCTCACACACGCATCAACAAGCCTCACACTGATTCAATGTCTCAGCTGCCTATGTAGAGACCAAACTTCCAGGTCGGTGTTGGATGCAAGGCATGTTCAACATGGCAAGTCAGCAGTTGACTTGGCCTCTTTGCTGTTGATATTGAGACCAACAGTTCAGGTGCACCATGTGATGCAATGCATGTCTTGACATTGCATGTATCGTTTGCAACAGCAGACAGTACAGCGCTGCAGTGTCCCAGCTATCTACGCAGCTTAGCTGTCTATGCTACACTTGACCCACTGTGCAACTCAATCATCGCAAAGGGTCTGCATAAACATGGAATTGGCATGCGTATTGCATCATTCATGGTCATCTGCAGATACACTCGTGATGCCAGACCCCTTGCATTGTTTGAAGGCATTACAATACAATGTGTATATCATAGCTGCAGCAATTGGTTGCCAAGTTCAGCATTGTGCCTCGCTGCGTTTTACAGCAGCACAAAGCTAACANGCACAGCACAGCTGACTGAAGGCGGGCATAGAGTATCAGCAAAGCTAAACGATCATCTCACCAGCAATCCTGATACAAGAACAGCTTCTGAGATTGTCGCATACCTGTGAGGTCAAAGTCGCCAAGGGACCTTGAGACAGCGAGCCTGTGGGGCTGCTCCCCTTCCACTTCAGCTGACAGGTAGCAGCCCATCTCATCCCTGTACACCTGGCACTCCTTCAGCCTGCCTGAAGCCACCTCCAGCTCTGGCTTGTGGTCCTGCACCACACAACAAATGCCTGGCATGAGGTCATTCGGCATGTAGTCAGGTTCTGCTAAGATTGCAACCTTGCAACCGTCCNGGTCAATGAGAAGGCAGCATGTTGCTATGGCTTTGTGATATGCTGATGTATGGTGCGAAGAAGTTCTCGCAGTCAAATGTGATGTCATCGTTGTTGTGTTGCAGCTGAGGTCGATGCATCTGAGCCAAACAAGCGAGTCAAAGTGGAAGGAGAATGGTCACAGACTCACAATAGCAGTGCAGGTGAGTCATGCTGTGGGCCTTCTGTAGGCTGTCACTGCACGGTGCAAGCGTGGTTGTGACACCTGCTGTAGGAAGGTAGCTTGCCCGGGTTCCAGTTCCAGCGAGTGCACATATACCCATGTGAACACCTGTCGTACGAGTGTGGTTATGTGCCAGGCTAGGTGTACCTTCCTGTAATGGCAGTGCTGCCTGATATCCTTTGCTTGTGTACATCCGATGTTGCAATGAAACACAGTCCATAGCTTTGTAACCAGATGCGCCCTGAGATGTATCTTCCACATGTCAGTTGTGGTACCCACAAGAAATCCCCACTCCGTAACGACTCTTGATGTGGCTTTAAAGGTGCAGGCATCAAGCAAGAAGCACCAGTTGTTGAGCAAGCAGATCAAGATGGCATCAAGCCTGAACCTGGTGTTGCAGCTGATGAAGATGGTGAGTCAGAGTACCAGGCAGTGCTTTGCCAAATGCCTGCTGCATACTCTATCTGTGCTGCAAAATGTGNAGAGACCAGTGATTGTACTGTGCAATCTGAAGCCACGCAACATGCGCGGCATCAAGTCAAATGGCATGCTCCTATGTGCCTCAAATGAAGCGCATACCAAAGTAGAGCCTTTGATGCCACCAGAGGGCTCGAAAGTTGGTGAGCGTGTTGCATATGGCGATGATGAGACAGCCACGCAGCCAGAGCCTGAGACACCTAACAAGGTCGGCCCTTGCGTCTGCCTAGTAGTGTCAAGCCTAAGTGTGCCAACTTGTGAAATGCACACCAGACCTTGTAGCACTTTTCATATACAGTCTGGTGTGTTGTTGCGAGCGCAAAAGAGGTATTGGCATCAACAACTGTAATCTGCTACAGGGGCTGAGTTGTTATGCAGGTGCAAAAAAAGAAGATTTGGGAATCAGTCCAACCTGATTTGAAAACAAATGAAGACAGGCAAGTTGTATATAAAGGCACCTTGATGGTTACTGGATCAGGGCCAATCACCGCAGACAGTTTAGCAAATGCTAGCATTTCATAAGATGTTGCCCTGTCCATATAATATGGGCAACCAATTCAAGCAACAACGCAAGGTCTGTGCAGAGTAAGCAGTTGTTGCATAGGCAAAGCTTCTTGAGTGTGCCTTGCTGTTTAGAACACGCACATGAGGCCTCTCACACACTGCACGTGTGCTTCAATTCATGGTAGCAGACCCAGCTTTTGAGAATGTGGCAGGTGCAGAAAAATGAGCACAACATGCCATGTGTGTTTGTTGTGCCCACCAGACAAGTTGAGGACCTTCAAGGCTGTCAGGTGACGAATGTTGTTGATGTGGTGGATGTCGTTGTCTGATAGGTCTAGTGATTCCAAGTGGAGCAGTGTGTCCAGCCCTGAGATCTCGTGGNAATAAAGGCCATTTGCACCAGAAGCACAGTGAACACGCAACATATCCAATCATCACAAGGCCCACAAATGAGATTGCACAGCTGTGTGTTGCATCAAGCTGTGGTCAGGGGTCACTGACCGTCAGAGCACATGTACACACAGCGGTCAGACATGAGCTTACGTTCATGTTGCTCCAAGAGCTTGGAATAGTGCCAGTGAAGGAGTTGCCTTGCAAGTCAAGCAATCCCAACTGCAGCACAGCATAGTGACTGGCGTGAAACAGGTCAACATTGACGGCTAGGTTGGCCTTGTGTACCTTGTGTACAGTTCTGTGCTAGATGGCAATCAGGACCATGATGACGTTCAAGCGAATGAGTGGACATCACATTGGCAGAAGCAACAGCTGGAACAATTCCTTCTGGAACTACATGACCAAGTGGTTCACATAAATATGCATGACATGCTGACTGTTGCAATGCACACTCTCAGCTCTGCGCTTACTGGGCAGCCCACGAGATATATTTGTGTTGCGATGCAATGTGCAACACACTCAAGGCATGCAGTGCTTGGTGTAAACAAGGCAGCAAGCTCCAATGCACGCACACATGCACCATGCTGATTTGCTATGAGACTGAGGTCCAAGTCTAGTCATGGTGATGAAGGCCACTTGACAGTCTGAGGTAACAAAGGCTTGCCAGCTCAGCCGTGTGCTCAGCCAGCATTTGCACAGCATTTCTTGAACGCTGGACATTTGCATCAGATGCAAAGCATGCTTACATTTGTAGCGCCCCAGGAACTGGGCAGGGTGCCGGTCAGGTTGTTGTAGCTCAGATCCAGCCATGTGAGCTGCTGCCCAAAGGAAGCTGGCAATGTGCCAGTTAGCGCATTGTGAGATAGAACCAAAGTGGCGCAGTCCTGCACAGCAGCCAGGTACACAACTTGAGTGGTTGTAATGGCTGCTACGACAAGCATGTTTATCGCTATGAACAAGTTTGGCTTGTGTAACGAATCCAAGGGTTTGAAACGTGTGGGCAACTGGCGGGCGCAATACAACTGCTTGAGACATCGTGTGATGGCCAGGAGCAGTGCACATGAAATTTTGTCACTTGCTGGCTGGAGCAACACTTGCATGCTATGTTCACGCCCCCCAGGCAGTCATGGGATGGATGTGATGATCTGGGGACGGCTGCTTTGAAGCGAGGCTGTGGCCATTAGGCAGGTGGATTGATCACACATTATGCATACATTCAAAATGTAGTGGCTTGATTGTGACATGACTCAGTCTCGTGTCTATCACAGGGCCTTGGCATTCTGTCATCTNAATTGCGCGCAGTCCACTGACTGCTGCTCCTCAACATCACAGCTGGCTGAGGCATCTGAGCAACCGCNCGGCATTGACAGCTTCATCATATGCAGCCTGTGCTTCTGCCTCACCACCTATGCCATGCATACACAACTGGCAAAACTGGTCCCAAGTGCATGTGCTTGTCTGCAGATGACTGCTCCACTGACTCTTTGATGTGGGTAGCTTTCCAAATGTACAGTGAGCAGTGGATGTATGAGATGCACTTGAGGGGTTGTTTAGGCTTGAGCACCCAGTTATGTCATGCGCAGGTGGTACCATTGCAAGGTAAGCAAGTATAGAACGTAAGTGAGGGACACTCTGCACATGACTCCTGCAAGCGACAGGCTGAGTGAGTATGCAAAGCTATGTCAGCAGGCAGTCTGCATAATGCAAAGCATACCTGGGTACGTTCCCACCTCGAATAGGGTTTTCAATGTGATGCTGCCAGTGTCAGGCATCCAGGGCCCTGCAAAAAACGTTTGCATAGTCAGTGGGCATGCAATGCATTGCTGGAGCGACACAGGACTTAGCAGCATGGCACGCTTGTGCAGCTGTATTGCACATGGGCCAAGCGAGAATGACTGGCATGCTGTGCAGCGCTGATGTAAGCAATAAGCAGAGACATCAACTGTTGTGACGCCTGTAGCTTCTGGATGTAGGCTGCAAACACTTGTTTACCAACAACGATACAATCATCAAACAAAGCATGGGCTCACTGCTATGTTTGGCTGAGTCAAACGCCACTATCAGCCATCACCTGCTGTGGCCCAGCCGAGTCTCGTACTGGGTGTCTGTTTACACACTCACACACCTAGGCCTGGCTAGATTGTATGATACGCATGGACATTGCTTCAGCAACACTTGCTAAGCGCATACATAAACAGATTGCAACACGGCATGCATGCTATGTCCCTACCTTCACGCGTCACCTGCAGGGCGGCCAAANACGCAGAGCTTGGTCCGTACTATAACCAGGGATCTTGTGACTGCAGATGCAGAACCGTCGCAGCTCAGGTTGGGGTTGCCAGGCATCTCCGGGCAGTGCTGACAGCTTTCAGGATGTGTTGTGCAACATCTTTGGCTTGCTGGACGTGTACACACTGGTGCGCTGCGAGAGTGCCTGTAAAGCCTGGAACAGCATCCTGCACTCGCATATGCCTCCGGGCACATACTGTGGGAACCTTCGCCTTACAAGCCAGGGATGCGAATATGCCGATCAGGTTGTAAGGGCTGTGGCAGATGGAGCACTTGTGGCATCTATTTATGACCAAAGCTTTTGCGGGTTTTTCCACTGGCTCGGTCTCCATGCAGCCAGCATTACTAGGTTGACGGTGGCTCTGAGTGCTGGCAATTGGCTGCTTCCTCAGGTCCTGGCAGCAGTCTATGCTGAAGATTCAGTTTCAAACACCAAACCCTTACTTGAATTGCACTCAGGTTAGTTGTGTTGAGCGACCATGTGACCAACTGTCTCATCTGCATAGCTGTACATGCTAAAGCCATGACCTAGGCCAGTGAGCATACAGACTGATGTGCTTGCAGGATTGCAAATAGTGTTGGCAGCACCAGTTTGCTGCAGCCTTCTAGCACCTAGTTTGACGACATGGCTGTGTGGGGTACAGCGTGGACAAATAGATGATTGGCAGAATGTGACACAGTTGACAGCTCTGACCAGGCTGCACCTGACAGATCCACGGAATGCCCTTACCAGCATGACAGAGCTGCAGCATCTCACAGACTTGCGTCAGCTTGTCATCAATCAATACGATACACTGTTATACACCATGGTTCCATTTGTCAACTTGTTGGACCTACATCTTAGGTGTGGCAGCGGGTCCTCATGCAACCTCAAATCTTGTGCACAATTGAGGTCACTTGAACTGGAATTTGACAACTCAGTTGCAGGCTTGCAGCGTCTGATCCTTCCAAGCGGTGATGACGTGCAACTCCAGATATTACATGTGTATGGTAAAAGTGAGAATGGTCAAGCATCCTTTGTTTTGCGCAACCTGGAGCTGGCGCTGCAGCTCAGCAGTCTTAGCTTGTCCAACGTGTATCCATGGGGTTGGAGCGAGGTCAAAGGTTGGCCGTGCTCTTTACCTGAACTTCGGTGCTTGAAGCTTAGGGGTGTGTCAGCCAAAATGCCATCCCATGGCTTTCTTCAGTATCANATCTGCATATGCAATGCAGCCACATCTGATCAGTGCAAGATCGCAGGTCGACCACCAGTGCTATGTAACATGTCTGTACNCCAGCGGGGTATGTTGCATCTGTCCTGACTTTGCCGTCCACCTTGACAAAGCGCTGCATGAGAATGGCTTTGACTTCTCTCCCTGTCAAAGCATACCTGCAAGGGGAAAAGCCTATCTGCGTTCAGCAAATCTGACACATGAGCTGGCTGGCTGCAAGGGGTCTGAAAGGCTATTGCTTACTTGAGCCTGTTCCTGAGAAGCACTGTAAGAGGCAAGCACTCTCTTTGCTTGTGTGGTCCTGGTGATGGCTTGGGAGCCTGCAGGCAACCAAGGAAGCGACCTCAGGCAGGCTGAGAGCGGTTGTACAGTCCAATGGTGTTGCCTTATGCTTGCATATGCTCAATGCAAGCCCCCGGCATGTCCGCTTGTGGTCGCTAGAACTTTGACAACATCATAAGTGTGACGGCTGCTTACGAAGACACCCCCAAGCTTGTCGAGCATCCAGTGAGACGGCGCATTGAGCCTCTTTAAATGCTTCTTTGGTCCACGAGGCATCTTGGCAACACTACCTTTGCCAAGCGAATGTCACGGCGGCTTGCCAAGAAAGGGCCTTACTAGTGTCGCAGGAGACAAACAGGGAAACCTTAGAACATTTAGAATCCACTCGCTTGCTAACAGAGGAGTCAAGGAAAGCGAAACGAGGGTTCACAGTACTCCCGATTACTAAGCACAGCACCTTCGTTAGTACCAGTCTCTCCGCTGCAGCACGCCACAAAGCTTGACGCGCAGCTGAGTGCCTGTCGCACACGATCACTGGGAGCTTGAAGTTGCAANAGGTTCAAGTTCCTGCAGTGCACTGTGTCTGCAGAAGCTGTACATCATCTGAGACAGCAGGAATCGTGCATCAAAAGCTTTAAATGACAATGTCATGTTTCTCATCATGTATTGGGTGCTACGTGTGGACATGTCAGCTTTGCGACGTGCAAGCTTGACGTGTCACTTGCAACAGCAACCGCACACAGGCTGCTGCAGACAGGAGACAAGGAGACAAGACATGGACACTGGGCACTGATGCAGAGGTGGGGTGTCACAGGATTTGCTTGTAACTGCAGCACAAGCCGCGCCCACACAGCAATGGCAATGTGTGTCAATGTATGACGAAGCTTCTGCAATGAACACAGAACAGCTAAGCATACTCCACCTCTGCAGGAGCTGCTCTTCTTCCTGCCTTGCCGCATTGAGCGACACAAGGGCTGCTCGCTGCTCCTGCAACTTGACTTCTCCTTCTTCACAAGTTGCCCTATATGGGGTTGGACTGTCACTAGTCGCAACCCCATGCAACAACAATGACAACCAGCTGTGTCAAAACTTGTCATGCAATGGCAACATACAAGATGATGTCAGTCCAGAAGGTATTGACGCCAGCATGCTCTTACCACAGTTCTCAGCTTGCACCTGCTATCCTGTACACAAAATGAGGGGTTGCTTAAGCAGTGTACAGTACAATGCATAGGTCACCTGCCAGGGTATATGAGCTGCTCAGACAAGTTGCAAAGCTTGGTAAAGCGTCAGCAAGCCTGCTTACTGTTGTTCTGCAACCTTCATCTGCAGGTCAGCCACTTGTTGCTTCAGCTCATTCAGCAGCTCTGCAGTGTGAGTCGCTTCTCTGCTGGTCTCTTGCTGCTGCTGCTGGTCCTGCTGCTGCTGCACTTGGCTCTGCACAAAGACGAACGAGGACAGCTACAGGTACGGGCCTGCTGCTGTAGCCTTCCTTGTGATGGGACACTGCACAGATTGGCTGGGGCTGCATTGCGCATTGCTACCAAGTGCAATCTTGGCTATCCAGGCTGGCGCAGGCTGTCAATGTGTGCTTGCTACTGAACGTACAGATTTCTGCATGAACCACCGAGTTCCCAAACTGAGCATGTCTTACAGGTGGCAGAAGTGACACATGGGGACCATCACAGGCCCCAGGTTCTGGCTGGGATGATGACGCAGTNTGCCGTAACTCAAGTATGCTGTACAGTGCAGCCAAGGTGAAGAAGACTACCAGCAAGGAGTAATTCCTGCACAATTCATTAGCAAGATAAGCACTGCCAACTTAAACTTGCAGCTTGTTATGGTCATCAGACATGTCTCTGTGAGCAGCAGTGGATCAGTTGAGAGAGCTGCAAGATCTTACCACACTGTGTAGTACTTGAGCATAGGCCACCCAACTCTGCGACACTGAGCAAAGGCAACAGTGCCGTTCCATAGTGCTGCTAGCACCCGGTAAACCAACAGTATCTGTGAAGGACCTGCTTGTCACGCAATAATTTACGTAAAGTGAGATTGGTGCGTGACACACCGAGTCTGGCTCCTTCAGACCCTGCGTTTACCTGCTGCACATCCACTGACTTCGTACGACTTGGCAGCCCAAGCACCATTGCTCCTGTAATCAAGCATAGCGGGTGACGGAAGCATAAGCAGCGATTTTTGGTAAGGCTGACTGCTAATTCCTGGTATTGCTTACTTACGTATGTGACCAGGGCTTGTACACCACCATCCATAGCGACTGCAGGAAACCAAGAGCAACGACGCCGAGGACACTGGCTGGGACGACCCTGTGGAACAAAAAATAGTCCACATTCATTGCGCTTGTGTTGCACAACGTGCAGGCCGTTCGCCGGGACGCCTGCGCACTGCAATTTGTCGGACCCCAAGGTGTACGTTTGCAGATTTGCACACAATTTGTAACGCCCCCTGAGAAATATAACTCTGTAGCACTGTGTAGCGCACATCAGGCAGGTGCAGACCGCACGTGCGCAAGCAATCAGCGTAGCATCAGCTGAACAATGGCAGTGTACCGTGCGAACAGATCGTAGGAAAGGCAGTGCCCCGCGCCCAACGCTAAAACCGGATCATTACGTTTCTTTGCGGAACTGTTCAGCGGACAGCGCAACAAAGTCAACTGCATCTGTTGATGATGAGGTGTACTGCATTTCCTGTGTAGACTCGTCCGCAACTTGCGCGACTGAACCACACCCGGTATAGTATGGGGCTGTTCAGCTCTCATAAGCCGGAACTTATGAAACGTAGTCCCCTGTTCCTGGCGGTTCCGTACGAAGGCACAGATACGGTTGTGGGACTGCGACCGATGGTTTACGGTCAGAACTCGGGTGTGGCGCACGATGTGGCAAGATTGGCAAGGAAAGCTAGCATAACTCCACCTTCTCAGGACCCACGCAGCAGCTATAAGCGGTACCGAGGTCCCCATTTGGAACACTTGCCACATGATATATGGAAGAAACCTCCAAAGTCATGGCGCCATTTCCTGTTTGGGGCAACTGAATGTGTGTACAACCTTCCAGAAGACACTGATCATCTGCAGGAGCGCATAGAAGAAAACATTGTAACCTATGTGGTGCGAGAGCCTATTGCTTCAACTAAATATGTCTGGCAGCACAGGCATATACGCTTTCTGTGACTGTGCTTGCTCTTTGCTCTTGCAGAGCAACTACATATGGCTGGCAGCTGGCTTTCTCCTCTGCTTTGTGTAAGTTTTCCGAGCTTTGCAAAAAATGCTCTGTGTGTGCTTGTGCGTTACGGATGCACTCCAATTTGACTACACTGTTTCAAAGCTGCCACTGTTGGCACGCGTTTACATGAGTGTGTGATGCAGCATGTTCAACTGGGCCGCTATGTTTGGGGTGGCTGCCATCTGTTGTGTCATATGGCTGAACTATGTGTACCCTCCACCTTCTGCGCAGGCACAGCAGCTACATCAGGTGAGCTACACATGTTTATGGTGCATGTTGTGCTGGTTTGACCTGTGGGGCATGTATTGGAGGTGATCGAGTTGCGCTTGCCTGTGCCATGTATGCTACAAAAGGTTTAGCGCTGCAAGCTCTGAGGATTTCGTTTGCTGTGCACAGGCAGAAGACCAGTGGGCAGGACTGCGCACCGTTGCAGTGGTCGTCACATGGATTGTAGTGCTGTATACACAGTGCACTGCTCTGTTGCTAAAATGGGCAGGCATGACTCTCACGGCTGTGGTGGCACATGCAATCTTGCGGTGCACTGTCAGTGAGGATGTAGAAGCTTTGGGATCCCAACACCATGCTGGGGTGCCGCTCATGGCGTTTGTGGGAGATTTCAAGACCAGGGAGCAGCCAGAACCAAGAAAGCTTGCACACCAAGTTGGTGCTGTGTTGCATGAGCAGGGTGGCTTGCTGTGGAATCAAGCCAAGTTTTATAGCTACTACCTGGTTGATGCTGTGCGATATCCCTATGTCCTGTGGCATCACTTCACAGATCCAAGACATACATGACCAAACAGCTTTCATGCCAGTGCTTGGTGTGTCTTGAGTGTACACTACATGTATAGTGATTCTTTACTGTGTTGCCACTTGCTAACAACATCTAGTGAAAATACATTACGCTGGGTGATGTGCAAGTCCTGCAGACATCACTGCCTATCTGTTTGCTCTGCATCAGTTGTTTAATTGCTTGTAGGTCGGTGACGGTGTGTTTGAGGTGCTCAGTACAAGCGGTGACACTCACCTGGGGGGTGATGACTTTGACAAGCGTATTGTGGACTTCCTAGCAGATGACTTCAAGTCCAACGAGGGTATTGACCTCAGGAAAGNCGAAGTAACCTGCAGCAATGCTTTGCATTGTGGCGGTGAGCGTTGCGAATTCTTTCGGCAGAAACCTTGTGTGCAACAGCAGCAAGTCAGGATGTTATGCTGCACCTGTGCACCTGTAGGTGCGCCGTGTTGAAGCATAGACTGCGCACTGCCAAGTGTGTCTTGGCAGACTCATACTCTAGAGCTACAGGTGCATCCAAAGCCTGGCGACAATGGCAACAATCTTCTCACCCACACAGCGCACAAACCAGCACCAGCAGCCAGGGAACCAGCAATGTTCAGCAGCTTATACTGCAGTTCAGCCTGCCAAAGCAGAGCGTCTCTGCCTTGCAACAATCTCCTGCAGGTGCCACTGCTGTCAAGTCCCGCTTCAGCCGTGCACAAGGAGGAGCACCGAGCCAGCAGAGAGACGTGCTGCCAGCTCCTGCCAATGCTGCCATCAGCAAAGCGAGTCATCAAAGTGGGGGTTGTTGTGTAGCTGATAAGGGAGCAACTAATTGAACTTGAGGAGTAGGGGAGATAATGCAGAAGGTCATGAACGGCTATTGGCAGTGCACCATGATAGGCAAGGTTACAATGAAGCAATATGCTGACCAGACTGGCTGGGTGTGCAAGGCTTATAGTTGAAAGTCTGGTAAAGTTGATGTGGTCAGGGTTCAGGGTTAAATCGGGGAAATCTTGGCAAACACTGCAACTGAGGAGGCTTGCAGGCAGCATGAGTGGTGAGGCAACCAAGATGCTAGAACTAAAGGAGCCAGCTGAGCTGTGCGGGCAGGCTATGGCTAAGGAAATTTGCAGGAGCAGTAAGCTACAGCAGCGAACAAATCAGATATAGCAACTTGTGCACATCATGCACGGAGCTCAAGCACTCGCATGCATAAATAAGGCTGTTTGCAAACCGCAGTCATTGAGCCATTGTCTGTATGCCTGGAGGCATCAAGTTGCGCAAGCCCACTGACCAACAGAGCCTTAGCCTGCCTAGCCTTTAAGCATCCCTTGTACCAAAGAGCAATCTTGCTTGCTGCATGGNCTCAAAATCTGCAGAACAGTTGCATGATCTATGCAATGTGGACTTGCCGATATGCACGAGAATGTGATAGCAATGGGATAGCATTGACATAGGACACACGGGATACCGACAACAAGGTTGCACATGAGCTGGTCACCTCAAGCACATCTTTTTGCAGTCCGCATCAGGCAAGCCATATGGTGCTTCTGCCTCAATGGCAGTCTCGTAGATCTCCCTCACCTGCAGCAGCCAGTTTGAATTGATGACACCACACTCCTGGCAATGCATCAAGTCTCTTGCAAGCAGCACAGCATACTCCACGCTGATGAGCACAGCACAGCACAGTTCAGCCAAGGTACATACTGGACAAGCTGCGCCTGGCCCTGTACTGTGCAGCACATGCATGGCACACTCACACACTCACTGACAGCATCGCACCTTCAGCAACGGGTCCTTTTGGGTAATCACAAGCCTGTGCAGCTTTTCCACCAGACGAGCAAGAGCCACACACAGGTGTACTGACCATGGGGATTCCGTCTGCATCAAGAATACATTGCCTGAGTAAATGAGTGATGAGTAACAAGGCAGCCATGACCACATCGCAAAATTCTGTACAATATTTTGCTGGTATGCAGAGTTGATATTTGACGTGAACACTCACACCCCCTGATGCATCTGTACATGCCTGAAAGTAGAGCATGAGCTGTACAAGAAGCATGTCCTGTTGTTCGCGCTGTCTGGCCAACTTGACACTGGGCACAGTTTGCAGGTTGCGCTATGGCTTGAGGGAGAGAATGTGGCTGTGTAAAGGAGCATTTGGTAAAAATGATGTCATACTGATGCAAGTGTAGCAGCTGATAGGCTGATCAGCCTGTTCACGTGCTGTCCAACCTAGTGCACTTGGAAAATGTCCGCACAGCGCCACACCAGCACAGCACAGCACAGCACAGCACAGCATGGCATGGCATGGCATGGCACCAACCTGGCGTCTGTCCACCATTGCCATGCTCCACAAAATAGTCATACATCCCCTTCTCCGGCTTTCTGTACTGATCCAAGCCTGTTGCTAGCAGTAGTTGCGCTGACACGCCTGCCTGCAGCCAGCACCTTTCATAACAGGTGGCCAGTTGCAGGATACCAATCGTAGCTGAGTGCCACTAGTGAAAAGCCAGTCGCTGAGGAATAGTATTGGCCTCACAACGTGTGACACAGATTGATACGCCAGTACGATGAAGGATCATTAGTCGCATGCCCTGTCAATGTGCATGCTGATGAGTGAAGTGGTTGCCTTGAGCACAGCTACATACACTTCTGCAGGTCCATGACATACAGTATACCATGCAGTGCCAAAGCAGGTTGCTGACCTCTTTGAGCATATTTGTAATGCGCCCTTTTACTTTCTGTGCCATCTTGCCCTCAAGAGCTGACTTGATGCCATTTTGATTGCTGCAGCCAACATCATGTGCATTGGACAAGTCTGTCATATATGTCTTACAAGGCAAACATGCCATTAGGCAATAAATGTCAACCTGAAGATGACAATCTTGAATCCTTGCTCATGGAAATCTAGCAACTCCTTGGGTACAGACTTGTTGAAGAACGTCCAGTCATGCTCGTCCACAGGGAACTTTGCGGTACCCTTGGTGCCGACTAGCGTGCCATCCTGAGCAAAGAAGAGGCATGGTGCAGACAGCTTCAGTCTGGTGCAAGACCTGGTATTTTCAACTGGAAAGGCTATCTCACCAAGTCAAAAGCAGCAATCTTCTTTGCAGGCTTCAATCCTGCNGGTGCCACAGTCTTGCTATGATTCAACTTGACACCTGTGACAAGAGAGCCCTGTCAGCAACCGACAGTCAAGCCTGACCACTGCTGTGTCTGGTTGGCCAACACTGCTGCGTAGCTTTGCTTGCTTTCCACCTTCTAACACGATGACACTGCTGCAATGGAGCAGTAACAAGGCTGCACCAGCAGAGAGCTACTGAAAGAACTAAAAGACAGCGCTACTGGACTAGCTGGCTGTCCAGCAAAGTGAGGTGAGGTCTGGTCAAGCATCTTGTGTCGCTGCAATATGCAAGCACTTGAATAAGCATTTTCACCCAGCTGGGGAACCATGTGGACAGCAAGTTTACGTGAGCTTTGAGCAGCTGTTGCATTGTCAGCAGCATTGCTGGCTGCATGATCTGCAGGTATAGTCCCAGGAGAAAGTCGTCGCCATGGCTTGCACCAAACTGATTTGAGAGCTGGGTAGCAGTACGTGGCTCAACACCAAGTTGCTAACAAGACTAGTCCTGTCTGCGAGTCGCAATGCTATGCTTGTGCAAAATTGCCATGCAAGATGCCGAGAACAAATGTCCACAACCAGTTGGAGATGCGTCAAGTCTATTGCAGGAAGCTGACAGGATTGCTAGCAACAGCCAAGCCTCTTCTTCTGCCACAACCATCATCCATGGCAAGCCGTTCACCCGGCGCAACTCCACATTTCAGGCAAGCCTGCACTCCCAATTATGCTGCTGCATGATTAGGCTGTCTGTTACTGTACAATAGGCCATGGTTGCAATGTCAATGCCTTACAGGACAGAACAAACAGGACAAGCTGTCTTGGTTCCTACATGGTCTTCGATGATAACTTCTCTTCTTCCTTACAGACCACGCTGTTCTGACTAAGGTGGCTGTCTTTTGTGCAAGTGCACCCTGTACACTACCTAGCCATCAGTACAGCCTATTGTCTCCCTGATGCTGCAAGTGAGAGCATACAATAACATGGCACCGAGACTCCTGGGGAAGATGCAGTCCTTTAGCATTGCATCATTGTTTCGCAGGTCTGATAGGAGATGTCAAACTGCCTGCGCATGTGCAATACACATTCGATCATGTGTGGGCCATGACATCCAACTTGCAGTGCAGCATCACCCATTAGCAATACGTCAACAATGAGGGACACACACCGATAGACAGCTCCACAACACATTCTCAGCATCTGGATAACAGTGCTGTCACACTGCAGGGTCATCTTGCACCCATCTCATCGGTGGATCAGGTCGACCTGGTCNTGTGGCATGTGCATGCTTGCACTGCACAGAACAAGCTGCAGGTTGCTGAAAGCCCAGCTGCGGAATGCAACTTGGCATGTAGCACCCAAGAAGCTGACTCATACAACTCAAGTGGTAAGAGTCTCTTCTGCCAGTACCACATTCATTCCATGGCCAGTTGTCCCAACAACACTACATGCAGGCGTTGCAGGACTTACGTCCAATGTTGGCGCTGTCAGCACAGCTGAGTAAGGGTATGAGGACATGCACCCTGGCCTGAAGCGCTCACAGTCAACACTGTTGGGGATGATGGTAGATGCACGGCCAAACTCCTGTGACAGGATGGACTGCACAGCCCCTGACACAGCAGTCAGCGCTACGGGCAGATGCATCACCATGTGAAACAGCTGATCCTGCTTCTTGTAATTGTGCTGTACCTGCATGCATTACAACGTGTGCCCTCATGCCAGCTGTCAACTTGTCCAACAGGCTGAACCCCAACAACGTTCATTTTGACCGCCAGCTGGCAGCACAGTACAAGCGGATGAGTAAGCATGAGAAGGAGGCTCTCTGGGCTGCAGACCGTGCTCGCCAGCATCAGCTCAGAGAGCTGACTGAGCTGAGTCAGATGGCAGGCCTCAGTGCTACAGAGCTGACGCAGCTGACTGAGCTGACTCAGGTAAGCATGAGGCTGAGCTATGCAACAGTGAATGTCAACCCAGCTGCATCGTGTCACTGTCTGTCATACTCCTCTCGTTGACAACACCCCAGGTTGAGTTCAGGTTTGATGCAGCTGAGTGCTTCCCTCAGCTGCAATGTTGATGGACCACTTCTGAGCTAGTTACCACGATAGTGTTTGGCCTGACCAGCTTGCTTCAACCATTTGGTAGTCTGGACATATGTCCCTTGTGTGCAATTCTGCTGGACCATGTCAATGGTGCCGAGCATGTCTTTGCTTGCTCAGTCAGCAACTCTCGCAGACCAAATANGTCTTGCCAGTCAGCATGAGCAGCTGCAGAGGATGATTAATAGCATGCTTTACCTTGCAGGATCAAGGCAGCACATGTACTTAGCAAGCTGCTCCCATACTTTCCAGTGGACACCAGCAAACTTGGCTTGGGTGCTCTGAGACCAATGGTGGGGTCAGACAATGCATCAGGCAGTGGTGACATTGGTGCATACATTGCTAGTCACCCTGGTGACCAGCTGCCTGCACACCCTGAAGTCAAATATGTTGAAGACTACTCATCTGAGACATCTAGTGACATGGGCAATGCGGTTGACATCGCATCAATCAAAGCTCATGGTACCAAAACAGCTATTCCCCAGGCCATTAGCTACAAAGCTGCCACTGCTAGACATGCCCTGCCTTAGCTGGGCATGCTGCACTTAGCTAGCAAGCTTTCTAGCTACACTGGCTAGGAGCAGTTGTTGTAAAGGTGCCTTACATGTTCTTTTGATGCTTTGTGTGGTGTTAGTCTCCTGTATGTTCACACCCTGACAATCGACATTGCACAGATTGTGCACGCCCGAAGTAATTGTCAACATTCTTGTTGAATGCGTTGCACGCTCTTTCTTGTATGAACAACACTGTCCTGATGCTCTGCCTAACTCTCAGACAGGTCTCTGCGTGATGCATCCGGCAGCAGCAGTGTAGCCGTAAACAGGCAGAAACCTACAAATTTCTGCAGCTTTGAGATGCACAGTCATGCAGCAGAGGCATGCCTTCACCAGCACAACCCTGTAAGCCCTCAATAGCACACAGGCTGCCCTATATGTGATTGTTTNCATCACAACAAGCTTGTTATGTGCATGCACAAAATGGATATACATCACCGCAGGGACAGCTCACAATGAACAATCTTCTGAACCCCAGAGAGAGGACGGACTGCTGACTAAGGTCACACAGGGCAAGGCATGCGCGAAAATGGCACAGCGCTGCTCTGCAACAGGTCATCACTCTAAGCATAAGTTGCAGGAACCAAAAGCAGTTGTAGAAAGCAGTGTATAGCTGTCCCTGACAGAGCAGAAAGGCCAGCCCATTTCCCAGCAGCAGACACTCTCATCCACATGCGCAATCACGCAGCAGTGCGGCCTCGCGCATACCTCACTAGCATAGGGTGCATTGCTTGATGCAAGCTTAGCGAGGTACTCCAGATGGGCAGTGGAGCGCTGGGTTCCCTTCCAGTCCTGTTTGCAGCCTACCAACACATCCACATGGGCCTGAGGTCTGCGGGCCCCCTGTACATCTAGAAGAGCCAGACCAAAGCTCCACATGTCCTGGGCACTTCTGGGGGTGTACTGCCCGGTGGTCAGCAGATCCTGAGCCAGCTCAGGCGACTCCCCCCCCAAAGAGCGCCTGCACTCCATTGAGTGCTGCATCACTTGTGACCTTGAGTGTGCATGTCAAGAGCGAGGCTCGTTGGCAAACAAGCGGTTGAAGTGTCAATCATCGGACGTGGCAAGCAGCAGCAGCCAATGAGCAACACCTCATATCAGTACTGCACTGAAGCGACCGCTACAGCACAGGCAGTGAAACAGCACGCTGTTGCGCACAGACTGCAGCAGAGCATGGCTCATGTGCGACAGCAAGGAAATGCGAAAACGGCTTACTGGCAGGCTGCTGCCTCCAGGTCTTGCCGCACACCATTGACTGTATTCCTGGCAGCGCTACCCAAATCCACTTTCTTCCAGCGGGCCCCATCCTCACTCCACATGCAGTTCCCCACATGGATGTCCTGGTGGATAATGTGGTTTCTATGCAACTGGCCCAGCCCGTTTGCAATGTGGTATGCAAAGAGCACCTGCTCCTTGATAGTCAGGCTTGGTTTCCTGCAGACAAGCATGGACGAGGTGCTGACAACCAGTATGCAATGCACTTGCTAGAGCACATACAGCTGATTGTGCAATGCCCTTTACAGGATGTGCAAGATGTGATGACCTGCACTGAGTGATGTCTGTGAGCATCTTGAAACATTCTTCAAACATGCAAGATAGCTTGATCACATTAGTTGCAAGCAAGATCTGTGCATGACACTGCAGGTCGTAGGAATCATACTCAGGGATGACTCACGACACCNAGACCCCTTGTGCCAAGCCCTGTATGCCCATGACCTTGCTTTTGCATCCAGCTGAGGCCTGGGCTTTGACCGCCAAAACAGGTCTTGGTCTGTGTCTGATAGCTGACTGCCAAGCTGCCCCGGCATGCTTGGCCCAAATGCTGAGTATGAGGTGCCACCAAATCCTGTGGATGACTGTAGCCCGCACTCATGGGGTGAGCTGTTGACCATGCCATCATGCATATGTGACAGTGTGGAAGGTTGGTCATGGAAATGGTATTGGGAGGGTAAAGATGCTTGCGACCAGAGGGCTTGCATTGGAGATACATGTGCATCATGCACCATAGATGCTTCATGTGGTGTGCCAGGTTGGAAGGAAGACTGATGTGACTGTTGGTGCAGCAAATTGCAAGACCAGTTCTGAGCCTGCGCATGTGCTTCTGATGCAGAAGCAGCTTGAGGGTAACTTTCAGGGTTGCTAAGTGCCCACTGAGACTGTACTGCAGGCGGAACTGCTTGCTGGCCATGCCTGAGGCTAGCTTGCTGGCTGGTGAGTCCGCTTGCATATGGCTGAGGGGCAGCTTGATGCATCATGGAATGTGCCGCCTGTTTTGACACACTTGCAGGGTCAACCCCACTGTACCCCCCGCTATTTTGGTGGGACGCAACAGGGTTGTGGTACTGCGGCAAGGTCTGGGAGCCCAGCTGCTGACTGTGACTGTGAGATGTGCTAGGCTGGTCAACCAGATCAGACAGCCAACTGCTCTGTTGATCTTGCAAGCTGGGGTCTATCACAACAGATTGACTGTTTTCTGCCCCATGTTGCGGGTTCTGCACCTCCTGAAAAGGCTGATGAGGCCAGGCTGAGGAAACATTGCTCTGCAAAGACTGGCTCTGACCAGGGTAGGCAAATGCTCCTTGATGAGATAGGAAGGAGGCAGGGGGTGACCACACAGCTTCAGCTGCTGAGTAACAATGATAGTCAACCTCAACATCTGGGAGTTGAGGCATAACTTCAGGGAAGGCGTACGTTGCCAAGCCACCTTGCCCTGCAATAGTCAGTCTCAAGTCTCAGTCAGCAGCTCACATCATTTGAACACTGAGCTGCAGGTCCATTCGCGCCTTGTTTGTATTGCAAAACATGTCAGCATCTGGATGTGTGAACACTGGAAACACAAGCTGATACGCACAAGTTGACCTGGCTTGTTGGGCCAAAGAGCTTGTCAGCACATGATCAGGTACCAAGNGGGAAAATGTGATATGACCCATGCAAGGGGTTCAGTCAGCGCTAGGCGCAGCAGGAGATTGGCGGACTGCCACCCACATTTCTCCTGCAGGTGTATGCCGGTACGTTTGCTGCAGCGCCTGCTTTCCAGCCATGATGGATTACGATAGCCTTTTGCTAAGTACCCTCACAGACTGGTGGCAAGACATTTGCAGGGGTCTGGTAGCAGCTAGGCTTGCTCGTTCCAGTAGTGGGCAAATACACGTCATCACCAATCTAGAACGCAAAAGTGTGCTTGGTTAGGTGTATGGCATTCGCCCGGTCAGCGCGCAACCTGTGGTGTAATTCAGTGTGTATGTGATAGTGCCAGAACAAGGATAGCACACGCCTAGTAGGTACTTGGCATCCCTGTAAGTTATTAAATTATAGTTTACATCAAGAATGCTTTGTCAGCACACAAATGGGTTTGTGTGCGTGCACTGCACTGTGTGGTGGAGCATCCTGCTGGCTCACAGTGCTGAGCCAGCACTGCACTGCTCAGATCAGAAGTGTCCATTGCAATGGGTCAGCCTAAACGGCATGTCAAGCTGAATGTGAATGGCTCACATTTGGTGTCTTGCTACCACAGGGAGCTTGGGGCTCAAGGTGTGCAGGGCTTGCTAGCAGTGCCTGTCAGCTTTGTCAGTGAGCACATTGAAACCCTTGAGGAGATAGATATGGAGTACAGAGAGCTTGCACATGAGAGCGGCATCCAGAACTGGGGGCGCGTGCCAGCCCTGAACACCAACCCTGTCTTCATTGACGATTTGGCGGAGGCTGTTCTAGAAGCCCTGCCCTATGTTGGATCAATGGCAGGCAGCAACCCTAGTGACTCCATGGTCCCACTTGGTAAGCAGCAACCGCATGGGCCGAACCACTCATGATTACATGATGCGCTGCGATGATGCTCTGTCACAGCACAGATTGAGCCTGAGTCTCGCAATCATGATGTCACTGTGCGTTGCTGCTGACTTGCATGCATTGTATCGGTGCACATGCTGCGTATAGACAACTGGCTGCTTATGTAGGTGATGTGCAGTCTCTTCTCGAGACGTATGACAAGGACAGGCGTGTATTGCCCGCCCCTATTGTGCCATGGCAGTGGGGCTGGACCAAATCAGCTGAGACCTGGAATGGCCGCATTGCCATGCTTGCCCTTGTGGTGATTTTGCTGTTGGAAGTTACAACAGGGCGTGGAGTCCTTAATCACTGGCCATACAACGACTTTAGAGGATAGAGGGCGCCTCATTGTGCTAAATGAGCCATGTTCTGCTGAGCGCTTGTACTTTTAGTCCTGTTACACCAGGAATTCTTTGCAATGCGTTGTACACACCATTGTCACATTTTGTTACTGATTTGATTCTGTCAGGTGACATGTTTTGTTCTTGAAGTCTTCGTNGTCACCACAACATTGTATGCTGTGATGTGGCTCCTGGCTGGTAGAGCTCCAGCTCGTGCAGACTTGGATGCCTGTCGTAATGCAGGACTTGCAACATAGCTTGTAAATGTTTGTATGCCCTTGCTATTTGTGGATAATGGAAAATGCACACAGATATATGTCACATTTCGATGCTTCATGAGACGCAACGGCAAGGTGCTCATCGATGAACGACATCTATCCCTTGCAATGTGCGCGATTGCAGCATGCATGATGTGCTCAGCTTGTGGTGCGGATGCAATGAGCAGCGGTCAAACGAGTGGTCAAGCTTGCGCAAAGCACAGTCAAACTTTGACCGAAGCTGCTTGTTTGATGTGTGAAGCTTCGCAGGTATATGCCATTCGGGTTGGCTCGCACCGCTGTACGCACAAGTTTGAAACCCATGCCCAGTCAGCGCATGAAAGCGTCCACTGTCGTGCGGTGTACGAGCAGACTTGTCAACCAGCTTGGCCTCCTAGGTGGATTGAGTGTTGGCCAGGAGTGCTGCTGCCCTGGCTAGCTCACAACCAAGGCGGGCCTTTTCATGATCATGCCGCTGAACCCATTTGCTCGAGAGTTCGTGCCAGTCGCCACCAAGCAAAGTTCATTGCTGACCGTCAGTGAGCCTCCTCCGCAAGCCCAGTCAAAGACTGACTCTCAGCCTGCAGCAACTCCAGAACGCCCTCAAGCTCAGCCAGTTGCATCGTCAAGGTGCCCAACGCCCGCTGCACAGGCTCTTGAAGCTGAACAGCAGAGTTTCAATGACAGGCAGCTCACAAGCTCACCTGATGACTGCTGATACGCCAGCATGAATCCTCCTAGGCCCCCAATCATCGCGGCCACAGCNGACAGCCTTGACACAGCAGACATGCTGCGTGCACTGCTGTCCCGCAAGGCCCCTATTGAGACACTGGTGCTGGATAGGCCCTCAAGTGCAATGCAGTTGATTTCGGGGTTCAAGAACCTCACCTACTGTGCCTTGCGTACACATTCACGCCAAGCACGACTAGACCTGAAGCCCCTAAAAGCTCTGCCTTGTCTGGTTGTCCTAAGTCTTACATACGGGATCTTTGTGTATGCAGAAGCTGCCGCGCACCTGAACACTCTGTACCTGGATGATTGCACAGTCTCTTGCTATCACCATTGCATATGTGTGTCATCGTTGAAACACCTAGATATGTTTGATGCTAGCATAGCAGGCTTCCACAACAAAGGTTTGGCAGCGTGCTCTCAGCTGATGTCGCTCAAATGCAACTCCAGCTCTTTGGTCGCTGGGCATGTAGCGCATTCAGGAGATCTCTTCTTTGATGGCAATGCACACCAAGTGCCTGCAAACCTGACAGCTTTATGCAGCTTGACACACCTAAGCTTCTACAGTTCGGCAGCTGAATATGAGGTGTGCTTATATTGGCTGACACGCCTGTCAGCTTTGCAGGTGTTGAATGCTGGGATGTACTGCAACAATGTGGTGCTTCCAGCATTGACAGGATGCAAACAACTCAAAATGCGCTTCAAGCCAGCTAAGGTGGGCTCTACTTGTGCTGGATGCACTGCAGACATACAAGCAAAATTTCGTTGCACTGTTTACAAAGTTTGGATGCAAGTACTATTCTTACGTTTACGCATCTGATGTCCCACAGTTTTGAGTGACACACTCCATTGGCATGCTCTGGGTTCGCCTCACTAAATGACCATTGTAGCTGAACTGCATGCTCCATCCATGACCAGTGAAAGGCTGCCAATTGCTTCAAGATAATACTGCCTATACTCAGTTCATCAACGCCTGACATAGCCTGCTTGCCCGGAGGCTTAGACAAAGCGCTACTGCANTAACTTGCTGTGGTGCAGGGGTGTGCTGCAAGAGCTGGACAGTGTTGTGACAAGGGCTCGCCACTTCCAGTTCAAGCCTGATGGAGATGTCACCTTCATGATGGCACAAGATGCTGTTGGGCTTCCAGCCCCCCTCATGCAGGTTCACCCATGCCTCCCGACTGTAGCTCAAACACAGAAAAAATAATCAGTCATCAGACTGGAACATGTGTCTGCCAATTGGTCACTCGGACATTGCTGTATGGTCTGAGCTGCTATGACAATGACCTGACATGCCTACTGGTGTATATGACATTGCTGCCCTAGCTGAACTTGATTGTTGCAGTTAATGCATGATATGCACAACAGCACAGGCTCATTTGCCATCGCATGCAAACCAAATCCAGTTTGCTATAACTTGCTGCGCATCCGCTTGCTTATCATTCCTGCTCCCTATCACGGCGACTGAGGTAAATGCATGTGGTATTGTTGTGCTGATGTTGTTTTCGAGAGGACATCTGCTGTTTGCAGGATCCATTGCACTACCCTCATGGCACCAAGTTTATGGCTCCTGGGCCCATGGGGCAATGCTTCCCTGTTCCTGATGACGACGCCATCAAGCAGCAGATGATGACCACGGCAGAGAATGCAGAAAAGATCTACCGAATGTACAACTTTGACTACAACACAAAGGTGAGGCAAAGAGATATGCTTCGCCCTCTGAAAGACAAATGCAAGTGCTGTCTCGCTGCTGTTGCAGGCAATTGCCTGGCTGAGCTGTCCACATGTCATTGCCTGTTAATGTGTTGCAATGCAATGTGTCCAGGCTGCTTGAAAGTGCCACCTCAGACAGGAATCTAGACTTGCATGCACACAGGAATGCAAGGACTTCCAGCTGTGCATCAGTCTTCATCACAGTAAGGTGGCCAGTAGCCTGTTTGCCTGTTTGCTGATTTGGTGCTGTCATACTTATTGTGAGCAGTATTGTGCATGCAGTATTGTGCATGCAGTATACAAACACCTCCTGAATAGTACTTGTATGGCTTGAAATCACATGATGATACACATGAACTTTGCTTCAAGCCAATCCCAGAATCTACCATGTCCGTTGTGTGCTGCTGCATGCCAGCTGCAACACAAGTATGCCACCAAGCCAGCGTAATAGGCGCCGCTGCGCAGATCTTTCACTCCGCACGTCGCAAACAAGTGTNTGATCATAACAGCAGAGCATGCATACATCATCACTGTGCCAGACCCAGAGCAGCATGACCATGCCGTGCCCCCGCACCCTAGCAGTCCTTTTGTGCGAAGCCTAGTCTTGCGGGTGTCTGAGACAGCGGCCAGTTTTAGTGGGTAAGTATTCTGCGTGAGCACATATTTCCCAGCTATGATCCAGTTTGACTTGCTCATGAGATCTTGATCACAAGTCTTCACACCGATGACAGGCAGCAGTTCTGCTTGTACGCAGTGTGCACACAATGCTGGTTGTCCAGCACTGCAAGTGCATATGTCTCATGAACAGTGATGTGCAGGCTGCATATGCATGGCCTGACAGACTATGCCAAATGTAGCAGCTTACACCAAGCCATGCATTTAAGCATGCCACTCAAACTCCTTGTCCTTTCTGCATCAGCACATGTGTACGCAAGTGCAGGCAACTCTCAATGGCCCCATCTAAAGGAATCCCTGATGCCAAATTTTCACATTACAATCAACATTGCTGCTTAGGGTCTCCTGACCCTTGAGCACCAGAGCGTGCGATGTAAGCACTTTTTTGCAGCTTGTACGCAGACATCTGTTGAGCAACTTCTGTTCCAATGGCTAGATTGAAGGCGGCTATGAAAACGTTGCATCGACACACCTACTGAGAGACGTAAGGGGTTTGGCTTACTTTGAAATTGATCTGCCTGCGGAATTGTCTGCAGGGAGCAGGCTCATGTTCATGTGGATCACAAGCTGCCCTTTGAGCTAAGAGCCTTGGAGGCATCCCTGACAGCTGCTTTGCATGCAATGGAAGAAGATGCTCGTGACGTGACTGAGCGTATAGAGCCGATCCTGGAGGGATTGACTTGTAAGGTAAGTGCAATCATCACACATGCAACACTATACCTTGCTATGCTTCATGACTGCATCCTGGCCATCATGTAAGGCAATGNTTGGAGGAGCAGACTACACATGGGTGGCTAAGATCACAGTCAGCTTTACTGTGCTGCTGCCAATTTATTTGTTTGAGTCAGGCATGCAGCTGGACTTGTGAGCCTACCAAAATGTCCTGTAATTTTGAGTCACAAGCAGCAGATCTTGTTACTGTGACAGCTGAGGGAAGCTCAGGTTTATCGCGAGCAAGGTCAACCGCAAAAGGGTATCAAAATTGCTTCTGCTTTTTCATCATGCATGCATAACTATATTGGGGTCAGTTGACAAGCTGCCTTGCTGTTCAGGCACGTGTCCAGTGTTGGTGAACTGAAGATTGTTTAAGATAGCAGCTGACCCAGTATCTGTACTGCAGCAGTTGTAGCAATGCGACCCATGTGTGCCATATGCTGTCAGCTTGTAGCATGTCAAGGTTGCATGTGCAAGTTGAATGCCTGGTATTCATCGCCTGGACGCTACACAAGAAAGGGCTGCATAGCAAGCTCCCACCAGTCAGCCTCTGGACAGGGCGGTTTGCAAACTTCACATCAACAACAGCTCAAGCACCTGTGAGCCACAACTGCAGTGTACCTGGTGCTGCAGTGCTCAGCTGTGTTGAAGCCATTGTGCCCATCATAGATAGCAACAAAGCTGCGGTTGACCCCATCAGGGCAGGGCCCCCCAGAGAGACCTNAACAGAGCTGACTGCCATGCTCAGATGTGCCACATCACAGTGCAGTCATGCCCTGTGGGTGCACATTGTGTCACATGCAGACTGTGCTGTAGGTGGATCATTGCTTATGGAGCGCCAGGAGGGGATGGTAAGTCGACACAGATTTGACAGGTGCTATGACGCCTTTTCATCAGTGTTGATCCNTGTGTCATGCACACCTGCATAAGCATTGCAGCAGCCAGTGTAGAGCACATCACTGCCTGGCACACTCAGTTAGTCTGCGTGTGCTGATATGTCACGCCTATTTCATGAGCCTCTGCATAACATGTCAAGCCATGCTTCTGCAATCACTCTCATCAGCTGCACCCCCACATCACTGCCTGTAATCTCTATGGTCATTGTCACATGAACTAGGACAGGACACGCATAGTAGTTACCTAGCATCGCCTGGCACACCTGTAAATTGGCAAGCGTGTAAATTACTATTATTATTATTATTCTTGTTATTAAACTGGTTGAATAGGGTCGGGAGTACAGTTCTTGCAACTACGTCCATGGCACTCGCCCAGCGCCTNGCCATTGACATGTACAGGTGTACTGCAGGTGTCTTCAGGTTGCACGGCAGCACTAGTTAGCAAAGGTGTGAGAGGTACGATGTTGCTTATTCTCTCAGCTGATTATCACATTTTTGTCTAGAATATCACATCCGAAAAGACGTCCTTAGACTAAAACAAGCTTGCAACAATGCCGGACTGAACCGGCTATTCTCTCAACTGGCCGCCCTTTGCTAATCCTTCAGGGTACCGGAGAACAGTCTTTTGCAAACAGAAATCACAAGTAGCTGAAATCGAGTCATATCATACAGCNTCAAGCCGTCATCACACAGATGCCTCATCAGGAAATTATAGTCATTGTCGTTTGCACAAGCACGTAACGTCTGCAATCTGTACTTGTTTCTGGGATCTGACTTGATGAAATCCCCATCCCCCGTCACCTCACTCTCAAGATGAACAAAACCCATGATGCCATCAAGCACATACTCTACTCTGTATAGCCCAACACAAGCAATGAGAACCTGGCCCATCTTGAGGTTAGCAGTCAAGTGCCACATTGCACATGCTGATTATGGGCACATGATGAGTGCAGCAGATTCTGGCAACTTAGCGTATAGCTGTGCATTGTGTTTTGGCTGGCTGATTATGCCAGCACCACTAACAGCTGCTGTGTGCAACACAGGTCCGGGTGCAGAAGAAGTGTCAAAGTAATGCATATGTTTCCACGAGACTCATGTGCTTGGTCAAGGTTCAACATTGGACGCAATTCAGATGACCATCACCAGGGATTAGGACAACTGATGGTCTATACATACAGCACTGACGACCAGACAGCTCTGGGAAGCAAATTACTATCATTGCAACCTGGCGATAGGCTATGCGGCATCTCACCTGCCTCCTTGTGACAAGTATGCGGAAAAGTACTTGGCGTTTGCGCTTGCAATGCCGGACTGCTCTCGCTCTATCAACACCTCTGCAGCAATTCTGACACTCCTTGCTGTTGGCACAATCACTGGCATCTCTTCAGAACCCAGCATGTCTGAGATCAAGCCATAGAACATGATCCAGCCCTTGATAAAGTTCACATTTTCCTGCAGAGGAATCCTAGTCAAGGGATATAAGAGATAGGGCAGAACCCAGACAAGCCGTACAATCCGATGCTGTAATCAGGTGTGCACTTCCTTGTAGAGCCCACTGTTGCTACCAGAACTGCCTGTCACAATCCTTCAATCTGACATACGGTCATTGTTAACAAGCATAGCTGCATCTTTCACGCTGGCGTGCAGCTACTGATGAGGCATTGCTGGTCAGACTACTGGATACCTTTGTATGTGATGCAGTGCAAGGGGGCAACTAGTGAATCTGTGTAAACACTGGAAAGTGAAAGTTTTGCTACCGCCTTTGGCGTGAATGTATGTACTGATGCATATTCTTCTGTTGTGAACCAGAACCCGTGCATACAACAGNCCAGGTCAAAAGATGAATTGCAGCTGTCCATAATATACAGCTCTTCCAAGTTCAACTGAGGACTTAAAGCGACAGCACTCACGTCAGGTTCTGGGGAGATGCCTATTTCGTTTGACTGCTGTGTGTACCTCACATCTAGTATGCGTAATAGTGGTAAGTCTACTTCACTCAGCCCATACACTGCAGGCCAATTTCGTGCCTCAAGTAATGTCAAGTGTGTAATAGCATAAAAGAGCTTGGGAGTGACTGGGTCCTGCAAATAAAGCTCAATAGCCCTGCCATCAATTCTGAGAACTGGCTTAATGACAAGGTCAGGTTTCTGCGCCCTCAACACAAAGTCATCAAAGGAGGTTTCATTAATCTGTGTAAGCAGGTCTGCCTCAAAAGACATGGAGAGCAGTTTCAATTGTTGGCAGTCAGCAGGTGTGATCACTATGCCTGGGCACTCCAGAACGTCAAGCTCTTGCAAAAAGTGCTCTGGGGTCTCATAACTTTTCCCCTCTCGCTGGAGGTTGTAAAGGTTCAAGAACTTCTTCAGCATGACTTTTGGTGTCTGGAACTTGAAATACATTAGCCAGTAACGGGAAATGAGGCGCCAAAGGGAGATAAGGGACCATGTGCTGGACTGAAACACAAAGTTGTTCCCATCCCAAATGCCAAAAACATCCTCTGTGCTCCCTTGTGGTGGCACACGTCTCAACCCAAGATTGTCAGCAGCATCTCTGCACGTAGGCCAGCAGTGGTGTGAATGTGCTTGATGACACTCCTAAGCCCCACTGTGTGTTGAGCTGCATTTTGAGCTGTGTCACCTGACATAGATGTTTTTAGCAAACACAATGCTTGCTCCAGACTCATAGACCTGCACACATTGATATACTTGGTATGCCACACTGAGTTTACAAGGGCGTTATTTCACTGCTTGCATACCTGATCCTNCAGGATCAGTTGCTGCAGCAGCTGCCAGGCTTTGTTTGGGGCATTGCGCCCTGCCTGGGCAACTATGCTTTGCAATGTGCTGCTGTCTTTAAGGGCTCACCTGACTCACTCAATTCAGCAGGGTCAGTCCCTCAGGTGAGCACCACGTAGCATGTGAGCTGTGCCCAGAATTGACATCATCTGATGTTGGTGCTCTTTGTTACTACTTCTGGGTTGCAGCTTGTGTGAGCAGTAGGCTCGGTCATGATGTCAATGGTCATGGCACTGCACATATGCTTGAGCCTCACTCTGCACATGCCCTTCCCACTAAGTTTGCCAGGACAAGCATGAGAGACCCCAACAACATCACGCTGCAGCATAGAAGCAGCTCACTGATGTAACGTTGTATTTGCAGAGCCAACCATGGATTTGCACCTCACGCAAGCCCAGGTTGCACCGTGCGTCAGGTTGCACACATTTGGCACATGCCACAACAGCCACTTATGCCAATGATAGAAAAACGCCATGCTGCTCATAACTGAAAGCTAGTGGCAACTAATGAATGTCTGGAGGATGTTTCCCAGATGCTGCAGCTCATACAACAAACTGGCGCTGCCCCTTACTGAAGACAAACGATGATGTATGTGCAATTCATGTTGCTGAGGTTGCCAGATGGTGCAGGTGGCGGCAGCCATTTCTGAGGCACCTGCTTCCCGCCTTTCCTCCAAGATGCAGTCACAACTTCAGCTGGCTCATCTGGCCTTTCATGCCATTTGCGCCTCCTGCAGAATCACAATTCCAGTACTTGCCAAGACACAGGCATCACCAGCAGCCAGCATACATCACCAGGCCAAAGCAGGCCTTGATCGGCTGAGCAGCACCCTTATAGCCTGCATCAGCTCAGTGACTCAGCAAGCACGACTCAGCAGGCGCCAGCTGGCCTCAGAGTAAGGTTTCATCATGACATAGTGTGCATTATGCTTNACAGTGGAGTGTGGGTATTGTGCTCATGTTGTGTGCATGTCTTTATTGAGTTGCTGCACAGGTTTTCAACATAATTGATCTGCCAGGTCAGTCATTCTCCAATTAGGGCTAGGGTTTAGGATTAGGATTACGATAAGGGTTAGGGTTAGAGAGTTTGGGGGTGATAGGCCCATCAGGGTGTCAATGTACAAGATGCAAGGTGTGTCCCTCACGTTACAACCCAAAAGATATGTGCATGAGCAACCCCACCACCGTGATCAAGGTTTGGCATCTTCAAANCAGCAACACAAACACAGCACTTTGATGCAGCAAGCTTAATCAGACAATGCCTGGCAAAGTCAGCATTCGTGCAGCCAACATTTGCCTGACTACATGCTCCCACACAAACGCTTAGAATTCGAGCACAGTGCAATTGCACGAAGTTGGCACAATTCGCTGATGGGGCAGGACCTCGGTGCATTTGTCTGCAGTAGGCATTTGTGTTGCAGCACATTGTTACCTCCCAGGTCTGTTGCCATCTAGGTAGTGACCTGCACCTGACATTGACCTCAGCCCATAGTGGTTGGCAATGTCAGCAGGCTCCACCAGCAGCCTGTACATGTTGCCTCTGTGCAGCCAGATGTTCTGCTTCTCAAAGAACTCACTTGGCAGCTTGCCCTGCATGAAATGCCAAACTTGCAGTTGGCGGATGGTAGCTTTGTAAGGAGATCTTGGGACTGCTGGAAGAACAGAGTGCCAGGCTGCTGCAGCCTGCTATTGTCATGTCATGGGTCTGTATCTAAGTCTGTAACATAGCTGTAAACCTACTGTTGGAGCTGTTGCAGAAGGTTTCACACAGCAGAGTGACGCTTTTAAGCTGTGCGACTGGTCCCAAGAAGATTCACCTTCTTCCACAGAAATATGGTCTCCCTCCAAAAGCNGTGCGGCGCTGTGCTGTGCTGTGCTGGAGAGCATGTTGTTATACACAAAGAAGGTAGAGCATCACCAATCATCACCTTAGCAGTGAGCTCTTCCATGCGACCCAGAAAGTTCACAGCTTCATGACTACCAGTACCATCAGGCGTGCCAAAGAACTGAATCTCTCCCATGACTGTTTGGTGCCCAACTGTCACATGCACCTTGAGGCGTGATGGCACTTGTCCCACAAAGAAACGGACTTTTTCCACAGCTGCAATGGCACCTGTGAAGGTGGGGATAGCACCAGGTGTACAAGCTATCCCTCTTTCTACCAAGCTTGCATCTAGCTGGGTCATACAGATGCCAACACGGTCACCCTGCACAGTGATACAAGCATGTTAAAGATAGATCCATGTGGATTGGCATGCCTAATCAGCATGCCTGATCTTAATATATCTGTGTCTGTGTGGGCCCAATTGAAGTAAGCACACACCCCTATGCACATATAGGATGGATGATAGTGAACACAAACAGCATGCCAATACCCGCCATATAAACTGGGTGGTCAGGGTACATGCTTATATCCCAGCANGCACACTTGATCTGGGCACCCTTCTGTGTGACAGCTGCCTCTGTCAGGAGTAAGCGGCAAGCTCAAAGTCATCAGCTGCCTACATTGCAGGCTTGACGCCATGTCATGTTGCGCTCTGCCATGTTACTGTTACTGTTCTTGTTGTGTGACACATACCTCACTTGAGATGTGTACCTTTGTGTAGGTCACCATCACCATCATGCAGCTGTGGTCGTCAGTATACTTGTGGCAGTGGCCGCCTTTGTTGCAGCTGTGGCCATGGTGTTGTACGCCAGGCCTGAGCTGCCAACCTTACCAAACATGCGAAGGTTGCGACAATTATTCAGTAGACGGCAGACCAACAGTCAGGAGTATTTGGAGCTTAACAACACTGAGCAGCAAGAACCCTTGGTGTTTGGTGGCACTGCAAATCACACGCCGTGATTACATGACAGCCCATGCTTGACAGCTTATGTCACAGTGTCTGTGTGTTCAATCTGATCCTCATGTAGCACTCAGTCCTGCCAATGCACATGTAGTAGCAACAGTTTTATGGGAGCAGCCAAACGCAGCATGGCAGGCAGAGTGCTGAGTCAGATGCATGTGTCCAGCATCAGCCAATATGTATATTATACCTTTCTAAGTTCCGACAGCGGTGATCATGCGGTATGTGACGACCAGGGTTTAGCTTTGCATTGTAAATGTCATGTGCAAGCCAAAGAGTGTTGCTCTCTAGGCAAAAACTATGGGCCCCTATCAGTGGCCTGTATCTGACCGCTGTATCTTACTGCTGTGGGTAGGTCACACATGCTGCTGGCCTCGTGCTGTTGGTCATGTTGGTTGACACTGAAGCTTCGTAGCAAATTGATACGTGAGCCATGCTTGATTTGACAGGAGAGTCTGACAAAGACTTGGGGCAAGACACCTCAGTCTTGATAGATTGGTTGAAGTATTTACAAAGGCTTTTGCTAGCAGATTAAACGTTTGTCCAGTAATCTTGCAATTCTTTGAGACTAACATGTGTATACAAGAATCGGTATCAAGCAACAAGTGAAGCAGATCACACCGCCACCTCATCCACAACATTGCAAACCCTCAGACAGACAAGTACATCAGTTTGACCAATGAAACACCTAACCCTCANAATGCACTGTTCAGCATGCTCCTCAGCAGGCCAGAGGGGGTCGGCTGCCTGATCTGCTGCACCACACTGGGCAANATGAATGAATGAATGAATGAATGAATGAAGCATTCATTGTGCCTCCCAGCAGACTAGACACAACCAAAACATGCTGCAACAGGCCTTCTGGCACTGCAGACACAGCTGCCTCATGCTGTTGCTTGACGCCTGACAAAGTTGCAGATCCTTCCAGTGACTGTAAATGCGNCTCTGCTTCTGAGACCACATGCTGAATGTCCCTGAAAGGCTCCAACAGCAGCCGCCTGCCAAAGTGTAAAGCCCTTGTTTCACACACCACTCTGCAACGCACAAATGCACCCATGCGTTGATTGTCTGAGTCCAATACAGATGCTCGCCAATGGCAGGAATGACATGGCAACTTCTGGATACGCTGANATCTTTGTGCAGTCTATGATTACCTGTTGCGATGGTACCACAGCTGGCAGACTGTACTGCCGCAAGCTTGTGTAGTTCAGTCTCCAGGCTGACAGAAGCTGTCTGGAAAGCTTGCCCATGTTTGTGTGTGAGNCCTACTGTGCTACTGACAGACAAACCACCACAAAAAGAGTTGCAGCAGCAACCGCATGCAATATTGACCAGCAGGACATGCGGGTGGGAGCACTCACCANTCTTCAGACTCTGTCAATACAGGCCACCATGAAACCAGATAGGGAGTTTTTGGGCAACTGCGCTCGCACAGCGAGCTTTGATGCAGATGGCCTACATGCTTTGTGTTTAGGGTCCAATCTGCGGACAATAGACTTGCGTGGGGTTTCTGGTCTGACAAGGAAGGCTGTGTCGCAGTTCAAGGGTGCTTTGCACTCGAAGCAATGCCAAGGTGACCCACCATCAAGCATTGAGTTGCTGCTGCCCCGTGCAGCTTGCCTTGATAAGGCTGTGTTTAGTTTGACAACATCAAGGTCCATGTTTCTTCCCAACATTTTCCGATCTTTTGACTGTGGTGATGCTGATCAGATTGTGTGTTAAGGTCAGACAGC
The DNA here is from genome assembly GCA_000818905.1 of Trebouxia gelatinosa. Taxonomy (NCBI): domain Eukaryota; kingdom Viridiplantae; phylum Chlorophyta; class Trebouxiophyceae; order Trebouxiales; family Trebouxiaceae; genus Trebouxia; species Trebouxia gelatinosa. The sequence continues at coordinate 5,160,820 of KN805369.1, read as the reverse complement.
AATATTTTGGTACATATATTATGCAAAAGATCGCTATAGCTGCACTCAGTNCATTATATGCAAGCAGCAGCTGGCTCATGGCTTCCTGCAGAAGTTCAAGCTGTCCTGCATTGGGATGCACTGCCCTGTAGTACTTCAGATCTGCAGCCTGCAGTCAGCCAATGAACACCTTCCTGGTAAGTCTGCTGCTGACCTTTCCAACTGTTGTACGCTGTACAAATCACACATGCCTGCATCTCTGTGCATCATGCAAATGACACAAGGTTGCCTGCTGTCNTCGGCCAGCCAACAAGCTCGATGGGTTACTAAAGGCTGCAGGCACGCACCGCGTGTTTATGCGCCGAAGATAATGGCCGACTTCAGCAAAGTTTAGCAGCATCAACTTAGAGACGGGCAGCGACAGTGCGTTCTGCAAACATGTCGTCCGCTTTGGCCGGCAAGTGCTGTCTGCACCGTCCCGTTGGAGTTCGCCATGTCCGAGCCGGCAAAGCTTTCTTTAGCGGTACACCCGTTGTTGCACGGGCGAGATCGCATGCAGCAGGCAACCGCAAGATTACTTCCATGAACGTGAGACATGTTGAGCGTCGTTTGCACTCAGTGTGCAACAGTGAGCACAACTCGTTTGTCTCATGCAGTTGGAGTTTGATGCGGTTGGTGGAGCATACGCAAACGCTCTAGTCGAAATAGCTCAGGAAAACAACAGCTTAGATGATGTTCACGCTGACGTAGACGCCATTCAAAACCTGTTCAAGGAGAACGACCAGATCAAGACCTTCTTGTTCAACCCTGTCATGACTGAGGACAAGAAAAGGGATGTTGTAAAAAGGATTGCCAAGGAGGCAGGCTTGAGCAAATACACAGTCAACTTCCTGAACCTCCTTATAGACAAAGACCGTATTGTTGCCATTGAAGAGATCTTGGAAGCATTTGAGAAGACATACTGCAGCATGACTGACACTCAGGTGACTCAGAATGCACATCATGTCAGGCATGATGGCATCAGATAACATCAGCATGCCATTGTGTCATAGTCCCTTGGCCTGCCACAGCCTTTGTCTGTTAGTGCCTAACATGTGGAGGCTACTGCAGGTGGCTGTACTACGCTCAGCAGTCAAGCTAGAGCAAGAGCAGCAGTTCTTGATTGCCAAGAAGCTTCAGGAGCTAACAGGCTCAAAGAACATCAAGCTCAAGCCTGTCATTGATGAGACTCTCATTGCTGGCTTCACAGTAGAGTACGGCTCAGCACAGATTGACATGTCTGTCAAGGGTCAGCTGGAAATGATCTCAAACGAGCTGGAAGGCAAGAAGGCTGGCGCTTTGGCCTAGATCAGGAGTGACCTTTGAATGCCTGATGTTGGGTCACGTTTGACATAAGCATTTGTACATGTCAAATAATGANCAGAAATCTGTGATCTGCAAGAGCAGCTGGACCAAGCAAGGGCAGTCATTGGCCACCTGGCAGGTCAAGCAGACCACAACAAGGCTCTGCAAAAGGCCCTTGCAGGTGAATGCTCAAAAAACGACCACGCAGAGCTCAAAGGTTCATAAAAGAAGGCATGGTGGCGCCCAGTCATTGGACTATCTTGCTGTAATGCACAGTGAAGAAAAGAGTCACCTGAAGCATGGCCTCCAAAGTCTGCTTGCGCTCCTCCATGCTGGTCTGCATGTCAAAGCGGCCCGCATCAATGACCTCGTTGGCCATGTCAATCTTCATTTTCTGGATGTTGTTACGCACCAGAGACTCAATGCTGTCAGCATAGCGGCGCTTGCGTCCTCCAGCCTGCAGTAGGCGCTTGAAGTGTGCAACTGTGCAACGTACTGCAACCATTTTCTGATAGCACAGACTCCTCAGTGTCCAGAATGTTCCACCTCAAGAGTACTGTGATACAGACGAGCATGACAGGACAAGTTGCATGCTGCATGACATATATGCTGTGCCACCGCCTTGTGAAGCACAAATGAGCAGAACTTGCCCCTACCGTCTCACAGTCTGTGCCAATACATGCACATATCGCAAGGGACCTGCAAGTGAGACGACAGCAAATGTTGGCCTCCCATCTACCTTACTGCCCAAGGCAATGCAGCATACATGGGTGGCATCAGATGTGCACAGAGGCGCTTATGTGCAATAGCCTTTTCTGATAAAAACGCCTTACGTAGACCATACGCCCCCAAGTCAGTAAGCATTGCAACAATTATTGCAGATATGTATAGGCATCCAGGCATGAACATACATGTCTGACTGTATATAAAGGCATATTAAGACATGTGAGTGTACGAGAAGCAGCCCGCATGTACTGTCTACCTGTTCTGCTGCATAGATGGAGTCCTCTGGAGCATCAGCCACGGCTTCAAAGTGGATGACCCGTACTTCCTTGGNAGAGACTGCAGTCAGTACAAGCCGTATCTGCATGGTTGCCAGCATATGACATGGTTTTGTTGAACACAGCCAATGTCTTGTCAGGTTCACAGCATGAACACATCTGGGGTTCCATGGGTGACAGAGCGTCAGCCTACATCAGCCTGACAAAGGGAGCTGCAGGCCAATGGAGGCGGATAATCAAATTCTGGTGACGGCTGACAGATTGACATCCACAAAGACTGGAAACACTACAACATACACCAGGCAGGACATGTGTGGAGCAGCTGCCAACAGCTATGGCTGGATTGACCCTGGGACCATGAACAACGTCATTCTCACCAACCTGACACCTTCCACCATGTATCACTACTCCTACGGTGATCCGGTGAGCAATGTTTTGTACAAGAAGGCTTCACTGTCAAATTGTGGCAGAAGCTTGGCAAGCAGCACTCCACTGGACCACCACTGCAACTATGCCCTGCAGGGTTTGTATTGTTTACACTTGGCCTAGTGATGTTTATTCCAGGCTTCTACTACTCCCGCATCGCCTACTACGCATACAAAGGTCATCCTGGGTTTTCATTTGAGGCTATACCTGATGTTTGAGTGTACAAAACACAGCATGCAAGCGGACTGATCACCTGCNTATCTGAATGGCCCAGGCAGAGCTGCATGGCACAGTAGCAGAATCCAACCTGTCACAAGTAGCCCAGCAATACTTTGCAGACAATTGGAACAGGCCAATCAGATTTGACATGGGACGTGGGTGTTCTATGAGACTGCAGTCTCACTGTACTGGCCTTAGATGCCAGCGAGCTTGGCAGATGTGCGCTCTGCGGCTGCGCCTAGCATGGCCGACTGGTCACCAACTACTCTGTGCTGTGGGAAGGCTCTCCCCTCAAGACACCAGTGGATGAGGCTCATGCAATGCAGGGTGCAGCCAGGGCACAGAGTGCACAGCCAGGCCCTTCCATAGAGGCCCTGGAAAGGCCGGTACTGATGGCGATCAATGTTGAGCGTACTCAACAGGGTTTGGATGCTGCTCACAAGCTCACTGTGCAGCTGCTGAAAGCCCATTTGAAGGGCAAATTCATCAACTGGCAGGAATGGAAGGCTGGCAACAAGAAGAAAGAGGACTTGATGTGGGACTACAGGTAGTCATGAGTTCAAGTCATGCCNGCATGGTGAACACCACTGGTGTACAGGATTGCACATCTTGTGCTGTTGAAATGCAGGTTAAGTGGAGCTGCTGAGTAGCAAAAAGTGGCACCATGCAATTACGCATACCTCTGATATGGCATAAGTTGCCTTTCACAAGCCCCTCATATCTGCAGCAGGCCTAAAAGGGTCTCAGGTTGCGACTAAAATCGTGCAATGTGCAAAGAGCACTTGCCTGGAGCCATCAGGCCACCGCACCCTCTGCCAGTTGGTGTTCTCCACAGGTGAAGCAGCATGCGGCATGCCAACTGCTCAGCAGCACCAGGGTGCAAATAGTTGGCAAGGCGCTACCTGTTGGGGGCGTGCACCGTCACTTGTTTGTGCCGAAACTTCGATGGCGCTATGCATCAGCGGATTTCGGCAATTCAGTACCAGCTGCTCGTACACTGCATGCATATGCCTGCTGCATCATACTTACCTACGAATGCCAGATGCATACCGTCAGAAGCTAGGTACCACAGTTGAGCCTCTCACTAACACACTCAATGCAACTGCATTTCCACTCATCCGACATAGACCGCTGGCACTGGTGGCTGAGTTGGCTTTACAAGTGGACACGGAGTGTGGCCACCTGCAAGGCTATCTCAGCCACCAAAGCCAATGGTCTGCCTTGGATGAGTGAAATGCAGTTGCACTGAGTACATTAGGAGTTGAGGGACAACTACAGATATGGCATATAGCTAAAACCCCTGAAGGTGTATATCTGGCCCTGATATGTACATATGATGCGGCACGCATTTGCATGCAGAGCACACCATCTACCTCAAAATAAGACATGTTTTCCACAACAGCCACACAAGGTACCTGCACCAGCACACAAAAAGTGAAATAACAATAAAGACCTAACTCTGCATAAGTTCTAAACAAATCTTTGCTTTGTACAGCAGTTGTGCAAGGGGCTATCATGCTTCACAGTGTGCTCGCATGTCATCAGCTTTCGTGCTCGTACTTAACCATTAGTCCATCCCAGTCAAGCCAGCTTTGGTTTGTTCCAATTTGCGCGCTTTGTGCAGGCACTTAACTACAGGTGAGCATGTTGGTGCAATGTGCATTGTGCATGCTAGGTTGTCTTGAACCAAGCAGGTGTCAGGCCAAGTTACGTCCAGCAGTGAGGGCTCACCGACCAATGTAGATGCATGCGTCTAACAGCAAATGTAAATGCTGTTGAAGCATGTGTTTCAGTCAACAACCATTTTCAGTGCGCGCCACTGCCACTGACTCCACAATGATCATGCAGCTAGACATCCCATCCTGGCACATGCTTGACAACTATTTGCAACTACAAGCNTTACAATATTTGCTACTTGCTGCAGGAGCTGTCACTAGATCATGAGGCAGTGCTTGCAGAAGCGCAGCTGCAACTTGGCGGCTTAGCCATGAACGGGACCCCACCTGATGTGCAACAGGCTGCCGGGAAACAGCATGAGGGCAGGAGTGCTGCTCAAGCTGATGCCAACATGGCTGCTCTGNCAGGTCTGCTGATTGACAACATGCTGTGTTCAAGACAGTAAGGTCGCATGTGTACTTCTCTCGCTCTGTGTTTCCAAATCCGTCCATGCCAATCAAAGCTTGCTGAATGGGCGTACCTATTGAGTGGCGACTGACCAAATGATGTCAGCCATGCCTGAGCCACAACAAATCTACGAAACTGTCCCCATGTGTCTGCCCCCATACACAAGCAGTCAGAATCGTTCAAGCATGCCAACTGCCGGGAATAACTGCCGGGAATGAATACTCTAAGTAGTTGATCTGTTGCTCGTACGCATTACAGCCTGCCACTGCTGTTGCCCACTCCACAACGTTTAGTGTCTGACTGTGCAAGTGCCTCTTCAGCTCCTAGGTGTGTCAGGCCAATGTTTACAATCTTGGGCTGCATCTGACTTTCACCTGCCACTGCTGTTGCCCACTCCACAACGTTTAGTGTCTGACTGTGCAAGTGCCTCTTCAGCTTCTGGGTTTTGTTAGGGCATGTCTCCTGATTCTGGAGTGTAGTCCAGTGTCACCTACATGAGTGGCTCAACACTCTGCATGCATGTCATGAATGGTGGCTCCCTGGTGTGTTCTTCTTCTGCTAGTCTACTCACTGCAGCCTAATTGAGATTGAAAATATCAGGTAGTACATTTACAGTTACGATTGTGGCGCCAGACGTTGACCGCGCAGGTGAAAGGAAGCAATTTGCGCGCACACTGATTGCTGCAAGACAACGTTGAGCAAGCAGTGCAATACAAGCTGNATGCAACACTGTGGGCAAGTTGCTCATGCAGATCTACCCCAAAGTGTACTCTTCACCTGAACAGTTGCAGCTGACCACAGCTCAGCTGCAAAACATCAGTGCTACCAATCCAGAGCTCACAGCTTGTACCATGTCAGTTGTAGCCGCTGCCGGATGAAGGGGTTTTCGTGAATGTTGAGCAGGCTTGTGAACAGCAGCTGTCATGCAGAGGGGTTGTCACAAAATCCGTGAAACACCAGGCCGGATCCTGTTATAACGGCAGCATGTGGTTTTGGACATTTTGGGGGTCAACAACATTTGCCAGCACGTTGCATCTCGCATATGTATAAATAGGTGTCGTTATTTCTACCGTAGTGAGAGCATGTCCAAACAGCCGATGTGCGTGCTCGATCATGCACATGTTTGGCAGCCTGTACCTTACCAACTGTCGCGATCAGGAAGGACTTTCATGCCAAGCAGTTCAAACTTGGCTACTNTGTGTCGTTCAAGTCAGCAATGCTGGCAGTACATCACGAGCCACAAGTCTGCAGAATAAATCAATCAGATGATCAGTTCAGCCTGAGACCTGAGGGGTTTACACTCATGGCTGCTAGTGACGAAGAGAAAAGATGCAACATATGGGTGCACAGCGCAGGTTCTTGTGCCAATGCTGCAACTTTGGAGCAGCAACAGTCAAGCGTCCAATCAGGGGAGCACAGTAAGCTGCGACGTGCCCATTCATGCATGCCAAGCCAAGCCATGGCGGCTCTGCAAAAGCTTGTGCAGGTTGGCATACCTGTCTCTGCGATCTTCAACCCAGGCCAACCATGCATTGAGCGCTGAGGATAGGTACGACTGCTGCCAGCGAGTGACTGCTAACACCAGGTTATCGCCTTCCTGTCGCATCTCAGAAGCTGCATACCTCCAGCTGTTGAAGGCAAGTGCCATGTTCCGCCTCAGAAGGTGCCTGACAGCCTGCACGTGCTTTTCAACATTCAGGATTGCTTGCTAGGGCGCCATCAGACAGGCAGGAGTCCAATAGAGTGCACGATGATCAATTTGCAAGGTCGCTCCTGACTGATGATTTGAACACTGACTTACAAACATCATTGGCAAAACGTGCCATGCATACAGGAAGTGCTGATCCCTAAATGCCTCGTGGTGGTGCTAAACGCATTGGTAGTCTTGGCTGCTACCTGACTGCATAATCTTGCAGCGCATATTTGGTGCAAAATCCANTTTGACCACGTGTCTGATGAGTGAGCAGGCATGCATACATTACATTGAAATCCTGATGACATGCGCTTGGTGCAATGCAGGCAGCAGCGGCAAACACCAAGTGAAGCCTAGTGAGCTGGGCTCGTTGAAGCATATGTAGATTTCTGTTGCAATGTAAACACAAGTCATTGAATAGGAAGATGAGCAAGGACTATATGCCTCACCACAACATGCTTGGTTCCTGTCATGACAATGGTGAACAGTGCCTTGTCGATGTTGAGGCCGACTGCCAGGGACTCAATGTTGGCGCCTGCATTATGCATGTTGGGCATGGCTTGGTGGATGGCACACTCACTCATGCAGCAGTAACAGCAAGCGACCAGAATGCGCACAGGCTGCAAGTCAATGACAGGTAGGCTTCAAATTGTGGTGAATTGCTGTGCCGTNCAGCAGCTCACCTACACGGGAGGCATATGTGATGTCCTCCACATACTTCACCTTCACCAGCTTAGCTAGCTGCTTGGCCAAATTGGACTGCAGCATACAATTTGCTCATAAAGAACTGAGCAGCAGGCCAAACAGCGTAGCCCAACCAGTTTGCAGAAGCAAAAGTAAACAGGCATCGTATACGCCAGCATGCATTCAGCAAACAACAACTGCATGCAAGCCAGCTTAGAATGGGCATGTCAAGTTGTGTGCACAAGCCTGTTTGTGTGTCAATGACTGCAGGAGACAGTCAAGTATGAGCTGACAACCACAAGTGAGCAGCTGTTGCTGGCGCACGCAGATCGCGATCAGAAAGCTTTGCGCCTGGAACAGCTGGCAAGCCAGCATGGCATTGAGGCAACTGATGGCCAGCTCAGCGATGGCCAGGAGCCTGAGCTTGCAGTCATCAAGGGCCACCTCAGCAAGATTGCTGCACTTGAGAAAGAGGTCAAGCACCTGAAACAGGTGAACCACAACCGGTCTTGTTGTGCATGCGTTCCATGGCATGGCTTCAACACACATAAGACTCATGCTTTGTCTAGGCTGCAGAGCATGTTTGTGTTAGACTTTGCCGAACATGAAGCATGGCAGCGTTGGTCTCAAAGCAACTCACTGCCGTTCATTGATTGATGCTGGCTCACTCTTAATGCAATATGAGACTAGTGACGCAAAAGTCTCGGCATTTACTAATGTCAGTCACTGTAGTGGTCCATACATTGACACTGGTCCATACATTCAGAACGCATCATGCAGCACAGCACCACAGTATGCACCATGCTCTGTGGAGAAAGCATGCACAGGCCCTGCCAAGTTTTGTTGCTTTGACATGTATGCCAGCACTTGATGCTACCAGTTGTATTGCGGGCTGCAGCAAACCATTGTAAGTGGGCATGCAGGTTCAGCGGGCTTCTGGTGCGTACATGGTGAACCAGCGGCGGCAGTCAATGCACTTGACTGCCGCCTCCCCAATGCCAATGTCACGTGCACCATCATCACGCCTAGCCAGCGGCATGCTCGAGACCTTCAGCAGCCTCAATAGCGAGGACAACGGAGATATGAACTTGGACCCAGAGCTTGCCGAGGATGAGGAGTTTGCTGCTGAGGAACATGCTCACAGGTGTTGCTCACGAATGTTACAGCATAGGTCTTTTACAGGAGATTGTGTGCCAGTGAATGATGGTATTGCCCAGGAAAAGGCCGTGATGACCATGCGCAGCTCACGCACTGCAGACTGTTTGCTGTTCACAATAGCATCAAGGCTAGAGGCTACAGTCAGATGACGTGGCGTTGCCCCATGCAGCCTTTAGCAGTGTTGCCTGCCTNCTAGATGTGTATAAGAGACAGCATTTACATCATGCCATCAGGGTGCAGCAAGGCAAGTACTTGGCAGGCATGCCCATGTGGCACAGTCGCTTTATTTGTCACAGCATTGCATCATACAGCATTTCACATAGGCGGGCAAGCGGCACGGCAGCAGGAACCCCCAAGAACTTACTTGTGATGTGCTTTGCGACAACCTCTGCAATGAAAGCTGCATTCATGGTGTAGCGCAGAGTGCCCCACTCGCTGGCCCAAGCTAAGCCAGCTGGGGTGTACTGCACAGGGCTGGTACCCGTCAGCCATGCCTCCAAAAACCTTGACACCTGTAACACAGCAGCCACGTGTGTCATCCTAAACATGGCATCAGCACATGTCAACATGTGATGGATCTGGTCATGTCAGGTTTGCTTGGGTTCAGTGCTGGGTGTCAGCCAGGCCTTCAAAAGCTTGACACCTGCGTGAGGGTGCAAAACTGATCCGTAAGTTTGGCTTACAACATTGCTCAAGTCAATCTTAGAAACACGTCTTGCCAAACTGTTTGTAACGGTGGTGCAGATATGACACGACTTTGCTTGCAGCAGAACAGTTTGCGGCAATTGTGCCAATGGCGAGCCNGTCAGGCCAGATGTGCTGTGTGCAGCATGATGTCAGCAATGATTTTCAATAGCAGCCTGTGTGGCTGCCAAACACAGCCAGTTTGCAGTTGATTCGTTTGTGTTGTTGCGGGACAGATGCGAGCCTTTTCACAATCACATAAGTGAAGTAAAGGGATACGGTGATTGCCAACTGGTAAGTTTTGAGTGCTACTGGCACATTTTTGTCATTTTGGTGAGTTATGTTAAAGCCATAGCAATGTGTGTTGTAGGTGTTTGATATGCCCACACATTGAATGCAGCACAGCATCTTCTGCCTGATTTGGATAGAGTGTTTGGACATCTGCCTTCACATGTACATATGTACAGACTTGTCTTTCCATCAGGTCCGTGTGGGCTGTTATAAATTTGTATCAGTAACAGCGCAAGTACCGGTCATGTTTCTCGTTTGTTGACATAGCAATGCATGTCACTGATTTCATTACAAACAGACAAGATGTCTGCCATGTTGAGTTTTTGCAACCATACACGTGCTCTGCCAGCTCATCCATTCTTGTGCCTTTGAATTTGCGTACCATAGTATTACACATGGTCGCTCATGTTTGTGCATCAGCAATGCTGCATGGATGTTGGATCGTGCCCCATCCTGCAGCCAGCTATTGTAGTCTGGGCAAGACGAAGCAAAACACCATGGCACAAGTGGCCACCATTGCTTTTACATGGCGACTACTAGTTGGTGCTTTGAGCTATGCCATGAAGCCGAAGTAGTCTGCTACGCTGCGGCCCTCCTTGACTGTCACATCAGTTGCGCTCAAAGCAAAATTAGGATCTTGGTCATTGGCAAGCTTTTTATGCGTATGCCAGCCANCACACATACACACACATGCACTGGCAAGCACCTACTCGCAAGCGTCACTAGCAAACAAAATCGGATTCCCACTGTTGTCCCCTGCCTACTGGATGATGATCGTACCCCGTACTGCATTGCATGACAGAGTCACACCTGGACTGGTTTCTAGGCATGATCATGGCTTGTCTACGGACGGGCACAGTTCATTACAGGATCTTGCAGATGAGGAGGCTGGGGTTGAGCCAGATCTACGTGCCAAGCAACTACCACAAGCAGTACAGAACCCAATGAACAACCCAAGACGCAGGACACTTGTGTGCATGTGGTAAAGTGCTACAACTATTTCCTCTGATCACAGAAGCAAGTGTTCCCTGTCACCTTGCTCAGCATCCTTGGCAACGCTTTGTGATTGCTGTAACTCAAGATTTTGGGATGAAGTGCGTCTAGCTGCATTCAACGGCAATCCCTTTGTAATTCCAGCCCGCTCAGCTGCCTTGTCAGCTTCCATATCCCAGTCAGTCCTCCACATCAGGTAGTAGAAGCCAGAGTCCATGGCAGCAGACCCTAGCAGAAGCCCTAGACACAAGCCTGTAGCTCCCCAACCAGATACAAAGGCAAAAAAAGCAGCACATGGGAGTCCCAAGAGGTAGTAGCTGGCAAGGGTGATGGGGGCTGCCACCCCTTGCTTGCCCGCCCCCCTTACTGCACCCCCAAGCACAACAGACAGCCCATCAAACATGACATAGAAAGCTAGTACAACCAACAGCTGACCCACTCTTGTAATTAGCTCTTCATCACTGGTGAACATCATACCCCATCTGTTCCTGCACATACAAAACNGAGGCGTTTCAACCATGCCGTGAGGCATCGTTGGTGGGAGGCCCTGTATGGACCAAAGGCATCCCGTCCTGGTCAAGCAAGACAATATAGCATGCAACATGCTTAGCTAACAAAAGCAGGGTCTTGTATCATCCGGTGTCTGGTTGTGCAGGAGCATCCAGTGCTGGAGCTGCCCTCAGTGTCTAGGCATCCTCATGGCATCAACTGCCTAGCCTTGGACCCTCTAGGTCAGCCCATGTGCATGTTGCCCCACCTACCGTACCATCATCCCCAGTGTGCAGGAATAGTCATACAAAGATATCAGTGAGACTGAAAAGCGGGAAACATACTTCGAAAGATGTCAAAGGTTGTTTGTTTGACTATCAGCCAGAAGTGACATTCGTAGTCCACTGTCAGGTGCAGCCTTCATGTTGTGTTGCGCACCTTTGTTTCTACTCAACAAGTTCTTCTGAATTCTGGCGGAAGCATGATCCACCTGTGGTGGTATCAGATAAGGTCCTGATTGCAAGTNATGATTGACAATGCCATGCAACACATGCAATGTCCTGTGCAGTCAATGTCTGTTTGTGCTTGGACCAGTACCCACATCCTTGTTGCCTGACTTAGCCGATATGCAGCTATGGAAATTGCCAAATGGTGTGTTGAAGTATACTTCACAGGTGTTGTAGCTGAAAATTGATTGCATGCGTATGGCGTTCGCCATGCAGATTTTGCCACGTTCACTGTATTGGACAATTGTTGCATAGATCATTTCCAAAGACAAGTCGCCAGTAACGTCAAACTTCCCTTCCCCATATTTGATAAGTTTAGTCACATTTTGGCTGCGTAGTCACCAGTAAGACTCATGCCTTGTGAGAGTAACTTCACGTCTGCGCTATTACTCGACCTGTGGTTTGCTTTTGCTTGCATTCACGTGCACTCCAGCTACGTTACACCAATCAATTCAGCTTGACCACAGTCAGAAGTCCTGAAAATGTTGGGAAAAAACATGGATTTCTTTGTATGTACACTAAAANGTGCCGCCAAGTAGTGCAGATAACAGCAAGTATGTAGCAGTGACAGCTAGTGCGACTTGCAGCAGAGCAGCCGCACCCTGATGGGACGCAAAGCTCTGCAGGTGGTTGCATCTGGCTCTCACATCTGCCAAAACCAGGGCAGCAAGGGCTGTCATGGCAAGCAAGGGGCAGTCCCCTGTATAGTAATTGTAGCTTGTCCCTAACACCAAGTAGAGGGCTACAACACTGGCATGCTGAAAGCTCTGCATCACCTGCGGCGTTTTGATGGTAGCGAGAGGTATGCTGCCAGTGCAGGTGTTGCTGGCGCCCGGCACAAGTGTGAAGAAGGCAGCGGGGGCAGTGAAGCAGGCCATTCAGAAGNGAGGGACCCACAAGCAGACGCACTGCTGCATCACATAGCAGTGCTCACATGGGTTCAACAACATCATGCACTGGTCACAGTACATGCTACCCTGGCGACAAGCATAGAAAGTCGCGAGCTTGAGCACTGGTCATGCATGGTAAAGCACGGTGTATTTGCAACAAGGTGACAGCACATCAGCAGCAGCAGCAGCACCTCATTGCACCAGCGTCAACACCCAGCACCAGCACCCAGCACCAGCAACAGCAGTACCAGCGGCATAGTAGCACCTTGCTGATTTTGTGTTTGAAGTGCTCAAGCAGCATACCTCAGTCGCCATATACATAACCATGAAACTATCACGCTTCAAGCATGTCACAAGCAATAGAAACCGCAGCCATGCTCGCCTCTACTCTGAGTTCATTGCAATTCATCTGTATGTCAGGCCTCTCACAATCTTACAGCACACTGCANCCACACTGACTTTGCACCTGCTACTGCAGTGCGTCAAACGCAAGAGCCCGCGCATTACGTCGAAGGAGCAGAATTTCTGAGGTCCGTTGGATTCCAGCATGCGTCCGAGGTTGCAAGGGTGCTCGACATAGCTATGAACCCCGCCTCTCTATACCTGCAAAACAAGCATAAGCGGCGCTCTGTCAATATCAGTGTAAGGGCGAGTTTTACTCATCCTAGATGATGCATTGCTCGAGGTGGCGTTGTGTCTAAATTCTGCATGTTGCCCTCTGATACTTGCACAGTGACACCAGAAGCCTTGTCTCGACTGATCTCCTTGAGTTCTTTCTGTGCACGGCAAAATCAATGAGTGCATACGTCTGCTCAGCAAGGTATAGACCCATACACATCACACCTGTATTCGGCCAAAGTCTGCCATGTGTATGGACAGCAGAGCCTTCCGCGGACGAACAAGATATCTGATGACCCAACGCTGCACACTAGGCTAAGGTACGACGGTAAGCTAATGTACCGACTTGAGACTGTCACATCAATGCGTTGTGTCCTGCGATGGCTGTAAATTGTAGCGACGCAAGCGGGTCGGCAGGCGACAACAAGTACATGCTGAGATGAACGCCTGGACCCGGAGTAATGAGCAGAATCAATTCGAAATTCACAAGTCAGGCAGGCTGTTACANTGTGGTGGGGTGTGCGGCCCTGATTGAAGACAACGCTGGTGGCATGACGGAAGACTCAGTGCACACCCAGCTTACAGCGTATTGTCTGTCGATATGATCTTATGAGTCGTTTAAACAAAATGCCTCGTGACCAGGCAGACTTGTTTGTAGCTAGTGACTCGTTGCCATTTTCTTGTGCATGTTGCAGGCATCATGTCCTGTTTTGCATGCCTAGCAGTGAATTGCATTACACATGCATCACCTTCCAATCACGGGTCAGGGAACACCATCCCCGTGCTGCACATGCATGCAGGCGTACACGTAGAGAGAAGAGTGTAGGCTCGTGAAGGAGTGCTAGCGTAGGCGTGAGTGTCTGTATACGCCCGTGAAGTAGTGCAGCCTTTCACTTGACCTGACGGACATCACAAGGGAAGCCTGACAGCCGGCTTAGATCTCCTTGGATCAGCCATGCCCAGCACACTGTTGCGCTTTGCGCTGTTGGGCGCTCTATGCATAGTTGCATTGTCGGCAGAAGACCCCACAGAATCACTACCAGGGGTTCAGGACCTAAGTCAGTGATGATGTAGGCTTTGTGTCGACCGTGTGACGCTGTACCTGATGACTGCTTTGTTTGTAGCGCCGGAGACATTCGACAAGTTCGTGAACGGCGGCAAAGCGGCCCTGGTTGAGTTTTACGCACCATGGTACGAAGCACCCGTGCATATATATACTTTGCGACCTGTTCACAATTGCCCTAAACCTACCATGAACTGTGCAGGTGTGGACACTGCAAGCACTTGACGCCCGAGTTCAAAGCCTTGGGAGCTGCCATCGCAAAAGATTCCAGTATTAAAAGTCGAGTTGTAATCGCCAAGGTAACAATGTCAAATAGCCTAAGGGATGATGGAGGGCCAGTGTGAACCTTGACAGTGCAAATCTGCACAGGAATGAAACAGCTTGCATATAGGTTGATGCTGACAAACATCGGTCCCTTGGTGAGAGGTATGGCGTGCAAGGCTTCCCCACCCTGAAATGGTTCCCCAGAGGCAAGCCCACTTCCGCTCCAGAAGAGTAAGTTCTGCAGTGCCTTGACGAATAGTGTTTGCGGCTGTCCATGCGCCAAATGTTGCCATGCAGCTACACACCTTGGCAGCTTACCTTCCTCAATGGGAACATGACATTGCGGCCTGGCATCTGGACATGTCTAGACGATTCACCACTACCTCCTGCACTNTCAGCTAGCCGGATGATGCCAGGCATGCCGTCAGCAAAGCCTCTGGTGCTGAATTGTGCAAGCGCTACTGACAGCACAGCATGGAAGTAGCTAGCCAACAGGTGGTTCTTCATGCTTTGGCCTACAGCAGGGTGGTACACATGTCTCAGACAGCACTCTAGCGTTCAGTAGTGACAGTCTGTTTGGCACCAGTATAAACCCAGTCAGAACAGCACTCGTTCAGCACTAGCAAGACATCATCACAGTGTTATATATACGTGGAAGTGAGTGCTGGCTACTCAGCTTCTTCAGTGCATACCAGCGCTGGTGATGAACTTATTATGGAGCTAGCACAGTCCAGCATAACAGATACAATCGCAGAGTGACACCTTTTGTTGTGGGCGTCACGTGTCATCCCTTAATGCAGCGTATTGCCATACTGTGTGATACATTTCCATATGCACATATGTCAGATCTGCTGGCAATCTGATGTGCCATAGATGAAGCGATGGCATTGATCTCTTGCCAACTGGCCAAGGAGGCGGGTGTACATACCGGCTGTGTCTCTTTGCACAGAGGCTTCAATGTGAGTTGGCCGCACAATCAGGTGCCCTTTTGCATTCACAATGGCGCGCTGACCTGGGCGCTTGTATAGACACAGCAATTTCCCCTCGCGCGTCACAACATCCTGCAAGAATGGGTCTGTCAGCATGTATTGCTGATTTAAGTGCACCAAGCACACTGAGGTCAAGATGCTCATGCATCCTTGCAAGTGCAGCATGCAAGATGTTTTGTGAATGGTCTAGCATAAGCAGCTTGAAGGAGTCATGCTTCTGTCAAACCTCAGTGACACATTACTGTGTCACTTTGTAGCAGAGAAAAGAGGCATCATTATACAAGCTGCAGTGCTACTGGTGTTCCTCACTGTGAGTAAGATGGGCACATGCCGACCTGGTCATTGATGAGGCTCCAGGTGTCAGGCACTGCTGTGTTGTATTGGCGGGCAAAGGCATAGTTGCCTGTCCTAGGGGCTGCAAAGGTATAACATACTATGTCAAAATTGTCCNCCAGGCAAGTTGTCATAATATGCAGGCCATCCACACCCAGAGTCAAACTTGTGCTCAGACCTGCAGCAGAGAGTGGAAAGCTGCAGTGGCTGCGTAACAAAGTGCCAAAAGATGCCAAACCGAAACTGCCTATGACACCAATTGTGCCATGCCAGTCCACCTCGCTTACACTGAAGGAAGCTCCTAGACTCAGGGTGCATTCGATCAGCACTGTTACAAAATCATAGCTGCAGCCTGCCAGCTGTTTTTTTGTAGCTGTAGTGAGCGCATGCCACATGAGTGCACATCTTTGAGCAGATATTCCAGTCAGGTATCCTGACACCTGCTACTCTGTGCTGCATACACAACAGCCGGGTGCCTTGCAACAATACATCGACACCGCAGTTAGCAGAGCAGCATGTGTAAATGAGCAGACAGTGCAGCACATATAAGGCTTTTGGGGTGAGTTGATGGACAGCCCTTCAAATACATGCAGGGGTTGCAGGGGAATGCTGCATCACACTGAGCCTGTACTACCAACAAGCAGGCTGCTTACTTGTACAGTGGTGTGCCACAGCCGCCACACTTGTAGATGCCCTCTTCCTTGAACTTGTTGTACTTGCCAGTGCCAGCTGGCTCTGTGCCCTTCTGCCGCAGAATTTGGTACTGCACGCAGCACGGTAGCAGTGTGATTTTTCCACAATAGTATGCAAACAGACTACAAAACACGGAAGTGCTGCACTACATGCTCTCACATGAAGCTATTGTTGCCGGCGAATGCAGCAAACCCACACAAAAGGTACTAGAGAGCCTTGCGCGCAAGCCTGTGGTAGGTAAACTTGAGCAGTAAAATGCACTCGAAGTACCTCTTCCGCGGAAAGCAGCTCTTTCCACTTGCTGTCGGGTGTGTTTTTATCGAGCTTGGTGTCACTTTGTGCTGCCATTGATCTGATGAGCAAAGGTCTTCTGGTAGTGAAGCTGTGCACTACACCAGGCCGAGCTGAGACTCGCGACAATGANGCTCCCAAGAATTTGTACAGCACCTGAACTGCAATGATGCTGCCTGCCTAATCACAAACTTTTATGCACTGCATGTGCACGTTGTCAGCTGCTTCTGATGTTACGCTATCATGCTTTGACATTCCTGCATTGACTGCAGTCCTTTGTACACAGTGGCCAAGCTCAGTCAGAGTTTCAGCCCATGCCGCTGCCTCAGCTGCATTTGTCAATGGAGGATCAGTGTAGGTTGCGGGACCGCAGCACCATCATGGCACGCCAAATGTATGCCACACAAGGCAGCGAGTTTGCAGATGCACAGGTGATATGTCTGAAAGTGTCTGCCTTTTCGTAGACAGGACAACCCTTTGATCGGCGTTGGCGTTAGAACCACATACAAACTCCGTTTTTGTAAGCGTTTGAAATACAANCACACCTGTAAATTATTATTATTATTTTTTTTTGGGAAAAATGCGTAAGAATAAATCATGTTGGCAACAACANGATGGGTGCCTGTTGCTGAGCAGCAGCTTTGCATTTGTAGCTTGCTTGCTGGTGTGCCAACAGACAAGCATGTTTCGTGCCCATGATGATGTCACTGAAGATTGCAGGGTCATGTGCCTGCCTGACAATGAGTGTCACCATGCCCATCTTATCCACAGAGAATGTACAAACAGGAAGCTGACTGTGGTGCATGTCAGGCTGTGCTCCTTTTGTGAGTTCCCCAAGCGCAATTTCAATCAGCAGACCTTAAAGCGTTGTTCACCTATCCAGGCCATGCTATTGCCTTTGGCTACCTCTTGCGGACATGACCATATTGCCCAATGTAACATTGCATTGTCAATCCTCTGCGTTGTGACGGGATCAGCATGTACTCTGCCCACAGCAGGCTGGAGCTAAGCTATCAAGCACTTTGAGGTGGCCTAGTTGTTATGCAGGGCAGCCCAAAGCAATTCCGTGGACGCATGTAACCCCAATCCGCTGTGCCGCAAATGCCTTCTTTCACCATGATGTGCATGAGGGTGACACAGTAGCGTGGCCCACCAATCTGGGGTGGATGATGGGGCCCTGGCTGGTCTTTGCAGCCCTGCTCAATGGGGCTACCATAGCACTGTTCCAGGGGTCCCCCTTGGGGCGAGACTTTGGCCTGTTTGTGCAGAAGGCTGGTGTCTCCATGCTTGGCCTTGTGCCTAGCATTGCCAAGACCTGGAGAGCCACTCAGTGTATGAAGGTAAGCAGCCTTGTATGTGTTCAAACAAAACACAGCCTGGACAACTGGTCACACACTAGACAGAGACTACATGTGACACATCTCTTGGGGTGCCTCACGTTCAAGGCAGCAAGCTGAAGACATGAGACTGGCCGAGCACAATATCAAAAGGCGGGTGTGCAACACTAGCAAGCACTGCACACAATTTTGCATGCTGTGGTGTGCATCACTGGCTTCCCAAGTAGTCATTTCTGCCAGTTGTGCTACCTTGGGCTCATGAGTGAAAGCTCAAACAACTTTCTGTGACTCTGCACTCACGTGTGACGCATGTGCACCATGCTGATGTATGCTTGAGCTCCTTCACCCGACATGCCCTACAAGCCAAAGAGGGCCAATGCAGGCTATCATATAGTCTGTTGTACAAATGAAAGTGTACTTGGTATTTTTCACATTGAGCCCAGCAGTAGCTCTTCCTCCTCGCTGCCTTACCATCGCATGTAGGACAGCCGTAAGATGTTGCAGGGTTTGAATTGGGACAAGCTGAGGTGCTTCAGCTCAACAGGGGAGGCTTCCTCAGCAGAGGACTACCACTGGCTGTCTGCTATGGCGGGCTACAAACCCATCGTGGAATACTGTGGAGGCACAGAGATTGGTGGGGGGTTCCTTTCAGGCACAATGGTGCAACCCCAGGCGCCCTCCCACTTCAGCACCCCTACCATCGGCTGCCGCCTTGCCCTCATTGATGACCAGAAAGTCTTGTTTGACTCCTTGGCAGGTGAGGAGAAGGTTTGCAGCCCCAGCCAGGACTACTGCTACACTGGAAGCCCACTTTGCATGCTGCTTGTGACCTGCATGCTCCAACTGGTGCATGGCAGATGTGCTTCTTGTACATGCTCACCAAGGCCTCAAACCCTTCTTCAACCCATCACAACATGGGTGAGGCATATCTCTAACCGCTCTTATTGAGCAGGTCGACATGTCATCAACTTGCACCATTGTCACATGCACCTCATTTGGATAATGGGTCTCATCAGGTTATACGTGCGTTTGTCCAGGCCAGAATAGGCACAAGGCACAGTCTGGCAGCCAGTCAGTGTCACAGTTGTGCAATTGCAAGTGTGCTGCCTGCAACACAGATCATTACCTAGTGAGACCAAACAGCCTGGACNGCAATCTGCAGCTGCATGCAATCTGTGCAACTTGCTTCCAGTGTTGCAGCTCAGGCATACACATCCGTCTTTACTGACATCACCTTGACCTCTCACAAATAACAGAGAGACATCGATTGACTGCATTGAGCCCTCGTGAACAGCATTGCTTGATAGCTCAAAATATGACTTGACATGTCTTGATGGCAGGCAGCTTATGTCCTTGTGTACGCTGCACCCTGTTTTGTACTAAGGATGCACAAGCATTGCCATGCAGATGCACTCCTTGATGTGAGTTGGCGCCGTTAACTTTCAGGTTTGTTGATGGGCACACAGGGTTAGATTTTAGGGTTTAGGGTTTACTTTAGGGTTTAGGGTTTAATTAGGGTTTAGGGTTTGTGAGCGTGCATAGCTGCTGCATGTACTGACTTGGTGCCTTATATCATGTTACAATACGGGACTTGTGAAGCACATCTCCATTTGTAACAGTAACCGCTGACATACGCGCACAATACGGATGAAGCATACCCAGCAGACTCAAGCATTACAAGCATTCTGCAGATTAGCTTCGAGGTTCTGTTGCAGGATACAAGAGGGGACCGGCAACCAAGCTTCACACAGATGGACCTAGAGATGACCTTCTCAGATCAAGATGTCATCATGAACCTAGCTGAAGATCTGATGCGCACAATCTTTCAGGAGGCAGGGCCACCCCACAGTTNCCAGGCATGCATGCTACAACACTGCAGATGCTGTCATACATACAATCGTGCAGCTCAAGCGACGATGTCGATCCTCAAAGCAGTCCCCAGCACTGCAAGGCAGCACAAGCTTGGCCAAAGATTCTGACAGCTCCAAAACCACTTTGGATTATGCATTGTGTCATGTTGATGTAGCAGCAGGCGGAGCTGGCATGCCCGGCACACCTGCAGCAACAACTCCTTAGTGACAGCGTGTTAAGGCAGCAAATGAACTTGGTTGCCCTGGTTTTGTTGTAGACCTGCGTCTATTGTCGAATGCTGTGAGTGTATGACACAGCAAACAGAGGGGTAATGCACCTCAGGATGTTGACATATGCNTCAGCTTGCCTGATGAAGCCACCCCAGCAGGGACTAGCATTGCTGTAGTGGTCAAGCTGCAGACAGACGATGCTAAGCCATTGCCCTTTGACACTGCAAGCGAGAACCTAGTCTTGAAGTTGACGCCACCAAACAGTAGCAAAGAGGACATCATGACATTGCACCCACATGCAATTGGCAGCGCTACAGCTGATCAGGATGACGACGCTTGGTGTGCTTTCAGCTTGTCCAGGTCTCGACGTGAACAGCTTTGTGGATGATGCTGTTGGCAGCTTTACAACTTCAGTCATGTCAAGTCAGCAGCAAAAACACAAGGCAAATAATTTCAGCTGCAATCATTCCAAGTGCTTGTTTGCTAACTGGCCTTGTTCCATCTTCAGCAGAGACATAGTTTCATGCTGATCATGTGAGATCACAAAAGGTGCTGTTGGTGTCCGAGCTGGGAACATAGCCTCAACACAATTGCTTTTGCATCCCTTGTCAAAGGGGTTAGTGAACTGACCATCCTGGTCCTTCAAATACCTATACCTATGCCAGTTGGCAAGCTCATTAGTTGTGACATTGCGACCTATTTGTGAAGCCTGAGTAATGGCTAAAGCCCCAACACTCATCAAAACAAACCCATCTACCACAACAAACAGAATCATCCATGGTATACCAGACACATCAACCCAGGACTCCAAGCTGTAAACCTGATGCAACCTGACACAGGTGACCGCGGCACTGATGAGCATCGCAAACAGTTCCAACCACAAGAAGATGAGGAACAGATGCCTGTTACCTTTACCAATAGTGTTGCCAACCCAAGGGCAGTAGTGATCAAACTCCTCAACACACTTATCTGTCACGCTGCAGTGCTTGGCACGCAGAGGTCGGATAATCTTGCATGTCACACACAGCTGATTCCAGTTGCCTGCCCAAAGNATGCACAGAGGTGGTGTGCATGCCTGCAGGTGCAATGCCAGGCTCCTCGGCCAGCTCTGTCTCCTCCTCGGCTTCAGCAATCTCTGGCAGGGCTGGAGCTGCTTCACTCACAGCTGCCATGTAGGCGCCTCCAACCTGTGTCTCTGATGCTGCTACCTCCACAGCCTGTGCCAGGCATCAACCCTCAGCTGGCAAGCAGTGCTGAGTCCCCATATGCAAGCATTGTTGAGTGCTAACAAGTAAGCAGAGATAATGTGAACACGCAAGCAGCCAGTTTAGGAAAGCGTCATTGCTGCTGTACTGCATAGGTGCCAAAATCTGCAAACACGAGCAAAAGTGCACAGACCAGCCTTGTTGGCCTGTCTATGCATGCTTTCAGCATTCATAGGCAACAGCACTCTTATGGCCTGGTGACTGTACAACCTCAAAAGTGTGACCGCCTGTGACTGCACTCAACAACTCAGCTTGGGCACCAAACACCAATATGTAGTTCAGCTTGCTGCACATGAGCACACCAAGGTCGCTACCAAACAGGGCAATGAGCATGCTGAGAGCACTGACAAGTGTAAGTTTTGTGGTGGTGTGCGCAGCAGCAGGCAAAACAAGGTGGTCAGGCGTGTGAACAATGTTTGAGCTGGTGTATGGAGCAGACCTTCTGCCACAGCTCCCATAAGTCAGACTTGACTGCTGCAACACTGTCCAATGCGGTTTGGCGCCTTGACTCAGACTGCTGACGCTGTTCCGCAGCTGCAGTGGCTTCAGCCTGATGTACACCCAGAAAACAACGATTGCGTTCATCAGAAATGTGGTGTGACTCCGGCAAGATTTGTGACCTCAGTGCTTACCTGCTTCTTCTCAGCAACCTGAGCAGNGCTGCTGCCGCAGCCAACAGGCAAAGCTGCTCACACCACAAGAACTCCCTCATGCAATGGCAATGTAGCTGCTGATTGACGCTGTCACAGGTGCAGAGGCACAGCTGCCCAACTCTGTCTTGAACAGAGCTGCACTGTTTGTTGGCGCATGAATGCCCAGACCCACCAAAACGCACACATTGCGCATGCCATCATCACACAGTGCTACCGTGCAAGGTGATGCTTCTGGCTGAGTCATAGACAGGCCTGGATTTGTCACACGCCCTCTGTTACGTCGTGAGATAAGCACAGGCTTAGCATTTCCCTTGCCGCTGCTGCGTGTGCATATCTTACCTGTAAGCCCTGTCAAGCTGTGATATGTATGTTTGGCTATACAGTGTCATGAGCATGATTGCAACAGTTGTAGCAGTCCTATACAACATGTGCCACAGCTGTTGCTCATGTCATGCTAGTGTACATCCCCCTCAGGCTGTATTGCTGCTGCTGCTGTCAAGCAGCAGGGTAGCTGTGATTGTCAAGAGAGCGGTGGTGCAGCAGATTGCAAGTCAGTTGACGGACTGCAATCACAGCATGATAGCAACACTAAAAGCGATCAAGTAAAGCATGGCGAGTGCTGTGGTGCAAATGGCTGCGGTAAGGAAGATCAACTGACAAGTAGACTTGCCAAGGTGGCGACAATGGCAGATACAGTGGATCATCTTGTGCAACAGGATGAGGACAGTCAGACGCAGTCAGCACAGCTGCTGAGGAAAGCTGAGCAGTCTGGTCTTGCATGTAGTCAAGTCACTGGTGCAGAGATNCTCAGCTGCTGTTCACCTTGACAGTCCCTGATCACGGCGTGGTGTCGGGCGTCCTGTGGTACTTCCCCTATCAGGGTGACACAGAGACTATGCCATTGTTGGGACACCCAATGCAGTTGGGCACAGGGCAGAGCAACCATGCGACTCAGCTGACTCAAGCTGGGCCTGGTCATGCCACCCAGATGACCCAGCTTCCACCCGGGAGCCAAGCACCTTTTGGAGGTAGAGATTGCAATGGCAACAAGCCATCCTGCATGCATAACCCATTGTGTGTTTCAGCCTCAAGCTTCATAGTGAGTTCTAGCTACAGTGACTATTTTCACGGGGACTACAAAGAACAATGTCACAAGTCTGGGCACCACTTCCTAGAGTTGAGTGTCTCTGCAAGCATGAACACTGTCAAATACTAAACACGTGGTCTAGGTAACAGAGAGCAGTCATCATCAGAGGAGATTACTGTTTGGTGTGACATGTGGCTAGGTTGTTAGCTAGTTATGCTGTTCAAGTGAAGGTAGTTCAGACTCAGGAACTTGTTGTTATCTTTAGGTGTATGCATACAGCTGTTGGGGGCCCATGCATCACTGCATGACTTGCCTCTCAATTGTGCCCACCATGTCAGTACATGCGCTGACATGGCATCAGCCCCACATGCAGGAGCTGGAGGCACAGCTGGTAAAGCCCTCCAGCAAAGCAGCAGCCCTATGTTTGAAGCCTTCTGGCAAGGGCGCCTGATACCTGGTGCCAGAATAGACAGTCTACCTTTCATAGAGGTATGCACATATGCATGCTGCGCTTCTTTGGACAGTGCAAGACCTGTAGACTCTTTACAGGTTGTCACACTTACAGTGAACAGCTTGACCTGCAGCTTTGTAGTGTTGTAGCATCTAACACATCTGACAACTTCGACTTTGTGACAAAAAAACAAAGCATCTGTTCTGCAGCCAGTCAATGCATGAACTGTGATGACCTCCTACTGTGGTTGTTGACCCTCAGCACCGTAAGTGCTAGTCGAACATCACATTTGCCTCTGTTGGGTGCAGGCAGTCAAAGCAAAGCGCAGCGGTTCCAGAAAAGACACATTGCCAGATGAGGCCTTCCTGCGCTTGAAGGGGGCGCTGTTCTTTGGACCAGGCTTCAAGGTCACCCGCAACAAGCTGCTGTTCAGGGACAACTTACAGGAGCTGTTGACTGCTGCTGTGCCAGGTGTGCTGCAAGCACACTAGTGTAGACCTGTGTTGCAGTATGTATTGTAGCTTATGCATTCTACGGTGCAACCACCCCAGTTACTTTCACTACCAAGCTGGCAGTGCAACCACCCAGGGGGTGCTGCGTAGTGTATGGCTTCATTCCTGCAGTCCCATAGCTGTGTCAGCTGAGACTGCATCTTCAGGTTGTGTCTGTGGCTGCTGTGGCTGTTCAATGTGTGAGCAACAGCATTGATCTCAGCCATATATAACTTCGGCAACAAGCATTCTGATCGTTTCAGTGCTGCAGGTTGTCATTCCTTTGGGTGCCATGACATGGCCCAACAAGAGGCACACTCAGCACCAGGACAAGGTTGCATCTCAGAAGTCCATGAATGCTGGCCCAGGCTCCAACCGTAACATGCAGCAGTCCGGCAATCTGCAGACTGTTGTTTAAGCTTGACTTGCTTGACCATACTCCACTGTGGTGGCGATTACCGAGAACATTTTGTAGCTGAGCGTACATGCCATTTTTGTCAGTAAAAGTTGTGGTGTGAGTATTGGTACATCTGTGCAACATCTTGTGCTTCAAACACTTATGATCTGTTTGAAGCACTTATGATCTGCATACTGAGTCTCAGCCCGCCTGTGAACATCTCTGTCAGCAATCTTGCTGACCTTGCACAATTTTGATTGTTATTATTATGGCCTGATGTGCTGCAAGTTTGTTGAGCTTGAGGGGTATTATTGATGAAGTAGTTGACAATCAGGCTTGCAACAATTGACACCGCTGCACTTGCCTGATCATTCCTGAGCTCCAGGACTGGCAGGTCTCCATCGGCATCAAATCCAGTGGGTGGCAGGCTGAGTCTCAACAGTCCAGTATCCAAGTTTTCAAGCCCAACAGCAGCATGAGATGCAAATGGCTGGTCATCTTCGCNAGCTGCAGACAAGAGATGTTGCTGCATCAGTCCTGCTGAGCCATGTACTGCTTGGTGTCATGCAGATTTTGCCATAGCCCGCGTCTTCTGGAAGTTGTTTGGCATCATTGCGACAGATCCAGGTGAGCATGTGTCAACTGCCTGGGCCTTTTCTGAACCTCAATGCTTTCGCATGACAGGTGCAATTTGACTGTCTGTCAAGTCTGTGCAGCGAAGTGCTCAAGAATGTTACCATCACTGAGCTGCTTGATATGAGACTTTGCCACTTGATCCACACTCGGCCAAATAACAGTGCAGCCTATTGGCTGAATGTGGATCAAGTGGCAAATTCCCATGTCAAGCAGCTTGCAGTGGTAGGATTCTTGAGCACTTGCCATGAGCCACAGACACCCTTGCAGCCTATTGGCTGAGTTTGGATCTCGTTCAGGAGTGGTGTGACGTAACAGCAGAGGTTTGACAGTTGTTGGGTCAGCATCAGCTTGACATTCTTGATGGTAGAGTTGGGACGGTCACCATACATCCAAACCCGAATACGCCATACTGGGTCCAGGTCAGCATACCCACAAACAATGACTTGTGTTTCCAGGTGTTTGCACATGCGGCAACAGTGAGGCAATATGTCAACAAGATGTGCAGTCAGCTGGCAGCACATTCTGGGAAGCTGGCAGCAGGTCATGGGAAGTTGGCAATCCTGCTGTGTGAAGAATGTGGCATCCAAACCCACCTGTTGCAGGCCATTATCTTGATTGGATGCAGATGGGTGTGTTATAACAACGTGTTCAAGCTTGGGACAGTGTTTGTTATGCTGTCGTGTGTTGTCTCTGTGTCACAAGCGACTTTTTCCGCTGCAGAGTGAACATATATATATATNTGACTCAGACTCTGCAGTACATGGAGCTTGATTTGACTTTTCGACATGCTGGTCAAGACTGCACTGCACACAGACGCCCCACGCACTCGGTCTTGGGCACGGAGCCATGTATCGCCGTGTGACTACTCGTCGCTCACCGCAGTGCGCGGGTCACCCGTGGGTCCAGTACGCACAGGTGCCTGCTCACAAGACTGCAGCAGCAAACCTGAAATCGCTCTTCTTTGCATCACAATATGGTCACTGAGACTGGCCTGACTCTAAACAACTTCGAACACCACGACCATAGCTGCAAAAGAGCACTGCTGCTGTCAAAACTCAGCTTAACACACCTGCTGCAAAGGCTGAGCAGGGCATTGCAGTTGCTGGTGCATATTGCTGATCGATGTATACAGCCAGCCACCGTTATATAGGCAGGCATGTAATATAGAGTTAAGTTTGGAAGGGCCTGATGCATGCATATGTACGCGTGTGTGCAACTGTGACTGTCACAAAGTGATGTGGCACCCAGCCTGCTACTAGTAGGCACTGCAGATCCTGGGAGCAGTGCCACCTTTCGCATTGTGTCATACGATATTCCATTTTACACTATGAGCCATTGGCACCTTCAGAAAGATAGCATGAATTTGACAAGCATGGCAGGTCAAATACTGCTGTGACGACCCGCCACTCAGATATATACTGTGCCAATCAATGCAGTGTTGTTTGTTTTGCCATGCCTCATCGACTGAACTTGATTAAAGCACTGGCGGACATTTGTACATTCACCACTTTTGATGTCGAGCACACGGCTGACTATGCAGGTTTTGGGTGACTCATTTTAGCTATTCAGTAAGCACTGCAAGTGCATCTTGTGTAGATTTGTGTGTTGAAGAAAGAGCTGATAACTCGCCGGCTAGCTGCATGAGAAGTCCATAAAGCCATGTGCTTGCAGTATTCACCTCAGCGTTGCTGCTGGCAGCAGTGGTGGCCATAAGTCCTGCCATGTGGGCATCTTTGCCCCAATGGCATGCGTGTCAGTGCCACTTTTTCTTTGGCTTCCTCACACACATGTTTGTGTGCCCGTTCATGTATTTCTGGTTACCTCCCCTTCTCCCCTTCTTGGCCCTACTTGATGGCCCTACCTNGAGACAGTCAAGCCCTGCAGCAATGGCAGGCAAATTTTTGCATGTTGAGCATACCATATATGCCTTTTTGTAATACATGCATGAATTTGAGGTTCAAGCACAGATGCTAGCACTGCTTTGACTGGACATGTTGTTGGGCATGCACCCCACAATGCTGGCGCAGTCTTACATGACAGCATCGCCATTGGGCGCCACAACTGAGCTATGCCTTGCACATGTAGTTGTCGTGTGTACAGAGCTCTCTTTGCATAACACAGAGGTTGAGGTGACAAGGACGCACCACCAGGATGTGTGACACCATGAATGAGTTGGGTAACAGTACCGGAGCGTGCACAGCAGAAAGGGTTGTGGTTACCCTGCACAGCAGCATCAGGCTTCAGATGACTGTGTNGCATAGCACATACTGACTAACTTCTATAGCGGAGTTACGCTTCCAGCAGCACTGCAAAGTTTGCTGTTGTGATGCAGGAAGCCAGATGCCAAGGTTGAGGGTGCGCCAGAACAGAACTTCAACCCCTTTGCATCATT
The DNA here is from genome assembly GCA_000818905.1 of Trebouxia gelatinosa. Classification (NCBI taxonomy): domain Eukaryota; kingdom Viridiplantae; phylum Chlorophyta; class Trebouxiophyceae; order Trebouxiales; family Trebouxiaceae; genus Trebouxia; species Trebouxia gelatinosa. Next base: position 5,133,298 of record KN805369.1, on the reverse strand, counting down.
GCTGGCACGATACTTTGCCCTGCTGGGACGAGCTCGCTTCAAAGATGCCTACGTGTTTGAAAAAATGTCTGCTGTGCAGAACATGATTGCTTCGCCGGATACTTTGTTCAAACCTGATGTGATAGGTAGAGCTTTGGTCTATTGGCTGCGTGGAATTTTGCATCTGCAATTCAGCACAGAGCAGCAAGATTGTCCCAGAGCGTTTCCATGATATGTTACTTGGTCATTTGTTGTGAGTGCATGCACTGCTTTGGAGTCTGTGACTGCAAGGGTGAAGTGACAGGAACAATGCAAGGGAGGCCTGCATTGGTCCCCAAGCTGCCTGTGTTATATACAGTTGGTGTTTACAGCTAATACAGGGCACCAATAACCATGAAGCTGTTACTACACCAAAGTTGTTGCCACGTGCTCTGGCATCAAATCAGATATACACAGCTTGGCTGCCAGCTGGGATCTTGTCACATACGTGTCTTTTGACCATGCCACTGTAAAAGATTCTTCAGCTCTCACATTGTTGACATCACTATGTAATGCTGTGTTGCTGTCAGACTAGTAGTTGCACACTTGAATGGAGTCCGCACATGCTCGGCCGTTGCTCAGTGTGTCAAGTCCCATTCTCCAGAAGGTGTGTTGCATGAAAAAGGTGCACCAGTCTATTCAGGGTTACAGATTCACACACCAAAGGTAACAAACGGTGCTGGACAGACAATGGGTGGGCATGGGATGCAAGCCGCAGTGTGATTTTGAGATATTCATAAACAGTGTGTGCATGTCCTCTGGGTGAGGACAGACACCCCACGTACATAACTGCTGACGCTGCGCTCATACCATCTCGGGCTGTTTGACGTCCAACTGCACTGTAAACCTATCTATTGATGCGTTCTCAATGGCCTGATGTGCTTGTACNGCAAGCTATGACAACAGACTGTGTGCTTGGCACCAGCACAGGTTCAGTAGATCACTGGTAGCTAACCATCCATACTCCCTGCATATGACGTGGACCTTTAAAGATGGTGGCTCGCCACTTCATGTTGTCTTTGTGCCAGCTGACCCCTCTGAACTTGGAGGAGCCCTTGCCTGCCGGCATGTGGCCCTCAGCATTAGGCTTCACACTCACACTCAAGCCTGGCTCCTGGGAGTGCCTTGGCCGCTGCCTGGAGGGCTTTTGCGGAACTCCATGACACGCCGCCACACTGGGCTTCACTGCATGGCACTTCTTTGCGTTGCAGGCTTCAAAATCAACCGGCTCCCATGACCCAAGACCTATTGTAATTCCAGAAATGCCACATGGCATACAGCTTGTCAACTAGCTAGTTTATAGCATTCTACTGATGTTTGAGACAAGATTGGACTGAATTCTGAACGGCAAATACAGTTGGACCGTGATTCTGGACGGCTTAGATGGCTTGTGTGAGGCAGAAGCAAATGGTTTTATGACTTGCAGGACAGCTTTAAACAGAGCAACCTGTATGCTGCTGTGACACATAGCAGAGCGTATGAAGCACATGCTTATACAACACCCTGCTACCCTCCAGAAAGCTATTGTGCCATGCCTGTGAGCTATCAAGCTGACGCCACATAAGCAAGATGGTGTGTGCCAGCAATAGCAGCATCCCAGGCAGGGAGGTATGCACATGCTACAGATAGGCATTCTTGTGAACACACAGATATGACACACCGGGCAAGCATTTTGACACCTGCAAAACACGCAGTCTACATTCAAGCATGTTGCTGTGACACAGGGAGGCACACTGCAAGCCCACACACGCACACAGACAGACTGTACAGGTGTGAGGCAGGCATCCTCACACACAAAGTTGGTGTAGGCCTCCTGGCCATGAATTTTGAGGGCCTCCCGATCATATGCGTTTGCAGCGTCTTCTGCCGAGTCAAATAAGCCCAGCAGCTTGTGCTCTGAACCATCCCTGCATTGCTATTCAATTGTCACACGCCCATCTCAATTGTTTCACTCACTGCAGGGTTCCTGCCTGCGCTCTGGCAGACTCCTTTACAACTGTTGCAGCGGTGTTGCATGTGCCTGAAGAACCTGCAGTCTGAGTGCAGACAAAGAGACATCATTGATAGGCATAATCAGGCGACAAAAGTCAGCTGGCGATTCTTAGCAAAACTCTGTGCCAACACAAAATGCTTGCAGCCTTACTGTGCCTGAAGTGTGTGTATGCAGCTGCTTAAATTGAGCCGTATCATTTGGACAAGCTCACACGTCGCAGACCCATGCTCTCTACGCATTGTGGCTAGTGACCGTTACTCAGATGTACCTATCCCAGTATCAGCTTGTTGTTAAACGACGTTGCACGTGCTCTGTAGGATTGACACACAGCATAGCGTATACAGACACAATACATGTAGGCAAAATGATGTACGGCACTTGATGCACACATGGCGTGCTGCATGTACTGCACTGAAGAACANCGGACACCTGAAGACAGAGCAGTTGTGCAGCGTGTTCTGGAAAAGGAAATGAAAGTGCAGGTGTGCTGCTATGGTTTAGCAAGCCTCATGTGAATGCGTTGTCCTCATTACTCCAGGCAGTTGGTACGTCGATAGAGTTGAGCACACTGTGAGTCAGCACATACACTTACTGCTGCTGCTGTACCTGTTTCCGGTGCATGCCTTCATTGGGAATAACTGCCAAGAAGTGACCTTGTCACACTGTTTTGTTGTATGCTTACTGACAAAAGGATGTAAGGCGTGATAGGGACGTCTCGCAACAGTACTTCGTGGCAGCAAGTGTATATGGTGTGAAGCAGCGCCGCAGTGTTACTGCATGTGATCAACTGTGCTGATTAGCACTGATCATATGTAGCTGTGCGCGTGGCCATACACTTTTCATGCTCATAGCATGGGTTGTGTACCTCAATACACGTGAGCAGGCACAAAGTCTCACACATGCTGTACATAAGCTCTTAATGGAGCTCGTCTGACAGCCTAACGCCATGCTGCACACCACCCATTCTATGTCAAAATTGGTTAAGCATCACAGCAGGAGCAAGCCATGGTGACAGTGATGATCAGCGACGCAACTAGCATTGTCAAAGTGTACAGCTCAGTGTCTGAAGCCAACAGGGTTGCTTCTAGCTGAACATAGCTGCGCATGTTGAATCACAACAATATATGATCAAACTGAGACAACAACACACGCTANTACTGTGGGTCACAGATCTGGTGCAGTGACAATTAAACATGGATGAAGCCCAGTTGCATACTTGTATCCTGGTAGCCTTGCATGGAGCCATTTGGCTAATTCTTATCAACCGCACTGTTGTTGGCTAACATGGTAACATGGTTGTTCAAGCAATTGAACAGCAGGAAGTCACCTGCTGTCAACCTAAGCGTCTGTAACACTTGCACTACAGCAAAGTACATGTCTAGGTAGGCCCTGGTCCTAACTAAATTGTTTGATGGTGATGTTGAGCAGGTTGTGTGAACAAAGCAGAGCATAAGCATGTGCTGTGTTTGTTGATTTCAATTGATGTGATGTCATGTCAGCATACCTCATGCCAAGTTGTGCTGGCTGAGAGATGCTCAGAGCTTCTGCACGCTTTGCACGCTGAGCCTGCTGAGCAGCAGGCACTTGCTGGTCAGTGTACTGAGCAACTGCAGCTGCAATGTCATCCCCATCTGTCTGTTCCCATTCTTGCCTGTCTGCCTCCTGTTCAAATGGCTGATCTACAGCATGCACAGCAGCACTCAAGCTACTCGCCTGTCCTGATACATCATGCTGCAAGCTTTGCGAGGTAGGAAGTCTGCTGCTTGTTTGTTGTTGCCTTGCATCCTCAGTAGGCGACACATCACTTGCAGCAGATATTTCATGCTGCAAGGTGCTCCTTCTTGCTGACGTGCTTCCTCGTCCATGTTCCACACTTATGCTGGTCTGAGATTGTAGCNGATTGATGGCTGTTTAGGACTGTATGCACCATCAGATGTTATCAGGGCGCATCAAGTTACAGCTTTTCATGCCATACCTGCTGTGGCATTAGCATGCTGCCATTCATCCCCTGGCAAAGCCATGTGACCATTTGCAACATCTGCTGATGTTTGATCAGTCTCTCCTGCTGCATCAGCTGCCATTGCAGCTTCCAGCTCAGCTTCCATCTGCTCCTGAGGCGATGCATAGTGCTGAACCGTGCTGCCATTAGCTGGTAAGTCTGCATTTGACATTTCTTGATCCGCTGCCATGGCTGCTTCAAACTCTGCATCCATGCGTGCTTGCTGCTCTGCATATGACAGCTCAGGTAGGTGCCTATCAGATCCCCCTTGCTCTCTGTGATGAAAGCTGTCACTCTTTTTGAAGTTGTCGCCATGCTGGAGCGCTAATCGGGGTTNTCTTTGCCGCACCATACAGCACATTGCTGGCTCACAGATTGCAGGATGTGCCAAGCGTGGGCAATATTCACTGTTCAAGTTTGCAGTGCAATCACAGCAAGCCAGATTACCCCACGATGTGTTGTGTTGCAGGCTGAGCAAGGTATTCCAGTCATCATGGCAAAGCACATACAAGAAGCTTTGACAACAGCACGGCCGTCTGTACCACCAGCTGAGAAACGACGCCTGGAGGCCATATATGCCAAGTTCTCAAACAACAGAGATCCCAACATTGGAGGTGGCGCTGATTACAAGGGCAAGGGCAAGCAGCTGGCCACACTGGCATGACCTGTTGCATATGTGCCATATGTACAGATATTGACATGCTCCCAAACAGAACAGGGAACTCTTCTGCAAACTCAAGTTGGAAAGCCTTGTCCTATTACTTGAGGCAGTGGAAGAGCAGCAGCAACAAGCTGTGGACTAACACACAGTGTATGAGGACATCTCTTCCCATCTTGATTCAATAGCCTGCAAGTGCAATGTTTTCTCACAGCAGGGTGTGCTAACGTTCATTGAAAGTTGTTTATCATGTCAACATTTATGATGGCAAGAAGACTTCATGCAGCAGTCATACCTGTGTAGTTTACAGCTGCTGGCCAAACCCTAAGTCGAGAATCTTACCAGGTAGCTATGCTCTTGATAGCACTTGCAGTAGGTTCAAGAATAGGACGCAAATCTGGCTGTGTGTTGAGCTTGTGTACTTGTGTTGTTTTGCTGTTATATCACCCAAATCCTATGTCTGACTAACATCAGGGCCAGATGAATGCAGCGCTGCGCTCATGCTAAAACAAGCTAGCAGCGAATAGTATGGGAATCATAGGTTGGCTGTTGTTACAGAGGACTGCAGAGCACCTCTGAGAAAAACACACAAAACACAGGTTGCTCCACACTGTGACAGTGCAGTTCAAGGCGTTGCGGATCACCGCTAGCCGTGCATGGTCACCTGTACAGACGATGTGCACATGCAAGAACACACTCTGCAACATCACAAATGGCAACGGATGAGGTGCTGCCTGTTGCCTGGCTTGCAATGCTGCAGAATCATACGCTGCTGAGTACTTGGGACTCAAAGCGGTTTGTGGTGGCACGAAAAGCCTCTGGGACAGTGCTGTCTGTTACATAACATCATGCCATGTGCAGCACACCAAGCTCATGCCAGGCGCAGCACGATTTTTCATGCAACCTGGCAGAGATTCTTTACACAATTTCAAGTTCGCGATGCTGCCAATTGTGAAGATGTCGGTGTTTATAGTAGAGATCCTTGACGGCTTCAACCACCTGAGCATGTAGCTTGTCGACCTGCAGGGCGTCAATCGTCATACACAGGGGTTGTGGTAATCTCATTACAAAGCTGGTGAACAGATGTGCATTGAAGCTGCAGAAGTCACATGACAGCAGGGACGCACTCAAGAGTAAACAGCCTGACTCAGCATAGGCCAAGTTGAGTCTCACTGAGAGGTGGGTGGACTCAGAATCATGCATCCTGTATCCCATACAGGCACGTTCTCTNCGTGGGCATTCGTATTGGTGTGGTCATGCACATGCGGTAAGAGCCATGTGCGACTGCACTGACAGCTGTACCCAGTCTTCGATGCCCAGCTCAATATCTTGACTTACTGTGCAATCTGCAGCCATGGCATAGTTCAAAATGATAGCACACTGCCTGAACGCCATAGATTGGGTTCTTTGAGGTAACTGGAGGAATGCTTGCTATAATCAGAGGCAGCTTTCTACGCAATTCCACTGCAAAGAGTGGCTGTCAGATATGGCAATATGGCTGACTTGTCAGGGCATATCCTCTTGAGCGATGCGGCAAAGGAACTCAACAGCCTGACTGGTCAAAGAAAGCATTTGCTGCACACCAGGCACACTGTCCTGCACAAGGGGACAGATGTTGGCAGCCAACAGGCCAGGTGCAATTTTGGCGCAACAGGCACAGATATTGTACCTTGCCCTGAAGTTCTCCACAATTATGAGAGTAGTTGTGATTGATGTGTTTGGTGCTGAGTTGCAGCTGTTGCACTTGCATTCTTGTTATATGTGATCAGTTTTGCAACACCTGATCTGTACGACAACTCTCGTCGATGTCATTTGCACACATGCCAGACTGTTTCCTGTTCTGCACTCACCTGGTGGTGGCTCAGTGCATACTTGTTGGCATCAGATCATTTGTGCTGATGTGGCAGCTCACAACCAGTTTCCACTGCTGCTTGCCTTCTCCCACACCCTGTAGGCCAACTGCAGCCAGACCTGCTGATGCTTGCCTCNAAGGCAACCACTGCTGCTGCTGGCCTCAGGCAGTTGTAGCAAACCCCGGCCCTAGTGCACTTATCTTTGAGTCATTACTGTGTGTTGAACCACCGATTGTAGTCAGTGTTGGTACTCATACTATGGTCCTAGTGTGCTATGTAGTTGGCATTTATACATTGTTGCTTAGGTGTCATCCAAGCAGCATTGTCCTGCGCATGCATGTATACGTATACAGGTCTTGATGGTCTGTGGACGTGTAAAAAGGCTGACAACAAGCCGCTTGAATTGCCTGAGCAGCAGCCTCATACTTCATAATATTTTGCTTGTTCTGCTGTGAAGTACAGCAGCAGCAATGACTCAGACTGGGTGTTGTCACTTGCTGCAGAGTACGATCAGCAGGAGTGTATGTTGGCAACATGTGCCTGCTCCTGATCTTGATGTTCATCATAAGCTCCCTGATCCTGCTTGTGCTTTCTGCCAAGGCGCAAGCCTTGTCTCAAGTAAGCTAGTCGTTGTTGCCAAAGGATGCCTCAACAGAGGACAATGACTTGGGCCGTCACCGGATCTTTGTGTAGATCCTGCGGATGTTCACTGTTTGGGATTCTGGGGGACCCTTAAAGCCTTGCTGTGCCTGTTAGCTGCAGTACCATTTGTCAAACACCAGATGTCAGAGGTCCTTTATGCTCAGAATGCAGATGCTTCATTGCAACTCCCGCAAACCACGGCCATCGTCAAGTGCCCAATGCACTTACAGCTTGTGTAGCTGTGCTTCTGGTGCAAATGGCCTTTATTTGTGCACCCTGCACCAAACATGCTGTTGTTATATACAATGACAATGATGCCGTTCAAACATGTGTGCCATGCTGGGATGTGGTGTGTTGCATTATTGCATCCAAGCTGACAATGGTGTCTGCAATGCAAAGAGTGCATGCATGCAGTTGATCTTGTGCTGTGGTGCAGTTAACCTACTTGAACTTGGCAGGCAACAAGCTCCATGGAACGCTGCCTGGCTCATGGGGCAGTCAACAGGCAAGTCGGCTACCTTAGCTGTGCATGTGACTACTGCTGACCACATCAGCTTCTGTGTGTGTGATGCATCCGCTGGCACCCAAGCCCTGAATCTGCAGAAACATGCAGCACGCTGCGTGACAGCACAGAGTCTATAACAGTCATCATGCATGATGCTGCGCTGACATGCCACATGTCACACATTCATGGCACCCATGCCATGCAAGCGTGGCCTAGCCAGACAAGCCACTAACCTAGCTCTTCTCTCAGACTGCATTGGCCAAAGGGAGTCTGACCCCACGTGCGCCAGCAGCAGGTCTCACCCATGTGACATACCCATGTGGTGCAGCATTGCTCTAGAGTTGTTCTGCCTTCTTTGCAGTCGAACCTGAAAGGCTTGGTGTACCTGAGCATGAGGTCCAATCAACTGTCTGGCACCTTGCCAGCAGCATGGAGCAACATGTCCGCCCTGAAGTACCTGGCTCTGGCATCAAATGCCTTCAGTGGCAGCGTCCCTGCTTCATGGAGCAACTTGTCCGAGGTGTGCTCAATCAAACATCACCACAATTGTCCACCTGTGCTTCCACTCAACATCACAGCTTATCCAGCATCTTGCCTGAGCTGTATGTGACAGTGGCAGTGCAAGAGCATCATGCTACACCAGAACCTTGCACTTGCATGCAGGTACAATACCTCTCGCTGCAAAAGAACCAGCTGACAGGAAGCATACCTGTGCTAGCAGAATCCGTGCAGCTGTTGCACATGTCGCATAACAGATTGACACGACCCACCTTCAGCAACCTGCATGCCAGATATGTGCCTCAGGCTCATTATGACTCTTGAACTATGTGCAGCAGATGGTACAAGGTCAACCACCAGCCAGCTGCTGTACTGATATTGCAGCAATGACCCAAGACATTGACAAAGCCAGCAGCTCCACCCTCTGTGAGCTAAATGTGTGTAGCGACATGTTCTCACAGCGTTCTAGCAATGCAAGCAGGAGGAGCTGCATACCTCTCTTTTGCCAGGCTGCACTAGGACCCAAGCATGTGCCAGATTGTTAGGCTTGCTGCCAGGCTCATCAGTGGCGACTGAAGGGTCAGCCTGAGCAGTCGTGGAGGGGATTGCTGCTGCCTCCTCAGCTTGCTCTGTATCTTTCTGCTTCTACACATACATCAGCACTGGGTGTGACTAGGCTGGTTGATGGTGAATAGTGACCACATGTCACAGGTCACAGTAGAAAGAGAACATTGTAATGCAAGTGCAGCCTGTCTTTGAGGCATGAAGGAGGTTTTGCAGTATGGAACGTCTTCATGTGTATAACGTGCAGTGTGTGTTGTCACACACTTCAGCTGTCAAAGCAGCGATTGAACTATCTTGATGACGAGCTACCTTGAGGAAGGTGCTTTCCATCTTGGCATCTGATCTGATCTTGTACTTGACTTCCTTGGGCAACAAAGATTGCTGCTTAGTGTTTGTGANGGGAGGGGGGAGGGGGGGCGGTCTCAGCATGATGTAGTACTGTCTCAAGCTGTGTGAGCTGAGCTCAGACCACTGATGTCAGCTTGCCAGATAGGGCACACAAGGCTTGACAAACAATTTGCACCAAAAGCATGATGTCTATGATTATTGACACATGTAGCGCTACACAGGACGGTGCAGCTAATCCAGAGAGCTTCAATCGGCTAGGCAAGCGCTTGCGGGATATTACTGAGCACATTGAGTTTCAGAGCAATCCAGGGATCCCCAGATCAGACCGGGACATGAGCTTTGAGGAGAAACGTAAGCTGAGCGTGTTCATTGGGGAAATGGATGGCGACAAGTTGGAGCAGGTTTTGGAAATTGTCTCCCAGGATCAGCAAGAAGGCTTGCCTGGTGGGCAACTCCCTTATGACTGACAAGCTTCTGCCAGGCTCATAAGTCAGAGGTCACAGTATCAACAGTGGCAAGACTGCATAGCTTTGTATTGCATGGTGACAAGCTATTTCTAGCAAGATTTAGCGTGCAAGTAGGGCCGGTACAAGCGGTTGACCTGTCTGATGTGTTCCTGCATACAGACAATGTGTGGTCATGCAGGTGCCGGTCAGTGACACAGTTGGTTGTGGTGACAGCTTTGCAGCTGCTATTGTGCTGGGGTATGTCAAAGGCTATGATGTCCCAGCTACAATGGCACTAGCAAATGCAGTGGGTGCTGCCACAGCCATGGGCACTGGAGCTGGCACCAATGTTGCATCTGCAGAAAATGTAATGCGCCTGCTGACCACTGCTGCACAAGAAGATAAGCAGCACCTTTTGCAACTGCAAGAATCCTCTGGTAATGGCAAAGTTAGCTCAATNAGGAACTGATGCTGCATGCCATTGATATACCTCTGTCTGATCAAACATGACATGCATTTGGCCAGTGTCCAATGCAGTTCCGTCTTCTAGCATGCTGGCTGCAACCAAGATCTGACTTGTGCCATCTGAGTACGCCCACGCGGGACCACACACAACCCGGTCAGACGAAAATGGAGCAGATGATGCTGATTGGGACAAGCGCTGAAGGGACGGCTCCTGGCTTGCACCTGATGTGCTCGGCCAGCCTGCAGAATGTGGCAGATGTTGCTTATGCTGCTGTGCTAAGGCAGAAGGGTAGTGGCAGAGGTGCATTGTCACAGGTCCAAAATATATTTGAGGCATATGACTCTAAGGTTCATGCAGAATACGTGATTTGAGTCATATCCTTGAGGACTGTGCAGTGTTCATTGTGGCACATGCTCGTGTGAGTCTCTGTGAGCACCGTGAAACAGTTTACACAGGTGACATCTACAGTGTGCAAGCCGCGTATGTGTCACGCAGCGGCTTGCAGTAATGCTTCACACACTTTGTCTGCCTGGTTGGGATTGCAGAGCTGAGCACGCCGCTAAGCTGTCCTGAGCAGCGCTGTCTTCCTGCATGTGAAGCAAGTTTGCTGAGTGCCGTGGCTTGCTGTATCTTGTGTCTCAGCCACATCAACTTGCAGCTACAATACTGTGTAGCACATTGGCAACAAGCAAACTGAGCCACAGCACATAGAAGCAAGGTGGAACATGCACAAATGTGAATTATGTGCACAAGCATATCTGCAAACTGACTCACCTGAGCCGAGCGCTGAACGAGATGCTGACTTCTGAGCTCCAGCTGCCTAAGCTGCTCCTCACAGGCATGAACCTGCATGCACTTGAAAGTCGCATGAGCCATGCTTGGAGTATAGATCAGACTTGAGTGTGTCCACGTGACTGCGCAAACAAGTTCACTTTGTTCTGACTTGTGTATTCACACTCCTCTTGACGCAACCACACAACAAAGTTGCTTATGCACATTGGTGACCAGATGCATCACATTGAATCGCCTGTTAATGCAGGCAGCTTGTTCCGACTTCGACTGATGGGCTCTACCTCTCATCAGATGACACTTGGCAACAGAGCATGCGCATATCTGATTAGACATCAGATGTGATACCTGTTCCTGGCGGGCCATAGCACAGCACACCCTTGGGTGGGTCAATGCCAAGGGCAACAAACTTTTCAGGATGCAGCATAGGAAGCTCAACCACTTCCCGCATTTTGTCAATTTGTTCTTTGCTGCCGCCAATGTCACTGTAGGTGACGTCCGGCTTCTCTTCCACTGTCATCATTGTCACACTGGCATCAATCTTGGGGGGTAGTGGTATCTGGATCTGATATTTGGTGCGATCAACTCTACACACGTATCAACATAATGTCAGCACCATCGATGGAGCCTTTGTACAGCAGNACTCGTATAACTGTTGTCATGTATGTATGTCATGTTTTCTGGAACACTTGTTTGGTCCTTGATGGACTCCTGCACAGCAACATGGTTCACTGTGCATCTCACTGGGCTTTATGAATTGCAAAACCCAAGTCCCGCAGACCAAAGCGGTCAATATCCGCTGCACCAGCGCAGCATCAGCACATTGTTCTGCAGGTCTGTGCAGGTGCCTACAGTGATCTCCAACCTTTTACCACAAAATGGCTGGACGCAATCTCATTGTGGCATGCATGGTTGCATTTGCTGAGTGACTGTGCGCTGCCCTATCGTCCTTTTGTATATCAATGACTGCTTCTAGTGGTTCCTGTGTTGGCAAAGGTGACTCAATCTTGGCAGCCTGTAGACTCCCCAAAACCCCTCACCCCTCAGATGAAATTATTTGCAATGTATTTGTGTGCACCTTCGGCTGTACCAATATTTTGTTGCTACTGCATTGCATAAGGACATCAAGCACCATGCCCCTGATGCATGTGCATGTCCTACCTGGCAACATGCCTACAATCTGACCGCTGTCAGCTCACCAGACGGCTTTCAGGTAATGTTTTCATAGCACGACAGCATCCCCGCTCTCCATATCTCATAGCATGACAGCAACTGTGTTCAACATGTTTTTTAGTATCATAAGGTTCTATGCAACAACAATGTGATACAGCAAGTAAATACATGGGCATCAGGGGCAATGCATGAAGCAGTGGTGTCATGTGTTGTAGAGCTGGAGCAAGGCAAAGACGACCCCCGCTTCCCAGGATCAGACAGGCGGTATGCTCACATGGACCCCACTCTACTCCCCCTCACAGAATCCCTGAAGACAACAGTGGAGAGGTTTATGCCCCTTTGGATTGAGACCATTGCCCCAGCTGTCAAATCTGGCAAGAACGTCATCATTGCTGCACATGGCAACAGCCTGAGAGTGAGTCCCTCACTCCTGCCAGCTGTTAGAGAGCACTACCCTGTCCTGCGATGGTCTATGGGTACTGAGCCTGCTGTCAGTCTCGGCACAATCTGGTACCATTCATACGGTGTTATATAGACTATTGTTTGTACAGTCTTTATAGACAGTTAGTTGTCTGTGATGAGACCAGCGGTACTGCCCTATGGACCGCTCAGTAGCGTGTACTGTATGCATTGACAAGTGACTCAACAGTCAGGGCTATAGATGCATAAAAGATGCTACAACCTGTAACTGCATCATGATCAGCAGGCTACAGAAAAGTCATAGTCGAGGTGTCAGCTGCATGCAAGGCAGAATGGCCTGTGTGTGCAAGATAAAAGGCAGCAAGCTTTGCACTGAGTGTGGTTGCAGCAACTTCACTGGTCAAGAATGACTGTCACTATGAGACTCAGAGTAACAGGCAAATAATGTTGCGTAATGTGCCCAAATAACATCATGGCTGCGCCTACCCTGGTAAGTAAGTGGAATTTCATGGCAGCATATCTCACCTGACGCAAATTCTTGCACTTTCTGACGAGCAATGCATTGTCATATGCAGGCTTTGGTGAAGTATTTGGACAATGTGTCAGATGAGGACATCCCTAGCCTAGAAATCCCCACTGGTGTGCCCCTCATTTACGAGCTAGATGATGACCTCAAACCAATCAGGCATTACTATGTTGGGTAAGTCAAGCACGACTTCTGGCACAGATTGCTGTTTGTGATGTAAAGGGACGTAAGTCAGCGTGCAAAACATCATCTTGTCCATGTCAGTGACTACATATGAAGCTATCCTTGGCACATCGTAGCTGAGTGCAGTCTGTTTGCTGATGTAGGCTGCAATGAGTAGGATGAGCACCCAGGCTTTGTGTCAGACTGCATCAGATCAGCCCTACATCTTGTCATTCTGCCAAGAGCAGGTGCACGTGGTGCTATCAAGGGACATCAGTCCAAGAGACAGCATCAAGGCATTTGTGCATGCTCAAATACTGTGCAGAAGGCTTTGTAGCTGCTCATCCAGCGAGCAGGTATGCACTTTTGACGTCCTCCCGCAGCGATGAACACAGCACATGTCATGTGTTGCATTGCAATCAGTGCAGCTCACAACAAGTATTTTTGGAAAACTAGCTAACTGTCTAAGTGGTGNGTCAGCATCAATGCTGCAGTCAGTCAACAATCATGTTCACGGTCGCCTCAGGCCAAAGTGTTACGAAATCGTGAATTTGCCTGACTTGCACACGATTTACACAGGTGGCAGAAGATGAGATGGATGCTTTCCCCTTCACCGCAAGCCTGACTCGGGCACCAGTATTCAGCAGTGCCCATGCACAAGCCATGTCCACCAGATCTTGCCTTGGCCTGCGCACAGCTCAGGCCGGTCTGGCTCAGATTCCTGCGCCACTGCACAAGCAACAGACTGCCACAGCTGCAGCCGAGCTATCCGCTGTGCTAGCCTACATCCTTGATGACATAATCACCCCTGCAGTGCCTCATAGCTGGTCTACTTCTTTGACAGCAGAATCCACAAGCCCTGCATTCAGCCCGCAGTTCAATGTCCCGATGCAAGCAGAACCAGGGCTGCATCAAGCGCTCCCTGACAGCCCCAGGCAGCAGGACCCACCCATCATGTTTCAAGAAGACACACCGCCATTTGCAACACAGCAATCATGTCAGATCCTGGAGAGCAATGTCCTGTCTCCTCCTTTTGCAAACCCATCAGCTGCATCAGGTGTTACAACATCAACAGCATGGCCCTATGAGCGAGGCACCCACTCAGCCTGCTTTCCACAGCCAGCGTACCTTAGACACAGCTATGACGCTGCTACAACTTCCAGTCTAGATGCACCAAGACATGTGGAGTTGCAGACTTTTCTGAACAGCAGAGTCATTGCTTCGCCCCTCATGCCCTGTTTGCTACCTCAGCATCCTCAGCCATCACTATGGCACAGAAGCAACATCATGAATTCAGCAAGTTCAAGCTGCAGCATGACCAATCCAGAAACCAGCCCTCACAATCAACGGTTACAGAAGTGTGCCAGCACTGTGCCTGGGGTCTACGCTGCACCCAATCCTGGTACATCAACTTTGGCAGCTGCTCAACTTGCCGCTCATAAAAGCATCTATGCTGCACAACCGCCTTGTTCTGTTCCTTCCATGCACACACAGCCCTTGCCTCAGTTCTCAAACACCGAGGGCAGCAATAGCACAGGCAGTGTTGGACACCAAGGGCTTCTGCTCCAGCCTCACCAAGCACAGCAATCAGACAATGCTAGGAGTCAGTCAGGCTTGCAGCTTGGCCCGTTGATGTCTGGTCATACTGATCAACTTGCATGGGATCCCATCCTCTTCCCCGCTGCCATTGTGCCTCCAAGTCTTGCTCAATTGCCCATTGCACCATTACACACTCAGCTGCATCTCAGAGCTGCCGTACACCCCAAGTCAAAGGCATCTAAAGCAGCGAAACGGCGCTCAGGACATCTTGGGGCTTCGCCATTGCTACAGCACAGCAGCAGAAATGTGATACAACTAGGTCCTGAGAAAATTGGAGGGGAAGTTGGTGAGCCAGCTGTAGGTAGCAGCCAGGCACAGCTGGCACTGGTTTTGTTGCCTGATCAGGCAGCGTCACATGTGTCAGACAAGAAAAACACAGCACAGTCTCCACAGACGCCTGCGGCAAATGATAGGACCAGCTCGAAGCGCAAGAAGGGTGAGCTGTATTTTGTTCTGTCGCCTTGCATGTTCTCAGTGCTGTGCACGTTTAGCTTGCTTAGCCTATCCTTACATTCCATCATGCCATGCGTGTAGCAGATGCCTGAACACAACACGTTGCGCTTTCAGCAGGACATGAATAAGCCCTTCAGCTGCATGCTGTTGCTGTAGCGCTGCAGGTATGTTCACCATGCATGTGAGCACTTGTGCACACGTGCATCAGCTGCACAACATGCTGTGGAGAACACATCAGCACAGTCCAAGTTCTGTACAGCGGTGGTCAAGCTTGCGCAGTATCATCCTGCCTTGTACAGCATTTATCAGACTCTCTCTGTTTACAGCATTCAGAGTCAGTTATGCTCNTTGGCAATTTCTGCAGAACAACAGGACATGTGAGGGCAAAGGAGCAGGTCCTTGTGAGCTTGGGGTAAGCTGATTGTACAGAGCACACACAGCAGACTGCTTTGCTGTCACCTGTCATTGCCGTGCCATGTGGTCCCCAAGGGTCATTGTTGGTGGCTTCTTCTACTTTGATTTCGATGTCGGTAAGGTTGAGCGCATATTGTTTGGCTTTGTTGAACCCTGTTTTCATCCAAGAATACGCAGTATCCGCTTTCGACTGCATTGCGGCCACGATGCAGCTCCCTGCTGTTCTCGACTATCTGCTGGACTATCAGCCCAGCTGGGTGCGCGCTTGGATTCAACGCCAGGGCACGTTTAATGGTTGCGATTTCGCTGTGTCCACCTGGCACCGTTCGTGACCCGGGTCTGACGGGGAATAATGATATTCCACGATTTGCTTTGACCCCTCTTCAATTCATGCAGGTCTGGTAAATACGAATTCAGCTAGGCATTATCACATATGCTGCGTAGATCTAATGGCTGCATGCATGCAGCCATGCATCAGATAGCCTGGTACAGGTAAGTTATGTGTATCCCGGAATGCAAAGCAGCTGGCATGCAGATGCGTGTAGCATCAGCGTCTGATCCGCACAATTGTGTAACTCATAACACTGATAACTCTGGGTTTTACATCTGTTCACCGTGACATACAGTACAGGAGTTGGTTTACATGTAGGATGCAATGGAGGGACCTGACTCAGTGATACACCTGATTGTCATCTCATCTTGCTGCTGCTGCATGCACCTTGCACCAGCTGGCAAGCACGTAGCTTAAGATGACTTGGGATTGTGCTTTACATACAGACAACCATGCTGTTGATGATGATGCATTAACATAACGTGAGCACCTCTACACACCACACGCATCCTGCCAGTGACCTGCCAATGCGATCAGCTTGTGAAAAGTGTTGCAGGCACAGGTGCATACATTGAACAGTCTTTTTCAAAGATATGCCGCAAATGTATGAGGCAGGAGTTTAACAGCGAAAAACTTACTGCAGCACCCCTCGCATGACGGTACGCATGCAGTCACATCAAGCACATCAGTGTTCCATTTGCTTATGTTCACACCAGTGTAATTTCTGACAACTCCTGGAGCAATATGAACACCCACAGGTGCACTTGTTGGTCTTTCCAGGTTTGTGAGGAGCCTCGCACCAACTGCAAGTGCCCTTTGCCACAATGACTATCCTGAGGCCCTGTCTATTGACAGGACCTACACTCATGGGTGCAATAGGCCCATCTTTTGCCTTGAGCATGTTTCGCCGGAACACATNAGCAGCTGTTCAGACTTGCAAGGCATGTCTGTGCAACGCCTGCAGTCACATCAATCAATTGGAAAATTCCTGCAACAGTTCCTGTATTGCCTCTCAACCGAGTTCAGACCAATGTCACAGGCAAGTGCAGTACTGCAACAGTACTGCGTGGCTGATGATGCATCATCTGTACATACCTAATGTGCGGACAAGTACATTGACCCGAAGAAACATCCTTTTGTGCACAGATGCAGTTGTGATTTTCTGGAGGTTTGCACAGAAGAGCAATGATGTCAAGCAGGCTGTTGACTCTAGGCATCATAGCAGACAAGCACACCAACAAGTATAGGTGCTGTGTACATTGGCGGTTGTGACTTCTGTANGGCCCAGTCAGCTGCTCTGCCAGCTTCAGTATCAGGCATAGTCATGGACTGCAGCGAGTGAGGTCCAGATCACAAGAGCACTGCATGACAGCAGAAGCACTCTGTGAGACCATGCAGCTAGCCTGCAGCTTCACCATGGCCTGCTACATGCATCAAACAAGTCAGACGTGTGGCTTAGGCATCCCACCATCCTATAGTGGGATCAGACATCAGATGTATCAGCCTGATGCAAGTGCTACCTCGCCGAAACATCTGTCTGCATACACACAGTCTGCAACAGCTCACTCTGAAAAGGAGCCACACAAGTTGGTGCTTGCCAATGACTGCATGGGTAATGGCACATGCCATGCTGCCTTTACTGAACATCTATCNTCTTGAGGTCTGAGACAGCTCAGTTGCAAAACGCCTGCTGTTTTCATACGCAAACACCATCTCTTTGTCAATGTTGCCTCTAACAAGGCCTAGATCAAAGCAGCAAATGCAAGGCTGCTGCTGTTACTCAGACGTTTGCAGCGTGCATGTGCATCTGCTAGCACAAAATTTGTCTCTGAGCCCATGCAAAGCTTAGTTGTCCTGCTCTGATAGGGAATAGCCCTCACTTTTGCCGCACATCCTCGTGTTTTCCTGCTGTGATTCAAGACACAAACTGCTCCTGTAGACAACATGGCAGAGAGGTTGAAAGCAAGCTTGTGGTGTTGGTCTAGATCCCCACATGAGCTGCTAGTTCTCAACCAGGCTGACACACATTTCTTGATTTATGGTCAGGCCNTCATCGTCCTTGCTCTCATGCTGCACCTGCACAGCCTTCTTACGCGGTGGCTGACTGCGGAACATGACTGGTTTGCCGGTCTTCTTGAAGACAGGCGCTGCTGCTCGCTCCAGTGCACGCTTGACTCTGCTTTCCTGTTTCAACAACAGTGTGTCGATTGTTGTCCTCACTACAGCCACAAACTTGTGCCATAGTCCTAGATCATTAACAATAGCCAGTGTTGCCCTTGGTGCTACAGTTGAAAAGGATTGAGTAGCGTGTCAACCTTGGTCTCCGCAGCTGGTGTTGGTGCCTATGCATTGCGTTGTCAGCGAGCAGACAGCAACACAGCATGACCATGGTAGTCTGTTGAATGCATGTGAGCATGCTGCATCATGCAGGATGGCAACGAGGGAAAAGCTTACATGCTCCTCCTTCTGCTGAAGAATCTTTTCCTCCCTTGTGACCTGGCGCCGGTCCTTCTCCTTGCCCTTCTCTATGGTCTCCACTAGATCTTCAGGCAGGCTGTCTGCAAGTGTCAAGTACTCCTCCAGCCGAGTCTGCAAACCATCAATTGCAAGGATGACATTGTTACAATGCCTCCTGCCATGCAGAACCGACTTTCGATGTACATAACTACACCAGCCTGTATTGGCTCCTATGCTGTGAGTCTACATCGAGAGTTTGACATTTGACTTATGGACTCATGCCAAGCAGCCCTCAGGCTACGCATGCATGCAATGGCTGGCACTGTGACGTTTCATTGGGCCAAATTGCGTCTTGACAGGTGTCTCAGACTAATTTCCAGGCGGTCAGCTTCATTATCAAGTTGACTGGCCACNCCTCCCCCAAGGCCCCCATTCTCCCTTGTGACCATCCCCTCTGTGCTGCAGGTTGTACGCCTTTGCATTGTGCTGCTCTGCATGCAAGAGCAACCTAGCAGAGGAACTGACTTATCAGGGAGCTTCACACAATGCATGTGACCACAGGGAGGCTTCACACCACTGCACCTGGCTACTGTCACTTGACTGAGACTTGGTCTGACTGCTGCAGGTCGTACACCTCTGCACTATGCGGCTCTGCATGGGCGAGCAGCTGCTGTGGAGGAGCTGATCAAGCAGGGGGCTGCCCACAATGCCTGCGACCACCGGGGCGGCTTCACACCACTGCACCTGGCTGCTGATGCTGGCCAGTGTGAGGTCATTTCCCGCCTGTCTGAGCTGGGAGCCGACCTGGAAGCGCTCAGCAGCAAAGGCTGGACGCCCCTGGCGCTGGCCAACATGAAGGTGAGCTGCATCCGCCCTCACTCAACTGCTGCAGGTCATATGTCACAGGTTTGCTTGGCAGTCTCAAAGGAAGCTGTGCTGGCTGGTGCTGGACTACAATGAACAACGTGCTGTAGTTTGACAACCTATATCTGGCCATCATGCACATACCCCTGCAAAGACAGCAGGCTGTTGGCAAAAGCTGTNGCTGCTTTGCACCAAAGCAACAAAGCACAACTCCAGGCACGCACAACGCTTGACTTGATAGTTCATGATGCAGGTCGACTTGCTTCAGCCTGCTATATGTATCCCATCACATGTGGAATGCCATTGTGATAAGCCTCCTGGTTTGGCAATCAGGCTTGCGAAAGAGTCAAGTTGATCTGTTGTGACTACCTGTATTGCTTTGCATAGCAAGCCACCTATTGTACATGATCAGAGAGGGATCAGGCCACAGCTGCTGTGGTGCATCAGGACTTGTCAAGCCTTTGCACTTGCATCGTGAGGAAGATGCTCCATGTGATAGGTGCACATGGTANGTGCAGAGTCTGTCATGACCTGACTCATGTATGGGCATCCATAAAATATGCTTGCTCCTGAACATGACTAATCACCTTATAGATGAGACACACCTGATAAAGACAAGCTACAGCAACATTGCTGCAGCTGGCTTTCACAAGCATTGCAGAACAAGGCACACAGCAGTGCACCCTCTTACTGGTAGATTCTGAGTTGCAGTGCAGATGCAGTTCTGGAATGCTATCAGGATCCTTTGCATAGTATGTTCTTGCAGGATCTGTTAGCATTGCCTAGTGAGACTGTCAAAGACTTTCTACAGCTATTGTTCCGAAGCCAGTCTATCCTCAAGGTATGCCTCCTAACTTTGCATGTACAGTTACATCTCTTTATAACAATTGCACTGGTCATGTAGTGCACGCCATGCCATGCACAGCACAGCAGCAAGGCCAGCCAGACTGCAGTGTGACCTGGATGTTGTTTAGCCACATTTGCTGGCATCACTGCCAGAGCTTGACTGCGAATGCATGCAAGGTAACGGTNCTGTCATGAGGTCACTGGTGTTGCGCCTGACAGACTGTAGCTGGCTTGTACTTTGTTGGCTGCGTTGACCAAGTTCACCTGGGCCTACTCTCAAGTTCAAAGCGCCTGGAATCCATGTGCTGTCAGCGTTTGCATTGTAACTCCTGGGTTCATTGTAGGGGCCTGCGGCTGTGCTTGCTCCTGAGTGAAGTGGGTTCCCATAATATCTGGCCTCGGGATTAGTGATGAGGCTGTGATTACTGTAGAAGGCGGATGACGAGCCTGACTGGTTCCTCACTGGGCGATACTCGCTCCTGTCAGGAGTGGATGAGCTGAGTAAGGGTTGCAGCTGAGGCTGAGTTGAGCCTGGCTGTTGCTGCATGTTGCTTTGCCATGGCATATGCAGCTGCCTGCCTGATGCTCCACCTTGATAGTCTTCTTCCATGGCATCGCTGTAGGCTAGGTCTTGTGAGATGTACAGAGAGGAGTAGCCATGAGACCCTGTCCGCACTGCTGGAGGTTTCCCTGCATGAGATACGGTGATTGAGAATGCATGCATGTGACAGTTACAGCCGAACCATGTTGGGTCTAGGGTAAATGAGCTTACCTTGTTTGGTGGTGCTCTGCTTGGCCGGTGTGGTGCAACAAAACCATTTTCGGCGATTCATGTCGTCTCCCTACATGAAGTGAATTGTCTGAGACTATCAAGCCAAGTTAGGCTTGTGCTGTGAACTTTCGTTACAGGTGCAGTGCTGCCGCAGTAGGATGTTAGCTCGCACAGGTGCGCGCCATGCCATGCTCGCTATCACAATACAAGGTGCTAGATTTCAACGTTGCCGGGCCGATGGCCTTGAATTCTGCCGCACGCGAACAACAAGCTCTGCCCTTAAGCACATGCGTAACGCCTCCTGGTGCGCAGGCGCGACAGACTGTTTCTGCAGTGAGCAAGCACCGACCTGATGGAGCCAGGCTGTTACAACCTTTTTGGGCCNGCCTGCCTTTGCAGGTGGGTTCACTGTTGTCGTTGTCGTGCATGTGCAAAGCCACGTTTTGCACACTTGACAAAAGCTCACTGCAAGCGCCTTACAGCTTGCATTTTGCTATCAGCAACAATAAACCACTCGGTGCATTACTAGTCACTGAAGCAATCACCTGTGCAGCCACTTCCTGGTATACTGTCAGGAGCTGTTGCTCTTCTGGTAGCTCAAAGAGAGCGCTATCAACTGAGTCAGGAGGTGGTGTGGNACTCAGACTTCACCGTCGCTGTGCAGGTCACTGCTGTGTTCTTCACCATTGCTGTCGTCTTCATCCCCATTGGCGCTGCTTGCCTTGCAGCTTCTGTCGGAGTAAGGCATCTGCTGAGCTACTGCTCTTTTGCTAGCTTGCCATAAGCTAGCTCTCAACATCCGTTGAACTTGAACAGGTTGTGGAGGTGTCGGCGAGGTATGATGACACTTGCATCACTGGCAGCACCAATGCTGCTCGAGATGCAGCCCTTACACAGGTTAGTGCAAACACAGCAAACCTGTGTGAGGTATTCTTTGCATGGTGGACAGAATCTGCTAAACAATCAACACTGGTGGGACACACAGACTCTGTTCGCCACTGACATCGCAACGCACAGTTGAAATTCAACTGGTGTTGTTACCATATATCTGAGCTGTTGTGCCGTGCTAATCGTGCACATTTAGGATACCAAGTGGCCTGTCACATACACTGTGCATCTGGCACCTGGTCCCATTGAGATTCACCCTGTGCAGTTCTCTGCACTCAAAAGGTTTTTCTGACTGCTTTGCCTGACCTCTGTTGATGTTGAACCTCACAAGGGTGATTACCTAAAATGCATCCCATGTGCTCATAGGTCACATTGCTGTCCGATATATAGTGCGGTTGAAAATGTGCTTCCATTCAGTTTGTCTGACAATTGCCACCATGTCTCCAATGTTGTTCAGCACTCCTTTGCATTTTCGGAAATAGTGCCCTGTGTGACCACAACTGACGAGTGTTTACATTGACCTGTTGTTCCTATTGTGGAGGTGCGGTGGGAGGCACTGTGTTTGTGGAATCATGCAAAAGGCTTACCTTTTGCAGACTGTTGCCAACACATATCACATAAGGTGGCTTGAATGTGGCGCTGATACCATTTACATGATCTGCAGTGCAAACAAAGACACCATTGGCTACATCCGTCTGGTGGTCTTCAGCCAGAATGCAGCCTCAGATGTCCAGCATGCGATTGAGAGGTTGCAGAATGAGGTAGAACATCATCACTCACTGCTTTCATCCTGGCATGCTGCTTGCAGACCTGTTAGATAAAAGCTGCCCCATGTTTACCATCCCATTTGCATTACACCTCTTTGTTGGTCCTGGGATGCCTGACTCCTTAGTCAAGCCGTACATTGCTTAGGCTCATGACTGAGATTGAGCAGCATCATGAAAACTTGCGACCTTCCCATCACTGGTACTTACAGTTTGTGTGTTTTTGGCTGATGAAGAGTGTCTATGCCACAGTTNTCCTGTACAGATGCCTTTTGCAGCACCAGGGCCCCGCCTGCCACAGAAACGGTCTCGAACGAGCAAAGCGGCAACAGCTGCAGGCACGGAAGAACATGCCTGTCAGGCTAGCAATGCTACGCTACAGCGTCTGCGGTTAAAGCTTGACACAGGGCGTATCAAGTATGTGACTGCTTTGTCTGTATGGTCCAGCCGCACGTAAGGTGCACATGGCAACTTGAAGTCATCATGATAATAGCTCCACGAAATCTGTAGTCCAGTAGAGCGACAGATGCTGTGCATGCTGGAGCAGCAGACGGCTACACAGATTAAGTTATCACTTGCAGCAAAGGCAGCTATCAGGGCAGGTGCTCGACAACATGGTGAAGCACCAATGACAAGTGCCCAAGCTCGAGCCAGGTGCTTGATGCTCGCATAGAATTTGAACTTGTCATTGTCATAACACATCCTCTGCTGTAACCTGGCAAAGTGTGCTGGGACAAGAAAGTTGCAACTTCATTGTCATTCAGCAGTTGCTCTGCAGGTTTTTATGTCGAGCAAAACAGGCAGAGGTAGCTAAAGCCAAGGCTACAACGCAGTATGTTCCTGAAGGTCCGCCCACAGAAGGTGATGATCAGGAGGCGTCTGCTGTGCGAAAGAAGCAGCACTTTGCACAGGAGAATGACGGTCAGTGGCAGTTCTGGAACAGCTACTTCCAGAAGGTGCCGACCGCAGCTGCTAGGCAAGCCTTAGTACACAAACAACGGCAGCAACAGCAAGCCAAGCAGGGAGCTGCAAATCGGAATGATAATGGTGGAGACAGTCAAGAAGAAGATGAAGACATTGAGGATGAGGATGATCGTCGCTTTTACAATGATGAATCATCACAGGGCTTTAGCAGTCCCTATGACCTTTCTGACTCTGACAGTGACAGGGACGCCAAGTGTGATGTGCTTCAACCCAGCCCGCTGCAGCATGGAGTGGGCGCTGTACAGCAGGCTTACATGCAACTGGTCTCGTTTGTACAGCAGCTGCCAAATGCTGTCAGCAAAAACCCAGCGGCAGCCCGGCTCAAGAGTTTTGCCACCTTGAAGGTATGTCTGATAGGTATAAGCAGATGGCATGTGCATGTTGACCCTGCTGCACAAATCTTGCATCACAATGGAGTGATGCAGTCATCACTCCTTGACTCTTCATGTCAATCACAATGTTGCTTGCATGTGGTGCAAAACATTGGCAGTCAACAGTGTTGCCCGTCCTCAAGAGACTTCTGCCTCTGGTCTCTGTTCACACAGCAGCATGATGTTGCCTAAAGCTTCAAATCCAGAAAGCAAGTCACAACATCATTACCGTTTGCTGTATCAAATGCGATCTCTNCGCAAATGCATGCAGCTGATTGCCTACAGGGGGTGGACTGGAAGCAGGATCAGTATGGGACATGCACATTGATAGGGCTCTGAACAACCCTCTCAGGTATGGCTGCACACCATGTGCCTACCGGTGTCAGATGCTGTTTCTTTATGCTTCTGAACACACAAGTGCTTCAAAGGTTTGTCCTGAAGTGCTATGCTTACCTGCTGGAGCAAAGCATCTGTCTAATGCATGTTGCATGTGCAGCTCTCCAGTCAAGGGTGCGAAGAAGGATGATAAGGATACATCTCCGGTCAAGCCAGCTCAGCAACAGTCTTCAGCAGGCCCTGCTGACTCGCCACAGCAAGATTTGGTGAACAGGACTCCGTCAGCAGCTCAGGCTCTGGGCCAATCTGCAGCCAATGTATTTGTGCAGGTATAAATCTCAGTAACAACGGCTCCTCAGAGCACTGTTGATGACAAGCTCACCAACTGTAAACCACACATGCACATGTGGCTGCTACTAGAGGCTTCTAGCCTTCTGTGAAGGGGTGTCTACAAAGGGGTCTGGTTGCGAGATCGACCAATAATCCAAAAGCTACTAGCCACCATGACAGCTATTGCAATCTTGAGGGATGTCAGCCGCATGAAAAGCTGCTGTCTACANCAACACAGTCAGGATTGAAGCCTGCTTCGCCTGTGGTGTCTTGGCCAGCAAGAGTTGTGGTTGAGCTCACACCATGAGGCTGCACCCAGAATTATAATATCAGTGGCGAGTGTCAATAAAAACAAGACCTGGTGGTGTTGCAAGGATGTTGTACAAGGTTTCTGACTGGCAAGGTACTCGTCACCTGTTGAGTGACAACGTAGCTCTGTGCACCTTTCAATACGCACTAGGCAACGTGCTGCTGGCAAGTGAACCGTGATACACACAACAAGCAAAGACTGTTCAACAGGTCTGTCTTGACTATTCACTTGATGGTGTCTTGTTTTGTTGTTGTAATTGAATTTGCTCAATCGCTGTTGCACAGTGCTAGCTGCAGCCCTCTGGCAACTTGTGTCAGCAGGGCCTGCAGCCCAAGCATTGAGACTCATTCAACGTACTAATACAGTGATACA
Source organism: Trebouxia gelatinosa (assembly GCA_000818905.1). NCBI lineage: Eukaryota > Viridiplantae > Chlorophyta > Trebouxiophyceae > Trebouxiales > Trebouxiaceae > Trebouxia > Trebouxia gelatinosa. The sequence continues at coordinate 5,108,147 of KN805369.1, read as the reverse complement.
GTACAAGCCTGAGTGCAGTGAGACTCAGCCATTGTGCATCTTAGGTACGCTGACCAGACAGCAGGCATATTGAACCAGCGAGGCTACAGACGTTGTTTTGCAGGTGCACCACGTGTCACCGCGACAAGCAGCTAGTCTTTGCAACGTTACGTGTGGCAACGCTGATTGGCCAAACCTGAATGTGTGTGTTGTCCAGCGTCGGAAGGGGCTCTCCAGGCTCGCCGTGTCCATACGCATTTGCCTGCTCGCCAACAACATCGTTGCCAACGCTGACACCGTCGCCAGCCAGCTCTACTTCACCAAGCATTTTTCTGCCCATGTAGGCAGCTAGCAGACGTCTCCTGCCATCGATAGCAGTGACCGATGGCTGTACAACCTGCAAGATCGGCGCGCTTTAGTGCGTCANTGGAACGGCCTCACTGTACAGCATTGTGCCACCTGCTCTAGGCATGCAGTGCAGGTTTCCATGTTCACCAGGACATGTATCCTTGGTGCATGTAGCTGCACCTGCACCTACAGGGTAACACAATGCTGGTGCAGGAGCGTCCAGGTTTTCCAATTTTGCAGCTGCCATAGGAGCGCGTCCTGCGCCCGCTGCAGGCATAGACATCGCCTCTATGCAAGACCCTGTTGAGCCATCAGCTGAGTCAGCCAGCGCACTCCCGGCTCAGACGAGTCTGAGCAAGCCTCTCAGCCCTGCTTCTTCAGCCCAGCTGTTGTTGCCAGGTAATGCAGCACAGGCATGCTGCCATGCTGCTTAGGTTGCTGAACTGGCGCTGTGCATTGTGTACCTGCTGTTTGTGGAGGTTGTCCATGAGTGCTACCACGACTTGAAGTGTGCATCATGTTACCTGATGAACAGCATAAATGTTTTATCAATGGAACTTGATCAATAATGTCAAATGTAGTTTGAGACATGATAGATATCATCAGTTCATTCAGCACTCACTCCCTCTCTCATGCGCTCACTCAATGTTCACTGAGCAAGCAATCAAGGTAAGTCCTTGGGGCCAACACACAGCCAACAGACATCCATGCTCTCCAATTGAGTCATGCAATGTCACTGCAAAGCTGATCTCACACAAATTGCAATGTCAAGATACTGATTGCAACCTGCCAATGCTACACCACATGTGTCTATTAACTGCAGTCCTAGCTGGCATGCTCTCGCCTGTTGCTGTCAATGCAATGACATATATTTATCTAACTCACTATGTAGGCAGCCCAACAGTGTCCACAAAGAGGTGGGCGTGGGAAGAGGGGCAGGCGGCCCTGCGAAGACTGCCATCACAGCTTGAGAGTCTCCATGTGACAGCACATAATGCAATGCAGCCCCACAGCAGGGGGGCCCTGATCTCTAAGGCCTCATTTCAGGCTATGCGGCAAAGTGTAATGAGGTGGATTCTGTGCGGAAGGAACCAGGCCAAAACTCAAGGCTCACTAATGGGTATGCCTGGNGCGACGGCACTGATCACTGGTCAGGGCTCTGTGCGTACCTCGGCTTCAATGTTCGCGAACAAACGGGACAACGCCGATACAATGCAGCTCTGGTTGCGGAAAGCAATGACAGCTGGACTGAGCTCAAGTCAGAGGAGTCGAGAATCGCTGCACCATGCAAGCCCGCCCTTGCTTCTACAGTCGAGGGGCAAAATCAATNAAGAAGCTCTTGTATGGCATCTGCTTGGCCGGTGCACCAAAGCCCCTTCTGATGTGCAGGCAAGGTCACTGCTGACAGCGCATGAGGACTTCACTACCCTTATGTTCACATCACCAACCGAGATCCAACGGCCAGGGCTGGTGTTCTCGTTCCTGAAGAAGCACATGCCTTCCGAAGACACAGTGGAGGAAGTGAAACGCATGAGCCTGACTGCAGATGGCAAGAGCGCCGTCTTTGATGTACCCTCAAAGCTTGCACAGGTCAGCCTCAGACACTTCCTTGCATATGTACTCTTTTTGAATGGGCTGGGGACGCTTTCGTCTATACAAGGCCTCTCGTGAATCATCCCCCGCGGCATGGCTGACACGCTTCACGGCGTAGACTTTTCTTTCCTTTCTTACTCACAGGTAAACTATTTACATCCTGAAATGAAGCAGTTGTTATGTTGTCAGGCTGCTGCCTATGACCTGTTCTCTTTATTCGACATTGACAGGCACGAGAAACACTTACGTGGCTGGGCCTCAAAGTACTTACAGTCACGAATGCGTAATCAGCACTGTTACACTGTCGAATGTTGGTTGTTACCCAAGTTTGTTCAGCGAGATCTGCAGGTGGATGCCCACAGACCGTTACGTTGCCGTCAAAGCACAAAATTCCACAGGACAAGAAGAGTTCAGTGCGGAAGTCGTGTATTTAACACTTCAGTGAAAGGCGTTGTGGGAGCGCAGCATACCTTGAGAGCATGGTTCTTGGACTGGAGCTTGTCTGCTACTGCTGCTTTCTCCTTTAGCCGCTCCTCCATGATCTTCAGCATCTTCTCTGACATGGTCTTCCCAGTGCGTGCATTTTCAGCCCCAACTGCATNCTCAGCGCTTTTCCAGTACTGCACAATCACTGCCGGGTTTCCCATATAACGCATGCCACCAAGGTACCCACTCTCTGGCTTAGCCTGGTCACAGCACCGCACATAATCATACGCAAGAACTTTGATGCGAAGCTGTAGACTGCAAACATGCTGCTGTACGCAACATCAAGGTCACGTGGCACTGTCTGTTTATAGCATTGCTCAAATGCATGCAAGAGCCAGGCTCAGGAGTGATACTGTAGATAAGCTGAGTTGCACCTTGAGCTCCCTTATCAAGGCATGCAAATTCCACAGCACCCAGAGAGCGCTTGGCAGCTTCGTCCAGTCGTTGACGCCGATACCGATCAGGAACACGGCGAAACCTCCATCCATCTTGGAGTATATGCGACCTGTGCATACCGTTCAAGCACGGTTGTACGACAGTAATCAGCCAGTGGACATATCAATGCGCATATCAAGCACAGAAGGTACTTAACTGCACAGGGCCGATAGCAAAATTGGTTCCAACGGGCAGCAATGCAGCTCACGCAGTTGATGCGCAAGGCAAGTACCTTTGACCAGCTTGTTGTCAAGTCCAAGGTGGTAGGGATCGTCAGAACGAGCGGCGTTCAAAAGCATATGATAAAGTATACCCGCGCCGACAAGTGCGCACACAGAAATAAGTGTAGCAACCGGTAACACAGTCAAGCAAATAAGTACAGAACGTGCAGACACCATGTGAGCCATGTCTAGCACGCGCAAGGGTCGCAGTCAGGCTTGGACAGCGCGCAATGCGGGGACTGTAGGCATGTCTGCACTCTTTGCCGAGCAGTCGTGGCTCGCTGAAATTGCTGGCAACATAATAACATCCCACGCTACTGCAGGGGGAACTTCGTAGGTTCCCTAACACACAGTGCCCGCGCTTAATAACCTTGATAAACCTTCATAAACCTGACTAACGTACAAGCTGGCAAATCTTCTGTGGCAGCTGTAGCTGAAGTTGATCTTGCTCAGGCCTGGTGAAATTTACAATGTGTCGGCACGGCATGTCATGGGCGTCAGCGCAGTCTTGCCATGCATGCAACCCGTTACTGTAATGTCAAGCAATGGCGACTCATGCAAGTCAACGTTGCAAATGCCTTTCAGGAGCTATTCCGTAACTGCAGCCCAGGCTCTGTCGCATGTTTGGTCCAACTCTGATAGCTTCGACCTTATACATCAGTCCCCCTGAGATTGTACAGCCACTAGTGAGAATGCCGTACAGTGCTCTCTGCATCCATGTTGCCAGGCTGCTTATCATTGCAGCTCTGAGTTTGACTCATGGTCAACTGCAAAAAGTCAAGCCTGCACTGCGCAACGCATCGCAGCGAATTAAGTCGACGAGAAGCACGTCTGATACGTGCATACAGTATTGATTCTCGCAACAGCCATCAAAGGCTGCGGTCGATCGTGTCCAGTTNAACAAAGTGAGCAGCAGGCAGCAGGCTTGCCTGTATATGGAGCACTCCATCATATGCAAAACATGTCATGTCCACATCTGCTCTGATTTTGAGTGGCTGTGGCGTCATACGCCGCGTGATGTTTTTCATGAGTCCTGATCGCACTGCATCCGTAAGCACTGACAAAGGTTCACCGCCATTTGCTTCCTGTAGCAACAACATCGACAATTCGACTGTTGCGGTACAAAGCTGCAACTACAAAGCCGCTTAAACAAATTACGCAAGTGAGAGACATTAATAGGAAGTCTGACACGCATAGTCAGCACTGTCATAAAATGCAACAGGTCTGCACAACTGCAGGCTGCTGGGAAGCAAGAGGCAAAGCACAGAGGGTGTATGCTATGGCAGGCTGGCAACAACACCTGTAGCTTTGTGAAAACAGGCTCTGGGTCCTGCACCATTGTCTTGAAAGCCTCAAACGCATGGCCATACATTTTGTACATGGGCCATGCGATCTGCTTGTACAGCTGCTCGAGGTCCTGCCCTGTTGTTTCTGCTACATGCCGCATGATGCTATGTACCATTTTAGACTTGTTGTATTTCTCCTCAGCTGCCTGGAGAATAGCAAACCATGCATGAAAACCAACACCTGTTGTTTGGCAATGCTTGGTATGCTATGTGTCTAGCAGAATGTTTACTGCAATTGCTGGACTCTGATTCGCTTGACCTGACGTCAACTTCCAAGTGGTATGTATGCTGAAGGCCTGGGTGATATGATAGGCAGGCATGCTAAGTCCAGAAGGCATTGCATCTGCCGCAAGTGTGTGAAGCAGAGGCAGTGCGCTAGCATAGATTACAAGCTGCATAACACACTTGACTGCAGGGCAACATGGCAAAGTGGCAATGCTAGCGATGTTGTCAGAATTCTACGCTACCTGTATGTCCTCAGCTGCAACTCTCCTCTTAGACAAGTCAATGTAGCCCTTTTCCTTGTCGACACGCAATACCATGACAGGTTCCTGTCTACCCACCTGCAACGTTGCATTTTCTATTGCTAGCTTGACACTCACTGATCCGCGCAAGGGAGAGCAGTAGCGTGGCCTAGCATACCTTGATAAGCTTTGTGATCGATCGGATACGTCTCCTCGACAGTTCGGACAACAAGATCATGCCCTCGATACCGTTGTACTCAAGCAACGATACGTATGCGCCCATTTCTGCGATAGACTTGACCTGAACCATGACCACGTCGTCGACTTCTGGATATTTGCTTTCATACATGCGCGTGTCCTGATAGGCCGACATGTTGTCTTAAATTGATTGACAGCCGTNGCTGAGGTGAAGGCTGAACGCTTCATCTTTGCTCACCACACCCAAGTGTGAGAGGTCATCTGGCAACACCCTGCTACTCTCAGTATGCTACATGACAGTACAATGTGCCGCTTAGATGCTGCTGCCCTGACAACTGTCATTGCCGTCAGCTCATACGCAGCTATTGAAAAAGGAATGCTACCTGAGAAACTGCTGATGAAACAACTCGCAGGTGGTGATCATGATGTCAGTGTCACAAATATTGCCCTATTGTTGATAACAGCCATACCGTGACGTTGTTCCAGCTAGTTGCACCCGATGTCTGTGTCATGAAGCTGGCTGTCTGACATGCAGCAGTACCTGCACGCCCTCACAGACTCAACTCCTTGCTGCAATCCACAGCATGACAGCTGTACACGCAGAGTGAGTGTATCCCCATGCGTATGATGCATTGAGAGACAATGCTGCAAGGACACACGTCACCAGCACAGGGGTTGTTGTTGTTTGCAGCTTGTGCGACCTTGTACAGCTCTCCAGGAACGCAGCCAAATCAGCTGTCCATGTGCGCCTGAACCTCAAGCCTGCAACAGCACAAAGCGCTTGCAAAAGCTGGTAGGATTAGAACAGGGCCACAATGCTATGTACTTGGAGCACATTCGCTTGTTTCTTTTGCTTTGATAGGACACAAAACAATAAAGGAACTAGGATCACCCAAACATACAGCAACCGGAATGGACTCCTGTTGGTCATGCCTGCCTGCCTGTGACATTGCTCGCTTCGCAACAAATTTTTGTGTTTCAGTCAGCTTCTTAACAGTTGAGCCATTGAGTAGCAAAAGCAGGTGCCCAGATCAAATTGCACACAGGCTCAAAACGTGCCCACCTGGCAACATGTAGTTATGTCTCCAGCACATGTCAAACAGTGTCCTAAGCTGAGAAAAGTGCCCAATTGCAATCGAGTGCAGATGTTCCCTCAAAGGAGCATCCACCTGATTGTCTAGATAATGACAAGAGCAGTCTGACCCTTGCAGATCAGCTACAAGTGCTTGCATGAACTCCAATCTATACATGCCCCTTAAATGCAATCTTGGGCACAAGCATGAGTGCATGTTGTCTACTCAAGCTCGACAGTGGCTGCTGCACATGTGTCTGCAGCTAGGACATGCAGCTGAAACAAGGACAAGGCATTCAGGGTGTATCACACATATGCCCACCCTTTCTTGCAGATGAGCTGAAGCCTGCTCTGGTGTGTGTCTGTAGGTCAAAATGTTGTGTAGTTCTGGTGGACACTTTAACAAGCTTGCCGATGGCTGGGAGTACACCGGAGGAGAAACCCGCCTTGTCTCTGTCAGCAGTGACTGCCATATGCAAGAACTCCAGGACGCGCTTCATCGGGTATCTCAGACTATGCGACTAGACCTCAGCAGTAGTAGCGCATCGGTAAGCCTAAAAGGCACATTGAGTGTCGCACTGAAACAAGGTTGCTGCTGTTCAGTGACAACCGTCTTAGAATCTCAGCTGAGTAGCAGTGGGCAGTGCTTGGGACGATTGGCTTTTGCAATTTTTATCTCAGAGCCAAGAAACAAATCACCTGATTGCTTGAATGTAGCCCAGTCACCATGGCATAGCTAATGAGTTGATCACTCTGTTCCTTGCTGTTGTATGTCATTCAATAATCAAGCAGGACAAGTGATTGCATGCGCTGTAGTGTATTGACATCCAACAAAAACTGCAAGACCTTTACTGAAGAATCTGCTTCTTTGCAGATGTCCAATACCAAGTATCAACTGCCCGGTAGCACCAACATGTATGTTGACCTGGTGGATGACGAGGATGTCAAGCTGATGTTTGATGAGTGGGCTGACTACCTGGAAGCAGAGGGCAAGAAAGCACGCACAGCCAAGCTGCACATCTATATTGACTACCAGTCTAGCAGCAAAAGGACGACTGCTGACACAGGTGTCCATCATGCAACGCAAACAAAGCAGCTCCANGTCTTGTCAATGGGTGTGTCAGCATCGAAGCTAGCACGGGAATTGAACTTGTCATGCATGACGGCCTCCAGGCGCTGTGCCAAGCTGTCAGCTTCTTGGCGTAATCTCTCTTTCTCTTCTGACATCGCAGCTGAGTCCTCCTCCAGCTCCTGGTTGTGCCTGTACCAGGTATGAATTTACCAGCTGGGCAGATTGCGGACCCAGCTGTTCAAGCCTAAACACTGGACGATTGACTTCTGGATGCAAATTTAATCTGGTGTTCTGGCATTGCTGCTGAGTCATCGTGAGGCTCCTGCTTATGCCTGCAAGGAGACAGACAATCCAATATATGTCACTGAAACAAGCTCTAACGGTGACACACCTCCTCCTCTGCTGCACACATGTTGCCTGCATAGCAGTGGGGTGCAAAGGCATTGCTTGGCGCAATCAACATTGCACACAATGGGTCACCATGACGCCTCACACAATCCGTATGGCCGTTTACAAGCCCCATTTTTGGTCACAACATAGCCTTGCGCACCCATCAGAAGTGTTGAAAGAATATGCTTGCAACTTCTGATGGCTGATCTTGATACTGCAAGCAAGACAGATTGGCAACAGCACAGCATCTCGCACTGATGACCACAGAGACACCATACTAGAGCTTGCAGTGTAGCAGGCTACGCTGAAAGTAATCAGCTGGATCCCAGCAGGTCGACCTTGGCTTGCTAGCATAGCTTGTCACCGGTATGCTCAACCACGTAACCCTTCACTATGCATTCAGGCCTCACTGAAGCAACGCATATGCTGTAGCCCAGCACTAACAAGACTCGTACCACAGCAGGCACCCACCTTTGCAAGGCAGCCTGTTGTATGGACAGCTGCAGCTCCAACTCCTTCTGTTGAGATATGTTATACCTCTTCACCAGCACTGCCACTCCGCCCTCAACTGGATCCTGTCCACAACAGCATACTTTGAACCATCTACCACATCCCTTAATCACACATTTGCCACATGCCTTTCATATAAACCACAGTAGTGTATCTTGTCATGCAGGATACATGATAATGACCACCATCAAAACTGCTTCACAGAAAGTATGAGTGTAGTCTTGGCTTGCAGTTGCCAAAATTTACATGGTGTGTTGCGTCATCTTTTTGGAAGCGGGCAAAGCCCAACAGCCGGCTTTTAAATAGTAGCACTTGAGCATGAGGTGCTATGCACAATGCTTGTCGTTGGCTATACAATGGTAATACATCCTGGCAAACATACGTCAGTAACAGCCAGGCAATAGCAGGCGGTGTGCTGGTGATGGGAAATGGTGGGCTCACCCATACGCTGCAGGTCCTACATGTGCCCTATGCCTTGCTTTGACCCATATCAGAAACCTGACAGAGTAGCAGTGATGTGGCAACGACTTGGGTATTGATCCTGAGGGACATTGGCCACAGTAAAATGCACTGTGATAGCCCTTTTAGTATACCACACTGCACCACCGACAGCACCTTCGTCTTGTTTGCAGTGCAGTGCATCAGAGACTGTGATGTATGAGCAGCATGTACAGCAACAAGTGCAAAGCTGAAACGACTCACAAACATGGGCCACATCTCAAGCATGGCCCACTTGATTCTGCCATCCTTTCTAGCATGATACGGCTGCTCATGCCGGTGACACTTCAGCTGCAGGTTGNTCTGCGCGACCACCTGCTGCTGCCAAGGCCGCCGCCGCTCAGTTGGCCTGCAAGTCATTTTTCACGCAATTCACGACTACAGGTCAGACTTCCTTTCATTTGTTGACAGAAATGGATGCCTATCTGCTGCATTCTGCTTGGACCACTCTGCTTGCTTGCATTGGACTGCTGGCATACTTGTGCGTGCATAGTCCAAAACCGCCTGCTCAGCATTGTTGTTGTATTCCTTGTTATGAATCTTGAACACACATCAAATGCACAAATGATGCAGGCGTTGGTATGCTCAGCTCCAAAACTTGGCACTGATAGCCTATTGCTATTCAAGGAGCTTGGCACATTGGCTTTGCACTGCACACTGCAATGAGGCAATGCAGCAACACGTGGCAGCAAGAGTGTACCTGTAGAAGAACGAGATGATTGTTTGCGTTGACCAATCTGTACTGATCCTCTTAGTCTCCCTCACAAACACGGCTAGTAAGATTTGTGCACCTTCAGGCAGATTGAGTTGGCTTTAGACCACAGCAGTAATTGCAAAAACCCACAAAACGTTTGGCATGTTGCTACACATGCAGACATCATGGCTGCAAGTCACTCAAAGCATAAAATAACTGCACTATAAGCTGACAGTAGCAGCGGGAAGATACGCTTCATGCTAAATATGCGCAGCACTTCATACGTATACGCAATATTCAATGATTGTAGACCAAGACAACCCTGATGTGTTATCATCTATCTCTCATCGCCGCAGTGAGTTGACACTCAGAAATGCAATTTACTGACAACTCATTAATGTTCAACGAATTGAGACATCAGAACTGTTGCTGCATGACCAGTGACTACTTTGGCAGGTCAATGACAGCAAATTCTTGCTGAGCTCTCCAAGAGTCTCCTGGCTGCACAACTGCAGGGGTATTGAACTTGGCGTTCTCGACACAAGCAAAGCGCTGATAGCAGTCCGGCATAGCGTCCCAGGGACTCCACTGCAGAAGCAGCGTGTCACACATCGTATGGCAATCAGACGTCACATTGCAGCGTAACAGGGCAGTGTGCGTTTTGGCCACAACACAGATGATATTGCAACATATGAAGACATGTAAGTAGTGTGAGCACAGATCATTGCTACTGCTAAATCTGATGTATTCTCAAAACGCTACACTCCTCAGACTTTTGTGACCTTTGACTGGCAGAACCCTACAGTATGTGATCTTTTGGGCACAGTTGTGGGTAGATATCTTGCAGAATGTCANCACACTATGACTGACACGTGGGTGACATCAGTGCAGTGCTACTGGCCTGCTCGGCAGCCTGCTTGCCAGCGGAGTCTTCTAGTTGCATTGCTTGGTCATGTATAGTCAGTGCTCGCTCGCCTCACTGTGACCCTGTCGACAGCAATGGAGCTTCAGAGCTCAAACAGACTTTGACATGCCAGCAATAACAGCAGTCTTGCAAGCACATTCCAGCGAGTAGTGGGATATTTTTGCTGTACTACAGGATGCACATGCGCAGCAGGCGTAAAGTATTGACATCCACACCATCAATGCTGTTTAGGGATGTGTCACTAGTCCATTGTCTAACAAGTGATCATTTGCAATGCAGGAGCACTGGGCGAGGCACAACAAGTGCACCAGATTCCTGGGTGAGTTCTTCATTGGGCCGATCAGGCCAGAGGGCACTTGGCAGGTCCTCAAGAGCCCTGACAGCAGATTCCTGAACAAGTATGGAGCCCTATTTGAGGATAACAGGGGGCCCCCTATGGTGATGAGAAATGCGACCTATGCTGTTGACCCGGTCACTGGTTGGGTGAACAGGGGCAAGCTAGAGCCTTACTACGGCCGCCCCCTTATCTCTTTGGGGTATGTCCCTGCCTTGTGTACATGCTGCCCCTGTTCTTATGTTTAGCCAACATGCTTTTGCTCAGTGCATTGTCAAGTCTCATGACCTGCCTGTTCTTGAGCTGAATGGTGTCAAACAGCTTGTGGAGAAATGCATTCATCCAGTGCACATGTGTCACATGCCTCCTACATGTATGACACATACCCTATTACATGTTCCTGTCAAGGCGCTTGTCACAATTTTCTCATGCAAGCTGTTAACAATGCCTGCAGCTGTCTTGCTGCGCCAGGTGTTATTCTGACCGCATTGCATGACTTGCATTATGCATGGCCAGATGCGTGGCCTAATAAGTTCCTAGCACAAAATTTTGAGTTCGCAATCAATATCCTGCCCGCGGTTGCTCAGATCTGTTCTCATGTCCTGCAGGCGCAACAGGCACCTGTACAGATTCCAGCTGCAGGGCTTTGCAAAGCTGATAGGAGTGCTCAGGGTCATCATCTATGCACTGCTGCTGAATGGTGTCTCTTCTGACAGCAGCATTGCTCAGGTATGCCCATGCATGCTGCATCATGATAGCCTATTGATAGCATTGGCTGGCACACCTCAAAATTTTAATCATTATCATATGCATAATAATTGCTACAAAGCAATTGCAGCAATGTTGGGTGTGCTGGACGAGTACTTTCCATCTCAGAAGGGTGCTGCTAGCCTAGAATTCTGAGAGAGTCATATGGGACAGCAGGAGGGGCTGTCGAGTGNGCAAGTGAAAATGCCTCAATGTTTGTAGCTGAAGAAATGATGTACACGCAGTGTGACAGTGGATGCTGGGGTGACAACAAGCTTGGCAGGCAATCCCAACACGGCTGCCTCCCAGGTCGTGAAGTATCGGCCCCCCTCCACAGCCGTCACATCCGTCTCACACACCACCAACATCGTTGTGNCACACTGTCACACAGATAGACAGGCAGACTTGCATAAGTGCTGCAAAACATTATGACAGGAAAACAGACAGCTTGCAATGGAGAGCATGCACACAAACCATGTCTTGTGAAGCACTACTGCCCGATGCTGTGACAGCAACATTTTCAATACATTGTTAAGGTCAAACCAAGGGCTTTTTCATATGGGACTTGATATCACAAGCGCCAATGAGTCACACATATTCCTCCTGCACCCATGTGGCTTCACGAGATGCCCTTGCATTCATAACAACACACTAAACACAAAGTGGTGAAGCTGTATGACTCCAGTCTAAGAGCTCAGCATANTGGAGCGGTGCTTCCGAGACTGTGTCGAGTCTTTCAGAAGAAAAGATCTAGACAACGGTGAAGAAAGGGTACAAAGTGTCACCACATGAGATTGATTGATACTGTGGCTGGCACCTCGCCTCACTCTTGACCACTGTGCTGCAGTGTGTCACAAGATGCTGCGAGAAGTTCATGAAACACTCTGCTAGGGTTGGCATGCGATTTGGAGAGCTTTCAAGCCAGGCAGAACAACAAATGCAACAAGTCATGCAGCAGCAAACAGGGCGATGACTACAACTATTTAGTAGGCTGCTCCAGGTCCACCTGCACGGTAGACTGTTGGAAGGTCAGTATGACCTGTGCAATGTGCTTCAACTTTGGTTGCTAGAGACAGCAAAGTCAGGGCCTCCCATTATAGAACTTACGCGGCAGAGCAAATGTGTTGAGTCTGGCACAGACCATGTCATTTCTTGCATAGGCAGACGGTTCACAAAACTAGGCAGCAGGTAACTGTTGCTTTGCATAGATTCAAGTGATGGCCAGTCTGCTCTGCACCAGCCTATAGGGCTGATGTATACGACATGGGGCTAGGCATTACAGCAAGCAATTGCCTAGCATTGTTGTGGCTGGTTTGTAACATGATGTCAGCATTTCTTTGTAGGAATACAACATGTTGACTTTCCATACTTGTTACCACATCTGCCAGTGTTCACAAATCACATTCGGGTGTAAGATGACTAGGTTGTGTGGGTGGCTGGTGAATTTGATTTATGTCGTGTCATGAAGGTTTTAAGCTCACAGGCATGTCTATCACATCCTGGACAAGACAGATTACTTTCTGTTATCACAGTTTGCCGAGCTGCTGACCTGCAGCTGTTGTCGGCGCCCTTGAACTCGCTTACCTTTAAGTCTTGACCTGCAGCTCAGCCACTGTCAGCCTGTCTTACGCTTCCCCCAGCAATTCCAGCTCGCAACAGCATCCCTGTTGACAACAACATGGTCGCAGCACTGCAGTGTTTTGCACACAGTGCACTGTGTGGCATGCTACAGCCTGTTGACCCTGCATTGCTCTGGTTTGTCACTCGTCATGGGCAGATCTTCTGTCTTGCTCACGCAGCCACACATCTTTGTGTCAAAAACCTTGTCATTAGTAATGCAGCCTCCATGCCCTGCTTGTTGGACTCTGGACGCATCGGTTGGGCCAATAGGTCAAAACGTCAAAGATGGAGGTCAAGCAGGAACCGTGCAGTCAACACTCAACACAAATGTTCGACAAATATGTTGTGCAAATCACGGACAGCAGCATTACTTGCAATTGCTTGCAATGGAACAGCTACGTAAACAGGTCAGCATCACCCTGTGGCAATGCAGGTGCGTTTGCTGACATGTTCAAGGCCGGAGCGGCACGAATGCATTTGCAAGTGAAGCTGCACCAACATGAACGGCTGCTTCGCCTTGCAAGCAAGTGGTACAGATACCACATCCTGTAATCGGCTTCANGATTGTCTCGACTGTTGCCACAGGGTGCTTGCCCCTCAGGGTCTCGGCCCCCAACATAATGCAGTCCACGCCATCCAGTACAGCGTTGGCCACATCTGTAGCTTCAGCCCTACAAGAACAAGACAAGCTAAGCTCAATCACGCTTCTTCAGAGATTTATCCAGCTGTGCACCCAAGGCGACTTTGTTGATTGCAAGGGAGTACACCAAGATCAAGGTTCTGTGCAAGAGGTTCTGTGTAAGATCTGCTGATGGTACCAGTGCTGCATCAGGTGACTATAAAAAGTTGTAACTAACATTGTTATAGTCAGTCTCAGGTACTGGTGCAGTTGATGACAATCGATCACATTGTGACTGTGATGCTGTAATTCCAAGGCACATTGCATGTGTGGCGCTGCTTGGCATGCATGCTGCTCTGCTGTGTCACACTAGCTGCTGGCAACCTGAGTTCTGCCCAATACTTGCAATGCTGCACACATTTTGAATTGATTTTTTGTGAGCATTGAGCTTGTGAACAGCATAACCTATTGAGTGCGTTGTGACAGGAACCTTCTGGGGATTCCTGGTGGGGCTTGGTTATGACACTATGGTGTCACCAATACAAATGCACAGAACTGGTTTGCCCAGTATATTGCTCAGCGAAATTTGCCTGCAAGCTATGCTCATGCTTGGCTTATACATAGGCCTGTGCTACACCTGGTGGGTCTGGGAGAGGAGATCATGGTGTCAACAACACGAGTGACGATGGCTGGCTTGCCCAGCATGTTGCACTGCTGGATGACATGCTTCTGGACCAGGGCCATTTTCTCAGGGAGCACATCCAGCCCCAAGTTGCCCCTACTGAGCATGATGGCATCCGCCTCCTGAGCAATGGCCTTGAAGTTGAAGAGGGACTGCCTCGTCTCACACTTGGCAATCAACTGCAGCAACATTAGTAACATTGAGTGAATGGCAATCAACTGCAGCAACATTAGTAACATTGAGTGAAACCATGTCATAGTGCGGTGGTGTGTGTGTTGCTGCACCATATCTGCTGTTGACTGGAAGCTTCACTGCGATGGAGAGAGTAGGCTTGATCTTGTACGGCATTTTTGCGCTAAGGTAGCAGTCATGAAGCAAAGCAGCAACCCACTCAGGCTGCTACGAGTGCTGGAGGCCTCTGTGCTTTGGAAGCGCGCCTCATATGCCAGGCTAGCAAATACACTGCTCTGGGAATCGTATGCTGTGCCTAGTGCAGGGTNGACTGTGCAGACTGTGCCGGGTGCTCTGTAGCAGCAGATGGGTGCTAGGGCGCATCACCAGCAGGTACAGCTCATAGGCCACACTGTACCTTACAGGGCTGTTGTCAGTGCGCAAACGTTGTGAAACTCTGTATTTGAGGAATGCAACACTTATTGCAGGGTTTACAGATTCCATTTTCACAGATCTCATTGGCATGCATGGTAAGTATGGCATCGTCAGTCACAAAGCTACATATCAATTCTACGACAGGCCCATGCTGTTGGTGGGCAGGGGACTGTCAGCAAGAGCTGTACATTTACATGAAGAGACAAGCTGGACAGACCAGGTTGCCAGCACTGGGCTGTCAACACTGATGCGCATAGGCCGTATTTTTGACTCAATGCATCTTGCTTGATATTTTTTTGTCACAGCTTGCCATTACACACTGGCTACAAAAGGGAAAGCCCTGAGGTACTTGTGGCATGAGTGACTGTGTTGTTGGCTATACTCTTCTTCAGTGGTCACAAGGTTGAAGCTATTATTTCGAGACGTGCTCAACTGCGCACAAGGTTGGGTTCCCAGAGCATGTCACGTTTGTGCTGCCCAGATCCCGAGCTTTTCGCGCGGTACTCGCAAGGCAGGGTTATCACAGACCTAANCAGTGAGCAGACTTGAGCCGTCGCCAAGATGAGTCAGGCGCAGCTTGAACAACGGTGAATTGCCAGAGCAGCCTTCTTTGCTCTGCAAAGTGAAAATTTTGTCTGAGCATGCATTACCATGGCATGCACTTCAACAACCAGCCAGGTGGCACACGCAGTATAACATGCATGAGATTGCCTGCTTTGTGTCCATGCTCAAGGGGCGCTTAGCATGCCTAGCATGCTTGACCTTACATGCTTGTGCAAACAGGATTGCAGCAACTTTGAGCAAGAGTTTATGTTGCCCTTGAACATCAAATATGTACCTCGATAGGATCCTCATAGGGAGGTGCAGGCAAAAAGCCTTCATCTGCTGCGTTCAGAGGTGGTGGCTGGGCATAGAAGTGGGTACACCTTGCTTCAAAGTCCTTGCTGCTGCTGCTAGGCCAGTTGGCCTCACTAAGTGTAACACCCCAGCAGTCAGCATCTTGTCGAATAGACACGGGCGGAGTGAGATCCAGCCTGCATCCATTTGTCCGGCCTCTGTTGAAATGTTGGTGATGGAATGAACAGCAGGACGGCAGGCAGCACGGCGCTTACCGTCCAGCGATAACGGGGCAAGACGTGACTAGCTCTGTTGTAGCTCGCACAAGCTGCTGGTAGTCGAGGCGGTTAGGTGTCAGCAGGCAGAAAGCGGGGTTCCAATACAATTTGCACCGTACGCAGAAGTCAGCTGGCGCAAGCACTACTGTGTGCTGCGACAGGGTGATGTTGGGCTTGGCTGTACACGACTGCAGCACTTCAAAACCGTCATAGCTCCCTAGCCAGCCAAATGGCTCCACAGCAGTGTCCACTGCTGCCATGACCGACTGTGTAGCCAGGCACAGTCGCTAGTCAGAGATGTCTGCATGTTGTGGATCAATTTGACGCTATCACCATGTCATGTCGCACGTGTTATTTCGTGATTTGCCGACTGCACGTGCAGCCTCAATTACCGCTTTGGATGATGCATTATTGTTTGAGTTTTCACTGTATGCCTTGATGGTCTGTTGGCCCCCTGTTGGTCCCCAGGACAATAATTATTTTTGATTCATTGATTGATTGATGCCCTACTGACGCCACAAACAAAGCTTCCTACAGATGATAAGATGCCAAGATCTACATGTGAATTTGTTTTCAATTCAAACAGCTATACGTGTTTCTATGCACCTCGACCTTTCGCTCGATGCAACTGTTCCCGCAGCCTTTCAGCTTCTGCTGCATGCTTTGCCGCCTCGGCTTGAGCTTCCATGACAGCCTGCAGATGCATNCACCTGACCATGCACCTGTGCTTGCTGACATCTACCTGGGTCGCTCATCGCGTGCTGATTCCTGCGCCTTACTTGCCAGCACAGGCAGCGGACAGGATCATCTTGTTGTTGCGGTCCATTTTGGCGAGGCTGCAGTGACAGTCTCAGGTGGCATACGATGGACGGCTTGAAGGCCCTGCTCGCGAAGAAACGCAAGGCAGCGCAAGACGAATTCGGCGGCAGGACGTCTGTTAAGCGGGTTGAGATTGAGCAAGCAAGGCTCACCCAGCTCCGAGATGAAGAGCGTGCTGAGCTTGCAGCAAAGGTCTGCAAAAGCAGCTGAATGACCCTGCCAGTCTCTGCAGAAACGTGACCGGAAATGCCTTACAGGAAGCCAAGCGTCTGATCAAGCATGTCTCAGGAGGCAGTGGAGACTTGCAGCGCCTGGACTCAAAAGACAGGATGAACTCTGAGGAGGCTCTGCCAAAGGAGGAAGTGATACGCCGCTTGAGGTTGCTTGACCAGCCAGCTACCTTGTTTGGCGAGGTACGCATGTCGTGCTTCTCCTCTACAGCAGAGGGCTAATGCTCATCGTGTCCTGCATTGTCCGCATTGCTATCTCCGCAAGACCTCTTTGTCAGCACCTTTTTAGCAATGCCAATGCCCACTCACCATGAGTGCAGCTGGACTGTGCACAGACATGCTCAGCACAAGGCATTCCTGTGCAACATCACTTGAACTGTCAAGTGTGATGTTGCTGTGCATTCAGCAGCTGCAGTTCTGCTGCTGAACCCTGCAGGAAGATCTGGAAAGATCTCAGCGGCTGCGAAGAGCGCAACAGGAGCTAGAAATTGATGATGACATGATTGGTGGCCAGCAAGGCAATTCCCTTCTGGAGCTCATTAGGCAAGGCAAGCTGAAGAAGAAACAGCCACAAAAGAAAGATGATAGAGCATCTGGAACCAGTAGGCCAGCTTCATCCGGCGCACCTGTTGTGAACACAGAGGTAGCATGTCTGCCGTGCACAACTCTTGCCTATATGTCTGCTAATCCCTGCGAACAATCGTTCCTGTCAAGGGTTACTGTCTACTGGCGGAATGTAAGCCTGGCTTATAACACTGACAACACATGCTGATTGAAGCTTCAAGTTACTTCACTGCAGGCACTTTGTGCACATGATTGCAGTGTTGCCTGTTGTTATCATGCAGCCTTGTCAGAAGTCTCTACAGGTGCACCTGTTGTTGTTTGACAAAGCGATGGCATGCAGGCACCATCAACCTCAGCAAACGCTGGCGAGGCAGCACAGCCCAGCAGCGATGGTGAGGTTGATCAAGTGGAGGCATCATTTCAGGCAGCGGCTGAGAGGCTAAAGCAACAGCAAGCAGAAGCAGCCATGCCCATTGAGGACAAACTCAATATGTAAGGCAGTGTCTCTACTTATGTATGCTGGCTGTGGCACTTGTCATAAATGCATATGTGCTGCAAGCAGCAGGGAATCGACGGCGAGTGGAGGGCCCCTTGGCTCTTCTTTTGAAGCAACATCAGCTTGACATGGAACTGGGTCAAAGCAAATTTCAAAACCCTTTAATCATGCCTCAACACATTGCCTAGTATGTCGTCTGTGTTGTAGTCAAGACCCCATGATGGCATATGCCAAATATCGACTCTGATTCAGGCTTTGTGTATTNACATCTGCATAGCTAAGACATGTGTCATAAAGCAAACAGGGGGCATTGCATGGACCCATATGCAAATGGCCAAAGCTACAGCGACGGACTAACATTTCAGAATGGCTACTGTCAAAAGCAGTTGCAACTAATGTAGGCAAATGCTGACAGCAGTCAAAACAGTAGCCAGCACAAGTGACGGGCAAATGGAGGCGACAGGACTCACTTTCGCCACCACCACAGGCATGTCGGTAGTGACCAAATTGGACAGCCAGCTCAATGACCATCCAAACACCAATGGTGATCAAGCAGGTGCCTCCAATTTTGGTCATGATCTTCTGCAGGTTGGCGACATTGTTGGTGGCACCAATAAGGGCAGCAGCACGGCCAAAGAAGGTGTTGGAGCCAGTAGCGTAGACGACAGCATGCTTCTCTCCCTGCTTAATGGTCGAGCCAGAAAAGCAGACGTCACCACTGAACTTCTTGACAGGTAGAGACTCTCCTGTCAATGCTGCTTGGTCAACCTGTAGGAGCACAGCGAGAGATGTTGGTAGGGAAAGCGTTGGTGTGACATGCTTCTTCATGAATAGCAGCATCAAACCCAGCAGCAATGCAGCCTGTTTGCTGTGATGCAGGGAGGTCTAGGGCCAATGCAAGGACAGGCATCCCACTTCATAGTCTTTGCTCCTGAGAGGGTTGAATACGGCATCAATCGGTACAAGAATGAAGTGAAACGGTTGTACAGAGTCATTGAGGATGCTTTGTCTGATGGGAGGCAGTGGCTCGCTGCTGGCGAGTACAGCATTGCTGACATTGCCAACTTTTCCTGGATGTATGTGCATTTCATGGCAGGTATGACATAATGCTGACTCTGCAGCTGTTGACCAGGCTCTCATGTGCAAGCCACATGCTGAGGCAAGGACCACGGACAGGAATCTGTATTCTTGCTTGAGTCTGAAACCTCTGCCACATGCAAATGTCACCTGCAGCTGACTTGTCTGAAAAAGGCTACAGCTCTGTGGAAACAACGCAATTTGCTATGCTGAGAGCTTGATGTCATGAGCGAGTCATCTCAAGGTGTGCACAGCNCTCTAGCTGCTACTGTCTGTATATGCAAGCCATTTGTTGTGATTGGACTACGGTAGTCAAAGGGTCACAGCACTTCTGTCTGTCATCAATCACAGTATGCAGCTGTTGTCAATGTACGATCACCCCTGTCGATCGCCATTTTACGTTAATCAGCGCTACAGTTGCCTGAAAGTTATGACAGGGTTCGGCCAGCCAGCGCATGCGTCATGACATGAAGATCTAGGTCAGCACACTGGTCAGCACACGCCGTATTTTCCGATCATTTAGGATAAAATCGATGACTTCCGTCCCGAGACACAGCTTCTACTGCTATTGGCATAGGCATGGTTAGCCTGACAAATAGCGTGACCTCCAACCCCATTTATGGAGGGGTAAAATCGGTGAAAGAAACCTTATCATATTTCGCTGCTTCAAACCTCATTAGGAAAGCCAATCTGTCGAACAATATCGAGCCAGTCACAGCCATGCTGCAGCTCGCGAACAAGGTCCTGCGGGTGACCAAATGCGTGTGCGAACAAATTCCTTGGCAACAAGTTTCTTGGCAAGCCGTAGCCTGGGCGTCAGCGTGGATGCTGCGAAGCGGTCTCCAGTCGGTGGGTACCAGAACTATGGAACACTTTGAAGAGTATTGCGACTGGCAGCACANAAATGTAGCAAGCAAAGCAGATGCATGACCAGCAGACCTTGATGTGAAGGAGAGGGGGCTGCCCCAGGGGGGCCTTGCTGAGCCCCTCCACCCTGATGCTCTAGGGCAAACTGAGCCAAAGCCAGACGGGCAAAAACATACAGATGGGGCAGGTGAAGATCCTGAGCCCTCTTCTCACACCTGCATGCAAATACTGCATTCGCTTTGCTTGCTATGTGGCAATGTGTGTGAGGACACACCAGGTGAATATCTGTATGCGTGAATTGTGTAAACAAGTAGCCACTCACGTGGTGACAGTGCAACATTGTGCCGTGAAACAACTTCTTGTACGGTCGCAAAACCAGGCTGCACTGTTTTTGAAGCTGCAAAGCAGCGTATACAACAGTCACCAAACCGTGAGCTGAGTATATACAAGCCCAATTTCGCAGGGATAGCTGCCACAGCACCACAGCTTGATGCAGCTCTGGAAGCGATGTCTGACATGCCCTTTGACTGCATTGACCGTTTTGCAGCGTTTTGTGATGAGAATGAGCAGGCACACCTTTTGAGAACCTTGACCAGCTGTGACAAGTGGGCTGCAGTTTGGCCCAAAGCTGGTGNGTCGTCCAGCCCTCTCGCAATGTGTCACAAAGTAGCGTGAAGGCTGTGTCGCAGATGCTGACGTTGACTGTTAGCGGCTGACATGCGCAGCCGGAGACGGATGTTGCCACAACCTAGTTGAGTTGATCTCTGTTTGCACGTTGATAAACCGTTGGTGACATTGTCGGAGGTGGCAACACCGCTCTGAAGTGTTCGGTCGAACTTCTATAGCTAATATAGCATGACAGGCATTTCCTGTGTGTCTTCGGGGCAACGTTGCGTTGTGGATCGTTCAGACATCGAGAAAGAAAATGATCACAAGGATTTGTGCACCTTTGGCAAGGCGGCCAATGTCGTAGCGACGCTTCGGCCAAAACGTAGTGCAAAGCTGCATAGCCTGAAAGGTGACAAGCTCTTCACCGTGCCTCCGTCAAGACCTGTCAAAGCACGCATGCAACTGGTAGCAACGACCGAGTTGCGGTATTGCCATAGCAGTCCCACATATGTATGACTTGATGACTGCATGCTTTTGCAGAGCGAGGAGCTCTACGCCCCCGGCGAAGACCTGTCCTTGGATTGGTTGGGAACCAGGTAAGCCCAATTGCAGTGTGCTGTATTGTCTATCTGTGCTTGAGCTCCAAGGACTGCTTGCAAGCACAAGCCTGTCAAGCCATGCAACAAACCTTTTGAGTAAAAGCACTCTATACCTGTGGCTGCAGAACATACCTGGCGCTGCATACCTGGATCAACTAAGGCTGCCTGGCAAGACACATCCTAATGTAGGTATAGGTTACAAAGGTGCTGCACAGGTAGACGTCTTTCTCATAACTACCAGAAATCACATGCCAACGATTGCAATGCACCTTGCAGCTTCTGGTACAGGAGTCATCAGTGCAACGTGCAGAGAGCGAGCCAGAAACACCAACAATGCAGAAGTCATCACAGTGTGGCAGGTGAATTCTTGGCTTTGTCAGCTGGCCCTTACCACAATAAACCCCTGACAATGCATCTTCATACAGAGGCCTTGGCAGGTTAGCAGGCAGCCCGCCTGCATTGCCAAAGCGTGTCTCAGTCTCGCCACAAGCCATGCCAGCAGGTGGCAATGCACAGCGATCTCAGTCGAAGTCCAGCAACACAATGTTGCTACAGGCAGTACCCAGCAGAAAGCCCTTTGTGAAAGCCAGGTAGAGCTTCAAGCTGTNTTGACAGACCTGCAACTGGCAATGCAGCTAAAACGGTAAGCCTGTGTCTTTGCAATACTTGAGGCCATGCCACTTGAGGAGTGTGCACAAGATACTGTGCAAGTCTTGTCACATTTGATGTGTTGCTGCTGCCAGGGCAAATTGACACTCAAAACCACTGAGATGGAAACCATCTATGACCTTGGGGTGAAGATGATAGAGTCCATGCAAAAAGAGAAAGTGCAGGCTGGTGATGTAGTAGCAATAGACAAAGCAAGTGGCAGGATCACCAAGCTAGGCAGATCTTTTGCAAGATCGCGGGACTATGATGCAATGGGTAGGTGTTGAGGCATTTTCTGAATGTTTGACAGGCACCAGCCCCTGCAGTTCACGCTGGCAAGCTGGAATGCAGAATGGAAATTTTGCAATATGTCAATATGATTCATATGTTACACTGCTGCATGCAGGCCCATCAACCAAGTTTGTTCAGTGTCCAGAGGGTGAGCTACAGAAACGGAAGGAGGTGGTGCATGTTGTGACTCTCCATGAGATTGATGTCATCAACAGCAGAACTCAGGTCACAATGCTACAACTGACTGTCCTTGCTCATCACCAAAGTGCCAGTCTCACCTTCCACGTGGTAGAAATGCGACCTTCATCCATGTTTTTTGCACAACTTTATACTGATTGCCCCATACACCGCTTAGGATTTATCCAGCCATGCAATCATGCAGCTGTACTTATTTTCTCGGCACCTTGCCCATCACTGCAGGACATGCTTACTTGATGACGTCTAGTTTCCATTGCCCCCCATATACCTGAAGGCTGCACTGTAGCTGGTAAGGCTTTATTATGCATTAGCCATGCAGGGCTTCCTAGCTCTGTTTGCTGGAGACACAGGCGAGATCAGACAAGAGGTTAGAGAGCAAATTGACTCTAAAGTAGCAGAGTGGCGAGAGGAAGGCAAGGCTGACATAGTACCTGGGGTCCTGTTCATTGATGAAGTACACATGCTGGACATGGAGTGTTTCTCATTCCTCAACAGAGCGCTCGAAAATGACATGTCACCAATCCTGGTCGTGGCCACCAATCGTGGCATTACAAAGATCAGGGGCACCAATTACAGGTTCAGCTTCAAAGTGCTGTTGTCACAGCCCTCGCAGCACACTGGCCTGTGGCTGTACAAATCAATGTGATGTGTATGCAAGCTTGCATGCTGTGGTCACAGTACTTGTGGCGCACTGCCTTCTTGTTGTTTGGAGGGTATGCAACATGACAAAATACAACATTACAGATGTCTGCCAGTGCATCTGCAGAGGAATCTTGTCAAGATTCCACCTTTTACTTGTAAATGCTAGTGGTGACTAGGCTTGGTCCCTAATCAAGTCATGCTAGCTGCCTTACTGGCTTATAGTGTTGCAGGAGTCCGCATGGTATCCCTATAGACTTGTTAGACAGGTTACTGATCATATCCACCCAGCCCTACTCAGAGAAAGAGCTACGGCTCATTCTGGACATTCGGTGTGAGGAAGAAGATGTGGAGATGACTGATGATGGTAAAGAGTTGCTCACAAAGGTCAGTCATATTTGACATCCTGACAAAACCCATGTGACGTCACTTGCATATGTGTAGTGTATCAAGTGCAGTGTTTTGTGACACATGTGACGCACTTGGGCATGGTATTGCCTCTTTCTTGATGGTGCTCTGCACTGACATTTTGCGTGCAGTGCACTTGCTAGGTATCGCATCATGAACCATACCAGGCAAGGTATGTGCATGCTAGCTACTGTTCTTTCCTTGCAGATTGGTAAAGAGACTTCCCTGAGATATGCCATTCACCTCATAACAGCAGCATCTCTCATAGCACAGAAACGCAAGTCGGCCGAAGTTGAAATTGATGACATCGGCAAGGCATACACGCTCTTCATTGACGTAAGGCGAAGCATACAATTCATGACAGAGTATCAAGATCAGTATATGTTCAATGAAGTACAAGATGAGGGTGACATGGATGGCGTCGAGGAGGGTTGATTCAATAAGTCAGGACGCATGAATGATTGCATAGGCTTTTGTTTGCAGTGCAGCGCTCCTTGCAGCATGTGATGCAGAGGCTGTGTTGAAATTAGATATCGAGTCCAACAGATCTGAACGACGCTTTGATTCCTTCCATGGACCTGCCTTTGCATAATCTGCAACCCTGCGCAGCGTACTGATTTAGGCTCTATGCACCCTCAGAACCAAGTTAATGATATCTTGAGCTGTGAGTCAAAAAGCCCTCACTGACACTGAACGCCTACAGAAGCTGGACAAGGCGATCCTGTTGAGCGAAAACGTTGTGTCCGGCCATCATGTATCTGAGTTGCCGAAAGTCATGTGTGAATGACATTATGTAGCACATGTTGACATGTTGGCCTTGCAGTCTTGACAACCTAATTGCAGCCTAATCTAAAGTTTAGAATTCCGAAACTGTGAGAGTCAGCACTGCAGTGCTGCATGAAGCCGGGACAGAAGTATGCCGAAATGTGTGTCTGCTGAGGTGAATGGAGGCAGCAGGAAAAGTGACATCTTGCAGGCCGATCCTCACGTTCCAAACACACACTGAATGCGTTTGAACCCCAGTGATCGTTGACATGGCCAACAGCTGAGATGCAGCAGGACGCTCCGGCTGCTTCCCAGACTTGGGCCCCTCGCGCACCGGACTTGACGTACTGGATGGGACAAGGGAAGCAGCGATGGCCAGAGCAAACTTGGCCAGCTGTGCTTGAGCAGAAGGGGGATGTCATGGCTGGACTTGAGCTGCAGGCTGCGAGTGTGCTCGTGCACCTGCTGTCGNTCAGAGAACTTTGTTGAATCCTGAGCTTGAATAATTGTTGTATCACCATGGGATTCTGATCTACAGAGGTTTGAGTGAAGCTGATTGTGCAGCTTTGCAAAACAACCTGCTGCACATGTGCAGGATTGATTGTGCTTGACTTCCAAGTGCCCTTGTGAGAAGAGACACTGTGACTTTCATCATGTTACACTGATTGTACACCAATCTGGCCTAATGCAGGCAAGAAGTAGCCTGAAAGCGCTGTGTTCAAGTGCAGCACCAAAATACAATCTTGCTGAAACATTTGTTGGGTACACTGAGTGATTTCACGTGACAATGGCATAAGATGAAACAAGTGCTTTTTTACAAATGTATATACGTAGGGCTTCTCACTCATCCATGTTTGCTACTTCAAGTGCATAGTCATCTCGCTCAATGAATGCTTTGTTTCTGGGGTTCGTCGCTTGCTGATTGAACGAGTCACCAAACTGCATATCATAAATCTCATCCTCCTCAACTGTTTCAAGAACCAGATCAGATCTGGGGTAGCCGACACACATGAGAGCGAAGCCTTTGTCCTTGAGCTCCTTAGATATGCCTAAGGCTTCGGGTTGTGACATTTGACCTTCCTTGACCCTGACTGCACAAGCTGTACAGCAGCCCATTCGGCAGGCGTAGGGCAGCAACAAGCCCTGATCTTCAGCTTCCCACAGAATGAACCTGCAAAGAAGGACTGACATACGGTGCCCTGTCACTTGAAACTTGCAAAAGCATGCAGAGCTCTGATGCACTATTAGTCAACAGTCTATCTTGCTGTCATGCATGCCAAAGATGTTTGCTACTTGCACCTTCAAGGTTGGGAAGGTGCGATAGTGACTGTCAATAGTTTCCTTCCAAACTCCCCTNCAACACTTCAGCCAGATGCTGTGTCAATGTGTCAACATTATGCTTGTCAAAGCACATGGGCGGCTTGATTTTGATGACTGTGTTGTGGTGGCCATCAGTGGACACAAGAACCTTGCTGGCCTTCAAGCTTTCCTTTACCCATTTGGCAGTTCCAGGTGCTGGCATCTGTGACTGTTGATCAGTAACCATCTCAATCCCCACGAACAAGCCAAGACCACGCACATGTCCAATGCATTGATGTACCTGCAGCGCACCACGCAGTTGTACTCAGCCACTGCCCATATCGATTGCGACGCACCCATGCATAGTATGCTGGTAAAGAAAAGACACACATGAACATCAGCAAGAGGTCGTGGACCACTGACTCTGCCTGTCCTAGTACACAGCTTGGCATAGTGACAGCATCAATCTGCTTTGCAGCTGACCGTGTCAGAGCCAACAAATGCAGGCTTGTCGCATATGCAGGAAGTTCTTGAACCTCTGTACAGCTAGCCCAGTTAATGCCAACATGTGCAGCTCATTTTGGCTTATGCAGGAAGCACTTGGCAGCTTCGTCATTTCATGGCAACAGACGCAGCTTGTCGCCCATGCAGGAAGCACCTGGAAGCCTTGTTGGCCAAGGAGCAGCTGGACACTGCAGACAGGGACAGCATGATTGAGAGGGCCCTTGCAGAGCAGAATGCCAAGCGGGATGCTGAGCTGGCGGCCCGCATTGCAGCAAGGCGCCGCCTGCAGGCTGAAGTCACCCTAGGCCAAGAGNATAGCCCACCAACAGCCTACCCCACCAACGGCCTACCCCACCATTGCAATCTGTTGCAAAATCATGTCGCTTGCCCACACTAACTTACATATAGAGTCGCAGATGGAATGAAGCGAGCGAGAGGGTTTGCAGGATTGAACACCAGACCGTGGCTGGAACGCATAACAGCAACTGGAGGTTGTGACTTGTGACATGCATTGTGACCTGGGTTGCAGATGCATATGGCAGTAGGCAGCGTTTGGTACTGCAGCTTCTCAATGGGCAGGGCCAAACAGGCTGCCTAAGATGCAACAGATGCATATTTTGGTCGCAGTCATGCATTTTTTGCAGGNAGGGCAACAAAGGCAATCCTGACAGCGGCTAGCAAGCAGCTGACAGATGCCGCTTGCTGTGCTGTCCAGTCACTGCTATGTGTGACACTACAGCACAAAAGCAGAGAGCACAAGCAGTAAGTGGTCACAGCATCTGTAGGGCTACATGCTTGCTCTGTGTACACAGCCAGGGTATGTGTGCTGCAGCAATCTTAGTCCATCTGACTCGCGATGCTTGATTGTGACTTGTCAATGCAAAAGCCATTGTGGCATATGCCGAGTGAAACAAGGCAAACGAGCAAGTACGCTGCAAAGGGACATGCTGTTGCAGACCAACATTCAAAAAAGGGTAATGTGACCTAACCTCAGGAGTATAAAACCATATTTAGTGTGAGTGGGGCCTGCATTAAAAGCGACAGCCTTTTTGACACACTTCAGCCACAAGTTGGCTCAGGTGGCTTTTTGTTGCAGAATGACAGTGTACCTACAATGATGGCCTGTGGCGAACGAGCAAAAGCCATCAGCAGTGCACCAGCGGTGAAAAGCACATCACCAAGCAGCAAGGCTGATTTGCGGCCAACCTTGTCGCTGAACCAGCCTCCGATGGCAGAGCCTATACCAGCTCCNCAAGCCAACAAACTGCAGCAGCGAGGGCAGGGCTGCCAAGCCTAGCATCCACCTGAAGGCCCAGCACAAATGTGTACCTGCTTCCGAACTTGATTCACAAGTTTGTAGGCATTGACAAACTATGATGCCGACACTCGCAGGTGATATGTGCAGAACGCTTGGCACAAGCTCAATGGTGTGACATATAGCAGTGGGTGACAAGGCTGTGTCCATTATTTGCAATGCCTTTGTTGGGGGCAGTNCTCCCGTCAGTTGCAGTCCGGTCTGCTTCTCTTCGATCGGGATTGCGGACACCCAACCCGGTATCTGCAATCGTCTGGGTATGATGTCTGAGCAAACCGTCTGTGATGCAGGAGAAGCAAGCAGAGGCAGCGGCAGCTAAGGGCACAGCGCCACCAAAAGCAACTCTTGAGGGGGATGAGGGGGAAGACCTTGACCCCAATTTGTATCACGAACGGCGAGTGAAAGCTGTCAAAGCTGCCAAGGACGCCGGCGAGCATACCTATCCGCATAAGTTCCACGTCAGCATCAGCTTGCCGGAGTTTGTGCAGAAATACGAAAGCATTCCAGAAGGGGACCATGTTGAGGATACAACAGTCTCAGTTGCAGGCCGCATATACAACAAGAGAGCCAGCGGCACCAAGCTAGTGTTTTATGATCTCCAAAGCGATGGTGTCAGAATACAGGTCATGGCTGATGCAAGGTATGCTTCCTGCTGTCTTATCATTCANCCTTCTAGCTTTGCAGCCTCTTCAGCCCTCAAGTGTTTGATTTCTTGTGGCCACGCAAGAGCGTATGACCCAAAGAAGAGAATTGCAACAGTGTCAAAGAATGGCTTGGGGCTGCCCTTGTCGATGTATTGTACTTTGTAATTTTGGAGCCATGTGTTGAATCTTCCAGACACTTTGCTTGTCGTCAACTNGTGATGCCAGCACAGAAAAGTGCATGCAGTGCAGGCGAGGTGTTTGGCGGAATTTCAGTCCCAGCTGGGGGCAATGACACCCAGCATTTGCTGCAGGCATTGGCCAAGAATTCTGCGCAGACTACATTCAATTGCCTTCGGGGCCCTTGGGCAGCCGTCTATTGGGATCATTGCTCTAGAACTCTCTGGTTTGGCAAGGATGTCTTAGGTGTGTCATCATGCCCTGTGCAATGTGCATATGTGCTTACAGAGTGTACACAGCCTCAATTCATTGAGGAAAACGTGCTTCAGGCATCAATGCGCAAGCATTTGGCTTAATCACACCTGTTTTGTTGATGCATAGCAAATCGTATGAAGACTGAGCATTTGCTGCATTGTGCGCCCTTGATGGCCAAATGCATAATACGGCAAAAGCACTGGTTGGACCCAGAGCATGCAGGTGGGTAGTTTGCATCCCAGTTGCCTTGACTTGAACACCCAACACGTTCAGCCACTAATTCAGAAGTATGTACATCGTACATTGTATGCAGGCCGGCGAAGTCTCTTGGTTCACTACCCTGTCTGCCCTGCTGATACCTTCTGTCTGGCTTCAACTGCGCCTCTAACACATACCAGCTCCCGCAGTGGCTCTACCAAAGAAGCTGCTGCAAACTGTACTGGTGGCCCCAACACAACGTGGCAGGTGAGTGCACTTCCCCTTCCTCTGCTGACTGCAATTGCATTACATCATATCTGTCATGTTTGGACAACATTAGCTGGGTCAAGAAGGCGTCTGAGTGTAAAACACTATATCTGCATGCTCAGATGCACTACTCAAGAAACGAGCATGACAATTGACAATGATGAGTGACAATTGTTAGTATGACAGGTATTAGTATGACAAATGAGCTGTTGCCACGAGAGTTGCTGCATCGCCCTGACTTGCTGGCAATTTAGGATGGGGCGACTCTGTAATTGCAGCTGTGTTTCTTTTTGCAAGACCACATTGATGCTCACTGCTTTTCTCGCAGCCAGATTATGCACTGACTGTTGGTGGGAGGGAGCCGACAGGCAAGATGTGCTTGCAGGAGCTGAGACCAGGTTTGTATAGTCTGCACATACCCGTACAGGCTTCTGAAANGGCAACAGATTGTTGGCAACACAGTGTTGGCAACACATGTAGGTGGTGACAACACAAGAGTCAGAAACCCAACCTGCGTCATAAGGGCTGAAGCAGGGAAGTGTTTTGCCAGAGGCCATTCTCGGAACACGCCTGCCTTCCAGCTCTTGTTGCCCCAACAGGCAACTGATCTGGCTGAAGTTGACCAGGGACCCTTTGGCCCCCGTGACAGTCATCAGGGACAGGCAGTTGTGTGGGAAGGGCTTGATCTGTCCCTTTGGCAGACACACCTGCACAGACAGACATCACCATGACTGTGACCGCTGCCATGAGAGCATGCAAATATTGGTAGAACAGCTTATGAGGTGGGCGCAAGGCACTACATCAGTCACAAGNTTTTCTGATGCGTGCATGACAGATATGTGCAGATAGATTTTGCTTGATGCGATGTGTATGCACAGGAAGGCGCATTGCAGCACTAGCGGTGTTCAGTCACGCATGCCTTGCAAGTACTGAAAACAGCAAGATGCACATGCATTAACTTCTCACAGATGCACATGCAAGTCTGAGCCTCATTGTGTGCATATGTTTTGGCTCTTAGCCTACTCACAGCCAAGTGAATAGGCATTTTGGACAGCGAGCCGCCGAAAGGTTGGTGTATTGTTGAGAAACACACATGTAACTGGATGTGGTGAAGTGTGTTGTCCTATTTTAGCCAGACTCTGCTTATGACATGGCATGGAATGCAGCCTTTTGAAGTATTTATACTGATCAATGCTGCTTGTGACCTGTGTAGATGGCTTTACTTCAATGCATGCCATGTGCAGCACCTCTTGAGATGTCTCAGCTACTGAATGGCCAATGTCATCAACCAGGGCTTTGATCTTCGCATCCAAAATGGTCTTCAGAGCTGCACGCTCTTTGGCAAAATTACTACTTTGCTCACGTAAGACAGCGAGCTCACTAGTCTGTTGTTGCAGAGTCACCTGCAAAACCTCGCTCCCCTGCAACAGTACACAAGCATGNGGCGACTGCCTCAAAGGCTGACTCAAGGGTTGGCAGCAAGGACAAGCCTAGTGGCAGATCCTCAAGAAGCATACCTTCGCACACAAACAGCAGAAACAGCACCACTTGCAGCAGTGGTGACAGCAAGTTGATAGGTGGTTGACCTGACCTTATGTGAATTCATTAGAGCCCTGTCTTTTGCTTGCTATGTATAAATTNTGTAACGCATATATGTACACCGTACAAGTGCACAAAGGCCGTTGCAATCGGGCTGCTAGAACAGTTTCAGTTGGCCACTGCCTCGGTGGCCTTGACTTGTTCCTGCAACATTGTATAGAGAGCGGGCGAGGACCAGGGCCGTGCAGAAGGTCTTCAGCCCGTTACTGCGTTTTTGGCTGGGCAAGGTCAGTTAAACTTTATCCTTGCCACAGGTTGCAAGTTCCTGCATGATCTATTCAGGCAGTTGCTCTGCTCTCTTAGCAACAGCTACGTCCCAAGATCGATCGCTTTGGTGCCGGTGTCTTGCTCGTCAACTGTCTCAGTGACCAGGGTGCTGTCACACAGGTGGTCAGGCAAACGGAGGCATGAGCAATTGATCCTCAAGACCTATCGGCACCAAGACTGTGCTATATTGCTTGAGCCTCGCCCTTGCAAGTTTGCAAGCGCGGCAGGTAGGTTGCTTGCTGATGTTTTCCTATCCAATGCTCACCTTCGGGCGGTCTGCTTTCTGCTATCTAACCTGTCATCGCACTCGTCAAATTGACGTGTGACGCTGACGCTGTACATAATGGGCCCGATCAGCGCTGAATTTCGAGGCTGAAAGGGCTAGCGTGAGCCGCAGCAAGTCTTGCGCAAGCAGTAGAGCAATTCAAAGAGTCGTTGTCTGTTNATGTGGGAGAGTGATAGCATGCAGATCTACCACACAGAAGAATGTGTCTGCAGCAACAAAGTTACTGATGTGTGAGGCTGTTCATAACCAGCCAAACCAGTGTGTGGATGTGATGGCTTGAATGCATGTCATCAGACAACAGGATCCTGGACAGGACAGTGTTGCACAGAAGCAGAGCATGCTGACTCACCGTACAAGTCTTGCAACTTGACCCAGTTGCGAATGGCTCCAAGGTAGTTGCCCAAGTGCAGTGTGCCTGTGGGTTGGACCCCTGACAACACGCGTTTCCTGCGCGAGCACCCCCTCTTCACCATTGTGCTGTGACATGTGAAGATGCATTTGAAGCCCTTACCGTCTTGCAGTCGCAGCTTGCTGTGTGGTGCTGCTGTCTGTTTGAAGAACAGGGCTTGCCGTGTCAACAGCATCAGTTGCGCTGTGGCTGGCATAACACCTGGCCTGTCTGTGTTTGGCTGTAGCGCAGCCACACTGTGGCAAAACGGATAGGTGTGGTCGCTGGCACTTGTAAAATGACTTTCTTGTGGTAAGATGGTGTAAGCAAGTTGACATGCAACGGTGTGCCTGTCCCATTCTGAAGCCCATAGACGCTGGCATGACACTGATCATAAGTGCTTTGTATATCAAGCTGTAAAGCTTGTATCAGCACAAAATCAGGGCCAGTCGGCTTTTCAAGAAAGTTTCATTGGTAGTGAAACGCTTGCTATACTCAACTGATGGCGACGTGCGCCAACAGGACTCACAGCTTGTTGTCGAGCACAAGTAACATGTACTGTCACTTCGCACTCATTTTGGCAACAAAGCTATTCTAGTCTGACCTGGCAATTCGCCACTCGCACGCGCATTTCGTGCACAGTTAGAACGCTGTGTGTGCGCCCAGATGTGCAGTTCCGGTGCTGTGTTTCGGAGCCCCCCGATCCATACACACCCCAAGGATATCCTTCGGTGCATGCATGTGCTGAAACAAGGCCTGTGAAATGTACATTGGCAAGAACCAAAAGGTCCACAGTATCCATGATTACATCTTGGTACCTTGATTGTGTATATACCACTTTTTCTTGCCTTTAATCATCAGCAGTGATGCCAGAAACTGGTTGAGAAATGCATGTTGTTCGTAGAAGCTGCACAAGGCTTTTAACTTTGCAGAGCAGCCGGGCAAACGAGAAACAAACAGAGCAAGGATGAAACAAAAACTTAACGGTGACTCACTGCATAGTTATGGATGCAGCTATCATTCTGGCAGGACACACCAACCCTTAAGGACACACCACAACCTACTGACATGTAAAACTTGCGACCCACACAACTTTTAGTTGTTCGGATTCTGCAAAACCATCTGCAAACTTCACAGAGGCACCTGTAATGTACAACTCTGCCTCGTGTGACAACAAGCACCAAGCTTTGACGTCCCAAACATATCAGTCCGAGAGCTGTTCCTCTGCAAGTCTATACTCTGCACATTNTGCACAGTAGCTGAAGAGCCTGACAAGGTTACAGGCTTCCTTTTTCAATTGTCATTCTCTAGTCCTAAACAAGGCAGCACAGCACTGTTCCATAATTTAAATTGGTTATAGAGTCCAGGGTCATGTTATCATGTCCACAGCAAAGATGCGCTGTATGCTTCTGACAAACAGCCAGCTTGCATAATGTATTGTCATTTACAAGGAGCTGCAGTGATAGACATACAATAAAAGCATTAAAGGTGCAAATGGTCGTACGCAGCATGCGCAGGCATCTCTTGTCCTGTCAGTCATGGTCCAGCATCAGTCAACAACTCTCCAAGGCTGACGCTGTTGACCTTCTGAGCTGGTCTCGACACCAGCCTTACAAACCCTTGGCCAGACTTGGTGTATACTATCTATTGTCTACAATACCACCCAAAGCGTGAGTTATGACCTGTCCCAGGTGCCTATAGATATTGACATCACTAGCGAGCTTTATGTTACACTCTGACACATTGTTCAGACGACATGCACAATTGTCGGTGCTCTCTGCATTCACAACAGTGAAGTTACAGGGTTGATCACCATATTTGTGCCACACTGCACACCATCAAGCTGTATAAAAGGGCTGTATAGAGCTGTATAAAAGAAAATGAGGCACCACACACAATACTGTACACAAGCAAAGGATGTTTTGCAGCAGTTTGTCATGCCTGTTGCATAGCGCTTTCTATGCATTGCAGCAAGTAGTCATGCAGCTGCTCCATGGTATCTGAGAAGTTGGCCAAGTCCAGCGTGACCACTGGCACGCTGCACTTGGCAAATGATCGGAAGTGATCCTGCAGTAGCTGTATCCTTCTGTAGGTGGCATCTGCTGATGCGGTCATTGCCTGATCAGAAACCTCTGCGTCATCCATTTGTCCACAAACAGCCTGCAGCAATCTGTGCTTGCGAATGACAATTTTCAGGTGGCCAGACACTCCACACCTGCACAACCTGACGCAGCAGATATACGCACATTTGCAATTGTGTCATAGTATAGGCAAAGAGACGGTCTCATGCAAAGGCTGTATCACTTAGGCTCACCATTTGACGTGAGTACCATTCTTCAACCATCACTTTGTGGTCCTTGTCGTCCATAGTAACCACAATGGGCACAAAAACTGGCGTGCCACAAGCTTTGTCCTTGACTTCTATTGTCATGCTAGGCTCAGCTGTTGTTTCCACTTCCTCACCCTGGAAACCAAGTACCAGTCTGCATGGGGTCGGGTAGCTGCTGTCATGATAGTGCACACAGGTGATGGAGCATGTTCACACAAGGGTGCTGTATATCTGACTCATCACTCACAGGAGTAGCAGTACATTAGTGAGGCTGAAGCTTGTGCAGGTTTGCAGGACACACCAGACAATGAATGTTGATACAGTTGCTGGGATGTCAAGCATTGATTGCAACAGTCACTCCTTTCATGAGCCTGTAAGTGCACCTGATTTGCGTGTTGTGTAAGACGGGAAGTCTCTTTAGCTTCTTTGTCTGGTGCCTCAAGGGCAATTACATCTGGTGCACGATGCTGCACCTCTTTGCATGTGGCAGGATAAACAGAGTCTGTCCTTGGTGCTGCTTCAGTGATGCAGTCTTTGTCAGCTTGCTGATGCTCAGGAGAGGTTCTGTCCTTGTCTTCCTGCAGAGTGTTGTCCAGGTNGGGATGCTTTTATGCAAGCAGCTATACCTCCAGCTTGTCATTGAGCCCGAGTTTGACATCAGGCATGCCACTCAGGAACACCTTCATGACAATCTTGCCATTAACGTCACACCGCAGCACAGTGCCCTTGTTGCTCATGAGCATGTTGACCTGCACAAGGCAGCACATTGTCAAGGGGACAGTAGTTGTCTTGGGCTGCAGGCTAGCAGCCTTGGGTTGCACTGTGTGCTAGTTGTATTGCAACAACCTCAGGTACACATGTGGGTCTTGACCAAGTATGTCAAGCATTGCTCAAGTCAGTCCAGCTCTGATAGCTTTGATGCTATGGCTGCCTGGTGTGCTATGTTGCTTGTACAAACTTGGCTGTTCTCCTTGCTAGAGCAAGCAGCCTTAACCTGTGGTTGTGTTTGGTGACCAATGTAGAATAAACATGAACCTCAACAGCTTGACACATGCGGCTCCCATGAGGTGGTCAGCACAATGGTGCATCCTATAATTGCGACATGTTATGAGGTGAGCCATCCCAGCAATGTTGCATCTTAGGCAAAATGCGAGATGCAGAGCAAGCTGAGCCACGAACTTCCAGAACACAGTGCCTTTACGGGGACATGCAGCGAATGTGGCTCTTGTACCAATCCTTGTACTGCTACTGTTCAAGAATTTTACCAGGCGAGGTCTGCGAGACATACCTGCTCCACAATGTCAAGGAACACTTCGTTCTTCTTATATCGCAGGTTGTCCTTGCGCCAGCCCACTGCTCCAGTCACCTGTGAACCAAGCTGCCTTTGTATCCATACCATTATGACTGCAACCTCTACTACATGGCAATGTCTGCGCTGTCACCAACATGGAAGCAAGCTGCAGCGTGTTTAGCACAAGCCTGCACAGTATCCCACATCAGCGTGCATGTCTGTCACGATATGCAAAGCATCCGCGTCAGATTGATGCGAGTTGTCCTGATCAAGCTTGCTGTTTGGTCATGGGTAGCAATGGAAGCCCTTGATATCTTGTATCAATGCTAGTTAGAGCCAGACAGCAGACCTGCAAGGTGGAGCTGGCAGCTTCTTGTTCCCTCTTGAGCTTGGCTGACTCAGTGATGAATCCCTTCTGGAATATGTACTGCTTCAGGATGTTGGCATCTACCACCTAGGCATTAGTATGACTATTGTTGACAACGATTTCGTACATGATTTGCACAATGGGCAATGGATATACAGCAAACAGTGCTGAGGGTGCACCATGAGTCAGCAGTTAGTCAGTACCTGGGGATAGCCAAAGTCCAGTATTTCATCCAGAAGCTCGTATATGAGCACAAAGTTGCTCTTGATGCTTTGCTCGCTGAATTCACCCCCAAAGTAATTCTTGAACAACGCCACAATCTACAAAACACTGTGATCGTGGAGCCTTAATGCTGGTGGGGCACATGTGCTGCAGCATGAGCTTAGCCGGCACAACAGGTTGTCTGACCTGTGTCATGAACTGGAAGGATAGCATGACATTGGCATTGCTCTTTGTGACTGCCAGTATGTATACGTCATTGTGGCGCATGTACATGAAGCTGCAAGACCCTAAGACCCTGACAGGACTGGAAGTCGAAACGTGCTCTGTCTCCTTCGGAGAATTGATGATATGTGTTCGGAAAGCTGTTGCCAGGTTTCGCCTGCAGGTATGTGTATACCACAAGTAACAACACCCTCCAAACTAGTGAACCGGCTGACTGACTTTGTTCGCATTCAGAGATGTGAGCGTCGAAAGATGACTGTGCTTACTCGACATCGTCTCGGTAGGTCCTCTGTATCAGTATATCGCCTTTCAAGTTGAGCATATACAGGGCAGCGCAAGCACACGCCATAATGCTGCTGCCCTGGCTTCCCCTGGCTGGGTCACCAGATCACAAGAGGGGTGCCGAGATGCAGCGCTCCTTGCGCTGTTTGCAGAGAGAACAGGCTTTGACCAGTACCTGATGACCTGACTTGATGGAGATGAGCTAAGAGACCTAGTCCGTAGCTGCGCTACACACTACACCACGACTCGCAAGTTGGTGCAGTTTCTCAGCCCTTGATGTGGTGATCTGATGTATTTGCGTATTCTCACTGGGAACAGTCTCACACAGATCGCGCACAGCTCAGCTTGTTGTTTGCATCCGAATTTGTCAATTTTGCCAGTAGGCCTCGAGCGTTTTGCCGCAATTTGGTAAAATGATCGTGCGTACAAGTTGCGGTTCAATAAAGGCCCAACGACGCGAACTCGACTGCNCCTAAGCAACGATGTGCCTGCAGCTGTTATGCCGTAGTCGTGATCCAGCTGTTGTTGAGGCTGCAAGTATTAGCAGACGTCATCTGCACAGGAGCCTTGCCAGCAGAGCTCGGTGTGGACCTCGAGCCCGAAGTGGAGTTGATTCGTATATTAGCTAGAATGGTACAGCAGTGGGCCAATGACACCACCGCAGTCACTGATATTACAGAGGTCATCTTCGCCCTAGGCAGCCCTTTCACAGAGTTTGGCACGCAGCATTGTGCAGCAGACGCGATGATGCGGCTCTTAGGCAGGGTGGATTGTGGGCTGCAGCACTACCCTGAGGTAAACTTGCTGCTTCAGGTGCCGAAACCTGTCAGATTATGCTTTTTGCAGGCTGACGGGCAACTTTGTGTTGCAGACACAATCCACCTTGAGGCGCAGCCTGGGTACGCATGTGTTCAAGTTTGAGGTGTTCCCCAACGGGACTGCAGTGTACAGGGGCCACTCCAGCATGGAAGGGTTGCTGCTGCATGACTACAGGCTGTCTGCTGAGAGGAGCAACATGCAAGCCAGGATGTAGTGGCGCGTAGCCATGCACTGCTGCTGCCGTAGACATAGCTGGCATTGCTAAGCCAAGCTGAGTGTATGACAAGAAGCCGAGTGCTTGCTGTGGATCAGGAGTAGATGGGATTTGGAATGCATTGACTGCTGGTGCAAATCTTGGGTCGTAGCCTTGCTGTTGCCTGACCATTGATATGGGCGCATGCATATGCACGGTAGGCATTTGCAGTGGCAAGTGTACAGGGCTGGGGGCATGCCTTGCAGCCCTTGCATATCCCTGTGCAGGCTGACCAAGGTTGCCGGCAAGCTGTGGGCGTGGACCTGGAGCAAGGGGTNACTGACAAACTGCCATTACACTGTAGGCAGTCTTGCCAGCAAAGAGTGTGTTTGGAGCACAGCATCACTTCATTGTGTTGGCAATCGCAGTTACGGCGGTATGCCCAGTCCTGCTGATTGGCAACTTCAGGTGAGGTGTGGAGTGGCATTGCATGCACATTTCAAAGGCTCCATGCTGTTTTGCATGCACCTGATTGCTCATCCATGTGCGCCTCGTGTTGCTGTTCCTGCAGGCATCCAGTATGCTTGTATCCCAGTTGCACTGTTTTGAAGCTTCTGCTGCTGGTTTGTTAGTTGTGCGACTTTTTCTTCGTGTGCTGTGGCTTAGTGTTGTATCAAGTTGGTGGCTTGCCGTATCAGGCCTTCACAGTCAAGCGTGACACTTGTGTATGCAGGCATGTCAGCATCTTGTCCATGCTAGGAATCACATGTACCAGCATCTTGGTGGTCTCAGTGTTTGGGGCTGCAGCAGCTGACCCTCATAGAAAGCACTTGCCACTGCAGGTGATGCAAGTCACGCTGCTTGACATGAGCAAGAGCAAATTTCACCAGACAATCCTTAACGCGTGCTACCCTCGACTTTTGCAAAAAAAATGGCACAACATGACTAGTGGATGTACATTGCTGCAGCTAAAGCCATACCGACATACCCAACTGTGCCTACAGCTAATGCTGGTATTGTGAGCTTCTGCAATTTGTGCTCATGTCTTGCCAGGGTCTGTGCTATCAGCCGCAAGCAGCACCGTTACAGGCTGAATACTGAAATGCCAGTAAGACTTTGCATGGTTATGATGTTTCCAGATCCTCAGGAAGCTTTGGCCTGTTACAACGGAGCACAATCCTGACGCAACCTGCTTGAGCTATGTGGAGAACTCAATGTTCGGCAGCAAAACAGATAAGCTTCTTCAGCACACTGTGGTGCTTCTCAGCAGCTTGGTTGCACAGGCAACTCACACTCTGCCCAATCATGCAAGTGCTTTGCAGCAGGAGGCAAGAGATATACTGGAGCGTACACAGGCACTCTTGATTGCAAGGGAGGCACCCATGCGGAGAAAGCCTGCGTTGTGACAAATGGAAAGTCTGAATTGCTGTATAGTATGTGCTCGTATATTTCACACTTTTCGTACAGCTACCAGTAGATTAGCATGGCTTTGTTGCTAGCACATATAGAGCATGACACAAGGCCATCACTTTGCACTGGGACCGGCTGTTCAGACAAGGCTAGATCTTTGCACAAGCATGAGCCTGTTCGACATGGTGTCAAGGAGCATTTCATCAGGAGGTCTGTATTGAAAGCTTGAAAAGCCAAC
Source organism: Trebouxia gelatinosa (assembly GCA_000818905.1). Lineage (NCBI taxonomy): Eukaryota > Viridiplantae > Chlorophyta > Trebouxiophyceae > Trebouxiales > Trebouxiaceae > Trebouxia > Trebouxia gelatinosa. Next base: position 5,069,411 of record KN805369.1, on the reverse strand, counting down.
AACATCAAGGGCGGAAGCTGAAGCCAATTGTAACAATGTTTCCAGTCTATGCACAGCTTTGCTATAGTGCTGCTATGCAGCTTCAGCAACGCTGGAGGAGTGATGCACTTGGTGTTTTGCTGTTTTGTTGCTGCTTTANGGAGAGCTGACAAGCATGGTGGCAGCTGGGTGGCAATGCATATCTTGGCCAGTCACAGCTTATGCACCTCAGCTAAGACATGCTGAGCAATGACGACTGGGACTGGAGCACACAGACTCAGGAGCAAGGGTCTCCTCACATGCCTGACCCTTGTGACAGGCCTGAACTCGTCACTTGCCTGCAGCGAAAGGGCCAGGCCTGTTCTGATGTCTGAGACCTCATATGGGCCGCTGCCGTATTCTGACATCCACAGACGCTTCCCCGCCTTGCCTGCTAGGGCTGCTAAGCCTGCCTGCCATGTGACTGCAGCCGCCAGCATCACAGTAAGCACTTCAGCTCTGCCACCAGCAGCAGCAACACTGAGCAAGCAAGTGCAGCCAAAGACAGATCAAGTGCTGCAAAACTTGCTAGTGCGCAGCCAGCTGCCACTCCATCTGCATTGTCCGGCGCTGTGACAGCTAGGCAATCAATGCAGTCTGAAACAGGTCAGTAACACCTGCAGGATGCCTGTTCATGCTTGAATTGCTTGGGCTAGATAGGCTCCTGCACACAGTATGTGCAAATTAGCCTTGCAGTCTTCCAATTCGGAAGGGAATACATCACCCAGTGTATAACGTGCACGATGCATATCATACGCGTACATCCACATATCTTCAAATTGCAATTTGATTTGTTTCTGCTTCTTGGCAGATCTTGGTCNTTGATGCTTGATCATCAACACCTTTATGTTCATGCGGATGAAGCGGTTTGTGCAACCTAGACACAAAGGTAGAAGGGTACCTGCAAGCGCAGATGTCGCACTTGAAGCGCACTTGGCAGAGCTGAAACTGCAGGTTGGGGTCATTCAGTGCCATGATGTCAGAGTTGTCTTTGCATACTGGGCAGTTGCGGCACGGTGGGGTCTTTTCTCGGCATTGGCATTTCCTCAGATGCAACCTGCATGCACGGTTTTGTGGTTGCTACAGCCAGTGCTTATCATGATGCTGTAGGTGTGCTTGCAATCTGGGCATTCTCAGCGCAGAGGTTTCACAGTCCTTGGATGTCACTGTTCTGGATTGCTACTCTGCTCAATGCACTCCTTTTTACAACGCGCCATGCTGATTGAGACCCAACCTGACATGGTAGTGTATCAGGACATGTGTGCTATACTGTGCTGCATTGCTTTGGAGATGCAAAGGCTCTTCTGACTGCTGCACTGTACTTGCTGTGCTGTGCTACCGCTCTGTGCTGCACATTTGCTGTGCTGTGCTGTCCATGCACAATTTAGTGGTAACAATGCTGGGACAAAACGCTCCCTTGTTGGTTGACACATGTCTGCATAAAATGCATGGCATACAACATGTGGGCTGCAGCGCCAACATCAACATTCCATGCAGGCCATGCAGGCCATCGTGTAGAACCTATAGGCACTTGGGAGTACACACGTGCCACTGCAAGATGTGCGTTGTTTGGCTCATTTGGGTTTCCGTCTGTGGTCACATCATCAACAAGCACGACGTAGCACCAAGAAAACCCACAAGTCGACCTGCTGAGATCAGGTGGAAAAATCGTGAGTTGCTTTGTGCATGCAGGAACATTGATTCTGCTGGCCTCTGTGCTTTTGAGCCCAATTGGCAGTGGAGGGCTCCCTGCCAAGCCTGCTCACCCCCACCGAGATGAAGAAGACAACTTGCAAGCTGCTGGGTATGGACCTTCAGTGCTGAGCATTGTGTGTGTTTTCAGGAAGGGCAGGCCAAAACTGAAATCACCCGTCCGTCCCTGCTGTTTTGGCACTTACATGTGTGGGTCATACGACCTTGTGTGTCACCCTGAAATCCAGAGACAACAGCACAGAAATGTGTAGCCCTTGCCCAGCCCTTGCTGAGCCCTTGCTAATGTACTGTCAACCACACAAACCCTCACATGAAGTGATTTGATTCGTGAAAAACTTGATGTTCCAGCAGTGCCCTGGTTGTCTTGCTTGCCAAAACATATGCTGCTGCTATTGCACTCTCTTNAAGCAACAACAAGTCAGTACTCAAGCCATACTGCTATCACATGCTATGTGATAACCTTGGTCAGCTAAACCAGATGCTGTGTTGGCCAGCAGGTGAAGACATGACTCATATGTTCCCTTACACAATGTCAAGACTTCCAATGCATGTTCACATGGATGGTCAGCATCACATGTGCTGGACGCATAGTGACAAGCAATGCCATTGATACAGGCAACATAGGTTGCAAGGGTGCCGGCAAGTGCTTACAGGCAAAACCCATTCTTTTTTGGACCAGACTCCAGAGCCAAAAGGCCATGCAGTCCTGCCAGACCGGCTGTCAAACCTCTTCTTCCATTCTGCTGCATCCACTTGCTGAAGTGCAGCAATGTCATGCTGGACATCAAGCAAACCGCCGTCCCTTGACCTGTACACTACGTCATCAAGGGAATACTGCTCACTGCTGTCCTTCCTTCCTGCTTTGACTGAGTTGAAGGGAACATATAGCGAGTGGAAAGCACCCTTCTTGTCAAGCGGTTCTGCATGTGAAAAAGCGTTTATTGAGGTTGGGTTTTGCTACACTGACTTATTGCAGTGCCTGTTCAAGGACTTACCTCGTTTGGTCGCTTTTGCTCGAGGACCACTGGACTGCTCCTGTGGTAGCGGTGTTGCGTCTGCTGCTTGCTCAGCTTCAAGCTGATTCACCTGCTGAACTGCCTGTACGTGTAATCTGCAGCTGCGCACTGGGACGTGACCAGGGAGCTGTCTTGCTGCAGAGTGGATGTGAACACCAGCGGAGTGGGTGTGGCAATCATGGGAGTGGTTGTACCTTGAGCTTGCGGGCCTTTTCATACTTGGCCAGATCGCTGTCAGACTTGAAGGTGGAGTTGGCAGCCAGCCAAACATACTTGAAGTCCTTCTGGCTGATGGGGTCCTTCCAGTAGGCCAGCCAGGTGACTGTCTTGTCATGCCGCACCTCAGCCCACTTCTGGCCAGGGTATGGGTGCTCAGGGACAGGCTCGCCTTTACCTACAACACCCTACTATGTTTAGGACTATGTAGTCACGTTGCTGCTCTTATGGCAACACGATATGGACTTGTGCTATGATGAAAGTCTCAGATCTGCTCAGTGGACTCGGCTGTCTCAGGTACACAGGGAGAAGGCTGACTGATTGTGCAATTATCAGGCAACAGAGATGGCACACATATAGTATGGGCACATGCATCCACAACTCTGTCTGCTGACAGGTGTCGTGGCTCCTAGGCAGGGGTGTGCATCCTCGTCAGCACATGCACATGAACATAAGCTTTCCCTGTGGATTCCTGCTGACAAACACACAAAGAAAGCTTCTGCTAAGGTGCATGTGCTGACAAGGAAACACACCCCTGCACTAGGGTCATATGCAGCATTGCAACTACAACTACACCACTGGCATATAAACTTACCTATATTGATTGTGATGTCCCGCGGATATATTCGTCGCTTGAGTTTGCCCATCTTGGGGTGCTCCCCTCGACCCCTAAAAAGCCCAGGGGGTTCCACCCTGAAGTTGCCCACCTGCATTGCAGTGACTGGTCATATTGCATGGCATGAACCTGCAAGCTTTGCAACGCAACTGAGCTGAATGAACCACTAAAGCTACTTCAGAGCTTGCATACCACCTGATGCAGCCAGAAATGGCCAACTCACCTGTTCAATGCGGTCGTCAACATGTGCAGTCTTGTACTTGGCCTCATTCCTGTCTTTCTCTTCTTTGATCAGCGTCTTTTCCTGCAGGCGCATCAGCCAACATGTCCCACACAGCTTGCAATGGCCCAAGAGTTGTTATGGTACAGCAAGAATTTGCACCGCTCATGACAAGACAGCCTTGTGTTTGTTGATGATTCAAGACGCAGGCAGATGGCTGTGTCATGCAGTCATTTGTGCGACACGATGTCATCAGACCAGTGCCATGTCCATGGCAGCATACCTCCTTTGTGNTCTCTGAGTACGCCTGCTGTTGACTGTATCCAGTGCTCTGCTCTTGATCATTATCCTGTATTGACTCTGCAGAGTCTCCAGCATACAGTGGATTGGACAAGGCAGATTCCATGTTGGAAAAGCCTGCGGGGTAAGCTGAGACCTCTGGCAGAGGCGGGAGGAAGGTGTTTGGCGAGGCAAATGCGCTGCTGTCATGCTCATAGGGTCTTGAGAAGACCTGCCTGTCACCAGGAATTGGTGACTCAGCAGGGCGGTATGAGTCATGTATGGAGCGGGCGCTGGACCTGGCACTGGGAACTCGATCATGTGACACCTGTATACAGAGGGCAGGGCCAGTTTCAAGTCGCACAACAGCGTTTACTGCGCTCTGGTGTGTAGCTCTGCAGGCAATCTCGACTCAAGTCAGGCTGACCTTGTCTGTAGTTGAGTCAGTCACAATAGCACTCTGGACGTCCTCTTCGAAATCGTTGTCCTGTAAGAACGCCGCAAAGTTGAGGTGACGAAGAACTTGCAGTGAAACGTGCAAGGCTGCTGCAAGCCACAAGACTGCGAGGCTTACGAACAGTGACGGGTATACGCGCTACCCAAGCGAAGCATGCGGCCTCTTACCTCATAAGCAATGTCTTCCACAACGAACGAGTCTTCGCTGCCCTCAGCCATGTTGTGGAAATAGTGTCCACCCTTGGTAGCTGTAATCAGAGCATTGGTAAGAGCGCAGCTTGCCTGCGGTGAAATGGCTTGCGCCCCGCCGGGATTGCTGTCGCAGCAGGCGCGCAAATCTGCAGCACCAGACCTAAAAGTGCTGGAATCAGACGTTCGCATTGTACGGCGTATGAAACTGTGACCGAATCGTATCGGAAGCATGAGACCGTGGTCATGGCTACACCCTTTCACCTTTGCGTTAGCATCGCGTCTGTACGAGCAGCGTTCGTTGTCTACTGCAGCAGAAAATCTTGTGTTTGAACGGCATTGTTCTGGAGCTTGACGCGCTCGACGAGTGCTTGCACCTGATCAAGTGAGGCATGAAATAGGCATTAAGGCCACGAGTTGTTGCGTATATTTAGCTTGGCAGCTTGCACAATGTCGAGCTCTGAACCATTCGACCATCTCTTCAAGGTACGTCGAGGTCGTACAGGCTGCTCTGCGAAGAAGACTCAAGTACAACCAGTCCCCTTATTGCACAGATACTGTTAGTTGGGGACTCAGGCGTTGGGAAGAGCTCCTTACTGATGCGCTTTACAGCAGGAGAGTTTGAAGAGTCCAGCGTACCAACGATTGGTGCGTGAGCGCAGCCATTGCACCCTGGCAACTTGCACAGGAAAGCAACCGACACATGCAGATTTTGACCTGAACATTCATGCAACACTCTAGGTGTGGACTTCAAGNTGAGTGTATCTGATCACATGAAAATTTTGCACTTTACGAACTTTAAGCCGATTCCTGTGGCATACATGTAGACCACACTGTGTCAGCAATAGAACATTGCAGATTGGATGAAATATGTCTGATCATAAATGTGTATGACATGTACATGCTGTGGTCCAGGGTTACTCTGTTTCATACAGCACAGCTCTGAGTCTCTGGGGTCTGCACCAAACCAAAAAATAAGGGGTAAATTGCAAAACCATGCCATTCTGTAAATGGACCTCACACATGCAGGTGCTGATATGTCAGGGGGGTAAATGGAAAAATCTGAACTGCTGCCAGGAGGAAGTTGTGCAAATCTGCCCTGGAACCCAGCACTGCCGTGATGAAGACTTCAAATCTGCATGCGGGACTATCTTGGATGACCAGATGAAGTGCGGTCTGCGCTGTTACTTGCAGCAATGCTACTGATTGGAAGCATGTTCAAATCTGTTCGGTGCATTGTGTCCGTCGGGTACAAGAGCGCATGGAGGCTGTTCATGTCAAAGTCATCAAAGCCTGTCGGCTGCTCATACGGCAGAGGGGCTGATATGTTGAAGTTGGGTGCCTGCAGCTCAGCATGTCAGCGTTCTTTGCCAGGAGCTACAGAATGAGCAGGTACAATACACATCTTTCTATTGGCCTTGCACCACAAGTCAGCCATGTGATGAACAGCATGCTGGATCAAGTAAGACATGCTATAGTGCCCACACAACAATGCTTACATCAAGACACATTATTTGCTGTTGGAACTAGATTTGATGCAAAGGATCATTTTGTAACTTGCTCTGATTGTGTCACATGATGTCAAGTCCAACATTGTCAAGCAGCATGCAGCTGTGATCACACATGCATGGTGCTGCACATGCTGCAGAATTGTAGACGTCGTCATGCACAGCAGGGGTGTACACAGTTTTATTGATGTGGGACTGACGGCAATGTTTACCTGCATGTCCCAAGCAGGGTGGCTCTGCAGCTTGTGGACAACCTCAGCATCAAAGCATGGGNAGCTACAACATGCTGCATAACAGCAGATAGCTTGTGCATTGGCTTGAGCCCTAGCATCAATGCGCTGGGGTTTGTTGGAAAGGCGCTGCCAGGCAGTCAAGCTTGTGAAAGGTGAGGTGCCTTACTCTGCGAACGCCTCTAAATCCTGATCTGTTCTTGAATGCAACACTGCTACGTTGCATGCTCCCTTCCTGTCTGGTCAACTTGCAAGACTTTGCCAACTCTTGTACCTGTTGCAGCAAATGTACATGTCAAAGGCACATCTTCAAAAACACATCATCAACAACCGTCCAGTGCCACTCTCTGAACAAAGTACTATACTTCGCGCGTTGCTTAATAGGAAGAGAGTTTGTCTGCGAGNTGGTTGGAAGGGCAGCAGCAGTGGTCACAAGACTGATGGTGGGCGCGGTGTTGTGGACAACACCCACAAGAGTGGTCAAGCAGACACCATACAAGCTGCAGGACCCTGCGTGCATGCAAAGTTCAAACATTGTGTTGTGCGTTTGATGGAGATGGGCATATCATTGTGAGGCAGATCAGGTGTCAGAGAGAGGTTGTTGAGGGACTCACAGCCACCTTCAGTCAATAGATGGGATTTTGATTTGGCGCTTGGTTTCAGCAAGCGACAACAAACACACAATGAAGAGTGTAACAGGCATGCTTGCGTGTAAGCTCCATACTTATGCAGGTGACTCATGCTGGTATGCAGATCTACACTGCACTGGTGCAAGGCTTGATGCCGTGGAAATGGGCATGTGCTTTGCTGGCATTTTGCGTGTATGATGTGTGCAGCAGTAATGATTTGGCCTCACCACTGCTTCTACAGTAATGTTGAGGAACGCACTGGTCATACACTGCCACAGAGCGAAAGAGCGGTGTGCCCACATTGCCCACGGCGTCAATACTGGTGTACTTGATGACGTAAGGCGAAGTGNTGGTGTGATGAGGGTGTAAGCAGTCCCCTCGGTGTCCCCAGCACGGCCTGTCCTGCCAATCCTGTGCACATGCGTATCAATCTCCTTGGCAGCATCATAGTTGACTACACTCTTGATGGACTTGATGTCCAAGCCCCTTGCTGCCACGTCTGTTGCAACCAAGACATGGTGTTTGCCACTCTTGAAATCATGAAGGACTGCCATTCTGCTGTGCTGGTCCATGTCACCGTGAATGGCTGCTGCCCTGCAGCACAACAGAAGCCCTTGTGATCGCTGTGCCATGTTCACCGGTCACATGAGCCTGCAGGCTTCCAATGGGGTAGCTGAGAGAAGGCAGATATTGTAAGCTGCTGATCCAGTCAAACGCTGATCCTATGTGTCACTGCAGGCACCGCCTGATGACTGAGCTGTTTTGCACATGCAATATGCTGAGGCGGGCGTAGCTATATGGTACTGGTACACAAGCTACGCAACAGTATGCTTTGACAAACCCTTGTAGAAAACAAGCCTGCGTTGCGTCACAGCCTTCAACAGAGCGAGAGCGAGCAGTTTGGGTCTGNACTGGAAGCGCCTCTGCAGCACATGCATGAAGGCCCACACTGCTGTGCGGGTGACCAGGACCAGCACTGCTGACAGGATGAGAGACTCCTTTGCGTTGGCCGCTGTTGGCTGCCCTTGATAACCTGTATGCGCATTCCCACCCTGTCATCAGTGATGTTCAAGTCCACACTGCTGTGCATATGGCCAAAACCAGCACTGCTGTGAGGACCGCAGTCTCCTTTGCATGGGTGGCTGTTGGCTGCCAGTGATAACCTGCATGCGTTTCTGAACATGGCACCTGTCAATGTGAGTCACATGTCCACTGGCATGTGAAGAGGACTGGCACTGCTGACAGAACAAGACAATCCATGGCTTTGTGGGCAACTACCTGCCCTTGTGGGAAGATATTTGAGACCTGCAGATGACTACGGCAACGCGGTGCATGGCCACAGTCAGCACAGCAGACAAGATGAGGGAGCAATTCCGCACTGGCAGCTGTATGTTTCGCCCGCTATCTTGCTCCAGAATGAAGTTGGCAATGCAATGCTACGTGGGTCTATGGTTCAGGGGNTGACAACAACTGCCAGGCTCATACCTGTCAATTTGCACTCACTAACGAGCCCACTGAGCGTGGAATGTTCAGTGTGGGGCATGCTCACACCTCAAGAGGCACTTGCAGGGGGCCAAGTGCTATCTCTGCAGCAGCAGCCAGTCAGGCAAGTGACCTGCACCAGTGCAGCTGGTGCAAGCCTCTGCTGCCTTGTCAGATCACACACAGAAAAGTCAAGTCCCCCAGAAGCAGTCAGCATTCAGTGCATACCCCTGTCAGGAGTAGTAACAGAGCTCACCGCTGATGGGCAGGTGAGCTTGGGCAATTGCCATTGGATGAGGTGCAATNAGGGTGCCATGTTGTGCAGGCACACAAGCCTTTGACACATTTTACAATACAAGTGCAAAGGCAATGCACATATTTTGTAAGAAACACCTGAGGTTGAGTACACTCCACAGTGAGACATAAGATAACCACACACTACAGCAATGGCATGCAGAGCTGTCAATAGCTGTATGTGCTTGGTTCAGCAGCGGTGAGTGCAGCAGGATGGGCACTAGCAGGGACTCCGCGGTGCTGCATTGTCATTTCTATGCCAAGAGACCCCATGCACTCCCATGCGCATTTATTGTGACTATCAGGCTGAGCGGCCTTACTTGGTGGCCGAATGGCTTTCTGACGAGGTGCTTTGAGGCTGCTTTCCACATTCTCCATTGGGCTGTTTGCTGCAGTATCCTTTGCTGTTCGCTGCATCATGTGGGCAATCCACAAGAAAGTGTGTTCCAACCTGTGAAGGCACTGAATGCAGCAGCAACACAGACATGCCCAGCAGGAAGCACATGTGACTCACAGAGTCCAAGTGCCATGGCAGGTTAGTGGCTGCCAACACAAAGACGTGGGCATCGGATTTGGCCAAGCCATCCATCTGTATCAGGAACTCAGTCTTCATGCGGCGGGAGGCCTCATGCTCCCCCTCGCCTCCTCTGACAGCCATGAGGGCATCCACCTCATCCAGGAAGATTGTCGAGGGCGCATGGTAGCGTGCTAGCTCAAACAGTACCTACAAAGCATTTTGTGAAAAGCGATTTGGGACACCTGACACATGGCAATGCACATTCATGCAACAGCAAGTCACAAGTAGAAGAGCTACCAAAGAGTCAGCATGTAGCAGCAGGCTGGAAGTATTATGGTGTCAGGTGCAAGAAGTGCCAGGGCACTGCAGCATCTTGTGAGTGGGAGTAAAGTGTGGAAACCTTGGCATGATTTGTCATGCAGCTACCACAGCACAACAGTGTGAAGCACACGTAAAAAGAGATGCAAGGCAAAAGGATGACATACATGAACAGTGCACTTGCCCAGTAGCAGGTAAATAGTACATGGTCAATCAATGTAATGCATGTTTTGGCGGCCTTGCTCGTATGGACATATGGCTGNACGACAAGTCGTAGCAGTGACGAGTAAACATGCTAAGTCTCGGCTGGAAGAAGTTCAGCTTTTTCGAGCAGAGTCCTCGCCGAAATCACGAGTTCCCGGCAGCTGCAAGCCGATGTTGTTCAGGACCTGACGCGATCATTGTCGGGTGCTCCGATGGCAGCGTTGCTCTGCTTGATCGTAACTTGCAGATCCAGCAAGCGTTTCAGGCCCACAGCAAGCTCGTCGAGTTCGTGCAGTTCACGCCGGTACGAGCAATTGTAAGCTTTCGTTCACACACACACACAAGTTAAAACTTTCCCTCTCATTGTGAGATGACCTGATACAGAAACAAGCGCTGCTGATCACCCTCGGCCAGGATGACAATCCTGTGTCGTTCAACCTGAAAGTGTGGAATCTTGAAGGGCCAGCAAAGTCCAGTACAGCCACTCCACCCTTGTTGAAATCCTTGCGCTTATTCACACCAAAACAACTAGAGGCTCCTGTGACAGTGTTAGCAGTCCATGAAGACAGTTGGCCTCAAATGTCAATTGCAGTGGGGCTGGCAAATGGGCTTATATATATGTTACGAGGTGATGTAGGTAGGCATATCTGTGCAGTAAATGTGTAGCAACACTGCAGCAGCGGCTTATCAGCCACGCAGCATGCATGTATGCAGTTGATCTGGGTCATAGCACTCTGCTCAGCGCAGCGCAGCAACGAGACTAGCAGATGCATCATGTGGTGCCACACCACACCCTGTATGGCAGCATGCTATGCACAAATGCGCCACTCATCACCGCTGTGCCACTTTACACAGGCCGGGACAAAGCAATCAGGACCACCCTCACACTTCACTCCACAGCAGCACCCATCACCAATTTGAATTTCAAAGGTCAGTTCAATGTGATTGCACACTCCTCGCTACATCTTGGAAAGTATAACACCACTGTGCACCAGCCATGACAAGGCAACATGTGCCTATAGTTGGCGGCACCAAGCTACATCTGTATGTGACAAGCCAGAGCAGCATTGCAGCATTTGAGGTCAAAACAAGCGCCAAGGTAACAGCTTCTTTGCAGAAGTTCCAGCCACTGTTTATTGTTACAGTGTGCCTGAATAGTTGGCAGTGNGCTGATGCACCCAGCACCGAAACCCCATATGCGGCGCCTGGGTTATTCACTGCAGCATTGGTTCTGTCATCCTGCATACAAAGCCTGCCTCAGGATGAGGGTAGCTATGGGCATACGTCATATGTGCTTTCGATCAGGCCTAGCTTGCGTGCCATCTGGTTGATTGATTGACCAATTGGTTGATGGCGTATGCATACAACATGCATCCCAGCCATTGCTGTGCGGCATACAGGCGACGATACGCAGCCTACAAAAGCATGCGTGAGGGCGATGAGACCTTTACTAATGCCACCCAGGNATGCACAATCGTGCAGCATGTGTGATGCATTTGTCAGTTCAGCTCACCTGGCTTGCTTGCATCTGCGCCTTCACATGTAAGCAGGCCCATGTGGGAATTTGCTGGTCTTGATATGAGATACGTGTCATGTGTTGGCCTCTGGTGTCAGTCCACCCATGTGCAAGTCAAATGGCAAAGCATGCTGACTGTGCTGTACACAAATTGCCTGTGCACCATGCAACAAGCACATGATGAGCAGCAGCAGCAGCATCCAGCAGCAGCAGCAGCCGCAGCAGCAGCATTAGCATTAGCAGCAGCATTAGCATCAGCAGCAGCAGCATTGTCAACAGCTTGAGAGCTGCCCAGGTTGCGGGTGTAGGTGGACTCGTCCAGGGGGGGTATGTGTTCAAGCAGGGCTCCCCTCATGCCGTTCAGCTTGAAGATGTGGCTGTACTCACAAGACCTGGCTTGCACCTCAAGAATGGCACTGCCCTTGTACTGCTCCACTACAGCCTGCAACCAACAACAGATCATGCACACGTGAGCTCGCTTGTACTGCAGGATGGCACAGACTTTTTACTGCTTTGTGACACCTGCAAGAAAGCTCACACACTACTGCCNCCGATCCTGGTCATTGGACAAATCAAGCCGGGGACCCGCTACTTGCACAGGCTGCAGCACACAGTGACAATGAATTCCTTGGAACACAGAGNCACATGGACTGGGCAACTGCCAGATCACAACTGAACATTTGGTTTACCTGCTGCAATTGACTACTCATCTAGGTATGCAAAGTACAATCATCATACAAAAGGAGTCTATTGCCCTGATGATGCAGGAGCACATGCTGATGGCAACTGCATGCCAGTCCCTCAAACGAAGGAAGAGACATTGAATACTTGGTGATTACCTTGCTTTACAATTCTCAGCTGACGGCGAGCTCTCACAGCAGTGCCCACAGCATCAATTGTATCCTCTGTTACATCTGTCCAGCCCACAAGACTGCCCGTTGTATCATAAAAGCTGACGCAGTGTCCAGGAAACTGGCAGAGGAGNGGTGCAGGCAAAGCAGGCACAGCATGCAGGGAAGGCACAGCAAGCAGACCATACCTGGATGACGCCTGCAGCGGCAAGGTTGGCACAACAGGCAAAGCACGCACAACAGGCAAAGCAAGGCACAGCAGGCAAAGCACACCTGGAAGCCGTCTACGGTGGCAAAGTCCACATTGGCCAGTACTGCCTTGCTGTGGCTGCGTCGAAACAAGGACTGTAGCAACACGAGCTGAGCTTTGTNGGGCTTGCAAGATGCATCTGAGCAAGCACTCATATCGAGCTTTCAGTGAATTACAATGTAGGGTCTGCGCTTGTCATGTATAGCCTGGCAGTTTTCAAATCAACCCGCTGTCATCACTGTTTTGCCAGGGGAGACAATTCATCAGAAACCTCTTCTGCTTTAGATGTGAATTATTCTTTCAATTTGTTGTAAACTGTTTTGACTAGCTGTAGCCATCGCTGCCATACATGCTGCTTAGATATGGCCTGAGAGTCAGCACACACACAGAACCAAAATGCTGGTGGTTGGCAAGAATGCTGAGGCGTATAGCAGCAACTTGCACACGCTTATGCGTGACACTGAGCTGCAAGTTGTGACTAAGTTGCTGTACTGAGGTAGCGTTTTTACCGCTGACTAGGCCATTGACAAGAAGCTAAGCAACAGGATCTCCCCTCAGGATTTGGTGCTTGATTGTACATTTGCAACCTTCAGGGATTGCCATGCATACCCAGCCTTAGTGACCCTGCTGCTAAGCTCCTTGTCAACGGTGCTGTCAGCACTGAAATGCCACCTAGTGGATAATTTGATCTAGAAGTTGAGAACAGTGTGATACCAACTTGGTGTTGAAAGTATTATTTTGCGGTGACGAAGCCCGCCTGCAACCCCCAATTTGCCCGTAATCTGATTCTTCTTGTGAGTTGGCGTTGCATTATTGCACCGATGGCATTTCGATCGATTCACAGTCTGTTGTTGTACAAGGCGAAACATAAGTATACCCGTTACAGTAGTGGCAAATATTTGGCAGTAGTGTGCAAATGACCCGTGTAGTGGCAGCTTGCCGAACACATCTCTTGCGACTGGTTTACAGGNAGTGATCGCTTGACCAGACTGGGTCACGTTGCGGCGATTATGCTTCGGCAGGTGACGCGCGGTCTTTGCCGCCAGGCGTTTGTCACCAGAAGCCTCAGTACCACGGCAGTCGCTAAGGCGGATGCAGACGAAGACACCAAGAAACAGTTTCTCGACAAGTTTGAGAAGGTCACGCCCAGCACGTTGGCTCCGCCAAACTTTCCAACTGACTTCTTGAAAAAGGCGGATAAGGAGCCCCTCGAAGCCCCAAGCTCGGTCCCAGAGAAGCTTACATTCAACTTTTACCTGCCTCATGAGCAGATAGCTAAGAACAAAAAGGTACCACATCACCTGCAACTGAAGCCACTTACAGGATTCATCAGCTGCATCAATGTGCGCTGTCGGAACTGTTGCAGGTGGACCTTGTTCTGCTTCCAGCTGTGACAGGAGACTTCGGTGCCATGCCTGGCCACGTCCCTACTATTGCACAGCTACGTCCAGGTGTAGTGACAATACACAATGAGATGGACAAAGATGTAGAGAAATACTTCATCAGTGGGGGCTATGCCATGGTCCACGCAAACTCCACAACTGACCTTTTGGGTGTGGAGGCCTTCAAGATGGATCAGCTTGACACAGANCATGCTGACTTGCTCATGCACTTGTAGGCCTTTTGCACAAACAAATTGCACATCATGTGCAACACGCCATGGCCTTGAATGCATGCTTGTGTTGCGGTGTGCAGGCATATCAGGAGAAGCATCCCTGCGAGGTCACTTTACCTGGGCAGGTTCCAAGCGGGGTTTGGGAGGGTTGTATACCTGGACAGACGCTCTACCTAGCATTCTTGTCTCGTGGAAGTGGAGGCTGTGTCACTTCTGCCAGACAGAATGCTGGTTACAGTGCTTGTCCAGGTCAGATCCCTAAGGTCCCTGCAATCTGCATGTTCGGCAAACAGCACACAGTTGCCAGGTCTCTGGCTAACCAACAGGACGCCTGTAGTCATCATCATANAATCAGTGAGCGACCAAGCGGATGCCTGTCCGTATTCCAACTCGCTTACTTGCGTCACCCACTGCAAACCCATGCCTGAGTTCGACCCCGAAACAAACCAAACAGTGNGTATCAGCAACACAGCACCATGAACTGCATTGCAAACTATATTTAGCATGCTTCAAGCATTGTTTGTCACAGCAATTCAGCTTCAACATGTCATTGACACCAGGTATTCTCCATGAGCGCAATCAGGATTACAAAGCAGCGACAATGGTCGTGTACCCTGTTCACTTGCCCTCAGCCTAACACTGCCACATATACATGTTGTGATTCATGCGCCATACGGATTTACAAGTTCATTCTACATGATGTACAGTAAGTTTACATTCCATATTGCCAAATTATTCAAGCTTACTGACTCGTGAGTGTTGACAGCCAGTGCTTTAGAAACTGTTGCTGTATACTTAATACTCAGCACTGCCACACAGCGCAAGGGGCTTTGTCATGCAAGTCATACTCCCCTTGCGCTGTGCTGGCAGTGCTTTGTCAGGCAAGTCATGCGTCTGGCAACAGAGCGTAGCCACAACAAGCGCTCAGCACCAACAGTAATAGACTTGCTGGTACTGCTGGCATGATGTTGCCGGTAGTTGCCTGATCAATACTAACTGACAGCGCATAGGACACTGTTGACGCANGGACTGCCAGATGATGTTGCTGAAGCCACAAGGACATGCTGTATGGTGGTCTGAGCCGGCCCAGTGGCGGTCAGCATGATTCCATGCAGGACACAAGTGGCATGCCAAGTTCATATGTTGCACAAATTGCTTGAGGACTCTCAGCAGGTATGCCCATATGTATGCGTGTTTCCATATATGCCCTGGGTACAGCACATATTTATGGTGAAGATCATGCACCTAGCTGCTGACACACAGCCTTTGACTGCANTTCAAGTCTTGCTCTTCATCCTCCTCTTCCAGGTCCTCCTCATCCTCTGCAACAAACATACATCATAGAACTGCTTTCAGCTGATGCCTGATTTCAGGCTTTGCTATCCTGCTTGTTGAACTGTGCCCTGACTGCAGCGCTCATGACAGCCTCTGTATCTGTCCGGCCAAGCACATATGGTTGCATTGACGGTGTACCAAGACAAGCACTAAGCCTGAGAAGCACGCAAGAAGGGGAGAAGTTGCGGGATTGGCACATGCTTATGCTATCTGTGCTGTGCAGCATACAGGAGCATCAGCAAGCACACACATTCTATGTGAGCAGATTGACTGCAGGTAACATGAAATATGCACTGTACACCTGGACCACAGCACAACGCAAAGGAAACACCTTGTATTGGCACACAGCAAAACCTACGAGGCTGCAGCAACNTCCGCTCCTTGTAGGGCTGTAGCCACCTCTGTATCAATCCAGCTTCTTGATCTGGTGAGGGTTGCAGATCTTGGAGGCTGGAGTAGCCCATATATCTAAAGGCCACCGTGCCTAGTAGGGCTACACCAAGCAGCCCCAGNGGATGCTGTCTCTAGACTGCAGCTGTGTGCTGACACCTCGCCATACAATGCTGACAGAACATTCAGCTTCTGTGTTGACGTGGCATAGCTGCAAGCGAACTGGCATTTTGGTGCAAAGGCCAGCGTTCCGTGGGAAGACCGGGCATTTTGTGATATTCTCCAGCAGGCTGGACTTGCCGGCGTTCTTGCCCCCCAAAACGATGACGCGCGGCAGCTTGAAGGTCAGCATAGGTAAATATGACTGGAGGTCTTGCAGAGCTGCGTGGAAATGCCCGAAAGAACTCTTCTGCAACTGCTTGCCAATGGATGCGCCATCAAAAAGTGTGGACTGTTTCTTCGAACTGTTCTGGCTCAACCTTGTGAGACTACGTGCGCGGCTTGGTTGTGGTCGCTGCATCCTGCTTGCAACTCTAAAGCAGACACCACGCGGGGCAACTACACCCTTTGGACGAAATGAGTTGCGCTGTGTAAATAAACGGTCGCCGGGCGCCACCAAGAGTGCCACCAACAGAAGTCCGGACCTTTGCTTACTTAGCGTCAGATCTGGTGGACGCTGTCCGGTGCTTGTGCAGTGAAGCAAGCCACCGCTACAGCGACCCCAGCAGATGTCGCGCAGGTACGTAATCACCTGGACTGCGTTAGCGNCTCGTAGCAGCTGCCAAGCAGGCTGCAGTTGTTCTGGATCAGCAATGGCAGAAACGAGAGCAGCACCTTGCTGCGTGTGCCCAGCGGCAGGCAAAGCACAAGCAGAGGTTGGTAGCTGCTTGCAAATTGCAATTCAAGTGTTGCATACAGGGCGTATGTCATGCAACTGACTTGCGGTAAGGTTTGTTCTGTCACTGTACTCTACGCCCTGTATGAAAGTTGCAGCAGTTGGTGTAAGGAGTCTCACACATGTATCTCAGCCTATGACAGTCTGCCTCGACCAACTCTGCCTGGCACACATCTTCTTGCCTGCTGTACTCAACACATCTGTCACCTTCACGATTTTTGACAGCTTTGGCTTTGACACAAGTGCACTGTCTTGCAGGGAAGAAGCAGCACTGAGCCGCCTGAATGACTCAGACAAGATGTGGGCCATGCTGAAACGGATTGCTCAGCAGGAGTGTGCTGATGGAGCCAATCCACCGCCTGACTCTGTGCTGCTGCGCTTCCTGAGTCTGGCGCCCCGTGTGTCCTCCCTCAACGCTGCTGTCAAGGCTGCCCTGTGTGAACCCATTGCAGCAAGCCCATCCATGCAAGGTAACACAGCAACCGCAGGCTGAGTATGGGTTGTGCATCTGACATCAGACAGTGGTGCGCTTGNTAGGGGGCGCGTTGCTGCTGGGCGTGTCTTGACGACCTTCACGGTCCCGTCGGGGGTCGTTTGGCTGAGATGGTGCTCGTTGATTCCTGTTCGACGTTTCGCTGGCGGTAGCGGCAGATCTAACCTGAGGATAGATTGCTGAAGTCGTAGCTTGGCTGTTGGACAATAGTCGATTGGCTAGTGCACTGCTGAAATCGCCCTGGCAAGCTGCTGTACTTCTGGCAACGTGCAACAACGTGGCAATGCGCTGCATGAGGGGACTACAGAAGGGCACCAGGCTTGCGGCAGCTCATGCGCAATGCCATAGCAGAGGAGCTGTGATCAAGGCAGAAACGCCAGCGCAGTGGGCGGAGAATTGATAGGGTTAATTGGGGTTTTAGCGAAGTGAGTCATAGGCTATGTCATAGCATGGGTAGCAAAGCACATTGGTATGGGAGTTTGATCTCGGATGCAACGGTTATGTGGCAGCACGGTGGCTATGGTTGTGTTAGCTCTTTGTCGTGAGTTGTGTACCTGTCTGTTCATCCGGTGCGTCATAAAACGTGCGACCNATGAGCCAGCGTCAAAAAAATTATCTGCTCCACCACCATCAAAGGCATGCTTGAAGAAGTCAGCAAGAATGTATTTCCTGCATCCACCATGTTTAGCTCTCAAACAATGCTGATACATGATGTTGCAGCATTGTATGTCTCCCACTTGCCTGCACTGCTCCACACTACCAAACAGGCTCTCTACATAGCCCTTGACTTGTTGGTCTTTGCAAAGATCTGGCAAGCTGTCCACCACCAATACAACAGGGTTCAGTATGCGTGGAACCTGCATCAGCACCATGCCAAACATGTTGGCGTTGATGACACTTGCCATCAATCCAAGTGCACTCAACACACAACGCCAGGAAACGAGTTGCCTGCAGATATGACGTACAGCATTCAGGGTCCCTGGCACAGCTGATGAGTGAGCCTCAATCATGGTTCACCTGTGTGTACTTGTCAATGAACATGAGTGCATTTGGCACATTGTGGTCACCAAGATGGATGACAGAGGAGCCGACCCAGGAACCAATCTGCTTCTGGCATCTGTGAAGGATGGTGTGCATGGCCTTTGACACAGATGGCGCCTGCTGAACACGATTCAATCCCTGCGCACANCATGCTATACTTTCACATCTGCTGTGCAATCAGACTGATTGGCATGATTTGATGCTGATTTGGCGTCCTGCGAGCTGCTGATCTCACGCTTACTTGAAATCAGCCACAATCTGCTTGTTTTTTGGCATGGATCTTGAGTCCTAACTTATGTGCTCGGCAATGNAAATTCGCGCAATCAGCAACAAGCACTGCTAATGACAAGACAGCTCACCTCCCTTCGAGATGTAGTCAGGTCTGTGCAGGCCGCCTTCTAACCCCTGCAGCTGGGATTCAGGATTCAGATAGAATGCATACATATGAAAGGGCGAAGCCATGACTCACATCATAGCGGCTTACTTCTGAGTGCAAGCGCGTGTACTTGTTGGCAAGGGAAACTTCAATGTGGCTGTGCATGATAGTCGGCCTATGCAAGCCATCAGAAGCATGCAGCCTTCACATTTTCAAGTCGATGTGCCGTCTTTGCAATGCTGCCCATACATGCGGTTGGTCTCGGTGGGGTTTGGCTGGCTGCCTGAGCCTGCAAAAGACAAGAGGTGAGGTTGCCTGTCCCAAGACTTACTGCATGGCCTATCAGATACCAGGCTGTGCAGTAAGGTCTGACATAGGCAAACCCGCCTCCAAATGTTGTAGGCTCAACCACCCAAAATGTTGCCGAGATCACCTGCATGCATGGTGAGCACTGCANCTCAAAGGGCTTTGCTGACTTCTGCTGCTGTTGAGCACAGCTTGACGAGCCAAGGTAAGGTGCTCAACAGCTGAGTCTCGTCTGATACGCACATGATTAGCTCCTGTTGGGCTCACTCGCACAAAGCTGCCTTCGTTCAGTGGGCTGCTGCTTTCTTGCCCTGCAGCGCGCAGCCTCACAGTCACAGCATGCAAGAAGAGCAACTCACCCATTGCGCCAGAAAATAGCACCAAACAGCAAGCCCACAGTCACAGCATAGAAGAAGCGAGACCCATTGTACTCCGGCATTCTCCAGTAGGCTGAAAAGTACTTGGCAAACACAGTCTTGAACTGCACTGGGAAAGGCTTGGGATAGACTGTGTCGAATTTGAGGGCCTTGCTGCCCTCTTTGGGGCTGCTGAACTCATCAAGCAANCTCATCTCTGCAGCTTGACACCAGCTTGACCTTGCTGCACTTTGCACAGTGACTGTCCACCATTTGCACTCCTCACTGCCTGGTCAAGCTGATGTGGGAGCAGTGGCTCAATGACACACGTGTTATGAGAGCTGAGGGCAAGACATCTCCTTTAGTCACACGCATTTCATACAGTTAGTCACAGGTTTAGCGCAGCATGCAGTGGCTTGTTGTGCCTTGCGTGGCCGCTTAGGATCTGCAGTAGCATAGCGGAGCTCAACGTACTAGTCAGATCTGCATGTGCAAAGCACACTAGCTGGTCTACTGTTGTGTGCAGAGCATATTAGTTAGATCGATTCATCACACTGATAGCACACAAACAAGTTCTTCGTACAATGCAATAACAGCAGCGGTGCTCAGGGCTGCATGTAGCCTAGGACAGTATCATGCACTGCAGGGTCTAGCACCACATCACGACGATGTGGAGATCTTTGTGGTTCAGACGGAGGGCAGCAAGCGGTGGCGTCTGTACAAGCCTCACAAGGGCTTCCACCTCCCCAATCAGCCCAGCGGGGATCTGAATGAAGAAGACTTATCAGACCCTGTTATGGATGTGACCCNGCACACATCACTGTGCAGTATCCAGGATGTCACCTTCAAGTCGCATTCACCGATCGCCGCTGCACGCGCAGGATGAACTGAGTGTTGTTTGGGAGCAGAAGCCAGACTTGCCGCAGTATGGTACTCTACAGGTGTCGCACAAACTCTTCAGCACCGACGGCTTTCGGAAGCTGCTAAAACAGCAAGACAAATCTCGTAAGTTGGCCTNTCTGATTTGTTCATTAGCACGGTCCACCCGGGCCTGCAAAATACGTTGCTGCGTGTGTAGAGAGGCTAGGGAGCCTGTTGCAGCAGCATGTCGAGCAAGCGTCTCGTCAAGATACTGTTTGTCTGTGTCATCTAGGTGCATGCTTTGCTGCAAGAGGCTTAGAATCTTATCAAAGCGCAAGACCTGGTCTTGTTTGACTCTGGATTCCTGCTTGACGGCAAACAATTCTGAACTGAATGACTGAAGGCCCAGGGCATTCGACCTGTGCCGCACCTGGCTTCGATAGATGTCTTGCAGTGCAGTATGATGTTTTTTGATCTGTCGCAGGACATCGTCATCCAGGTCGATGCTGCTTGCTCCTGCATGCTGTCGTGACTGCTCATGACTATCAGTGGCAGGGGAATGTTCTCGTGCCTCTTTGCCAAACACATCTGTCTTNTGCTGTGCTGTGCTTGCGCCCTGCTGCAGGGCTTTGGCATGGGGCTGCTGCAAAGTGCCCTTGCCTGCCTGGGGCGGCAATGACAGAGATGCCTTGCTAGGAAGCAAAGGGATCCCAGCAGAGGCTTGCCTAGGCGGGTGCAGCTTGCTGTCCATGTGATGCCTTGTTGCCTGATCAAGACACCAAGGACCCATGTGCATGGGAGGTGTTACAGCCTCATTGTACCGCTGCGACGCCTCATGCTTCTGACATGATGCTGTCTGTAAAACCCTCTGGGGGACTTGCTGCCCTGTGCTGGGGGCCAGTCCCACAACAGGGCAGGGCACTTGGAGACTAGGGCATGCCCCAGCGAGAAAGCTGTGCTTCAGGGCACCCGCAGCTGAGACCCTATCCTGAGGATCCAATCGCAGCATGGACATGACCAATGAAGCCATCTCAGGTTTGATCTTGGCTAGCTCCAAATGCAGCGGGGAGGCTTCATCATGCCACAGCTGCAGAGGACTAGTCCTAGGCACCACAACCGCTGAGGGAACAGTGCCATGCTGTGCCGGAGCGACATCAGTTAGAGGGCCAGCACAAGCCTCAAATGCTGTGACCTTTGCATACTGAGGCATGCTTGGATGGGTGGAAACAGTCTGTGAATGATGCGGCTGACTCATGCCAGCTGGTTGCTTTGTGTTGGTATTGCTTGACGGGACAACTGCATGGGCGGCTGCTGGTTGACTTGGGCATGACAGAGGTTGAGTGTTCAAGCTGAGAGGCAAAGGACCGAGCTGAGCTGTCATCTGCAGCAAAAGTTGTACTGTGATTAATNTGGCAACACACATTCCGCCAGCTGCAGCAGAGAGATGACAAGTCATAGCCACACTTCCATTGTAGTGACATCTTGCAAGATGCGCCACAGACTGAATGCGGTATGATACTGAAGGGGTTAGTGTGCTTGCAGATGGTGAACTTTAATGCAGCAGCTCAGCTGGTGGATGTAGAAGTGCTCCACCTGGCTAGCAGCCCAGCCTCCGTGACTGTCACCACTCTTAACAGCACAGATGGGGCTGCTGAGAACAGCTTTGCTGAGCCCTTCCTGGTAGGCACCACAAACGTCATGCATGGCACGTTCAATATGTGCCCTGGGACTACAAACACATATCAAGCATGCCTGCAAGGAATGCCTGCAGGAAGGCCCTGATACATGAGGACCTGCATTGCAAGGCGCCTGGTTATAACACGATCACCTCTTTAGCNCTTTTTGCCGTTGGAAGAAGAGGAGGAAGGGGGAGCTGGCCCTGTGCCTGATCAGGCTTGGTGGGAGGAGTTTGGCGAGTTTGAGAGTGCTCCTCAGGTACTGGCTCTCAGTTGGTGAACAATATCAACATTGCCTTCAACTTCCATGCATCCAAGACATGCACATTGTTGTCTAACACACCCAGGTGTTGCAAGCCCATGACTCCTAGTGGGCAAGGCATCATCATCCATTTTCATGCGCATCAGTATGATGATGTGTGTCACTCATACTGATGACACAACGTATCATTGCCGGTACATTTGATACATTGTGACAGGTACACAGCGTACCTACGTGTTGCGGGCTTTTGCCAGGCCTTTATGGTGTTCCTGNGTTGAGCATCAGCTCAACAGCCAATGCTGCAGGCCACTCTTGATGGACCTGGGTGCCATCATACCAATTGCTAATTTGCATTGGCTCACGTTGTGTTGTATCCAAGGAGGACAACAGAAAAGGCCAACATTTTTGACTGCCGCGGACGCAGCTATGTACAATTTCCTCTCTCTGCACCATGATGTTATCACTATGCTTCTGTGACGATTTCCAATTCTTGACGCTCTGACCTTTCACAAGTGACTTTCTCAACCTGAGGCGCNGCCACATAGTCACACTTTGCATCATGCAGATGATGAGCCAGATTACTGATACATGTCACACTACAGAACATTCCTGCCACTCAGAAACAGCACACCCATCTCACTTACAATTACGCAGAAAGAAACCATAAAACTCCACATAGCTTAGGCAGATGTTGTTGTTCGTGCCAGCATTTTGCCCCATAAGCAGTAATCTGAACATTTGGTAGGGAAGCATTGCCGCATGGCTTGTGACAGCCCAGGATACGTACTGTCCTGGCAATTTAATGGCAGGGTCATTTGTATGGGAGCGTAGTGTTACCCAATCCTGATCCTCATTACAGCCCTGCAAACACAGCTCCCTGTGGGCTTCCATAGCAAAAGTTGCTTCATCAGCAACACAACCGTCAGGACCTGCCAGCAGTGATATGAGCACTTGCACATCCGCAGCATATGCGTGCAGTTGCTAGTCAGACATTGCGCTAGCAGCTGAAGCAAAGTTACAGCTGTATGATGCTGCAAACTCTNTTGCTCTTCAGCTACCTTTCAACGTGAGCAGACGTTCGATAGGGATTGTGGCAGCAAGTGACGAAAGGCGGTGCTCGTAGGCTATCCGCAGCAGGGCTATCCGCCGCAGCAGGGCTATCCCCAGCAGGGCTACCCTCAGCAAGGCTACCCTGCACAGCAATTCCAGCAGCAGCCTTACCCTCAGCAGGCATACCCTCCCCAACAGTACCAGCAGGGACCACCACAGAGGCAAGGCGGGAATAGTTGCCTGGCCTGGTAAGCAAATCTTGTGTATGTAGCCCTGCAGAGTAAGCTCGGTCAGAGAATATGACTCCATACCCCCAGTTACAGCAATAGCACAAGCTGTGTAGTCTTGGCATGTTGTCTGTGATTGCATGTCTGTAACATTGGCTGCAAATTGTCACTGTAAGCTCATGCCATTCTGATAAGCCTGAACAAACTGCTGCAGCCTGGCGGGACTCTTCTTCTGCTGTGCCCTGGAGGAGATNACTAAGCTGCAGCAGGCAGAGGCAGCAGTGGCTGAGATGGATGATGAGGCAAAAGAAGAGTTGACTGATAGCCCAGAAGATGAGGAGCCCATCTTTTTAGCCTTGCTGCAGGAGGAGGTTGTCATGTACCAACGTGCCATCNTGCATCACTATGTATTTACCTGCGCACGTCAGGGGCCGTGCAACAGCAGCCTGCACGGGAGCACCATTCTTGTCCAGGTAGGGTTTCCTGCTCTGTCACATGTGGCCACGGGAGTCACAGATGTGGGTCACACAGATGGCGTAACTTGAGCTCGTGATCAGCTATAAGNGCTGTGCATTGCTGATGCTGCATGTGTTGCAACCATTGTACAGAGTGAGCAAGCGTGGCACACGCTTCAATGACTATTGTCCAGTCTGTGGCGGGCATGCACACAGAGGACAGAAGCTACACCTGTTCTGCCAGCCCGGCCCGTCCTGCCTACTCTGTGAATGTAGTCAGTTGTAGACTGAGGGAAGTCATAATTGATGACTGTATGTATGCCCAGGAAGTCCATGCCTCTACCTATCAGATCTGTAGCAATGAGCAGCCATGTGTTGCCCGCTCTGAAATTGTCCACAGCAGCGTTACGTTGAGCCTGTGGCTGGGAGGAGTGGATGATGTCTGCATGCACTCCATCAAACATCACTTGCCTGCACATACACAGGATATGATCTGGAAACATGCATGCGGAGGCAAAGTAGCTGATGGAGATAACACGGTCCTGATGAAATCGCTGTCATGNATGACTGCTATCACTACATGTGGTGAGAGGGTGAGACTCAAAAAAGCTCCTGCTGAGAAACTTTGATCAATTAGCTGTGTTCGAAGGGGTGACAACCTTTGTACCAAAGTCGGTCCATCAAAATGAAGTCAGAGATAGAATGCAATAGACAACGTAACCTAGCGACGAAGACAGTCTTGTAAGCGGTCGTCGCTGTACGAGCTTCGCTACGAGCTCAGCAGTTGTAGAATATACCTGCGCACTTCAATCTTGCTTTTAGTGACAGGAAGGCATGGTGAGAAAAGGGTGTTGAGGATGATACCGCCTGTCACTGGCGGCACGTCATTATACGACGAAAGGCTGAGCGACATCCCGTCTGCCCTCTACTCGAACCTTGACACTTCACCTTGTGAAAGAGTTTCTGAAAGCCGCAGAGCCATCAACACAAACAATGNAGTCACTGCATCAGCCAGCTGTTGCTGCAGCGCTTCCAGCTGACTCTGAAGCTGAGTGATTTTGGCATGTTTGTGTGCCGTTTCAGCTGCCAAAGCAGCTGTCACTTTGCGCACGTCATGGGTAAGCTGGTCAACAGCCTTCTGCNTTGAAAATATGCAGCACAGCATCATGCAGGTGATGATTGAGGAACGGGCAGCTTACCCGGTGCAGTGTTCTCGGTCTCATAGTCATCAACACTATCTCTGACAGCACTTGATATTGCGGTGCTGTCGTCTTCCTGTACTGCAGCCTGATAGACACTNCTGGCTTTGACAGCAATGGTTGCATGCTGACAGCGTGTCGCTTACAGCAGAATACAGTGCTGTGAGCATAGCACAACATGTTGACACCGCTCAAAACAATAAGTGGTGTAGTATAGGCGACTTTTGGTCACTTGACACAGGCAATGCCTCAAGACTGCAGCACACAACTACCCAGCCTTCGCTGTAAGANCACAAACACTTTTGCATTTAGTGTCTATGCATGATTTGCTGTATATGTTTTAGGGGAACACTGCATAACTGTGCAGGTGGTCAAGGTCAGTCATGATCAGAGCGCAGGTGTGTTTTCAAGTGGACAGGTCAGCTGATCTCACTGATAAAAAGGACCAACAATCTGTAGATTGTATCCAGGGCTGTGAACCAGCTTGTATACATGTTTCACTACCTTTCACAAAAGACACTCTGCATTATTCTCAGCTGCCTAGCAGCTTAGACTCGGCAGTATACATTGCTTTGAAATAGTACAAAGTGTTATGCTGGATACAGCTGCCAAAGACTGTTGTCGTATGTATGCCCACAAGGTATGCAAGATAAAGAACTGATGCTACTTGAAGTTGTCATCACCTCAGTCATCTAAGCAAGTTTGCAAACTTAGAATTGTAGCAAGCAGCACAAGTCTGTTGGCAGACTCACAGTTGCGGTTGCATGCATGCTTGTTGTGCTTGATGCGTGTCACAAAGATGCAGCTTGATTTGTGACAAAGCCAAGTTCTAGTGGCATCAGGCAAAGACAACATACAGATACATACACTTCGTAATTGATATTGATTTCCAGGTGAANAGCGATTGATGCGCAGTACTGCAACTGTCGTGACTATTGCGTCCGTAACTGAAGAAAAAGTGATGGTATGGGTCGCAACTGCTCGAACTGCGCACCTCGGGGCACACTGCACCAGTGATGCCAGATTGCTGTCAGAAGCGTTGTCTACCGGGTTTCAGGCAGGTCCCTGCACAGCCTCTGCAGNTGAGAATGCCCAGCTTTTGCAGGCCTGAACAGGCTGACTTGCAAATAAATGAATTCATTGAACACGTTGCTCAACTTGTCTTTCACATAATGTGTCAAGGCAGTGGCAGAGCCACGCACCATACAGTCAGCAAGCCATGTCCAGGCCAGCTGCATTGGCTCGTCACTTGTCACATTGATCTCAACTATGGGATCTCNAACCCCGCACCATACTCATGCATGAAGCCCAGGTTGTACATAGCTTGCGCCACCCTGTGCTGAGACGCCTCAGCATACATTTGGGCTGCCCGATGCCAGTCCCTGGGGACCCCTCTGCCATAGTAATAGCTGTCCCCAACTTGCAACAAAGCTTCATGATTGCCTTGAGCTGCGGCCTTCTTGTACAGTGCAATCGCCAACTGAGCTGCATGTGGACCAGTATAGCCATATCCGTGCATCAGCATCCAGGCTGCATTACTCTGCCCGAGTTCCATGCCCAACTCCGCTGCTTGAAGGTAATGCAGCAAGGCGGGCTCGAAATCCCCACCAAGGAACGCTTCATAGGCCTGCACGTCAAAGGGGTTCACTATCTGGAGCTGATTGGGGTGTACAACCTGTGAATTTTCAGCATTCCAGCACAGCAGGGCAAGCTTGCAGGCAAGTGATGTGGCCGGCAGTCTGTGTCTCTGCTGATTGCACTCAAACAGCAGCTGCGTATAAAGCACATGCCTGTTGCATAGCACACATCAGCATGTGAAGACCAGTGNCATGTGGGTCATGGTCACAGCATGTATTGTATAGGTGCTTGGAGAGCCAAGAGCGCGGGAGATGTCACCCACGCAAATGAGCCCTGACTATGTGCGCAAGCTGCTGGACATCTTCAGGGTGAGCCGCATGCTGCCTGGTGCATACTGTGCCGTAGTGACCACAGCATTGACATCATGCTGCAAAGGCACATTCTCGCTGTTACTTGGCAAAAGTACATGTGTTGCTGGTACTTGGCAGCCATGTCTATACTGCTGCTGATAGCAGTTGTTGTCTGGCGATCATACTGCTTGTGCATAGCAGCATAATGACATGCGCTACCCATCTATGTTGTTTGAAATGCTTACATTAGCCCCTCATGAGGCTCAGGGTTATACCCCACCTTATGGGCGCATTGGCTGACTGCATACTGCATTGCATCTCTCGTTGGTCTGCTGTGACTCTGTTTACATTCTGTGTCATTTGCATGCTGAGAGTGAGTGCANACACATGCAATGCTGACCTGCCTGCTGCAGACAATGCAGTAAACAAACACCTCTAGAGTCATCATGTCATCTCAGTGCAAGAAAATTCCGAGCTGAGAAAGCAAGTACTGCATTGGTGCGATGCACTGCAGACTGTCTGCAATCATGGGTTTGCAAAGCCTACCTAAGCGCTGGGCAGTGGCCAGGCCACCATAATCCCAGAACATGCCATCATCGTCAGCATTGCTGAGGGCGCGCTGCAGGGAGGCAGCAGTGCGCACAGCCATGGAGGGGGCGGGCCCAGGAGGACCCTGCTTGGGCTTGCGCTCCTCTTTCAGCTCCTGCCTGGCGGCCTCTGCAGCTCTGCGCTGCTCCTCCATCTTCTCCTTCTGCAGCTCCTGCACACCACATGGGGTGTGATCAGTCACCTTGTGTCTATAAGATGAGCTGCACACACCCTGCCTTGCATACAGTGTCTGATGCCAGGCACTTGTTCCTGCTCACCCGGTCGCAAACTTGCTGGTGGCTTTCAGCTTTCTGTGGATGAGCTGTTCTGCTGAAGGCGCGATGTGCAACCTTTGCGTTCACACATCACGGATCTATACAGCTGTACAGCCCACACTGTGGGGTCAGTGAACAAATGTGGATGTGCAGATGCCACATTGCAGTACGCCCTGAAGCCTGCACCTGAACTGGAGCTGTNTTTTGGCCTTGTTTGCTGAGACAAGTGTTTCCTGATAAACGTGGCTGTCCCTGACCTGATCATCTGNTGCTGGAAGCCTCAAGCAGCAAACAGGTGCTGGCATGGCAGTTGCTAAATTCAGTTGTTGTCATAGTGAACCACAGCAGGTGGTCAGCTACATTTCGGACAGAGCAGTAGCTCAATGCACATGGCTTGCTGAATTTGAAAGTGTTCAGGTCTACATATTGTGCATGTCAAACAACCAAGATTGGCTCTCACACTGCAGGTGCGGGACAGAACATCAGTTGGGACTCCTGCTGCAGCAACATTCAATGTGCTCCTGCCCAAGACAGTCGGCTTGTGGGCATATGCAGACTCCTCAGAGCTCTTCAACTCTGCACCCTTGACTGGCGTCTCAGTCACGGCTCTCGTGCAGGCCTTCATGTACGTCTTGCTCTGCAGAATGCATGTCTGGCTTTCTTTCTGACATGTTGTGTGAGCCTGGGAGCCGTTGTGAACTCCAGCCATGGCAGTCATGGGCTGAGGCTGTATGAGCACATGTTTGTGCAAGCCTTGTGGCAAGTCTCGACAGCGGACATGCAGCGATTGTGATCAATCAGGCACACACATGCCATGCCTGCAGTTGATCATTGCCACAACTGTTGTTCGTGTCTGTGTACCAACGTAAGTAATGTTGTCGATCAAGAGCCATCACTTTGGCCATTTGTCTAGATGTGTCAAAGCATGAAATTTGCTCAGACAGTGCATGTGCTATGGCCACAACGTCATGCGGTCAACAGTGACCTGGCCCTGTTATAACAATGGATGTGAGGATTGCCACGCTCACCTGTGCTGTGTGATGTTGGATGCAGTATCAGGAATTGGCGACTGGATGCCTCAGATGGTGTGAATGCAGCCAGCCTGCCAGGCATTGGCTTCAACTGCGGGTCTGGAGTGACCGGCGCCTTCTCAGTGGTGACAGTTGCCAGTGGATGTCGAGTGCAGGCCCCTCAGACTGCTACAGCAGGCAGCTCTACAGCTTCTGTCACAATCACAGCGGACTCTGTCACAGCTAGCGTAAGGACTATCTGTCTGGACAAGCCAGTGTCTGTGACATGCCACATAGCTACCCATGGCATTGTGATCTACAATGTGGCAGNCTCAACTGCCTGCATTTGCACATACATTGTTGGGCAAAGATTACACAAAGCTTGTATTTGGTACATCAACATTATGATCATGTAGTGCCATTCAGAATGATAATGTGCACAAGCTAGTATGTGCAGCTGTCAATGCACGACCAATGCTGTACAGAGTCATCTATAGCAATCATGATGACAATGCTTTGTAGACTATGGCTCAACAGCACCTTGGGGTCCCGCACAGAGTCAGGCAGCTTGAGGGCGGTCCCCCAGTGAATCTGGAACACTGAGTTGGCCTGAGCTTCAACTCGCATGGCCTTTCTGCCAACTTTGAGTGTTTGCAAGTCAGCAGCCTTCAAACAATCTCCAGCTTCGCTGTGAATGGTCATGAAGAGCACATCCACCTGCAGTTGTAGTGGGCAGGCCTTTGCATTTGGCATGAATTGCATGGTGGAATGTGTGCATCAACACCACACAGAAGGCAAGTAACATGGTAGGTACAAAATCCGTAACAAACGCAAACAGGATGTGACTACCCGAGCAACTATGTGTTTGAGCAACTGTTTCTCTGGTGCTGCTAACAAATCATGCAAGTGCAAGCTTGAGGGCGCAAGTGAAGAGTGCATATGAGCTACCAGGCTTGGTACACAACCTGCATTTGTACTGTATTGGTCCTGAAGCTTGTCATGGCACAAAAAATGGAGTCGACANCACTGTGTGCAGCAGTGTGCATGGCATGTTGAAGAGAGGCACCAGAGCAACCAGGAGACGCACACATGCAAACACCGCAGGTACTGCTTTGTGCACATGTATTATGCAACATGCAGAAAATGAAGTACGAGGGGGGCAGCACCAGCTTGGCAATTTTNCTTGCTTGCAGAATGAGAGTGTGTGAAAGCCAACAACAGGATTCTGTGCACAGTGTGCGTGTTGTTGGAGGTGAGGGAGGTAGTGAGCAGTGCGTGCACAATGCAAGTGCGTCACACCTCCAGTGATTCGTGAACATTGGCAAGCCAGAGAAGCAGTCCCAACAGCCACAGATGCACTCAAGGTTGAATCTGAATTAGTCAGATTATGCAGATTAATATTAGTCAGATATGCATTTAGGTTTGAATCTGAATTAGTCCAAAAGACCACGATTCATCAGTGGGGCTTTGATCAATGTCATGACATTGGTTGCTCATTGCTGTCCCCATATGCAGAGGGTTGCAGCTAGCTACTGCACCTCACATGCCTGACTTGCGGGTCTTATNCCTACGGGGTCTCAGTATGTGGGTGTGGACTTTGCCAAGCGGCTTTGCGGCGTGAGCATCATCCGCAGCGGGGAGTCTATGGAGAACGCCTTGCGGGCATGCTGTAAAGGGATTAAGATTGGCAAGATCCTTGTGCATAGGTAAGCTCACTGCAGAATAGACACGTAGCTGATTGCATACATTGCACAAAAGCATTGGTGAGGTTGGGTAGTTCAATGAGCTGTGAGGCCACTCGATGCATGCAGATGTCTGCATCTTATAAGCTGTTGATGTCGAATGAAGCGCGGTTGAAGTCANCAGCAGCACTAGCAGCAGCAGCACCAGAGGTGCAGAAGCATGGATCAGCACCCTCAAACTTCAGTCATGCACAATGAACTGCAGCAGCATGTGCAGCTTGACCTAGTAAACTAAGCTGTAAGCACAGGTGACATGCAGAAGGTTGAGTGCCCAGTGTGACTGACACACTGAGCTGTTGGGTGTGGGTACCAATGCCCTTGCTGAAGTTGACTGCACTCAGCCAAGCTGCTGCAAACTTGTCTGTGGTAGGCAACCCCACAACGCCACTTGATGCTAAGGCAGCATGATCACAGGCCAACAATGAGAATATGGTGTGCTCACATGCTTGTTCAGCGAGATTTGCTGGCAAGCATAGTGGCCATAAGCAATTGCTGTGCGATACGTGCAGTGTATGTTGCATGGCCCCATGCTAATACCACTTCATTGAAGCATTGTACAAGATCTACAGTATGCAACGCTGCTGTTGTGGTACAATGTACACAGATTGCACGTGACCTGTACATCCTGTGTTTATCCACCCAAACAGCCACGATCACAGACACACTGCAACAAATGACTCGTGCTGAGCGCATGCGTTGCAGCATGTAGCAGCGTACAGTTGATGTACAGGATACAACAGCATGGACAGATGCACTTTTGAATAACAAGCGGTGTTTTAAAAGCTAATCACAAAAAATTGCTAGTTACCAATCTCAGTGGTCTCCTTGACATGGACCCATTTGCCGTCATCTTGCAACAGGAACTCATGACATCCCGGGGCGTCTTTCAGGGCAATGCAGTAAATGGTTCTGGGACCAAACACACCCATGCCGGCTGCCGCCTGCATGACATATACATCACAAAGTCAGCACTATGCATTTGAGGCTGACACGGTGTGAAGTCTCAAACACCGTGAGACTGTGTGAAGTTCTGGCAGCAACCAGCAGGTGGTTCTGGGCGCAAGCACGCCTTGCTGCCTGCATGAGATAGNCTGTTATAGCTTGTCAGGTGCGTGCAAACAGGAAGCTGCTTCAAGACATGCTGCACAAGGCTGCGTCCTTTTAAGCAGTAGTTCTGTGGTTCTATGTTTGCAGGGGGTTGTTGATGCAGCTAGCATAGGCATTTTAGAAACGTGCTTGGTAGGCCTGGTTTATGAGGATTAGTGCGCCACAGCACTCTCATGCTGTGCATTTGTGAAAGCATACACCAACCAAAGCAGCTTTGCATGTCTATATACTTGCTGCTTTGCAGCAGTCACTGCAAGACATGCTGTATTGCATGCATTCACTCCTGGCATCTTGAGCTTGACATGCTATGGAGTGTCTTTTCCAGCAATGAGGTTGGTACCCTCTTCTAGGTTGTGCTGCTGTGCAATCCCCACAACTGCAGCCATGAGACAGACTGCATGATCCTGCACAGTCAATCAGCAAGCACCATGGCTCTCATGCAAGCAGCACCTTTTGCTGTACAGATGCATCTTGCCTGCGATCTGTACTTCAGTGCAACTTGAGTACACCTACAGCTACGGACATCAGTCAATTAGTGAATGAAGCAGTGTGTCCTTTATACTCAGTCACATCTATCTGGTGTGGTGACCCTACGTCATCTCTGTAGAGCAAGAGGTGACATGCAGATATTGGTTTTGAAGAGAGCAGGTAGCTAATTGTCACCTGGCTTTCACCGTGAGGGGCTGTTGGCTTGGGAGCCCATCTAACAGTCACCTCCTCTGCACTGTCACCGCTGAGAGTGCCAGACTGAGGAGTCACAGTCCAGACGCTTGTGTCCGCCTCAGGCAGCGACCATTTGTAGGTGGCGGGGAAAGGCTGTGAGTTGCTTAGCATGAATGTCTGCATTCAGCCCACAAGCATTGAAGTGTGCAAAACGTGTTTTGGCATCTCAACGGCAGTGTCAGATCACAGTGACATTTGGTTGTGGCCCGCATGACAATTAGGCGCAGGATAGTTTCACTGCTGTGATTGCGGCGTGGCCGCACAGCATATACAATGCAGCACAGCATGGTGCAGAAGAGTTCTGGGCAACACAGAGACGCGCAGGTGATTGGCATGGTGTGTGGGACCAGNCAAGCATCACGCCAAGTCAATGACAACACCATGTTTTACGCCGTTGAAGATTTCAAACGCGCCCAGTAAGTACGTTGGGGACTTACTATCACTTCTACAGGGGAAGAGGCATGCCACACTAAAACCTTTGACCCAGAATTTACAAGAGGATGAGAAGCCTCAACGTTGAATGCCCTCTAAGGGGGCGTTTTAGCTCCTCAACGGTGTAATGCAGCCTACACTGAGCCTACACATGTGTACATGTGTATGACCATCGAGGACATTGGACATGATAGGATTAGGTAACAGCTGCACCCACGGTTTCCACCACGATGCCTTGGTTCGATCTGTAGGAGGTTGTGAGGCCATCGCAATCCGCGCATATCAACCGTGCCAGTCAGCTAGCCGAGCCTTACACATTGGTACTGCTGCAAGCATGATAACTGCCCTCGCTGTGAGTGTACTTGCGGCCGCGGTGGGATGGATCACTTGGACATCAACAAAAGCGAGGCTCTCGTATGACCTGCACAAGATTCCCGGACCTCCCGCTTGGCCTCTTTTAGGCAACCTTGGCGGCATCCTTGGATCATCGTATATGCACAAGGTATTTGCTGCTTGTTGGCCACCGCCACAACGACGTGGCACACTGGTACTAATGCATGTGGCCAATCACGAGCGGGATGCTCGCGTTGCTCGATCGATCGTGTGACGTCGCAGACTCTCGCAAAATGGACGGAAATGCATGGTCCGATTTATCAATGGCGTTTGGGACCAAAGAGGTGTCTTGTCATCACGGAACCAAGCGAGATTGTCAAGCTCTGCAGCAAGGAAGCACAGAGCCCAAAATGGATGCCAGCTTATGCTGCATTGAACAACGTACGCTGATACACTTGCGTTATAAGCACACGTTGAATGCCTTTTGACCGACATGTGTGAGAGCACAGACAGACCTAGCTGTTCTTTTGCAGAGATCGCCACACCACAACTTTCTGGCCACACCTAGTTATGAGGAGTGGAGATACATTCGCAAGATGCTGAACCCTGCTTTCAGCCCTGACAATATTCGCAAGGTACACAGCCTGCTCTATGTGTTTCGGTGCACTAATCATGTGCAGGCTGTGTAGCATTGTGTCTATTCCCTGTCATGGCATTCTTGATGCAAGTGTGGCATCATATTGCACATATGCGCATGTACACAACTGCCTGGCAGATCAAGTCATGTCTCTGTTGTTGGACAATGCCTGTACACCCACACAGCACAGTGGTAATAATTTATGGCACAGGACACACACTGCTGACATACTGAGCTCAATAGTAGCACAATGGCATAACAAATTTAAATATGAATATGTGTGAGATAGTGTATCTGTTCAACAGCTGTTTTTGAGGATGTGACAACCGCAAGTCAGCCAAGTGAAATTTACACAGCCAGTCCTTGCATGTGCCTTTGCAATATGTGTCTTCAGTGTCATCACTGTCTTCATTACTGTCAATCGATATTCTAGCAAGTGGATGTGTACAGTTGCCAGCATTACTGACAACAACACAACGGNGGGAGTTGTCCCTGCTGCTGATCTGCATTTTGGTTGTTCTCAAGCTCTTGTGCAGCAGCTTGTGCGCTTACACAATCAAAAGCTTT
Organism: Trebouxia gelatinosa; assembly: GCA_000818905.1. NCBI lineage: Eukaryota > Viridiplantae > Chlorophyta > Trebouxiophyceae > Trebouxiales > Trebouxiaceae > Trebouxia > Trebouxia gelatinosa. The sequence goes on along the minus strand of KN805369.1, from coordinate 5,035,010 downwards.
TCAGTCAATCAAGTGATTCCTGGAGCCCTTGGTCTGAAATGGCTGTTGCTCAAGAGTCAAAACACGTACAGACAACATCTCTTACCTTTCCTGTCTTTCTTGGCCTTGGCTTTCAGGTAACCCCTTCTGTTGTGACACATCTTGCGAAATCTCATGTGAATCATGCTCTGGCTCAGCAAGGCAAAGGCGGAGGCACTCTTGACTCTGACATACTCCTTGACCTCATCAATGACCCTGCATACAACAACTATGCAGAATGTCTTTGCGCAACTCGTACGGGTCAACATATTCAGGNAGACAGTCACAGCAGCGTACAAACAGTACGAATGCTTGTTTTGAGCTGTTATCAATTATCCCAGAAGGTATTCTTACTTGGTATGCATTCTCCGGGCAATCAGGGCAGCTGCTCTGGCGCTGCTGTCCTCGCCAATCACCCACTCCAGTGATCTGAAGATGATCTTGGACAGCTCAGCATGCCTGTTGGGGCGGAAATGGCCCCCACCCTCAACACAGGCAATAGCCCCTGTGCTGATCCACTGCAACCATCATCAACAGCATTTTCTCAGCCATCATACATGGGGGTTGGAGAATAATGATGAAACTGTTGGCTTCACCCTGGGTGAAATTAGCTGGGTTGGCTTTGGCTAACAACAACCCTGATGCATGAGGGATCTTTTTGCAAGTTGTTCTTGCAAAACACCTTAGAAACTCTCTGTGCGGAATCTGAAAAGGCAACCTGATGGCAGAAGCACACTGTCCCCTAATTGTGGTAAAGATTGAACACTGCATGCCCATCGACAAGTGCATATGGCAGAGTATGGCATCCTGTATAGCTGGCAACACTGCGTGCACGGTGCAAGTCACATACAGTGACATTTGTATGCAAGCACTTTCACTTGCAAGGACGGGTGCGGAGTCACCACATGCAGTCTGTACACCCCGTCTGGCGGTGATGTCAATCAAGGCATCTTACTGAAATAACATTTGGATACATTACTTATGCTTACAATGATTGCTCAAAGACATGTGGTCGTCTCACGGTAAATACCTTGGCACAGACAAAGATTTTGCATTGTTAAACAGCTGTGGTATGTGCCGTGGGCAAAGCTCAACCACAGCTGAAGGTGGATCAAGAACATAGACCTGTGTTGCACCAGCATACAATGCTGAACAGGGTCTTGGGTTGTATGCATGCTCCAAAAAGGCCTTTTTGCATTCATAAGCCTCACCTGGAGATAGATGTAGGCGTAGGCAAGGGCATCCAGTTCTGGCCTGCCTCTTTCAGACTGGTCCACAAGCAGCTCCTTGACCACCTGTATCTTCCCCAGCCAACTGCACAGCCCCGTAGCACTGTCAGTTCAGCAACACAAGTAGAGAAAGACTAGACAGAATGCTTGAACCCTTTACCGGGAACCACTGGACTGTCAGACTTGGCCACTCCAGTGCATGCGTCATGACAAGGTCTGCAGCACAATCCCTTTTCAGCATATTACACCTGCATTGACCGCTCCGCGCCATGTTACGCAATGTTCTGCATGCATAGAACAAGGCCACTGTACTGCCCACCACAGGCTGCAACAAAGCTAGAACGTTGAGTCGAGGTCCCGCAGCTTCGAAATCAGGGTTGCTAGAGGNAGATGTGTGTGTGTGTGTGTGCGTTTGCACTCTTTCATGTCAATGGGTGTGGAGCTTCTGCTCTTATGCTTATAACAAGCTGCATGCGCAACAGGACACTCACTGTGCAGTTGCCCACACTGGAATTCCCAACCATGATGCCATTGCGACAGCAAAGGGGGCAGTTGGAGGGCTGACCCTTGGAGCTGCAGCAACTTATGCTCCCCACAAGATCAGGGTGAACTGCGTGGCACCAGGCCTGGTAAGCTACGAGCTGCTACGTAATGTTTGTTGGATGATACTTGATATTTCGTGCGTCCCAAATACGGGTTTACAGCTGCAAAATCAGTCTCCATCTGCTGCTGGCTGTACAGCTTCCGTCACAAGCAGCTAATGTACCCATTGCTGACGTTGTGGCTACTTCTATGTGCTGTATGCTATTGCGCGGCTTTCTATGGCTGCTTGTGCCGACGTCTCATTGGGCCTGGTGAGCATACGTGCCACTGATTGAATGGAACTTCTGCAGACCATGACAGGCATGACAGAAAGGATATGGAAGAACGAATCCCACTTGAAGGAGTCAGAGAAGCTGCATCCCATGGGGCGAGTCGGCGAACCTAAAGACATTGCTAGGGCTGTGCAATTTTTCCTGGATCCAGAAAACAATTTCATCACAGGACAGATTCTGGGTGTAGACGGTGGTATGATCGGTGCATCCTGATGCTGATGAGTTGGTCTGCATTCAGATTTGCCATGTATTTCTCACAGAACAGCACTGTCTCAATGTCTGGTCAAACCTTAAAGCAAGTCTTTGTCGTTGATATGTGCTAGACTCTACTGTTGCCATCGGATGGAGATGGGCTGCAAATGGGGATAGCATGCCGTTGCAGCACAGGCTTCAAGTTGTACAGACTTGAAATTTGCGAAGTTGATACGTATGCTGTGACCCACCTGCTGAGCCTGTTACAGCTGGGTCCCAGGCCAGGTGCAGTGTATGGGACATGGCTTGCTTTGTCTGCATGTTACGATGATGTAAAGACATATTGCAAGCTTGCTGATTAAGCTGTATAAGAAAGGGTGCACTGGGTTCTGCCTGAGTTTGCAACCATGTGTAACACTAGATTCATATGGTGCACGTACATTCCAGCGTAGGCTCACAGGCAAGCATGTGATGTAGGTTAAGATGAGCACCACGCTGCTGACCAATAACGACTACGCCCACAAAATACTGAACCATGCGGGCAGGGCCAAGTCATCCTGCAACAAATGGTCAAGTGGGATGTATATTCTGTCAGATGTCGGGCATGAGCCACTTGCTCTCAAGGGGTTAGTGCACCTGCGCTGAACCTTACCAAGCAGTAGCACAGTGCTGGAAAGCCAAACAGCTAGTGTTACACCTGTTGTTGCGTGCATCATCATTGCTTCCTGTTGCTCCCTAGCACAGACTGGACTGCTAGACCTGCCTTGCTGTCTGTTGCTGCTGATTCTGGACCTCTGTACCAGCTAGCCAAGGTGTCCATTGGCACTCCACAGTGGAAGGCAATGATCATAGCCTGCAGACAATAAATATACTGCAGTGTTTAACACTGTATGTATAAGCATTCAGTGAGAATGTGTATGAGTGACATGCATGTCACTCATGCTAGCAGAATGACAGCTACACATTGCACAGCTGTGCAGGTGCAGGTGCATCATTCCCCTACAAGGTGGCCAGCTCTTGTGGTGATTGAGCATGCAGTAAGTTGTGCAACCACAGCAATAGTTGCCGGTACTGCATATTGGCCAAAGTATTCACGAGCAGCTTGTGCACCTGATTTGTCAGGAGTGTTCGTATAAAGCCAACGTTGCGCCAGCGCCTGCCAGAGACTTCCATGGCATGAGGTACAATAGCAGGCCTGCCACACTTGCGTAGTCTTGTGACAAGTTCGTAGTCTTCCATGATTGGCAGATCCTTAAATCCACCCAGCTGTCTGCAGCACATTTGCCTGTCTGCAACTATGACAATTTCGCAAGTGCTGGGCCAGTAACTGATAGCACATGTGAGTAATACTCTAGGTGAAGGCTCTCAGGAACAGCTTGTGGTCGATGTGGCAATCATTCAGGAGCTAAGGGATCCCTTCTGTTATGCACAAGATGTTGCTCATGCACACCTCTAGCCAGCTTTGACTGCTGTTTTGTTGCAGCAATCATGGACAGTAAGCAGAGATGGATGCCATACTGGCAAGCATAAGTTGACAATTCAAGGAGCACCAATTTTGTCAGAAGACACTGCACCTCAGCAGATCTGCTTGAACAAATATAGCTTGATCTCCATAAGGCATGTGTCGCCATCGGGTGCGAGCCTTAACAGCATATTTCAGGACAGCTCTCTGAAGATTGCCTCCTANGACGTGGTCAAGTTTAGACATTTTGCTCCGTCACTGGGGCATGGAAGCGCAAAATTGGGGCTTGCACTGCTTTGTGATGTCTCATGGACGACTTTTCGCCTGTTCCGTTGCGACACTCAGCGATTGCAGCCCCATTAGCCTCGTTCGTGCACCACAGAGTTAGTGTGCAATGTCTTACCCAGCTGTGTTGTACTGCACACTTGGTGCATCTCCCGGAACATGCAGTACCCCGCGAAGGATCAAGGTAAAAGAGACCTGCAACATGCCCTGCAAGCATCAGCGCTGCGTTCTTGTGATTTGATGTTGAGTACTCTGACCACCTGCTTACTCAAAAACGCCCGGTGGGTTAAACGCTATGTTTGCTCACAGTGTATCTGGTTGGCAATATACCTGCAAGTGTGTCCTGTTACAAGTTCTTGAGTCAAAGCTGTTGAGTACTTTGGTTGCAGATGCCTTACAAGGAAAAGACAAATGTCATCAGGTGTGGGTCATACAGTGCATTATGGCTGCATAGCTCTCACAACATGAGGCCATGTGTAGCATCAGGAGCTTGATGTTTCAGGGGGAAGAGGATGGGGATGATAAAACCCCAACTTTAGGGCGGATGCTAGCTAGTCACTATGCAACATGAGTCCAGGCAATTCAATGGTGACACAGAGGCCCCATTTGCAGGTAGGCAAACAACGACTTCGTACATATCACCATAACAAGCATACTGGCGCAGAAAGCACGACCCTCCAGGAATGCAAGCTGCGTGTGTGGACAACTCCTGACAAACTCTGCAGTGCTACCATGTTTCTGTTATGCCATGACTGTAAATTGCATGTGATTCAGTCAAAAGTGCTATTGTTAGTTGTTTTGTGTAATTGATCAGGTGACCACAGACNACAGCTCCGTATACGTTGTAGCTCTGTGCTGCCCGTTGCTTTCCCGGTGGTGAAGTGGTGGAGAAATTCCGGTCAAAGCTGCTGGCATATGGTCAACGAGTCGACTGCATCAACCCCGCTGTGGACGCATCCCCTTTTGCAGCGCTAGCGGTTACAGTATGTATCGTAGCACGCATGCAGACATGCAACATAATCGTATGACTCGCTGTCACACCAGAATCGTTTAAGCAAGTGGCTGCTTGCACATGCATGTGCATGGTCATGCATGCATGCAAGTGCATGCTGACATTGTGCTCGTACGACCACGGAATTGCGCGACTACCGCTTACACTGTAGCAGTCGAGATGGCTATAGACTGCAGAGACTTTCTCTCTAATTTGTTCACCGAGTGTTCATAACCGTTTACCTTGCACCAGAGTATGACTAACCCCCACAGTGCAAACTGATGCAAAGACAGCCTGTCACCGGAGACTATCCATTGCACAGCTAGCTCAGCTTGAGACTTGGAGCGTCTGTCCCCGTCTCTACCCGTGGTATACATGAGGCGTCTAACACACATGTGTATAGCCAAATTGCACCCATTTCAAGGCTGTAGATAGCGGGAGAAACGTTCAAGCGTGGGTATGGCCTCAGCCCCAGCAGTCGCTCCGGCGCCAAACGCGGCGGTGTCGCCTCCACCGATAGTGCCGGCGCCCCCACCCCCACCATTGTTGAGCTTCAACTGCACCACCATCGACTGCTATAACAACGAGATAAGCGACAACCAGATTGTGACAACGTGAGACTGACACACGCGTCGCATGTCGTCTTTGTGCATAAATGCTGCTGGAGAAGTCTGTACCATCTTGAGTCCTTTGGGAAATTCATCACGCCCAAGCAGCATATCCGGATTAAGCTTGCAACTTGCTGCAGAATCTGGTTTGCTGCAATAGTAGGCACTGTCTGCCTGTTGGTGTTTGGGATCTTCCGAAAGNGGACACCCTTCCTCCTGTTCCTGCTGGGTTAGTCACCTGCATGCTATCATGGCCTTACCGCCGAGCCCAGATCTCTATTTCTAATCTGCCTTTTCGTCTTTCGCAACCTGTGACCTGCTTCTCCTTTTGCTTCTTCACCCCGCTGTCTTCTTCTTCCTTGTCTTTGCAGTACGATGTCCCTGCCTTGCTAATTGCTGATACTTGCCAAAGAGGTCTGTACAGTGGTTCACAGCCATGTTGTGTATATGAATTGACCTCAATGAGAGCAGCAGCATTGTCAAAACAGCAGCAACAAGTGCATCAACATGGCACTACTGTTGACACTATCTGCACTCATCTCCAGGGAAAGCAGTTGCATTGAGCATTGTGTTGGTGACAGAGGTCTGGCAGCCTACGTTGATATGGGAAGGATGGACGCCAAGTTTGGTGTCATCAGAGCATGTCAACATCTGGCAAGCATGTGACTGATGAAGCTGCACATACAACATGATTGTCAGCCATATAACAGCAGGACCATGTAATAGCAAGTCTGGCAACCCTGTCAATGTGTCACACATGACATATGCAGGGCCCTTGCACCCACCAGGGCCGCAAGCAACAGCCCCAGGGCGCAACGAGGGTGGGTGATGTAGAGTTAGTCATGACAGGTCCTGCAAGCTATGTCCACTGCACTGCATCACCCAAGCTGCCACCATATACATCTGGAACAACAGAGGAAGAGCTGTTCACAAAAATGTAGGGTTAGGGTTCAGAGTATTGTTGACATGCAAGGGCATTTGATACCTCAGCCTAAACCAGATACCATAACATCAAAGTTTGAAGTTGGTGAGTTACCGAGATCCCATCTTCACAGTGGGGACTCGGTATNATTCAGCATGAGACCTGGGAAGTCAGTATCCATTCTGTTCTGATTCTGATTCTCACCTCAGCTGCTTGCTGTGTAGTCAGGAACGCAGGCCTCACACCATCACACCAGACAGCATGCTTAGCACGTGCAGAGGCAATGTCCAATGCTGTCACAGCCTTCAGAAGGCGCTGGATGTTCAGCTCGGAGCCTTTCACCTGCAAACACGTTGCATGAAAGCAATTTCATTCCTGATGAGAAATAGACCATGTTTGTGATGTNGTGCCGGACTACACATGTGATGGGCATCACCACCATGATCGGCTTGCTGCAGCCACCGCCTGAGGTGTACAGCCTCTTTGATGATGTGCTGCTCCTCACTGATGGGTAACAACCTCCCTCTCTCACAGTCTGTACAGCAATCTTTTGTTGTCCTTTTGTGTGTTCAGCCTGTTGGGCACCATCACCTTATGCTGCAGCCACCAGTTGAGCTCTGCAGCCTTATTGATGGTGTGCTGCTGCCCTGTAACAAGTGAAATGAGAGCTTTTATCTCAATGCAGTGTATCAGGCATGGTTCATTTGATGGAATCTGCATGTACACTGCACATTGGCATCACAAGTGCTGACGCTGCCAGAACTTGGACACTGGAGCCTGCTCAGTGAAGTTGCCATTCACTGACAGCACTAGTCCAGCATGAAGGCAGACTGCAACCAAGTACTGTAGCACCTTCCCTGTCTGTTGCGGAGTCATGTGCTTTCAGTATCGCAACACTGTATCTGTATCAATGCAGCAACCTTGAATATTGTCTATTCAATCAACACAAGTGATACACACTCCAGCTGCAGCGCTTGCACCTGCAGGCAAGTGTGCTTTCATGGACCAGTGACAGAGGCGATCCCCTTCTTTGGCAGTCTGGGCTTTGAGTGCCCAGTACGCAAGGATCCAGCTAACTTCCTGCAGGAGGTCACCACACCTAAAGGTAGCTCAAAAGTCTACACCAACAGTTTGATTCCCTTGACAAGGTCATCAGAGACAGAGCATTGCTGAATGCATGCAATTGCACTCATATCAATAAGCCACATGTCAGCTTACAACACATCAAATCATGGCATTACAACACATGGCGTGACAACCACTCAGCACACCAGTTTCTCACATCATGTGACCTGTCTTTTGCTTGAAACGTATGTGCGCTAGCATACTGCATATGCACAACAAGGCACCCTTGTTGCAGGCAACCAACCAACTTGCATACAGCAGGTACTGATAANCCAACGGGATCAAGAAGAAGATGATGTCCACAGGTTTCGGCCACTATCACTGAGACCGATGCATGTCCATGGAAGCGAAATCAGCAAGTAAGTCGACTGCTACTTGCATTGAAACAGAGCAGCAAGAGAACCAGCCACCTCACACTACAACCTGCGCAACTGAAGAATGCTTGTCAAGTGTGCCATGATTGCAGTAGAAAACCGTGAGTATTGGGGCGCACGGCAGTTGTGTCGACTCTTCTTGCAATCATAACAATTTGGCCCGTGCTGCACTTTACGTAGCTCACCCAGCCAGCCACGCATGCTAGTTGTGCAATCCACCAGGGGGATGTAGCCTCTAGTGCAGAGCTTACTGCACATACTCCTATGTGGGTCCTGTTAGGTGAAGGACCCTGAAACACACATTTCATAAGCGTGGACANATGACTGAGCTACAATGAGCTCATGAGCATAAACCCTTCCCAATCCTTTCTGGGCGATTGGAACGGGGAGCCTATGCTAGCAATGCTGCAGCTCACACCGCTGTCAAAGCTGCTCTCAGCAGTGATGAGGAGGGTGCAACATATGCTGAGAGCACCAGCTCAGAGCAGGCAGGCTATGCTCCCAGATGACACCAGAAGATTGCACCTTGGCTCACAGTGTCAAGGCAGTCAATGTGCTTTGACACTTGAGGGACAGGTTTCCAGCTTTGTGTGGCAGCTGCGTCATAGCAGGCAACTGTGCAAGCTGAGGAAATCATGACCTGACTGCTTCAGTCCACAAGCCTGTGCCCCGCACATGCCTGTGCACCTGGGNATGTCACACACACACACACTCAGATCAGCCTGCAGCAGGCATGTGGGCTGTGTTGCTTGCATCAGTGATGGCACACCTGACACTCTGATCACAGGGCATGTTGTCTGCTTGACTTATGATGTAAGCAGCTCTGCTGAAAAGCTTGTTTGGGCATGTCACTTGCTCCACGCTACTTGGAGTAAGTCATCTCATGCCAGTCGCAGCTGCATGTTGCGCAACTGCAATCTGGCTTGCACATCCTGGTGTGGCATGGCACGGCTGCCTCAAGCGATGCTACATGAGCATAGGACATCATATCACACAGCAGGGCTGTCATGTCATTGCACACCAAAAAGCTAAACACTGGACTGCATCCAGAGGGCAAAGACCGTGCTATCAAGGATCTGATTCGAGGAACATGTACCATCTGCTATGACTCAAGCTGTGCCCGTTGTCCAACCCCATAACCTGGAGCATGCTGCAGGAGAAGCGTAAAGGCACAGTGGTGGAGCACTTCTTACCTACAGATGTATCTTCGGTCAAGCAGGAAAGTGCTGTGCTCAAGGGTTGCAAAATCCAGTTCCTGAACTATGGCAGTCACAGCAAGGCAGAGATGGAGGGTCTGGTGGCCAGGCTAGGCGGCACAGTAAGGGTTACCGCCCTGCTGCACCCTGCAGCAACCCTTTCTATCAAACTCTGCTGATGCAATAGAGGGGCAGTACAATCATGCTTTTGGGGTTGCTGTTTTCATGTATATACAGTCTNGCAGCTCCACAGGCCGGTCTAGGGCGTTTAAACCGTTCAGCTGTGGACAACCAAGCAACATGCTCAAGCAGCTGCAGTGCCGACACAGCGTTTCCAGTCGCCGCAGGTCCATAGTAACGGAGTGCACAGCTNCATATTTGAATGTGCTGGCTGTGGCAGCCCAGTCTTCGATTCAAGTGCCAAGTTTGATTCTGGTACTGGCTGGCCCTCTTTCTTCCAGCCAATAGATGAAGCCACGCAGACAACAGTGGACCGCTCCATCCCCTTTGTGCCTCGAATAGAGGTGAATTGACACCAAACAGCTGTCTTTGAATTGGTATTGCTGTGCTTGTAAAAGTGCTCAGACTTGTTGTTTGCATGAGATTGATACTAGCATGGTACTGCCTGGTGCGCTGGGTCAGACACCACTGTGCTGGAAGCTGTGTCAGACTTATACAATTGTCGCATGCACCTGGAATCGCTGGCAAGCGTGTAAATTTCTATGTATTTGTTATCAAGCTTGCATTTGACACCAGACCGAGGGCNAAAAGGTAGAGGGTAGAGGGTAGTGTGGTAGGAAAAGGTGGAAGGGCCCTACCTGGAGAGGGCAGCTTGAACAGCATTTCTGATGTAGCCCCCACTCAGCTCATACTTGAGTGCCAGCAGGGCAATGTCCACATCATCTGAGCGCTTGATCTTCTCGGGCAGCTGCCGGCGCCAGATCTGTTGCCGCTGGGTGTGGTCTGGCTTGCGGAACTCAAAAGTCATGGTGATGCGCCGATGCATGGCCTCATCCAAGTCATGCGGCCTGTGTAGAGACCAGACAGCTTTAGGGAGCACTGTTGTGAAAATGCAACTGTGCTTAGTAAGNCTTCCCCTCTTGGCATGAGTCAAGCACGTGAAGTAAAGCTGGCAGCCAAGCGACAAAGTTTTTGCAAGCGAGAAAANGGGCGTCTGCTATGCATTTACAACAAGCCTCGAGTCCAAGCCAGAGAGACCGTCCTGCCCTGTCAGGACAAATGTGGTACCCTCAATCAGGTTGGTGCTGACCTACTGCTTTGATGGATATTGTGTATATACATCATCATCTGTCGTGAGCAAGCATGACTCATTCTGCAGCATGTTGACAAACTATGTGACAAAGCCTGTGGTTTGGCCATTGCTGATGTGACAGCTCAAGAGAGGGCTTGCAAGCAAAGTCAGCTCTGCACAGAATCCAGCAAAAGGTCTGCTTGAAATGGTGGCAAGTGTGGTTTGCATGTTGCCAAAGTCAAAGGCAGCTGGAGTGCGCACATATGTGCTGACTGTGAGCTTGTCTCCAGGTTTGGACCTCCCCATGGTCCAGCACTACATGCAAATGACTGGCCTGCCCTTAGAGACTGCCATGCTGCAAGTGATGTCATACCAGGCAGCTGCAGCGAGGCTGCCACTTAGCTTGTAGCTGATGCCTCAAGCCTTTGGATACAAACCAGACTGACTTTCAAGGGATGGGCCCAGCACACAAGCAGCAGAGATCAGGCTGCTGTGGAGCATGAGACATAGACCAGGTTGCATTTTGAGACAGCAGATGAATAGCACGTGNCATTGCGTGATGGTGGTGGTGGTGGTGGGGACCCCTTGGTCCAAATACCATGGCATCCTCAAAAGCTGGCATGGGGCCTTCAGCATGGTCTGCAGACATCCAGGAACCCTCAGGCAAATGAGGTGAATAAAGGAGAAGCGCAGCACACAAAAGCATCTGTGTGGAGCGGTTCCATGCTCATGGTAGGCAAGCAGCATTGCAGTAGACTGGGAATCTGACTTACATCTGGGTTTGTTGCAACCTTTCATCAGCCATGAGATGCAGTGCGTCCTTGTTTGTCACATTACCCAGTGTGTTGACATGCCAGAAGATGCTGACAGAACATGCGATTGCACTGCTCCCTCATTGCAGCACACAGCTGCAGGTGCCGGACAGCATGCTTATGTGTGGGATGCATTGTGTGATGCAGACATACCTGGCTACCTCTCTTGTAATCACGCCTCTGAACTGCCCTTCAAAGACACTCAGGAACAAGTTGTACAGCCATGCTGCCTTGGAGTGACTGGTGTGAACAGCAATATCGCCAAAGCTGACTTTTGCAGAGTTCTGGCTGATTATCATGGGTCTGCCAGAAGCGGATGTTTTGGGTATGAGCTTGAACTTGACATTGCCATTCTCAAAATGCACTTCAGCGTCCCCACTGCCGCTGACTTTAGGGAAGGAGTTTTTGTAGTAGTGGAAGTGGCATTTGACTGTAGTCCCCAGGCCAACCACAATGAAGGTAACTCCACCATGCTGGTTTGGCGCCACACCTGTTACTGCTGTACTTATGTCCAGGGACTGCAAGACAATGCTGGACAGGTCAAGGCTGACGGTTCCAATGACTGGGATGTCCCAGCTGCTTCTTGTATCTGGCAGGTCAAGCTTGTCAAACTGATCCTCAACAACTTGCAGTGCCACCTTGGATGCATAGGCAAACAATGTGGTGGTTGCTATGCCTGTGATAGCTGGCTGGTAGGCTGGCAGTGTGGCGTTGAGAAGGGGATGTTTAGTTTGATGAAGTACTGCTTGCTTAGTTGGCATGCCTGCTGCTGTGGCCAAGCTNCCCATCACAACGCTCACAGACAGAGCACTTCACACCCACACGGTCAGAGGTGATGCCTTCCAGCCCTTGCACGGCACTGCAAACATTGCCTGGCAGCAGGTGCAGGTCTGGCTGCCAGAGCGCATCCACCTGCATCAGGATTGCTTGACATGAGCCAGAAACGGGACAGACAACAATGGGAAGGACAACAGCCTGGCAGTAGGCGCAGGTCTGGCTGCCAGTGCATCCACCTGCATTAGCCCTGATTGACATGAGCCAGGATTGGGGAAGACCATGACAGGCCCCCAGGGTGTGCATCAGCAAGTCCATGCAGGTTGTCACAAGAGCATGCGATACAGCCTGTGACTTGATGACACAGCACATGGCACCATGGTGTACAAGACAATCACGGTCATTTTTTATGACTTGCACTTCCAGTAAGGAGCTTTGCGGGACAACAGCAGACTGCTACTGCTGCAGCGAGCTTATGCTGTGTCAACGAGAGGCAAAGGGTGTGACTGTGCAGCAGCAGAGATACGTCTCAAGTATGTGGCAGAGCTTGCAGAGATGCATAAGCACATAATGCCGCTTACAGGAGCGCCAAAGGTCTCTTGTGCACAAACAGCTTGGACATCCAGCAACACACAGTAGTGATTGGGCTGTACACGGCAGCAGGGACAGCCCAGAGCAGCAAACGCGGTATGATGCAGGCCAGACCCTTTGAATTGCAACTGCTGCGTGTAGCCTTGTACTACATCACATCAGCATGGCACAATGCTACAGCAACGGCTGCCTCACAACAGTGCCATGACAGTGCTACATGCANTGCACACTGCAGTCAATGACTGTACTGTTTGACCAGTTACTAGGACTGCTTTCAGCTGCTTATCAGAGGCTGCGTTTGAACACAGGTTGCATTGGCCATGAGACACAGGCTATGCTGCATAACACATGTCAGCGACTCTGACCAGCTGCACATGTAGTTAGCTGGGCGAGCTATGACCCTGTCACACTGCTCAAAACTACCAGATGCAGACTTTGTCAACTGTGGCCGATGCCGCTTGAAGACCAAGTAAGGGTGTGTTGCGCTTGAGAAAGCCACTGCAGGTGTCACCTTTTGACACATTGCCCTGATAGTTGTCACAAGCATCAACTGGCAGCTTGACAGAAGACCTCCCATGTTGAGACAGGGAAGCATACCTTTGATGCGCCTGAAGTATGGGAAGCGCTGCAGGAGGGGCATCAGGTTGCCCCGCACCCTAGGGCTGCCTTCATAGTCCTCCAGCAGAGTGGCTAAGGGCAGTTGAGCCCCCACCAAGGGCACTTCCACATCCTGTAGGACTGCTAGGTCAATAGCACCTTCCTGTAGAGGTTCTGCATCTTGGGCAGGTGGGGNACCCACTGCATGCTTGCTTGATGCTGCGTCACACAGGACAAAATCTCAAGCAGGACAAAAATTGTTTTTCCCGGCATGTTGCGCTGAGTCATCGCTATCTTCTAACTCCAGGAAGTCATAGGTTGCTACGTAGTGCTACAAACTCCCTTGACTTTCCCTAGACAACCTACATGCCCACAGTGTTGAGTGGCTGCTGCCTGTTGCATGCCGCCCATGACAGCATACACAAGTGCTTCAGCGTGACAACGATTGCTGTAAGCTAAAGACTGCCAAGGTAGTCGTGCTTGTACTGGAGTGCTCTGCCTCTGTATCATGGCATGCAAATAGCTTCAAGAGGACCAAGCTGTGTACACAGCATCAGCCATACAACAGTGAATCGGGATGTCAATGAAGTGCCCATAGTCACAGCATGCCTGTCATATGCAGACAGATGCTTGAGCACCTGGTGCTGATGTGTACCACACCCGCTGCTGCAGGGCCTGACTTCCTGGAAGGGCTGTCAAGAGCTCTGGTGGCAAGATGAGTCAGCACCAGAGTTGCAGTAAATGGCAAACCGCAGTTCACACGCAAAGGGATGTAATGATGAAATTATGGCATGATCTTTGCATTTGTAGGTGTCCTGTCAAGGCATGTAGTCTACTTACTGATACTTTGGGTACCCCAATACAGCTCGCGTTAGTGAAAGAAAAAGCTTTTCCTGCTAGTCAACAGCGGTTGTCTGAACTCGTGTTGAGCAATATGTGTTGCAGCTGTCTTCTTCAGCCAGTTGGGGTGTCACAGTGAGATGAGGTGTGAATTATCATGCTCCAGCTGTGGTTGCAAGTGTAGCTGACAGCGTGACGTCTTGATGGCGTCACCTGACTTCAAGTATTTTAAGTGTAATGGCACTAAGTATGGTAGCGTAAGCTTTCTATGTTCAGTGCAAGTACTTTGCTTAGGTTACCGTGACACATATTGGCATGCTAGGGCAAGTTACTGCAATTTGTAAGTCAAGAAAGCAGGTTAGGGTCAGAACAGGGTGTTACATTTCTTGCTCTGCATGATCGTTGATGGTGAGCAGGCAAATGTCTGCGGACCAAGAAAGTATGTCGTGTACACCTACATGTAGCGATTACAACGCATGTGCGGCAATTAAACAGACTGTGTGCAAAAACGAGATCACATCTCTCGTGCTCAGCACACATCACATGCTACTCTCGCATGCAAAGCCAGATGCTGTTCCAAGTTGTATCTTCCGTAGTAGACTGCAACTGAAAGGTCACTGATTGCATAACCACCTGGGCANCTGGGCAATCAGGGCGCGGCTACCGCTCCTGAGAAATCCAGAGGGGGTCTCTTTCATGACATCGCGCCAGCTGAGACATCAGCTGCTGGACGCAGCCTCACTAGAGTAGATGCCTTTCAGTCAGCAGCTGGTAGTGCCTTGCACAGAGAGGGTGTAGCCCAAAGCCAAGCTCAGGCCTTGCTTCACACTATGGACAAGGCAGGAGAGACAGCTATAGACAACCCAAAAAGCAGGTATTGCTGCATGCTCTCTTCAGTGAACGGGCCTTCTGCGCCCAGCAGTGTCACACGACTGGCTTGGGCATCACCGTCATAGTGTGGCACTGTCATCTACTCATTCAGCAGCTCACTCAGACAGCGGCCACAGCCGCCTCCTGTTGATCTTTGATTGTCAGGCTTGATTGTAGGCTGTGGTGTTGAGTTATTCAGACATGCTGTGGATTGGTCCCAAATTTACTGCGCGGTGTGCCAATGCAAGCAGGTTGCACCACACACCTACTGCAGCCACGCGCCAAAGCTCACTGCAGACACTGTGTGATGGTCATATGATGGTCATATGCTGTAGAATCACGACTCGCTGCCTGTAGGCCTCATAATTTGGGTGAGCTGCTGCCTGTTGACCAACTGCTGGTTCCCGAGCCAAAGATGCTTGGGAAGGAGGAGCAGCTGCAAGAGCCAGTCGTTTCCACCGTTAGAGCACCTCTACAAACCTCATTGGAGCACAAGTATGTCACCTTCTGCTGCCTGCCGATCCAAGCCAGATTTGACAGCTTTCATCGACTATACTATTTTGAATTTTTGTAGTCACGCATGGGTAAATCGGTTGCGTACGCACATGCCCCTTTAGACTGCGCGGCAACGCCATAACGGGAGCCACGACACGCGCTTTCCGCAGCTCTGGTAAGCTTGCCGCCTATTAGGATGATCCAAGTCAGTCAAATTTGATCTGAGACACCAAGCATTGACTCAAAACACGAACGACGATTCGAAACAACATAAACGCTTTTAAGCTTCCTCCCATTGACACCCATCCCGGCAGCGAGTTTTGGCGCCTTCCGTAACCATTTCAACAGTTTGTAATGTTTGATACTTGAGCGCCTTCAGTGTCGTATATCCTGGCTCCATACGACACGGTATTTCGCAACCGTGATCAGGCACTGATAACCTGGGATACAGCAAGCAGCAGCCTGTCACACCGTGTCGTGTCTTCTACAGTTTCCGCGCTCACTATCTGGCGACAACGGCGACTTGCAGCGAGCAACGTCGCACTTTGCCCTACGGAGCACTGCAAGCCAACAGTGCTCGTCTTGCGCCAACCTAACGGTACCGCCGGAGCATCTGCAGACATATTAAAGCAGCTTCAGGTCAGCACTTCAAGCAAGACACAGCCTGCTTTGGCGACCTCTGAGACACTGCGTGCTTGCGACCGGCTGTGAAAACGCTTGCCGGCCTGCGCGCTTGAACCTTACCGCCCCTTTGCAGCAATATCAGCATACAACCCCTTGCAAAGACCCCTTGCATACGTCTGTATAGACGCGCTTTCAATTTCTTGACGTTCCCGACAGGAATCACCAGGCGGGACTGAACGTCTGCTCTGCTTCGTAGCCCGACTGTAACAACCTCTGTCTGCGTACAGAATGGTCAACCTGGGGATGTTTCACCTCTTGGACAGGGCCAAGACTGTTGACCTCAACACCGCCATGACCAGATTACTGCAGCAAGCCTGGGTTGTATTCAGCTGCCAGGTTNGGGCTGTGCAGCTGAGTATCAGACACCATCATGTCTGGTTGAGCTGATGAACCATCAGCCTACTTGCTGCATAGCAGATGGCAAGCATGCTGCAGTGATTGGCTCACCTTGCCATTGAGTTCAACAGTGATGCGCTCAGGCACCTTCTCAAGCTTGGGAGGCCGTGGGTAGTCCCACACGGACTCTTGACCAGGGCCTGGCTTGTCACGTTGCATTGCTCTGACTGATTGTGATCTGATCTGTCGTGGCAAGACCGACCAAGATTGCTTGAAAGCCCTGTTTACTGCAAAGCTGAGACTTACACGTCGGGCAGAATACAAAGCTGTAGTAGTCAGCCCTACATCGCAGCATGGCACTGTCAGGTGAGCATGTTTGGGATAGCAATGCTTCTGCTTGCTCACAACATTCCTGCTTGCTCACCAGAAATTCTCTGCACTGCTAGCTGACTTGGCAATTGGGTGACACCAGTTCTGGCTATCATGAACGTGCACAACTAGCCGTTCTGAAGATGTTGCTGACGGTAACGTAGCGCTGCGGCCCTGTCTGAAGGCTTGCACAACGTTGTAACGACATCGTTAGGTCAAGCTTCTTCGCAAGCATGCATGTGCTGATGCATGTGAGTGCAGACTGTCAGGACATGTGTGATGTCATGGCGCTGCTCTCCCAGCTGATCCTACGCTACAAGGCTGCCTTGCATGATCTGCTCACAGAGGTAACACTGCTGTGGCTCAAGGTCTCAAGCCTTCGCTTGAGATTGCCCAGTAGTCTAATTCGCTGCATATGTTGGGTCTACCCAGTGTACAAGCTCTTGTCCATGGATGTCCATCAGATGGATGCGCATCACACACGACTGTGCAGTGAGGAAAAGGAGATTTGTCATAACATGCCATGGCAACTCAGAGTATTCATGCAAAGCCACGTGCCCTGTTGAAGAAATTGTCTTGTCTGAGAATTTGGCACTAGGCTTATTGCCTCACATGGCTAGCCCATCTCTGGCAAATCAGCATACTAAAGACTGCTTGCTGCAGGCATTACCAGTCTGCATGTCCAGGATCCACAGCATGCTCAGCCCAGAGTATGACTGGACAGGCCGCAGTGCACAGCCTGCCGCTNGACTGGTCTCAGCGGCAGATGGGCAGCAGACAGTGGCTTTTGTGCCCTCAGTCCATGTGTGGTCTGCGCACTTGCTGTATTGTTAGCTTCTTGCTCAAATGTTTGTAGTGAAGTAGGTGCTGCAAGCTCGGCCACAACAGAAGAAGCTTGTAGGTCAGCAGCTGCTGCCTCCGTTGCATCTGGCAATGGTGGAGTCTGATGCTCCTGCATGTACTTGATGGCCTNTTGCTGCATTGCCTCCAGTTGCACCTGCAACAGCTGTGTGTTACAAAGCCATCAAAATTGGTCTCATTTCAGACAACAGGTCCCATGTAAGTATATACAGGCTCAGTCCGGTTGACAGCAAGATTCTGCTCTGACTGCACAGCTTGCTGTGTAATCTCCCTGTGTGCTTGCAACAGCTTGGTAGGACAGAATCAGCCTTGTCAGCATTGACTGATCATCAGCCACTGGGCTCGCAGGTTGGTGAGTGTTGGCCAAGGGTTTTCGGTTTAGACTAAACCCTAAATTCTTGGTTATCTGCCTGCTTACTGGATCAGCAGCTGCAAACAACATTCAGTACACCGCTCTGGACTGTTTTATGGTGTTTGATTACTGACATTTTTCCCGTGCGCANGCCCCACCTGCATTTGCTGTTGGTGCAACTGCCCCACTTGCTGGCAATGCCCTTTCTGGCAATGCCCTGCCCGGCAGCATTTCTGCCAGACTGGCCGTCCTGGAGCAAAACCGTCCTGTTGCACCCAGGTATCACACAAGCATCCTGACACTGGGACCTTCACCAAGTAAAGCACACGTGACATGTCGTGTGTATGTCTTGACCGCTTAGCCACGCACTGGTATTGCTTGGTGAAGCCTCCTTACATAACGTGTAGCAGAGGTCTTCAAAATTGGGGTAAGGGTTGACAGCAAGCAAGCTACATGGTTTACAGCAAGCAAGCTACAGTTTTTGTTTGAGTATTGTTGACCATGCCTGACATACTTGGCCTTTGCACTGCCATGCTAGGTCACCTGCAAGACAATGGGATATACCAGTATGGTGCATGCTGCCTGCCACGCCTTGTGAAGATGCTGCTGTTGCAGGGTGTTGACGCAGACAGCATGGGTTCACAGGGCTTGGTGTTAACAAAAGAAGTGCATAGAAGGCTTACGTGTGAGGAAGAAGGTGTCATGTGCATCNGTCTGTCCTGAGCTGCAAGTCTTGTCAGCTCATGCCATTCCCTGCGTGCCATATGCCAACTTGCTGCTCAGGGTCATACCAGGCACCACAGTGGGGCGACAAGCTGCACTCTTCTTGCAAAGCATGCATCATTTCTTCACCTCCTTCTCCCCAGGTGCCACCCCCTTTTCACAGCCTCAAACACATGTGCACCTTATGCCAACACAACAGGCCGTGCAGTCAGCTTATACGTGGTGTAGGCTGTACTGCTGGACAAGCTCTCAACTGCTATTCTACAAGAACAGGGCACCCAAAATGTACCGGGGCCTTGTCAGCCTTCTAATACAATGCTCTGCATGCATGCAGGCAGGGTGGGGGGATGATGCCCAGGACCCTTTGGACTACCCCCTCAATCCCCACTTTAATCCCGAGCATTTGGCTGACTACAGCATCAGCACCAGGCGGAATTTGGCCCGCATTGATGAAGACCGCATTGACTATGATCTACTGGAGGAGCTTGTGACCTACATAGATCAGGAGTATGATGAGGGAGCCATCCTTGTGTTTTTGCCCGGTGAGCTCAGCTACAGTGTATCGCTGCATTTTGCTTGTGCCTGCAGAATCAGCTACAATACTGACATGTGCGATGTTCATGTACACATCGTTGATCCAGTGTGCTGCTGCCAGAACTCCTCTGAGAGCAGCATGTCAGGGCCTGAAGACCAGCATTTTGACTTTGCAACTGTGTCATGCCTCATGCATATCGCAGCCATCTTTTTTGCTACTATATGGTGACATGGGGGTTTTGGGCTGTGGGGTTTGTCCCTTACACCATCTGCTACCAAGTAGTTCTGTGCAAGGGCACAAAGAGGCCCCCTGCCTACTTGCCCCATTGCAGCTGCTGTGCAAGCAGCTGTCATGCAGACCTGTATTTTCAGGTGCGGGCAATCTTCCTGCGGAAGCTTTGTCCTAGCTCAACACAAGTTTTACATCATCAAATTGGTATGCAGGTGTTGGTGAGATCTCTGCATTGCAAGATCGCCTCTCCAGNGCCATACATAGCTCTGTGCTGCAGTGTGGCTTGTTGGTACCGCTAATTGTTGCTGAGTCAGTGTGGTCATTCACATCTGCTGCCACCTGTGATGCTATTGTATCAGCACGCACTGCTTTCTGCACTTCCTGTGCTGCAGCAGGTGCACCCAGCTGGCGCCTTACTGTGGCTTGGCTGCCACTTGCTTGAGCTTGTATTGCTGGGTGGCTGNGCCAAGTTGGCCTGACAGTGCATTTGCAGCCTGTGATGCCGCCTTAGACCCAAAATGCGGATCTAATGTCTTTTCATCCTGGGCCACAGCCTGCTGGCAGTCCACATGTCCACCAATCAGTCTTATGTCAAAGCAGCTGTATGCGCTCTCAAGCACACTCAGACGCAATCAATATGCCAGCCAATGGCAACAGACAGGCATGTACACAAAGCTCATGCAGCGCCTGATGTGCAAGGAGTACAGAGCATGCCTGCATGAGCAACAGCAGCGGGGCGCTATACACTTCAGAGTAGAGCAGCGTACCGGCAGTCGGCTTTGCACAGAGCTGGTGAGCTGGGTGAAAGGCGCTGATGCAGCATTTGCTGCCCTTGCAGACCAAGCAGCTGTTTGTGCCTCCAGTTTGGCCACTGCACAAGGCAAATAGGGCTGCTTGCATATGTCAACCAAAGTCCCATGTTTGTTGCAGGGGAAGCGTAAAGAGGCGCAGGCTGACCTGCTTGTTTGAGCTCATCAAGATCTGGCAGCTGAGGTGCTTGGGTTGTTGGCAGGAATTGAATCTTGGTATTGAACCCGTNCACCCTCAGCAATCCACTACTGACAAATCAGCAAAACAGTCACAGGTTGCTTACACTCAGTGCGTGCACCAAAATGGCTGCCCAAGGCTTCGCGCTTGAGGCACTGCTGAATCTTGAAGCGTAGACTGGCCTAGCTGGCTTGTGTTCCTGCCAACAGGTGTGCCAGACCCTCAAGCTGAGTTGCCATTTTATCAGCTACTGCGCAGCTCAACACACACACCTGATCTGCAAGGGGCCTTGTGAGCATCGCGCCATATGCTACAATGTACACAGCAATGCAGTGTGCAGTGTTTGCATCCATCAGCATCTGTCATGCTTACAACGTGACATGGCCACAAGCTGCAACAACTTCACCACTCTTGCCTGGCACAGTACAGACTTAGCGGTACAGACTACACCAACCTTGACTACATTGCAAAAGTGCTACTTTGACTGCATTGTTGCTCATACCTACAACTTGACTTCCTACCTGTTGTCCAACAGCAGCACGCACCTCAAATCAAGCAGGAATGTGCACACCCTACTCAATTCTGAAATCGACTGTACTCAAACCTAAGGAAGCTATCTGATACATGTGTGCCAAACTGTGCATCAACCTCATTGCCAGCAGCGAGTGCTCCATTAGCTGCTGCTGAGATGTTATAGCCATCACGCTCCACCTGTGACACAAGAGCTTGTGAGCGGGAGCCATGTCTTGCATTGCATTGTTTGGCATTGATGGCCACACCAANAAGGTCCTTGTGCTTTGGCAGCTCCTTGTAGCTTGGTTTGGTAATGCCCTGGTGCTTTGTGTGACACCTGNGCAGATGAGCAGCTTGCCTACAGATAACACCAGTGGTCGTACAATATCAGCGTGTTACATGTGTAAGACAGAAAGGATGCATAAACCACCCTGTAGCGCACAGGCAAAGTGCCACACATCCTGCGACATGGGTAACAGGTGCAATGTAATCAGTTCACCACGCTCAATGCCAAAATTTGCGCATCCATGCAAAAAGGTAAATCATAGGCCCAAAATCATAGCAGGACAGCTGTCACCAACACGCTGGAGGACTGCCACAAGAGGCAACCAAGGCAGAGTTTGTCCACTTAGTTGTGGAACATCTGAGACACATACTGCTGTGCTGCAGCAAGAGCAGACTGGACAGTCTCAACCATGCTGGAAGTCATGGCAGCGTGTGCGCAATTGCTCTCGGAGGCAGTAATCCAGACTTCATTGTGCCTGTTAATCAGCTTCTGAGGGCCATCGTAAGCAGCGAATGCAAAGGCACCATCCTTGAAGGATATGTCGTCCTGCATCAGATCCTGACGCAGTGCATCAGCCTCCTNGCATTTGCAAAGCATCACCTGAGTCAGATCACGCATGAATACTCACCCTGAGACCTGAGCCAGGTCGGTACATCAAGTGCCTTGGCATCTTGGCCAGTGAGCAGTTTCAGGGCAAGGTGGCAGNTACCACGATCCGCAGCTGCAAGTACACAGGCGGTTAATCACAAGGCATAGACTCCTCTTAGCAGGATAGCCAGCAGCAAATAAACAGTTACAGCTGCCACTGCACTTTTGCTTAGCATCATGCAAAGCGCAAGGCTCCAACGCTGTCCAAGTGACAATTAGGGTCTGGCAGGCGATGCTACAAACATTGGTATTCCAGTAGTCTGCATTTTGTTTGGAACAGGGTCTGTGCTCCAATATCTAAAACTGACACATGCACTGCCATACAGCCCTACCCAACAGCCTTGCATGCTCAGTCTGCTTGGGCATTGATCACGTGACATAGGTGTAGTCATCTGGGCAGATCAAAGATGCAATAATGTTGAAAAGGCCGCATGGTATGGTAGACTGCTTACTGTTGAAAGTGTACTCCCACCACACAGTGAGAGTGAATTTGAGTGGGTTGCCACCATTGCCCGGCACAACTGCCACAGCATTGATGTCTGGGCAGGGCTCAGACCACAGCTTGATGTGCTTCTCGACTTCTTCGTACACAGANTGTTGCAACCAAGCTGCTGACTGCCTACTGCCTCACTGTAACGTCTGCTGTATGTTGAATTCTCGTGTCTAAGTTTTGCATGCGGTGCGCAGGCTTCTGAGGCTGGTGCTGGACCACAACATTGCAGACTACATCACAGCCAAGAACAACATTGTCATTGCGTACAAGGACATGGCCCACACCAATGCCTATGGCTTGATCAGGGGTCTGCAGTTTGCATCCTTTGTCATGCAATACTATGGCCTGGTTCTGGACCTGCTGATGTTGGGCCTCACACGTGCCACTGAGATCGCTGGTNTGCTGTTGCTGTGTGCGTGACATGCTGCAACTGTTGCGCTGAACTCTCTGCTTTGCCTGCTGTACCTTGGCTGTGACCCAAATACGCTGTACGTTTGAGATACAGGTTTGCTTTTCCACTGGTGATGTATGTGACACGTGCAGCTGCACCGTGTTCCAACTGGCCTGACGGGTGTGCACTCTGTGCAGATCACAAAAAACACATTCATGAACATTGCAAGCTACAACAAGGAGTCCCTTGGAGATTTTGCAGCTAAAGTCAGGTCATGGCGGCCGCCTGAGCCATACAAGGGCAAGGGCATCCGGTATACAGATGAAACTGTACGCAGGAAGGAGGGCAAGAGGGGCAAATAGACTGCCTGATCTGCCTGCTGAGGTGGGGCTGCCTGTTGTGGCTGTTCCAGCGTTGCTGCCTCTGCAAGCTGTACCACCTCCCTTTGGAGCACGCTGACCGCCTGCAGCGTTTGTGCAGAGCTCAAGCACGCTGCGTGATTTAGGACGAGTGCATGTGTGTTGCGTGACCTGTGCAAACACCGTAAGTGCAACAGAGCTAAGTGGTAGTCAAGAGGTGCCCAGGCATTGCCAGCAGCAGGCGATGACTAAGCCCACCCTGATGCAGCTGTGGAGCGATTACAACACTGCTCANGTGGCTCAGGTGCAGACAAGCTGTGCAAGGGCATACCTTCCCGTAAGAACACAACACCCATCTACTGTGCATTTTGTGCAAAGGTGCCTGGTGGCAAATATCAAAAGTTGCCCAACATGTGCACAGACATTNCACTATGACACCACAGCACATACAGCCGCCTGTGAATTGCAGTACGCATATCTTTTCTGTTCTGTCACCATCAGCTTTCTCCCTGAAACATGCATTTAGCAACACATCACATATGTCAAGCCTGACCTGCAGCTGTTGCTATGCCGAATTTTGTTTCGCATGCAGCCATGCTTTGCTCAACGCACTTTGTGATGGCATAGTGTAGCAGCATGCCATGCCAGATGACACAACAGAAGTCAGCATGTACTGTTGCCAACAGCATAGCAGCAAGCTTGCCAGACTACAAATGCAACTCAGCATGTGTTGTTGTCGGCACTGTAGCAGCAAGCTTGCATGTAGTCAAGGATTGCCGTGCACAGTCATTGCTATGTGCTCTGTTGTGCTGCATGGTGTCAAAGCTGGGCTTCAAAAGAGTTCAAAGAGTTTACTGGAACTTTCCTCTGTAGAACTTGCATCACTTTTCGCACCAAAGCGACAGGAAAGCGATTGGCCCCCCAAATTTTCCCCAAAGACTCCAAGCAATGTTGGCAAACTCCCCTTGCCAGGTGCCATCTCTGCACAGCATCATTGCTGTATGCTTGGTGTGTACTTCTTCAGGGCTGGGCCTCTACGGAGTTGTATGCTGGCAGGACCCCCCCTGACCCCAGCATGTCCCCCTTGCTAGATGCCATCTTACAGCATGTTCCCCCTCCTCCAGGAGACCCGTCCGGCCAGTTTGCAATGCTGGTGACTATGACAGAGAGGGACTCCTTTCTGGGCCGGGTGGCCACCGGCCGTGTTGCTTCTGGTCATGTCAAGGTTGGGGACAGAGTCAGAACTCTTCGGCATAGTGGTAAGCAGGTTATCTGTTTTGATGGGCAGTCTGCCTGACCACATATATTGGACAGTTGACAATTGTGCAGAATCCTGCTGAGTCCATGTCTGCGGCTTGTGCTAGTGGCCAAAGGGGAAACCATGTGCTATTGTATGATAGTGCGTTCAAGAGTACATAGCTTGTACAGTGCAATACCTGTTATTCCTCTGTGTTGTGATGCATGAGCAATGGCACATTTTGCATCGAGTAATGCTCTGTTTGTCCAAAGGAGTGTTGCACNAGTATGATGCTGAGAACAGCCCTTTCTCACCTGTTGCCCCTGGCCCTGAAGCCCCCTGCCCTGCTCTTCAGTTTGACAACTTCTACGTGTCCAAGCTGGATGCGTCAGGGAGTGATGCTCCAGACGGGGTGAGTAACCTTGTAATAATCAATCAATCATGCTCGCATGCTCATACCACAGGCTGCCTAGCATGTATCACAATCTGATGCAAATGTGGCATGACTCGTTCAGCAGTTATGTCTGAGCATAGTCAAAAGCCTTGGTCCTCCTGGTTGATGTGGATTGCGTATAACACTGCATGATGCAGCGTGCATTCTTCAATGAGCGTAGGCTTGTGACGAAAGCCGTTTGCCTACACAGGGACTGCTGTCATGCGCTGCTCACAATGCAGTGTGCATGATCAGCGGCTATGCTGTTTCTTGTGCCTGTCATAAGCAATGCATGATGCAAGTGCAGTACTGCTGATATACTGCTCTTCAGCTCGCTTGGCATAGCTGTGATATCAGTGTACATATGCCATGATGCTGATTGCAGCACTTTCACCCATGGTCAGAACACGACACATCATTGTTGCTGAGCTATATGTTTACTTTTCAAAATTGCGCAGCATGCTGCAGGTCTGTGTGCTTGAGAGTACATGTCCTGAAAACAAGCCAGGCTGGNAGTTTGGCATATGCTAGAGTGAGTTGGCTCCTCGCGCAGTACAAGGCTAATGTGTGTTGACACAATGGACTGACACAGTAGTCCTGTGCTGCACAACAAGCCAACTCACTCTAGCATATGCCAAACTGTTGCAACACACTGCTACATGCTTGTAGCATCTTACACACAGCTGCAGCACTGCAACATATGTGGATCTGCTTTGCAGGACTTCTGATGCATCCAAGGATGTTTTCTGCTGAGCATCAAGTGCCCATCCCATGTTTATGGGTGTGACCTTGAGTACCAGTGCAGGGAAAAGCCCTACCTCTTGGCACCTTTCCCTGCAGCCAAGGCAATCCAGATGGCTACACATGCGTGTCAAAACACTTGTGGTTGTTGTCAAGGGTAGTGTGCCAACATGCATAGATTGCTGACTGCTCTCATACCCCACACAGCTCCTCTGATGCATACCAGTGTTGCAAAGCCTGGTTTTTGTTGAGTGCAGGCAAATCCTGAATAAAAGGTTCAAGGTGGGGTATCTTCCGCATGCTGGCCAAATTGTCAATGAGCTCTTGGCCAGAGGTGGTAATGCTGTCGGCCAACTTCAGCCAAGAGCTCATTGACGAGGAGGACCACCACTGTGACAATAACAAGCAGACATTGAGAGAGGGAAGCGACCAGAGCGACTCTGCAATGTTGTGATANCACCAGGCCAGTTTGCAGAGACAGCTGGCGCAACTAGTGCACACAGACCTCAAAGATCAAAATAAAATAATTGACGGCACCGAGCCAGGTACGAAAAGGTGGCAGCAAGCCATACAGCCCTGCAGCAATCGTGTCATTACCAAACTAGGCCCATTGCAGCGGCAGGTGGCCAAGTCAGTTGACACACACCTCAGCTTTTTGCAAAGCCTCTCTGAATTTGGCCTCTTCTGCAGCAGCACCTTCTGAAACCCTCAGCAAGCTGTTGGGGTCCACAGGGGTGAGCTGAGGTTCAGCAACCCGCTGGGGGCCTGCAGCAGGCTGTTGACCTGAAACAAGTCATTTTAAGCAGAGTGAGGGGGCACCTTGTTGCAAAGATCAGCCAGCTAGCTACTGAGTAACCTGTAAATATTTGAGATCTTGTCTGCAGTGACAGGGTATCATCTGACTACAGTAGCATATACATGTAATCATGGTGTCATGTGCTGCAACCCAGCAGTGATGTGCAGGGAGAGATACCGTCCAATGACGAGACAGTGGCCCTGTTTCATCTGCTGTCGCAAGCAAACGTGGATTTNTGCGGACACAGCAGGGCTCACCTCAAAGACTGCAACAGGTGGTGAAGTGGCACAGTCACCGGGGTATGAGCCAGACTCTGGTGAGCGGTATATCTCGTCTCCCGGCGGATGCCGCAAAGGTGTTTTGGCAAGATGCCTGACCAATGTCTTCTTCTTCTTGAAGTACTTTAAGGTATACTCACAAATGTACAGCTTCTTCTCAGAAGCAAATGGCTCAGGGTATGGTGAGTAGTACCAGGTGTCGATGTCATACCGACCTAGCTCAACAACCTGTGTGAAATTTGCACACTCAGACACATGCAATGTGTCAGATTATCAACATGCAGGCTTGTGCCTGCAAGACAGTGGCCCCTGTAGCTGTGCAGACTAATTTACCTGAATGTTCTTGACTTTGGTCTTCTCCTGGTGCTCCTTTTCCAAATGTTGATCTATAGGAGCAAGCTCTTCTACACTCTGTAGCACAAGGATCACTCAACGCATGTCTGGTAGCTAAGCTAGCTGACCAGGCAGTGCTACAGGTGCTTTGACCAGCGCCTGCAAGCGTGAAGTACACACAGCAAAGCTTACGGGAGCGGTATGGTGAATCTCCTCATATCGCCTCTTCAGTCTTCGCGTCATCTTTTGCGTATCCTCCCTGCAGACCCAGCGTGTTGTGTGTAGCCACCATGACACCAACACTGAAGCACAGTCTGGGAGGTGTAACACTAATATGGCCTTACGTAAAGCCACTTGATGTGTGAGACAATAATGGCTGTGATGCCATCTGCATGCCATCATACTCTGACACCTTCTCAGCTGTCACCCACTCATCTAGTCTTTTGTCAACTGTAAGACATATAGGCCACATGTTGAACAGCAAAATCCCACTGAAAACACTTGGCAAGCTTGTGCAGGGTTTGGCAAGAAGCGCGCTTACGGTCAACATAATGTACATAATATGACAGGACGCCATCAATGTGCTTTTGCTCCACTATTTCTGCGATATCTGCAGACAGCAACGTCCCAGTAAGTTTGTGAGGCCAAAATTTGAACCGTGACAGCTGACTTGAACAACACCGACTCACGTTGGCCACAATCGAAGGTTGCTAGGCATAAGACTTTACTTCCGACACTCATCGAACGCTGAGCCTGAAANCATGAAAGATTGCAATGCATGCCTGCTGTGGGAACATGCATCATCACCAGAAGCAAGTGTTTGACAGCCATGGGCTTTGCAGCTTGCAAAGCTACCAGCATCGGTCCCACAGGATTGCTACCGGGACCAGGAGCATGATCTATGTTACGTGCTGCTGTGGTGACATGTGCATGACACAACACCTTCCCTGGGTTTTCAGGTAGCATTGTACGACAGGTTGTACGCTGTGTATGCTAGGTGGCTGAAATTGCGGTGGATGAAGGAATCATAAGGCTCAGAATGGCGGAGATGCAAGTAGGCAAGCTAGACTTACAGTTTGAGGACAAGAAGACTGGTGACATCCGATCCTATGGCAAGACAAAGCCAGAAATCATCCTACGCCAGCTCAGCTCCAAGCCAGGCAAGGTAATAAACCCTGGCAGGNTCGTGCGTTTAGTCAGAATTGGGCAGTGGATGCGCAAGCTTCACGTAGCAGGCCTGCCCTGCTTACACGCAGAGCCCGTGTACTGCATCGAGTCTGTGTGGCGCAAACCAGCTCACCTCAGCGTCAATCCTGCAGCTTGTTTGTCTTCGGCCTCGGCTACGTTGGTGAGGCAGTTGTTAACCAAGCGCAGAAACTTGGGTGGTAAGCAGCTGGTGTACTGGTCACGGTAGCACCGCTGAAGCCCACTGTCAAGGAAGGAATTGCTTGCAACAGGAATGTCACAGGCACTTGCAGATCCTACAGTCAGCAGGTTGTCAAGCCAATACTGTTCAATGCCGCAAGTGACCTAGCGGTATCCAGGTATAACCAGTGTTGGCAGAACACAGCACTGCCTGACCACTGAGTCAGGAGCTCATTGCTGTTTTCCAAATGCAAGTGTGCAGGTCTTGGAACACCTGCAGCAATCTACTCATGTGTTATCAACCATGCCTCCCTGTCAAGAAGAAACAGTTGTAAGTGACTCAAGCATGACTATGCAAATCTATGATGTGTATGCGTAGATGATGTTTGAACATAGATAAATTTATGACTCACCTTTCACATACCTGAAATGACCATTACATGTATGACTGACAGCTCTTTGTCCCTGCAGGCCCTGGACTTATTGCGCACACATGCAACAGACCATGGCAACATACCTGAGCATGTGTTAGCCTGTGCAGTAAGGCAGATTTATGTACCTTGCGCCTAGCAGCCTAGCTCTGCCTTCATGACCTCATTGGCTGTGCAGTGCAGCTCACGTCGCAGTGATGTTCAACACAAAATCATGCGTGTTCCAAAATTGCAAATTATGCTTTGCGTGGTGTACAGGAACTGTGTACTTGCTGTACAAGCTGCAGATGCTGCAGCATCTTCCATACATGTGTCAATGTGCTGCAATGGGCATGCTGCCTTTACCAGTGTCAGTGTGACAGATGTCAGCCACTAGACCATCAGGCTTTCACGTGTTGTAACACATTGCGCTGAAGCCAATTCTGGCCACTCATTTTGCAGGCAAGTCATTCAAGCTTGAAGATGTCAAGGATGCCATCAGAGACACTGTCAAGACAGGACGTGGTGCGAAGGTGTTTCTGGAGGGATGAACATGCTCATACAGCCAAGGCCTGCTGCCTGCAGATTGGTCGTGCACTACACATGACACCATAAGTTAAGGTGCAGGAAGTTTGTCAGCAAGCATATAGCTTTGCTAGACAGTGTGTGTATGTGTCTCTCTGTATGACCTCTTGTATGCAGCTGTGGAGTGTTTGCCAGCCAGATGTTGAGTCCTGCTTCTGACTGAGTGTGCTTTTTGTAGTAGGCTTCTTTGTTGCTGTTGTGTGGCATGAACGTACGAATGACATCATACAGGTTTTCCATGTAAGTTTACTTCTGGTCAAGTTGCAAGCACATTTGCAGCTGCCACTCCAGCCTGGTGCCTGCGCGATGCAAAGGGCAGTGACCGACGGTTGTCTTTTGCAAGTCAAGCTGGACACCTGTTGCTGTATGTAACCACAGTGTAAGATGACACACAGAAGTCAGCACAAAAGTCAAAGCCATAGTTCAGTCAAAGCAAGTTGATGACATCGGACTTTTTCGCGCACATGCATCCGCTTGCGCGCAACCTTTCAGAACGATGTGCGCGTGCTCACGCAATGTTGCATTGCAAGCTGCAAGCTGTGATTTTCAAATTGTAACGGCAAAGTCTGTGCTCACAAACACAAAAAGGCCNCATCGTAAGTTTGGAAGTGCTGTCTGCAGCTATGTGTTTGTGTGTATGTTGAGCTGAGGCGGTCTGCCACTGGATTTGCGGCAGCAGAGCGCGCACTGTCTTGTCAGCATGTGGCAGCAGCTCAGGCAGGTTTACTGTCACCACATGTCGCTTTTTGTCCATTGTAAAGTAGCGCTGCAATGACAGTTTTGTCATGATGGCGCGGAGCTTGGTCTTCCCCATGTCAGTGTGTTGTTTCAATTGTGCAACCTCAATGCTGACAAGGGTGGACGGCACAGACTGCAGTTCAAACTGGCCAGGAGCCTGCTCGCTAAGACCCATGTCAATGATAGCACTGGCTATCATGCGTAGAAACTTGTCAGCATCAGTGTCTTCAGGATGTGCTCTTTCAACAGCGGCTTTGAGCTGTTTCCTTGCCTTAAAGCCCTGCATGTGAGTGTCATGTGTGACATGAGACCGCAGATACAAGACAGGTATTGTGGAGCACGGTCTCTTTTGCAACATGTATATCTACAGTTCAGGGGTATCACTTCCATGCTATGCTGCTTACGTGCAATACCTCAGCTCAGCTCAGCTGAACTATGTCACCTATGCATCACATATCTGGCTTTTACGGTGCTTACCTCAACGGAACTCTGTACAGGCCCATGTATGTCGCTCCCAAGGTAGTCTCCTGATCTCACAGGATTCGAAAGATTCGAGTGTATCAAGGCTACTCGCNAACACCGACACGTTCACTTGTGAGCCTTGCACAAGCACATGCGGTCATGGCTGCAAGCAGCATGAACTAACAAGTGACATCAAGTGCTGTGATATCTGCATACCTGAGCCGACTTGTTGAGGACATCCTTTGCAGCAGCAATGGCAACACTGCCACCTCCCATCTCAATCTCTTGCAGCGCCACAGTCACAATGGAAGCTTTGGCACCTAGGTCTGCAACCCACTGGAATAGAGAGCTGCTTGGGTCAGGCCGCTGCTCATTCACATTCCAGGTCAGGCACAGCATTTCTAAGCTCTGTCTGGAGACCACTGCATGGGAATCTGCATCGTACAGNAATGGCAGCCTGCACTCAATCCAGCAAGGCAACAACAGCGGCGTCGCTGGCACTCTCAGATTCAACCAGAATGCCANTGTTGCACATGCATGCCCAGCGTGCAAGAAACGAAACGAAACGAACAAAATAGCAGCTTATCAGTATCCGTGTGTGCCGTCAATGCAAGCATCCAGTTGGCATCTCCTTCAATGAGAGAGGGCAGCGTTATGCAAGACAGCAATGGAGCCAAAACCAGCTCCTTGATGTGCAGTTCAATGCAAATCCACTTTCTGCAAACTTCAGGGTTTACCTCAAGCCATTGCCAGTACCTACTGGCATGAGCGACCAGACGTCGGGCTTGGTGGCCCCACCAGGATCTGTGTGCCGGAGAACTGCTCACACTTTGCTACCATGGGTCCTGGACCTTACATTCCAATCCGACTCAGCCTGAAGTCAACAGGATGCACACCAACAAGCAACAGATCACTGCATGTGACTGTGTCAGCCATTCAAAACTTCAGGCAGGGGTCAGCAGCACAAACAACAGCAGCACCACATGCAAGTGCGACAGCAGGCATGGGCTGTGGTTGAGCTGGGCATCGGCAGAATAGACAGATACTGGCACAAGACAGCCAACCTGCGTAGGGGCAAGNCTAGTCACAAACTGCTGCATGCACAGGCATTCAGTAATAATGCAGCCCTCACTGCAGATTAGGCTGGCCTGCAGCAGGCGACTAACACTACTTAGCTAATCTACAACCAGGAAATTCAACAATTGTGGGTCTCTTTTCAAGACTTCAAACCTTCACAGGCTTTAGATAATGACCTGCCTGTGCAGTGCGATGTCAGCTGCACAAATGGCCGCATGACGTTGCCTTGTGAGGCAAGCATGCAGAGGACCACGGAGGCCTGCAGAAAGGACATGTGGCAAGCTCAATCAGCATATACATATACACATATGCAAGCTGTATGCACCTTGTAGTCTTGCATGCACTGATCACAGCATGTTGCATGTACGCTGCCCCCAACAATCNTGATCAGGTGGCACATGCTGATCAACATCATGCAGTGTGGCATTATACCCCTGTAGAAACTTTCTGCATGCATGTTCCCGAAGATTCTATAGTATTATTACACTATGGTGTGCTATGGCTGTAGCTGCCAAACTGTCCAAGTGAATACAGGAGCAATATTGACAGATGCATGCACATCGAATCTTATGGCTATGAGATTTTACAATTTCGCAAACGTCCAATTGTGTATGCACCGCCTGACTTCCATCTATCTCTTCTTATCGGCAGTCAGCAGATGCAGCAGCTCTGGGTAGGTCTCTGAATTGAGGTGCTTCCTCCTGCAAGCAGGAAGTTGTCTGATCAAGCCCCTGCCTGCTTTCTTGCAAATTAAACCTATGTTGCAGCATGGCGCCACCTTTTGCCACAGATATGTATCAACCGTCAAGACGATGAGCTTCTTGCCAGACCAACGATGTCATTCCTCAACTGACTCTTGCTTGCTGCAAGTTGCATGACAGTGCAAAGTCTGGCTTGTCTCTGCAGCGCTGCGTTACAGAACCCAAGCTTTGTNTGACGAATTGCAGATGCAGCAAGACTTTGGGTTACCTGCCAAGCAGCTGCGACAGACCAGAACTGCTGAAAAGGCTCAAAGGTCTCCCAGAGCTTCTTGACCTGACTATAGTCCGTGGTCGGCTTGCCAAAGAGAGCTTCGCGGCTATTATACAATGCTGCATCCTTGTCCGCTTGCTTGAGCCGGGCTGCTAGGCCTGAGACCTGCAGTGTTGTGCAATTATTCACTTGCAAACATATGTGAGAGCAGTGTGTTTACAAGACACTGTGTGTGCTGGCACTTGATTTCGGACACATTCTTGCATCAAGATTGTCTGCACTTTGACAAACATAAGCACTACAACAGTCCTGTAGCATTACCTCTTCATACACAGCTTTTGCTGAGGACATGTCAGTATAGCTTTGCATGGCTGTGACCACGCTCTCCAGGTCTGCAATCCCAGCCACAAATGCGCTCTGCTCAGCTTGCTGTGCAAGCTCATACTTCTTGGCCTCTGCATCAGCTGCCTACAAGCCACATGGCTTTGGCAAACCACTGCCTGGTGTGTCACAGCCTGAGCACACTGTGAACGCACTGAGTCGCGCTCACCAGAACACATGCCTACAGATGCAGACCTTGAGCATGCACATCAGCACAGTGCGTGCTGCAGGGTAACAGGTTGAGCAATCTTGTTTGCTGTAAGCTGCATGTGGACCACTAGATACAGAGCAACATGTACCGCTAGAGCGGCTTCTTTGAGTCGCTCAATTCTGGTTGGCCAGCTCTGTCCTGCAGCTTTCTCCCTGGCATCCTCATCTGACAGGGAGAAGCGCATCCTCTCAAGAGCAGTGTACCAGTTCTGCAGCAACAGAGTTACTTAGATGTCATACTATCAATGTCACGCAGCTGTTCAATGTAAGCAATATAGTGGTGGTGGGAGTTGAAGAAGGGCTGGTTGCAACAGGCATTGAAGCACGTACGTACAAAAGCATTCAACTACCTCTGTGGCAGGATATCACAGGTATAAATGCAGCATGGTACTGTGAGCCAGACCTGGGCAGCCTCCATTTCAGCTATCAGCTCAGTCACTTTGCGTGGCAGAGAGTCCACAAACTGGCGCTGGTCTGCAACCTCCTCAATGCTGGTCGGCTTCTGCCGTAGCTTCCTGTCGAGCTCCAGGAACTTAGCGGAGACAGCAGCTACAATTTTATGCGGGACATGTGACATGGCATCCTTTAAAGCTCGAATCAGCTTCTGCTTCTTGCTGATGAGCAAGTCACGCACCNACAGTGTGCATTGAGGGTCTCAGCAAGCCCTCTTTTGGCGCAAGCCGGGAGGATGAAATCCCCTGAACCTGTTACATCAGCTTGTGAAGGCATGCTCACAGCTGGCATGGATCCTGTAAATGGTAGGGGAGGTTTGCGGAGACAAAGTTTGGTCAGCACTGACAAGTTGAAGCGTGCGTGGTAGGGCATGAAAGGGCGTGCCATACAGGCGTTGAGTGAACCAGTGTCACAGTCTGCAGCCGATGCGCTGCTGTAAAGATATGTAAGTGTTGTTGTGAAGGTATGCATTACATCGTATGTTTGTCCTACGTTGAGTCGTAGAGACACTTGTGCTGTTACAGTAGAGATTGTGCGTAAAGACCAAGTGTAGCGATGGCGTTATGGACAGCCAATCAGCCAATTGCAATGTAGAGTTGTGCAGCAGTGTCAACAGGAGAGCAGTACAGTCTGTCTGCGCAGTGCTGGTTATTCATTCGCAATGAACATTTGGTCCCCTGTTAGGGTGACCTCTGCTGATTCAAGTTTGAAGTGACAATTGTCAGACTGTTGTAGGGGTAACCTCCATTTCAGATGTTATGTCATCCCAGCGGAGAGGCAAGGTTGTCAAGCAGCTTTACCACAGGCACTTCTGGATTGTTCTGCCGCCTTTTGCGTGTGTACCTCTTGATCACTTTCAGCAAATATCACAGTGGTACATGAGACATTGTTGCGGTGAACCACTCAGGTGCCAGGCAGTGCTCGTGTACACATTGTCCACCTTGAACGCCCAGCAATGTTTGACCCTACGACATAAACAGGTGCCAGCAGCTGCGCGGAACATGCAAAGCCCACAGATGTTGGCAAGTGGATGTGCTGGCAGCTGTGAAATCAGGTGACTAACGGGCTTCCGGCACAGCTCTTGTATTTGCAGTCCTACAAAGTTGCAGTTTGAGCGAGGGTCTCGTATCGCCTGAGACATCCAATCCAAGTCAAGCTTCAGGCATCAAGACTGTCTAAGCGGCGCCCTGAGCAACTGGTGCTTGCCCACGAGCTTCCGGAACTTCATACAGCGGCATACCAACCCAGGCACGTCATAATCAAACTTGAAGTTGTGTTCACGCTGACAGCTAACGTTAGGACTGCTAGCTTGCAGTACGTTTGCACATCCCGCGCTGATCTAGTGCTTACCGCAGATCAGTCATGTCGCGCTGGAACCCGTTCCGCAAAACTCCAGCACGTCCAGCTGATCAAGCTCAGTCCGAGAGCCCGAGGTTGTCAGAATCATCATCCTCGGGCTCAACTTCTACTTCGCCATGGNATCGTTGTCTGGTGGTGTCAATCGTTGTCAGCTTGAACCCTGGCTGGAAGCATTTGTTTGTGAATTGGCTTGTTAACGGGGCGTGACTGCAACTAGTTGTGAAGCTGGCTCAGGTGATTGTGTCACCACATGCTGAAATGAACACAAACCTGTAGTCATCCTCTAAAGCACAACACCCTTGGCTGAATTTTGAATGATAGCAATAGCGGCAGGCCCATCCTAATCAGCAGCAATGTCAGTGTCCTTACGCTATTTATGCTAACAATGCCAGCAGTGAGGTCACATTGAGACAGCATACACTACCCTTCACTAAACGCAGAAAGCAGGGAACAAGCTAGTCACTGCATTGTACAGTGTACACAGTCCTGCAAATCCAAATCAAGGGCATGTTCTAGCTTTACCGTATTGGGCATGCACCTGCGGCTCTCGCTACGCAAAGATGAGATTGTAACATTGAGAGCCAGTGTGAGTGCAAAAACAATTTTTGTCAATATAGGCCTTGTGAATCAGCCTCGAATTGCCAGGTGAGCCTCACGACTTGTTCAGGAGTTGGCATGGCAGACTGTGCAGGCGTTCCCCATTAGTCAGCGCACTCCTGTCAGAAGGGCAAGTGTAAGTTAGCATAGACAAAGCTTGCATACAGGTCGCAGCACTGATCTACCGTTGCTGGCGGCAACCAACTGACATGGCCGTTGCTGAACAGGCACTGCCTTAGCTCATATAAACCATGCATGCAACACCAAATGCTAGCCCAGCAGTCTAGTACTGCACTTCATACAGAGTCAGCTTGTCAATACAGTCTGACATATGCTCAACGTTGCACTACCAGTGAATGGCAACTCAGATGAATGCACCTAAATGCTGAAACAGCACAGCATAATTGAAGGGTAGTGGATTTGTCTCTAGGGCTAACATGAAAACGAGGACGAACATGTAAGCAGCAGCATACCCATGTGGGGACAAATCATGCGTGATTGGCTAGGAGCTACGTCACACCACAAGTCTTCACATGCCAGAGTCACACTAAGAGTCCCCACATGTCAGAATTGAATGTTGTTTGTGTGCTTGCTTATTGGCGAGAAGGGAGACACGCCATTACCTCGCAAGCTTGTTCTGTACACTTTGTGCAGCTAAGCTTCTGAAGCTGCAGCTAACAAGTAGGAATTTACAATTGTGGAGCTTGCAGTCCTGTGTACCAAATTGCAAGCTGTGCTGTTGATCAAACATAGCTTTCAGCTGGAGGTGAATCTCCAGTAAGTTCATTTTCGTCTGCCTCGCCTGAGTAAAGGCCAGGTGCAGGTGCAGGTGCGCCTCCACTGCTTGTGGAGTATGTGCCCGCTGCAATATAGCACATGGAAGGTCTAGTCTGTTGCATACAAAGCCATGTGTGCCAAATGCGCCCGACACCTAGTCACAGATTACATGTTACAGTTGTGACATATGATGTACTGGTTTATGCAAGTGCTACCATGTGCACTGTTACTGCCTAGTGGTGTTGCTGGCCAGGATGCAGGCTTGCGCCCCACATGCTCCCCAGGAATGTCAAGCATGGAGGCTGACATCATGAACAAGCTTGTACAACATGTATGCTCTGAGTGTACAGCACCATTATTGTGCCTCACGAACGGCTGGACGTAACCGAGAGAGGATGTGAATTAGAATATACCTTCTTGCAACATTCTTTCACGGAGCTGGTGCACCTCTTCCAGCTCTTCCAAGATTCGCTGCCGCTCTGTGCTCTCGGCTGACACCTGACGCTCACTCAACAGAGACCGCTGCGCGAGCAGTTTAGGCTCTGCAATAAGACGGTGCGATGCTGTACCAATAACCATGGCAGTGACCAATAGCAACACGAGCTGACTCCTGTTCATGGTAGATCTGCAGCACGGCAGTCCGTAGTGACTCGGGACGAGAGGCGCGGGGCAGAGGGGAAGGCGTCAAGTGCTGTAATAATTCCGGTTGACACGAAGCTTTGACTCATTGTCATGACCACTGCAGGCCAGTCGGCTTGCAGCACGAGGCCACACACTGCGTCCCAAGCATATGCGTGCATGCGCAAATAGCACTTGCCTGTTATGCCGAGCTCAAGCCGAAGCAGTCACAAGACGCCAAACAATGCACTATCAGCGACAGCGTTGATATGTTGAAGTCACCACTGCGTTTTGCTGCAGTGTCGGTTAGGCGGTCGGGCAACATTGGGCGCAATAAGGACCCACGTGGAAGTATTGCGTGACTAGGTCACGCGCCGTCACGTGTGCGGGCGATACCGTGGATATGTGCTGATTGGGTTAGTTTCGCCTTCTGAATGCTACTGTACATACTTTGGTTCCCTCAACACCCCCAAACTTGAACTTGGGGTACGTTTGCACATGATTCACATACTCAAACAAGCCTCCGTTGCCTGCTGGAACACTGCCTGTGGTGACCTGTTGAGACTGCATGCTGTCAAGGCGACCTTCACACTGCTTTGTAAACTCCTGACAGAGCTCCTGTTGGGTGGAATTGCATGATGTGATCACCTGCAAGCCATTGGTGCAAGGTTGCACACTAACCCTACTGCCATTAAGGGTGTGCTTGATGCTGAATGCTGTTGTCGTGTTGGCCATCACATTAATGTCATGNTTAGCCAAAAGGCCGAGAAAGGTATGATTGGCCCCGAGAATCGGTTGTTTCGTATACCAGCGCTCTGTCATGCAACCGAAGTCAAAGTATGGGTTCTAAAAAGCCCTTTTTGACCCTCACACCCTGGAGCACGTTTCGATGTGCAGTGACAAGAGATTGTGTGCAGGCATGACCTTCGTTCTCAAGGGCAGCCTACGCTTGTAGAGGCCTCATCCGATCTGGCGTCTTCTGACGTGTCTGAGTGGTCACAATCAAGAGTCTCTCACCCCCCGGTGCCTGAGGTAGGCCAGGCTGAGAAGCTGCGGGGAGCGATCACAAAGTCGGCAGCTGTGTGTGATCAAAGTGGGCAAGCAAATGGCAACGTTGGCAGCACTCACAGCATGGCCAAACTTCTACAGCTGTCTAATACATTGCGTTACCTCGAGAGACATCCTGTCCAGGGAAGGCATCAGCCAGTCTGCTTAACCTCGCCAAAGCTGCACACTGGGCATGTCAGCTCCACAACAAATCATGGCAGCGAGCAGCAGTTGCTGCGTGAGGTTGACGGTGGTTCCCTGTCGAGCTGCACAGTGCTCAGTCAGCCTTTAACAAACACAGACTCCGCTCAAAGCACGCGCTTCATGGCTGCAAGTAGTAAAAGCAGTTCAGATTCAGGGAAGCTAGGCTTCTTGCACACNATGTGCACTTCCACCGATACAGGCAGAGCAACAGTTTGGTCAAGACACTGCCATCATTTCGAAAATGCATCCAAATGCATATCACACAAGACATCTGGGTGACAGATGTAGCTCAACTTGGCAGAATTTGCTAAGACAAGAAAGTGTGCGGCAGCACACCTTCCACATGGCAGCTGGGACCTGGCGGCGCCCCACCAGAGACGACTCCGACTCAATGAACANAATAGCAACAGCAAACCTGTTGCTGCATGGCGGGCAACAAATTGCTCAAACTGTTCGTACAGCAGCGTTTGTTGACAACACCTGGAAGGTCAGTCCGCGTCCATCTTGCAGCAGTCTGCAGAGCGTGACAGCTGGAAAGCACAACCATCATCAATTACACACAAGCAGCATGTACAGTCTTGACTGACTCGCTCATGGTGGCAGCACAAATGTACCTTGCCCTGATGTCATGGACCAGTCAAAATATGTTCAAATCTGCTGCTGCTACTTGAGTGGCAGTGCTTCAGCGTGTGCTTTCAGCACGGAAAGATCAACATTGCTAGAATAAGCATCACATGCACTGCTCTCTGGCCTGTCCAAGCTTTAAGTAGCATAGTTACAGACTTTGCTACACAAGATGTTTTGTGGCGGTGCAGGCAGGTGCTCTGTCTAAAACTATATTTCCATCCTTACCTGGCCTCCTTACCAGCAAGCCGGTGGTAGTCCTGACCAATGCAAGCACAGCCAGCGCTAGTGAAGTGCTTGCTGGAGCTCTGCATGGCAATGGCAGGTATGCTCTGCATGTGATTGCATTGTTTTTACAGACAAATGGCAGGGGGCTTGTCTTCATTGGTTTGCATGTAGACAACATAAGAGACCAATGTGTGATAAAGAAGGGAGGCTGCATTGTTAACATGTGTTGTTTATGGGTACTGTATGGTTACAGTATGGTGCCCGTACTGTATGGGTACAGTATGGGTATGTTCTGGGGGTACTGTTACAGATGCTAGGCGCACACGCCTTCCAAACAAGGCATGCTGATGACTGTAGTTGTTTCAGCTGCCCAAGACTTGAATGTGATATTTGCCATTGCAATGTAGGCCTGGCAAGTGATATGTGAAAACCAGGCTCTTGTTGGCATGCTGCAGAGCTCGGCTTGTTGGTGAGCGGACGTTTGGAAAAGGTGTTGTACAGTATTACTTCCCCATGACAGATGGAAGCGGCATCAAGCTCACCATTGCAAAATATTTGACGCCTGGTCACTATGACATAACGGCATCTGGAGGCCTGCAACCAGATCTTGCCTGCAGTGATTTTCCACACGGTGACCGTGTCACTGCTGACAATGACGCCTGTATACTGGCAGGGCTGAATGTTCTCAGTCAAGAGATTGAAGGTGNTGTACACACAAGCCCAGAGCAGCTGTCTGCATATCGAGCAGTATCAACACAACCCAACTTGGCAGCAGTACTAGCAATTTCATTTCCTCAGCGGGGGCCTCATGTAGGCAGCTTGTCCTTGTTGTCCTACTGCACCTCAATTATATCCCTTTATCTGTTCAGCGCACAAGTAATTGGTGAGGACACTATTCGTCACCCCTTGTGTTAGGTACGTCAACAGATGTGCAGAGGCTGCCCACATTGCTGGTTGCTGTCAGGTGCCATCACTGATCTGCCAATGACAGAACACGCTGTCCAGGTGTTGGCACGCTAGTGCCTGCCAGCCGCATCTGTTGTCTATGTAAGGATCTGGCTGTCCGTTCGAGGGCAGCTGGGTCGGGGTTGCGAGCCACCAGGGCATGAATTCGTTTCATGATGTCTGGAGGACAGGCCTGTTTTTGTAGCGCCCAAATGACCAGGGCGGGTTTGCAGGCGGGCCGACAAAACTCGCTACTTTCGTGTTCAGGGCAGAACCACTGGCCTACAGCGTCTGCTCGGCCATCCTGTCTGAAATGGTTTGTATATATGCAACCAGGATGACCACATCTTCGCAAGCCAGCGATGGTGTTGAATAGATGTCGCCAGCAGTAATACCGGCCGAGAAACTTATGACCTCCTGCGGTGCAGTTGTACATCTCCAAAATAGACCGATGTTCCGGCTTGCAGACGCACTCCTGCTGCATGCTTGGTTCGTGGGCTACTGAGTTGCGACGCCCACTAAGCCTTGCGACCCTGCAGTTGCCAAGCAGTATGCACATAGCAAGGTAGCGTTTTAAAGCTTCATCGCAAGTTCAAAATGAAGAAGAGGAGGATCAAGATGACAGTTTGAAAACGCAGGCCAGCTGGGTATACCTAGAACATTATACCAATCTCTCAATAGCAGCGAACCTTCTAGTACTCAATGTNAACCGCTTGGTGTGC
Source organism: Trebouxia gelatinosa (assembly GCA_000818905.1). NCBI lineage: Eukaryota > Viridiplantae > Chlorophyta > Trebouxiophyceae > Trebouxiales > Trebouxiaceae > Trebouxia > Trebouxia gelatinosa. Next base: position 4,994,142 of record KN805369.1, on the reverse strand, counting down.
TTGTACAAGTGGGCTGCATACTTCGTGACTGTGGTCACCTCAGTGCTTGGGGTATAGTTTGACCGCGTCCCAACAGGTCACAGAGTATTTCTAAACACAGGTGAAGCTATTCTGACACGCCTGCACCTGTCTGACAAGCTGAGCAAAGGTCGATCAGGACTGAGTGTGCCGCTGTGAGGAAAGGCAGAAGAAAATCACCAGTTTTAGCCAGCCAAGTAGACTGATCTCCAGTGTCATTAGATGAGTTCCCGGCAGACCACATTGCTGCCGTGAATGGCCACCCTAGGATCCGTCCAGAGTTCAGGGTTTCAGTTGCTTCAGCTGCAAATTGCCTCACTGTGCATGTCATTGCCCCGTACATGAGTCTTACTAAGTTTGCATGCACAGGTGGGAGTGGACCTGGAAGAGGATGGCAGCATCAAGGTTGACAGTCAGAACTGCAGCAGTATANCGTTTCTGCCTGGCACAGGTCAATGTCTTCTCATGATTGACTCCTATTATGTCAGGCAAATTGCAGCAACACGAGACTAAAAGAACGTGTCTGCGTTATGTTCGAGCAAGCACTGAGTTCCTGATTGTGCTGTTGCAGAGACAATGCGGGAGCTTGAGAGGTTGTTTCCTGGGGAGATTGCCGCTGATGGAAGCCGAGCACAGATCAGCAAATCCAAGGTGGTGCGCACCCCCCAGTCCGTCTACAAAGCTGTAGCTGGCTGCGAAGCCATCAGGTAGGCAGTTCAGAAGTACACAGACTCCAGCATTGCACCGTAACAGTCTGTGCAGCTGTATGCTGTGCCTTTGACAGTGCAGCCCGTTGTATGGTGTCGCGTGCTTTCACAACTGATCTGCACAAGCACAATGTCAGCTTGCAGCACGTGCAGCTTATTCACATGTGCCTGTGACATCCTTCGTGTGCTTCACATTGCTGTCTTGCCGTCACCATACAGCAGAAAATTGTCACAGTCACTGCTGCAGTTTGCCTGCCTGTGTGAGGACAATTTACAGGTGAGGGGTTGACTCTGTGATGACAGCCAGCTTGATAAGTGCCCACAGTTTACGATGTTGTGTGCATGCACATTCAATGTGCCAGCAATATTTTTGCTGATGTGACAGATCCAATACCTTGTTTCCCTTCATGGCCTGCCCTTCAGCATACAAGCTGGTGATAGAGGACTATGTCTTACANGCATCTGCAGGAACAGGCTTTTCCTGACGTACCACCACTGCAATCCCATCTACCACCAATTCAACACTCGGGCTTTGTGCTTCTGAAGGGGGAATATACGGCTGTGTCTTTGCGTCTCTTAGCCGCTTGTGGCAGTCTGCAAGCTTCTTTACTAGGAGGAAGAGGTGTGTAAGGGCTGAGCAGACAGCTTGCACCAGTGACTGGGAGGGTGCAGTGCTTGATTGTTGCTGTATGCGTTGCCCTGCAGCACATCGAGTTCACTGAGCTTGCCCATGAGAGAATGCAAGAGCTGCCACATATGCACAGCTGGCATCACTAACTGTGGCAGCACGGCAGTACGTAGCTTGGGATACGTGTATGCACAATACATGGCATGAACANTCTGTGTACACATGCATAGGTGAGGAGGCAGCCACTGGTATTGTAGCCTCAATTACACCTGGCAACCCAACTATTGTCTCGTGTGTTGATGACGAGAAGATGGACTTTCAGGTAGAACACCTTCATGCCTTTTGAATGGGTTGTCTGCATCTTCTGCTAGGGCTTGCTTTGCCATATACAGTTGAAATATGGGAATTCTGGCTTGCAGGATGGTCAAATGGTTACCTTTGCAGAGGTTGAAGGCATGTCAAAGCTGAACGACAAGAAGCCCCGCCGCATCAAGAATGTCAAGGTGGGTGTCATCCTCCATCCCATCATGCATTTTGCCACGTCGCATTTGCCGTTACCAAGGCAAAACATACGTTCTGTGTCATGTACAGCTCACTATGACTAGTCCCTGCTGGCACTGTGTTCTATACACTCAACACCCGGGGGGCTGTTCCATAATCTTATTGTGAGCTTTGTCACCCAGGTACAAGCCCACACATTTGAGCTCGAGGAAGACACCAGCTCATTTGGTGAGCATGTGAAAGGTGGCATTGTGACTGAACACAACAGGGGGAGGTGAGCATGCCTGCTTGTCCGGCAAGGTGCGCTCAAACTGGTACTGCTGGAAGGAGTGCNCGGATTAGCTCTTATTGGGAACCTCAAGGTTGACTAGGAAGTCAACAGGGTGCAGTGGTAAGCTCGCTCCCCATGCAAAAAGCTCAGATGCTTGGCACGACGGCCTAGCACAACGCTTTAGGGATTAATGCGCTTGATCTCAGAAGATATGCATGCACATAGCTCATCATTTATGGTGACAGCTACCTACATATGTCAACACACAGCAGACGGCACACACAAGTGTTTGCACAAAAGAAGTGCAGGAGTAGGATGCAGCAAGCAGACCTGCCACTCAGAGCTGGCACTGGAGCCTTTCACAATGCCCACACCAGCAAACAACGAAATTGTCTGTGTCACAGCCTCAGCCTGTTTATTGGTGTTGCAATTTTGCTTTCCAATGATGCTTTCTGGGCNCCGTCCTCATAGCATACATCATGCCAGCAGCAATATTCCTCATCACTTCTTCGGTAGTCTCCCAGCCTGTGGGCACCTTCAGCCAAGGTGATGAGGCATNGTCAACGACCGTTTGGCCGAGTCTCATCATCATGAGTTCTGACGCGAGAGCTGGCGCTATTTTGCTGAGCAAGGACTGCTCACATGTGGCCCTGGTCAAGAGGTCGCACTCGGACTTGTGGGGCTTTCCGAGAGNAATGTCTGAGCTGTACTGACAGGCCCTGTTGACCCTGTCCTGCTCTATACAGATCAACTACAGCAGTGCTGAGCTGGCTGTGGAGTGGCTCATGTCTCACCCTGAAGATCCTGCCGCTGCAAGCAGTGCTGCTGAAGCCACCACCAAGCATGCAGATGAGGATGCACTCAAAAAGCAAGTCACAAGTTTGCTGGGGCCTGGCGAAGCCCCACCTCAGACAGTGGAGGTAGCATGCCAACCACTCAGCATACTCACAAAGCCACATTTGCACTGTGCCCGTGCAGCCTATTGCCAACAACGGGCATGGCACATGTCCCACAAGCTGCTTGGTCAGTATGCAATGTACCAATCCCACNTGGCAGGACATGCAAGACTGCCTACCTGCTGAGGCCACAGGTGGCGCTTGAGGGGCAGTTGGCACAGGCTTGCTTGGGCAGGTGGCTGCCTGCGTTGGTGCAGCAGCATCACCGCCACCTACCGGAGCAGCACCGGCAGGCTGAGCAGAGGAAGCCTGTTCTGCAACTCCCCCTGCCGATGATGCAGCTGGAGCTGTTTCAGTATCTGCATCACAGCGCAATCCTGTTTGCGCTAAACGACTGGATGATGGACGACTTTGCAAAGCTGCAACTCTGCAAAGCTGCATGTTTGTGCAAAGCCGAATGCAAACGCCAGCACTGTGAGCAGACAGCACGCACTNACAGCCCCAGGCAGAACAGCCCCAGGGCCCCTCTGCTGCACTCAACGCATCTGCAGATGCTACAGCGGCCCCCACTGCCTCATCAACACCAGCACAAAGAGGGCCGGCANAGCATGAGTGGCCTGACGCCACATGTCAAAAGTTGCAATTGTTGTGCCATTGTGTGTACCTGGCACAGTAAACATGCTGTTGCAGCAAGGTGTTGTACATGCAGAGTGCTGTACGTGACCTGACTGCAGCAGGTCAGCAAGAGCAGGCCAGCCAACCCAAGGCTGATACAAAGGTGGAGTTTGTGGACTCACTTTAAGCTAAATAGGACATAACAGCTCATCACACTGGTAGGCAGCAGCCAGTCGTCAGGATGTANTCCCATTTGTTCAAGCCTGTCTCTTGTAGGGCCTGCTTCAAGTTGAGCTGCTGAGAAAACCGCTGGGCATTTTGGGACAGGAACCCAAACTCCTTCAGGTAGCTGACATTCATGACATCCACACCATCCTCCCCATAAGCAAACTGAACTATAGATCTGCAATGAAACAATCTACACTCCAGGTGTCCAGGCACAATGTGATGCCCACCATGCTTACTGATTGCTCTGCCAACAAAGGGACAAGTAATCATGTTACACTTGACCAAGAATGCAGCTGATGCAAGCCCGGTAGTGTTGCATGCAAATGCTTGAGGGACAACATGTGGATCATGCACAATGCTGCAAAATGTGCAGTAGCAGTGCTAGTCAGTTTGGGAAGTCTGTGACTTACCCATCGCAGTCATCCCGTACAGTATGGTCATAGTTGACCTTCAGACTCTCCAGATTCTTCACCAGGCACCTCTGCAGGTATCCACTGCGAGAGGTTTTGACAGTGGTGTCAACAAGACCATCTCGCCCAGCCATGCAGTGGAAGTAATACTCCTGAGGCCTGAGGCCGGTCAGAAACCTGTCACCAATGAAACCACCAGATCGAGCACCTGCAGCCCAAAAAATTGCTGCGTTTCACGAAGTGAACAAATATCTCTGGTGCATGAGGCGTCANCGGCAGGATGCACAGCAGCAGCCACAGCCCCAACTTGACTAGCCATCCTCCATGATGAAGATATTGATCCCTCTTGTCACTCTTGTACTTGACTCCAACCAACACCGCAGACATCAGTCCAAAGAACAGCTGCAGTCACAAGCACACATGTCAGCAGGCTCCACGTCCACATACCAAGCAATGCTGGCAGTGCATAGCAAGCCAGCTGAAAATACATGACAACTTCAGCAACGATGCAGCAACGGCTTACAAAGTTGCCCATGCTCAGCCTGAACACTGCCTGCTGACCATACCACTTGTCGCTGATGTCTCCAGTCGCTTGATGCACAATCCCTGCGTGACTTGTATATCAGTGTGACAGTGAACACACAAGACAAGAAAAGGACGAACTCAAAAGGCTTGAGCTGGCCTTACAAGGTATCTTCTCAATGAGCGGCTTAGAGAAGTCGCGCAGAACCCAGGCAAGTACCATGGCTGTCGTAAACAAAGCACAGTAGGCTAGTCTGGCGCTTTTGCGCAGCACCTCGCGGGTTATGCCCTGACAGGCCTGGCATGCACATACTGCGGCTACTGAGGCCAGGCAGCTGCCAGCCTTGCACTTCAGGAGGCACTGGTTGCCACTAAAGAGGCTGCTCAGCATGTTGATGAGACTGTCTCCATTCTCCAGCGAGTCCAGGTCTGGTTTTGTTGCATCTGGAAATTGCACATCTCTCATGCAAATGCGTGTCATAGCTGTGTGCACCTGCATATGTGGAAAAAGCAGGGAGTCGTGGACTAAGATTCTGACAGATGTCTACCTGCTAGGCGTTTGCTCAAGTTGTTCAGCCACAGTGCTAGATGAACTGAAAATCTTGTCAGGTCCTGCACAATTGACAATGTCACATCTACGTCGTGCAAATGACATTATGTTATCTGAGATTCTGCACATTACACTGCCAATCTGCTGCATGCTGTGGCCCTGCACTGTGGTCACTGAAGTTGCCAAGCAAGCTACTTGCCATGTGTGCCTTGATGGTAGTACCATATGATTTCAGCANGTTGGGATTTGCCTTTACCCCCAGAAGTGGCTGAGGATCAAGTTGTCCCTGACTGGCAGGGCAATTTCTCGGGGACAGCATCATTCTCAAGCAATGAGCACAGCGGGAAAGTCAGACGACGATTCTATGGCCATCAGAATGCCAAAAACTTTGTTGGGCTGTCTGTGCGCCCAGAAGACGGCCTGATGGCATGTGGCTCTGAAACCAGTACGGTGTACGCTTATAACACACATTGGTCAGGCCCANCCTTTGAAGGACAAAGGAGTGCTGTTGGAGACTCCAGCAGTTCAGCTGATGGGGGTGATGACACTTGCCATTTGATGAGTCATTCAGAAAGTGTGATCTGAACAGTGAATTTATAAAAATTTTGATGCAAGACTGCCTGGCTGGCAGCCATTGCAGTAATTGATTGGACTATGCTGTATAATGCCAATGGCACTGTGAGTTGTCTGACCTGCTGTGTGCTTTGCCTTCCTGGGGCTCCTGCTGAGCTCCTGCTGTTGAGGAGACCACTCAGGGTCCGGCTCCTCATCAGCTACTGCTGACATGCCTGTGCACACAGAAAAACACCTTTCCATACACATCCTCTCAGCAGTGAGTGACTGCTGCACATGGTGCACCAGGTCTGGGGAGTGTGGCNGTGGCTGGTATGCCATCTGCATGCCATCAAGCAATCTTGCTGCATTGTTTGCTGCTGCCAACGTTGACTAACACTGCATGTCTTATGGTAAACCATTCATGATGGCAAAACACTTGTGACAACATGCAATTCATATTTGACCAGTGATGTGCGTGACAATCAAATGAGACCTACCGAGCGCCTGCGAGATCGCCTGTACCAGAAGCCCCAGCCTGCTATCAGTATGAGCAAAAAGGCGCATGCTGCGACGGCAACTGCAATTGCTGCCCCATGGTGATATGCATCAGCATCCACAAGGCAGTCTGTAGGATCAGTGATGTTGTTCAGCTGCATCACAGAGCCTGTGGTGTGTAGTCTGGGGGCTACAGGTTGCACTGCGTGCGTTACTGACAGTTACCTCAATCCATGTTGGCTCAAAACTGGGACATGTTGTGAGGACATAGATGTACGCAGCTTTCCCCAATGTACAGATACGTCCACTGTCAAACACACTCTGCAGTCTTGCTCTGTCCGCAAATTCCGCCTCGCTGACTGTAGACGCACATCGTGACCCTTGTGCTGTTGTGTTGCCACAACTCAAGGCTCAAATGGCTGTGCACCACTTCATACCGTCCGCAAAGACAGCATCGCAAGCAGCGGTAGTATCGTTGACAGTGCCGCCTTCGCGGCTGCAGTCTGGATTTACACTATTGTCCCTGTTCTGAAGACACGCTTGATCTAGGTACAAACGACTCACGCTGCAATCGAGTTGTCTGGTCAATACAGTAGGTCAGCTCAAGTTTTTCGGTAAGCAGGATCTTACGTGAAGTCTGCTGCGCTGCAAACACCAAATTGTGTAAAATTGGCGGCATACTCATAGCCCTCGTTTGCAGCAGGAAAGGGCACAACGACACAACGCTGCTGCGCGGAGACTGATCTGTGCAGAAGCCCTAGAATCAATGCTGAGGTAACACACGCGGCAGAGTTGCGCGCCATAAATCGGCTGCAGCAACGCCCTTGATGGAGTTTGGCAGCAGTTGCGGCGCTNTAGTTTTCCACAAACTTGTGCAGCCAACAGACACGGCACAGCACCCCTTGGTGATGCTGGTGTGAGTGTGATGCAGGAATGGCTGCATAGTGAGGAAGCCAGTGGCCAGTGTGCCAATCCGGTGGCCAGTGGCCAGTGTGCCAGGCCATTCGCTCCGCTCAAAGAGTACACTGAAGCTCATTAGCTTGTTATATGTTGCAGCACTGTCAGGAAGCATGTCTGTATGAACAGGCTAATGGGTGCAGCACCTCTTTCTCCTCAATCTCTCTGAGGCGTGCCTGCTGCTTGGCTGCGGCCTCGTCAAGCTTCTTCTGGCGCTCAGCCTCGCGAGCCTTCTCCAGCTCCATCTCACGCTCAAGCCTCTCATTCTCAGCTTGCAGCTCGCGCTGCTCAATCTGCCACCCAGTCAGGGTATGTGAGAAGACCGAAGCTGGTGATGAATTGTACAGCAGTGGGCAAGTTGACAGGACGTAGCTGATGCAGCATTGCTTGATGTCATTTGTTTGTCAGCTGCAGCTGCCATGCACATGCATGTCTTGCAGGATAAGCTGCACATGCAAGCTTGCCCTCAGGCTGGTGCATGCACTCTTGAAGATCTCATGAGATGCACCATGATATGCATGCTCTGAGCAGTCAAAGCAACTGATGCCAGACTGGCATCATAAGAGGCACTCCATCATGCCAATATAACGTCTTTCAAGCACAGCTGGCCAACAGACAACAGGGGTGTGATAGTGCTCAGTCAATGTAGCCTAAGTATACCTCCGCTCGCTTGTCTTCAATTTGGATGCGGACTCTGCGCACATACTCCTTTTTGCGTGCAATGTCCCTTTCAGCCCGCTTCATAGCTTTGCGCTCTGCTATTTCTTCCTCACGAGCATGCTGCACACAGCATGTATACAGCACATCAGCCATGACATGCTGCAATTGAAGCCCTGAGCAGGGATGCTGGGATCAGGTAGGCAATATGAGGTCATAGGAATGTGTTATGCAGGGTAGCAGCAGAGCGCAAGGGTAAAGCGCATGACAGACCTGTGAAGGAACCAAGCCACAGCTGTTGTNGGCTGAGCCCACAAGCAGCAGCACAGCAATGTAGACGCAGTAGATGAAAAGGAACCAGGAGTACTGGATGATCCAGTAGGCATTGTCACCTAAACCGTGCATCTTCATCATGATGCGCAGNGCAGCTGCCGCCAGACCCATAAGAGCCAAAGGCGAAGCAGGTTGAAGCAGTGTTTGTCTGTGAAGCACAGCTGACGTGCAAATGCCGTCTGTCAATGATTGTACCTAGTTGCATGCTAGTTGCAGTACTCACCCTGCTGCAGCTGTTGCTATCAGAGCATGCACCTCAAAAGCCTTACCTGCTGCAAGTTCAGCTGCCCTGCCAAGGCAATTAGGAATGTAGGAAGCAACGTTCAGCTGAGCATCCTAGCAAGGGTCCTGGAATCAAGGGACTCACTGGTAGCAATCACTGATGTTGCAAACACCCTCACTTGTCACTATCTTTCAGTGCTTCTATCCTGTGTTGTCACACATTGTCATGATCAGCTGCATATGCAGACAAGCTGTCAACAGTACAGACAATGCTATACCCATTGATACAGTTATGGGAAGCAGAAGCTGCTGATGCACAGCACAAGCAGACAGCATCGCCCACCTTGAGGTCATTCTTGTGCTCTTCTTCCCACTGGGCCCCCAGGTCATCCAGGATCTGAAGGGCTGCCTGCTGAACAGCTGGAGAGGGGTCAGACAGCGCGCTCAGTGCATATGGCATCAGGCGTGAGTGGTGGTCTATGCGCTCACGCAGCTTCAGCATCCAATCCCCAACCATGTAGAGAAANACAGCCGTAGGCATACAGGCAAGCAGTGTCCCATCCCCTGGTGGGTGCTTGCAAGCCCGTCACAAGCATGACTTGATGAAGCAGAGTTTACCAGTTGGGGTGTCTGGCTGAGGTGCGGGGCCTGCAGCACGGGAAGGGGATGGGGTTGCTACTGTGCTGTCCCCCTTCTCTTGTGGGCTATCAGGCTTCACTGTGGGGCTGTTGGATTGCTTCTGCTCCTCTGGCTTTTTCCAGCCCTTCTTGCTTGTCTCTGGTGATGCCTGCATGTACAACACTGCTTGAACAGGCTGACTGCAAAGACAGGTTTGCTGAAGCACATGCTGTAGGATTCTGTGTGAACTCTCGTTGTACATAGCAGCCAGGCGTGAAACATTGCCGTTGCTGTGTTGCTGCGACATTGCAGGTGCTTCGCTCTGCANCTGTGGCCACTACAAACGGCTCATGTCAGTGAGAAGTAAGCAATTTTCCTTCAAACACAGACTAAGCAGCCTCTGTCAGCGCCATGACTGAAGTGAGTCTCAGCACCACATTTGACAGAGCTGCCTCAACAAGTCGTGCCAGTGTCTGGCTGCAATGCACAATTCATCGTAGCATGTTTGCCTGCTCCAGGTACAGCGTACTGAATGTGACTGAAGAGAATGACACGAGGCTGGAGCCAGGGTGGACCACAGTCCCTCGCACCTGGAGTCACGAAGAGATCTGGGACCTGATCTTGAACGGTGGTCAAAGCGCCCATCCTGATGATGTGAAAGCCCTGAAGATACAAGACCCTGAAGCCAAAGCAGACTACTTTGTGGAAGGAGTCCAGTAAGCCACAACTCCTACACTGCAGCCGTTGGGCAACACGACCTGCCAAGTTCTGCAAGCTTGTTGCACTTGGCAGGCTATATGACACTGTGTTGTGCTGGCAACATGGACGAAGACAACAGAGTGCATGCAGTAACGTCTAAGTTGTTATTAAGCTGACTTAGCAGGCAGGCAGTGGGCACCAGCCCCTGACGCTCCTGCCTCTACCCAGATAGGCTTACCTAGATTCCACACCTGTCACCTCATCAGTCTGCTGCTCTGTATCAGAAACAGCTTCTATGCTTGAATACACATATGCATGCAGCGAAATGCATCGCACACTTGCCACGCTTGGCCTTCTCAGACTGCTTTTGGGTTGCTGCAGTTATATACCTGAGACGGAGGAGTACTTGGCAGAGATTGGGCACTGGTGGGAAAACGAGAGTGAGCCAGATCTCAAGCCTGAGGTCACTCTGGCCTCAGAGTTCTCAGACCTTGAGGTTGATGGCAGCTCCTCAGTAGATGCTGACCAGGACAATGCTGACAATGAGAATGATGACGATACTGCTGGACCAGATGATGAGGCGACGCAGCTGGGGAGGGTTTTTGGCACCCAATTCTGATCTTGGCTTAGGTCGGCTGCTGGTGGTGTACATGCAAAAACACCTGGCTTGGTTAGGCTACCTGGGTCATGCATCTGAGGCGCCACAGCCCACCAGAGTCCCCCTAGGCTATTCCACAGGTGCAGGCTGATGAAATGAATCAGGACAATTGACCAAATCGTGCACAAGATTGCCGCATTAACTGTGCTGGGCGTACTCCTACAACATTTATGCGTACTTCCGTGTTGACTGCGGCGTCGACAATTACTCCCCTACTTGTTCCACCACAATCGAGTTGTCATTGTTGTAGCAAANCCAACATGGGCTTGATCCAGAAGAGGTGAACAGCTATGTCCACATTGTCTTCGGGCTCAGCAAGGACTGGTGTGCATCTGGGTTGCGGGTTGGCTGCCTGTATACCAGAAACAAGGAAGTCCTGAAGGCCATGCAGAATCTGAGCTACTTTGGGTGCGTTTCTGGACTGGCGCAGTATCTGATAGCTGAGATGTTGGAGGACGCCTCCTTTGTGGACAGCTATCTGAAGGAGAATACCAGACGGCTTGGGGAGTCATATGACACCTTGGCAGGTGAGCATGTACCTGCGTCGTCAAGACTGAAGTGTGATGATACACCTGCCTTTGTGTCATGGAGGACATGCATTTGTAAACTTTTGGCGCCGCTCCACGGTCTTCGTGACCCCAATTGTTGTCGTGACTCAGCCCAACATCTTTTATGCTTGAGCGCTGGACTGCAAAACCTTTCTGCTGAATCACTGGTTTCTTGACTCAGCTCTGCTGTTGACTCTGATCATCAACTGTCTGTGCCTCTGGACATGAATCCTGCAACTCAATCATATGAACCCAGCCTTGCCCTGGTGCAAGAGGGTTGGCAGCACCTATCCTCATGCTGAACTATGCACACGGGATGTGCAAATGTGCCTTGTGCAATTTACCCCCTGTAGGCTGTATGCCTCATGCAGGGGCTTTGACAAAGGCTGGCATCAAGTTCACGCCTGCAGTAGGGTGTGTGTTCTGTTTCATGGATCTGCGGTCTGCTCTGCCTGAGCCCACCTGGGAAGCTGAGCGTGAGCTTTGGGAGGTGGGCTNTTGCTCACTGCAGCTGCATGCATGCAGAACATCACCACATCTAGGTTCAGATATGGCATGGCTTGAGCCGTGCAGCTGCTGATCTACGCACTAAGCAGCTTTGATTGGAAACAAGAGGGTTGAATGAAAGGACAGCATACCTCAGTACCCTCAGCTTTAAGAAGCTTTACATATGTATCTATCAGTGAAGTCTGGGTTGCTCCCAGCAGCTGTGAGTTCCTGCTGTAGTTCAGGGTAATGAGAACCTCAATGCCTGCTAAGTCACTGCGCTTGTAGCTAACATGCTCAGAGCTGCACTGCTTGCACTGTGCAAAGTCTTCCTTGGCTGGATACACACGCTTCGTGCATGGGCGAGCACAGGGCGCATCTGCAATGGCAATTTGTCAATCAGACGCATATGATTGAAAACCCATAGATATGTCTCTCAGTCTACTACTAGTGCATGTAGACTGGCTGTGAAAATGGACATGCATTTGCAATCCTCAGCTGTGTGCTGGCCGTCAATGCATTTTTATTGCTATATATCTAGTAGCAGTGTAGGGAAGTAAACTCATTTGCTTGAGGCAACATACTTTACCTGCAAGATGTTTTGCTTCCTTGAGGTCAAGTCCTCGAACAGAAGTAAAGGCCAGAGGGCTTGGAAATAGCTCTGTTGTACAGTTTGCTTGCAGAGCATCGCTTAGCTTCCTACTGACCACTGACAAGGAATCTACAAGCTTGTCTGTCACAGGCCAGGCGTCACGTCCTACAAGTCTGCGGTCAACAGCGCTGAGTCATACTTGCACAGGAAGTTGTGTGCGACAGAGTGGGCTAGCAGGCTGATTTACTGACCTGCTTGCAACTCTGACTAAATCTAGTGAGCTGTTACTTGGCAGCACGCTCTCTGGCACGAGAGAACCGAGTTGGGAAGTAAACCGGACGGGGCAAGGGTGTGATATATTGGGGCAAGGAGCTACGTATGCAACAGTCAACAATAAGGTTGCAGCGGCAGAAAGCTGGTGCAGACGTACAACGCAGACATGGCAGCCCTCACCTTCGTCTGCCACGCAGTGTACAGGGTCCTGCACACAGACTGTTCCCTCGACAGCGCTCGCAGTGGCAAAGGGTTGGGTAGCTGCACAGCAACTGAGCACAAGCAGCAAGGTCCAAGGTCTCATTCAGTGCACAGCAATGACTGAGCAAGTTCTCGTGCCATTCTTGCCTTTGTGCTTTCAAGCTCAAATCTCAGCTGCATCATCTCTTCCTCAAGTGCAGCATTATTTCGAAGCCCCCTGACAGCGGTACGGACCGCATTCTGACTGCCAGATGATAGGGTCCGCTGAAGAGACCGAGTGCTGGCACGAGAGCGCAAGGATTCAGACCTTATCAGTGTCGAGGTGATCACATCTGGCTTGGGACCTTTCACATCAGACACCANGCCAGCAGCGCCTGCCAAGGCTACAGCCAGAAACCAGTATGTAAAGGAGTTGCCACCAGCTTGAGATGTACCGTGAGCTCCACCCTCGGCAACTGCAGAGCATCAAATCACACTGGGCGCGATGTTGCCACTGATGCAGTTCGCAAAATAAGCTGTAGCTGCTGCAATACAATACTGCACTTGCGTGTTGTCAATCACAATTCTAGGTACGCTGGACAGTCAGGGTTCTCTCCTCTCGAAAGCTGTCCATATGTCAAAGTGAAAACAAGATGTGTAGAGGCATGTGTGCGGTGCATGCATGTCAACAAGATGGCTGCCAAAAATGAAGTGAACAATGTGATTTCTGCAAGACAAGTTGTCTGCGTCAGGAACATGTGTTGTGTGCTCCCTACAGGACGCTATATGACATGTTGCTATTCATTTCAGGGACGCAACCCATGGCATGATATGCAAAGCATTACCTCGCATGATGCCCTCAGCTGATCGTCCTGTGTAATCTTTTGCACCTTGCACCCACCTGTCCTTCAAGCTTGGAGACCCTTGTCCTTGACAGACTGTGGAACTCCCAAGATCCCTTTCCTACACGTCGCTTGCAGGGCTCACACTGCATGCCTTGTTGCCCAATGGCATGTCACTGACCTACCTTCTGATGACGCTGACGAGTGTCTGCCAGAGTGAAAGACAGCGATGTTAGTTTGCCCCTCAACAACGATTTCCCTCTACCTCGCTGTTCTGAAGTGTGTAACGAGATGCCGCTGAGTGCAGCGGGCTGAGCGATCGCTGGAAGGGGTCTTGGTGCACAGGTACGCAAGCAACTCAGCCCTCTGTTCACGATGAACGATTTGATCGGAGCAACGTTGTTGCACATTAACATACCGATGTGCTACACGAGCGCAAAGTCCAAAATGCCAATCAGCGATGCCTTACATGCCTGATGACATGTCGAGCCACAGGCGTATGGGNCAATGATGCACGACTGCAAAGCTACAAGGTGCAAGTACCTGTGGTTGACAGCTTGCCATGCAGCTGCAGCTGAGGTTTCTCAGGCATTGGGATGGCTGGCTTGTCCTCTTTCACCTCGTCTTTCTTGACTGCCTGGTCTACCGCAGATGCTTCCTGCTTCACATGTGAGTCACTTTCCTGTTTGATAGCTTGAGGCTTGGCCCCAGGCTCTGCATCCTTCATGTCAACGTCTGCTTCTTTGACTACCTCGCTGTGTGGCTTATCACTCTTGTCTAAAGCCTGCAGCACAGGGTCCCATATGGGTTCTTCATGGTGCAATGTACATAGCCACACCATGTGGAGGATGTCTGCTGAAGACAAACTTGGCTACAAGATGCATACTGTCTGGAAAGGCTTGTCCAGCTGGATCTGATCAGGATGTCTGAGCACCTGTAGAACAGCAGCGCTGGGCTGCCCCTCTTTGAAGCGACAGCCAAGAGCGATCTGATTGCAGCCACATGCAGTGAATGCCCAGAAGCAAGATTCTCAAGGCTTGGCAGCAGAACAACAAGTTCAGGGTGAAGGTCTGCGAGTTGATCAATGCTGGGCACCGGAGAATACATGCATGAGCAGCCTGCGTATCTGTTTTGTTACCTTGGCATCTGTGGGATCATCTCCAGCGCTGAGGTCCTGCTTGACATCCTTTGAGTCCTTGGCAGCTTTCTCAGCGTCCTTTGCAGCATTCTCAGCATCCTTCTCTGCAGCTTTCTTGGTGTCCTGAATCAAATGCAGTGTGTCTACGCTGTCTGCGCTTTACAATTTTCACTGAGCGCCACATATGCTGTACTGCCCACGTGGCCCGTGCACTGCATCAGCACCTGATGAAAGCGGCATGCGCACACTGTGCCGGCAGATGCGCCACACATTTCTGTGGATGGGGACGTGCTGTCAGTGTGGCCTTGTGGTCCTTGGGACACATTGCCACAATATGCCACATGAGAACACACTATACAAGAACACCACATACCATGCTTTTTGCTTGCTGCTGCACCTGAACAAACCATTGACTGCTCATGATGCGACTTGGACGAACAATCAACCTTCTGACATTGCAACAAGCACCCACAACAACAATATGTACCACTGTGTACTCTTGCATGGACACGTCTCGGTGTATGAAACATAGAATGCCTGTCCGAAGTGCAACATGAATGATAAATGGCTTGGTGAATTGCAGCTTAGCATGACTCAGACGTCATGTGTCACAATCTAGTCCAAACAGCAGGGTACAACAGGACAGCACCATGAGTCTCTGTCCTGCTGTTTTGGTTGTGTTCTGCATGTACTGCAACACCAGTGAAAGCGATATCTGATGAGCCATTGAGTGCAAGGGCCTCAAATGCTATTGCACACACCAGTAAAGACCAAGCTTACTTGTTCATGTTCATGAGTCTTCTTTGCCTGTAACCAAGCTTGCTGCTTTTCCCAGACTTGGGGCCATGCTTGCTTGCTGGGTAAACACTTATCAGCATCAACCAGGAAGACCACAGTGACCTGCATTGTGTAGCAGAGTTTCAGGAGCTTGAGCAGCAATGCCTGAACAGGCACCTTGACTGGTTCTGCCCTTCCAGAATCTGTGTAATCCAGATAAGTCTATCAATGCTACAGTACTGCACTGACATGAACAGCAACATGGGTGTTTTGGCATATCTGGGTATGGCGCACGCATGCTCCTTGGTAATCACATTGCTGCCCTGCTGCTTTCAGTGTTACTCTTGAGAGAATCTGGGTCTGACAGAGCATACCTCGCTTGTATCCTCTCCCACACCAGAGCTGCTACTATGTGGTCTGGCATAATGTACTTCAACAAATCGCAACCATGAAGTGCAAGGGCTCAAGTCCAGGTCCAGTTGGTCCTTGGCATGCCGTATTGCAGCATGGATCAACCCCTTGTTCCCCCTGTGTGGATGTGTTGTTGTCAAGATATTGTATTGGTGCTGGCACCCTACTGGTGGCGTATCGTGGCCCATTGTGATTGTACAGCGCCATCGGGCTGTTGACCATGCAGTACAAGATGACCAGCAAGAGTACAGAGCTTGCAAATATGTTGCGACTGGCAGGAGCTGTTATGCAACACTATGACATCTGTTAAGATTGAATGNTGTAGTTGGTTGACTTGTTCACCATACTGCAGCTACCACATTAGCCATCTGCGTTATGCAGCTACCAGATCAGCAATNTAACATCCTGCACTGCCATGCATGATGCATCACCATTACTCTGCCCAGCTAACAAAGCAATCAATCAATGAAGTTTTTGCTGAGGTAGCTGTAGACAACTTTACAGAATTGGGACAGCAGGCTGCTTTCAAGGCGACACTGCAGGAGCAGAGATAGCCTTGCAGTGCCCAGGCCCTGTTCAAGAGCGCCACAGAGTCTGCCATGTGTTCACAGTACCCAACTTTGAGCATAAGGCATACAAGACAAAGTCAGACCAAGTGAGCTCATCCCACCGTATACTGTTACACAGTGCTGTTAGTGTGTCGCAGCAGCACAGGGCAGCAACAGTCACACCTGAACAAGATGTATGCTTGGCCAATGACAGGGATGTCAAAGTGGGAATATGGGGCCAGGATTTCCACTTGGCAGTTAGCTTCCTCCCATGTCTCCCTGGCTGCTCCTTCTGCACACACACAAAGAAGAAGACAGCCAACTGCGGGAAAGTCACGTAGCTACTAGCTTGACTGCCGAATACTAATACGCTCAGGCACATGGACTTCAACTGACTTCAACCTTAGGTAAGTTTTAAGTCAAGATTGCGATGAACGCTCGCAATGTGATCCCGACAAAGTGANAGCAGCAAGCAGCGCAGCAAAGCTTCACAGCAAGACTTCCAACACTCCTTGCTGCCATCAATTGCGGTACTGGTGTAGCAACTGTTGATGGCAACAAAAACAGCAAGAGGTCTTGCCCTGGAGTCTTGCTGCAGCACCTACTGCCTGTACAGCTCTACAGGCACANAGCAGGTATATGAAGCAGCATGCTGTCAGTCAAGCACCAAGCCTGCTAGACCATCTAGTAAGCAGGTACACCATGAAACTCATGCAACAGCAAGCCACTCAAGGCTACGCCAGCAGTCTGAGGAAGCTATTGACAGCAGTCTCAATGGCAAGTACTGGCAGACCAGTTACACAAATAGCTACTCAAACACTACAGCCCAGAACTCAAGCAGTCACAGGACTCAATGCAAGAATGTGAAAGGGACAACAACCCGCCAACAGTGCAGGCGCTGACTAAAGGTTCAGCAAGGCATGAAAGATACTTGTCTAGGGGAGTGCTAAACTATGTACACCCATGGCATGAGATAGGGCATCATGGTGATCAGCAATGGATCCGGGAAGTAAATCGGGTGATTGGTGATTTATTGTGATGAACCTCCTCATCTTTAGTCCTGTACTGACTGTTTTGAGGCTGATGTGCAAATATGAGGAGGTTCGCCAGGCCGCCATAGCAAGTGAAGTGACTCCACCTTTGCTCAAAAAGTAATGCCGCATTTGATATCTACATATGCAGACATTATCAGCGAGAGAAGCAGGGCAAGCCGTGGTCTGTGATTTTCTGACACTTGACCTGAACATAGAGGGGACATGAGCAGTCTCAACATCTTATAGGCTCTGACAGACTAGTATGGCAGGGCACACACTTTTTACACTCACTGCTGGTGCGCGAGCTTGTCGCGTCANCAGCATGAGCATTGACACAGCATGCAGCAGCTCCCTGGTAGCTGTACACCTGGCACACCATGGGATCCTAAACAGGCAAGCTGGGGTGAGCTATGCAGCAGGCGTGCATGTGCAGTGCAGCCAGACATCAACAAGCTATGTCTGGGCTGCTGGGATGCTTTCATCCCAGGGACGCTGCCAGGTGGCAGATGCAGCAGCAGATGGGTATGTTAGAGGGGAGGCATGTGCCGTCGTCACCCTAGCAAACCCTGAGCTGGTGCAACAGGACAAGGCTGCAGTTGTGGCAATGGTGAGGGGCAGTGCAGTGGGGCAGGATGGGCGCAGCAGCAGCCTTACTGCCCCCAATGGGCCCTCTCAGCAGTATGTCATCAGAGAGGCAATGGAAGGCGCCTTGGTTGAGNTATGTGATGACTTGCGCCCTGTCAGCATGCATACACCAAGCAAGGGACTAGTGCGCGCACTTCTACGCATTGGAGCAGTCATATGTTCAGCACCTCACTGATTTTATGCAAGTGATGAGCCACAGCACAGAGGGTGGCCCCACAGGTTGATGACTTTCAGGTGAATGTGCAGGACAGCTTTGGCGCTAAAAACTCCTTGATCACCTTGGCCTGTAACCCTGGCTGCCATGGACACTATGTCTGCCTTGTGGAGAGCGCATNATCATCACACAGGGCAGTCTGCACACAAGGCAACAGCTGGCCCAGGTACTCTGACAGCTGCTCTCTGGTGATGTTGTCCAGCACTTCTCTGAGCCCAGTGCAAACTCCCTGACGAGTGGAGGGCTGCGGGTCTTGCATGCCCCTCACCAGGATAGGAATGATCTGCTGCAGCACCCTGTCACCCATTTTGCGCACAAGCTCACCCAGGCAGCGACCCGCCATTTGTTGGCGCTCTTCACCTGTGCACACGTAACACTATCCAGTATTGACAGTGCTGACAAGCAGCTCACCAACAGCAGCTCACCAACAATCTGCAAGCTCTATGTGGGTTATAGCTTGCGCCAAGACATCTGTCAACTGTTTCTCAAGATTGCAAGTCTAGACTCACGCTTGCACAGTCTTTAGTGTAAGAGCATTGANGCTGTTGCTGCAAGTGGGCTGGATTGCCTTGATATGTGATAGCAACAGTATTGAGGAGAGTGCAATGCCTCACCGGCGGGATGGCCCTTCTGAACAAGTAGGATGCATGCAAGATGACCCCATCCCCACCAAGGCAGACCACAAAGTCAATCCCCATATGAAGCCTGCACCACGTCAACAACCACATTGATTACAGCTGCTGANCCAAGCATGAACATGAGGGGCGCTTTTACGCTGTCCACGTGCGCTATAGGCGAAACTTGTTTGAAGCGCTCTAAATCCTTTGTTGTAGGTTTTACTCGCATCCGCTTCAATCCCTCCTGCATGCGTTTTACAGAATGGTTCTGCACAGTCAGTCAAAAACATACTGCCACAGTCCAGCAGGGCCTTGAGCACAGCACTTGTTGACACACAGCAGATGGCACTCATACTCCAGAGCAAGATGGTGTGCTGACTCGTTCATTTGTCCAAGCAGTGCTGAGCATTCGCTCAAATAGGATGCGTAATCTGTTGTTAGACATTGGTCTCAGCTAGCAGGATAATGAAACTTGCCTTGCTGCCAAATGCCTCCACAAAAGTCCAATCTGGGATGTCAGATACATGTATCATGAGAGAGATGTCCATGACTGGATTCCTCAGCACCGCGCATTTGAATTGGTCTGGGAACTGTCCTACAAGGTTGCCAGTCAGAAAGCCTCCATGAGAGCCTCCCATCACCGCCACCCGCTCTGTATCAACCAGCCCTGCATGTGCAGTGCAATGCAGTGAGTTGCAATGTGTTTGACTGGCTAAGAAACAAAAATAGTGCAGGATTTGTCATNCTGTGCCGAGCGCCAAACAGCCAGGCAAGGGATGAAAAGGGAAAGCCAAAACATGTGTACCATGCACGCAATTGCTCACATTTGGCACAGTCATGAAGGCAGGTCATTCTTGCGCTCTGTTTCTGTTCCTAAGTGGTGCTCCTAGGTGTGACAACCGCGCCAAGCTGATTGGAAAAGGGTATGATGTCTCTGAGATTCCAGCAAACACGTGTATATGCATGTTGATCCAGCTAGCCAAAGCCATGGACCAATCACACGCTGTTTGTTGTTGTTGTCAACAATGCATTGTCTCTTCAATGTGTTTTTGTTGCTAATGCACAAGTTCTACTGGACATTGCGTATTTGTGAATGGCTTTGTGAGTCTTGTACGTTTATATGTTGTTGTACCCTGTCAAGTATGTGCAGTCTCTNCCCCCACCTCCGCCCCCAGCACCTGGGGGCTTGGGTGTGTCACAGCGATTGCACTTGTCCCTGCACGAGTGATGCACATATGATGTGTGGTCAGGTGGCAAATGAAAGCTCAGCGCTGTTGCATTGAGAGTGCCTGGCTGAACACAGCACTTGCAGAGTCTGTTGTCACATCCTTTCCATGTATAGCATGCAATTTCAACATTGCACAAACCATGCCATTTGCGGTAGTGATGACAAAGTTGCAGCTACTGATTTGTAGGCAGCATGGTAGCATTTGAGTCACAAATAGCTTTGCATGGCATAGGTCTGCACAAACGTTCCAAGGCACATGCTTATGATCAGCAGAATTATAATGCATGCACACGTTCAGGCAGCAATTGAAATCTTCTACAGCACATGAGCACAACCACAATNCGCTGAGCTTGATTTGACAGGTACAGTGCTTCTTCAACAATGCAGACACTGGTCCTATGTGGGCACAATTGGAATCCCAACCTCAACCTATGAAGTCTGGGCCGCAAGCTGCAGAGCGCAGATGTATTTTGCAAGGCAATCTGTTTCAGGTACACTCGTGTAAGTCTGGTATGTGGGCATATGAGGTATGGCGACTGCAGCTAACGCTGGTTAAGGGAGCACCGTCGGAAAAAGAGGAGCTGTCATGCGCGAAATATGGCCAATTGTATTGCTTGCAACACTACTTTTGGTACAATAATCCATATTTTCTGTTACGCACTCAGAAGAGAGCAAAGAAGTCTATGCGGCTAGTAGTTCATAAGACNACTGTAACGCTAGGCTGACTGCTGTTTGCCGAGATGGCTTGGTCTTATACCTCTGTTGCCTTTGCAATGTCCCCATTGGCTGCAGTCAATGCCCTTTTACAGTCCATCATGCCAGCACCAGTCTCCTGCCTCAGCTGCTTCACATCTGCTGCAGAAACCGCCCCAGAAGCTGCTGCCGCCTCTTGCTTGGGCTCAGACACAGACACTGCAGATACATGGCCAGATGAGCCTCNCACATTGCAGACAGGCAGCAGCTTGCATGTGGTTCTGCCACTACGTCAGCATTTGCAGACACACTTCTACAGCATGCTGAGGACTGTCAGGCACCTGAATTTGCACAGCCTGAATCACCTGTGTCCAGNCCAGGCTGTGCTGTGCTGTGCTGTGCAGGATGGCAGCTCCCCTCTGCACTATGCCGCAGCCTTTGGGCAGACTCACGTGCTGGAGACCCTCATCAAAGCTGGCATTGCGGTGGACAGCCGAGACGACGCATGCAACACACCCCTCCACCTTGCAGCAGGTCAGGGTGCTATTACAGCTTTTTAGCCTGATCAATGGTGATGAGATCTGTGTTTGCACATGTGGCTGTGACCCCGGTTGTGCTGATTGGTGTGTACCTGTCCTGAGGACACCGCCAGCCTTATATCATCGACCTGTGCTCCAGCTGCAATCAACTCTGCATGACCAGCCAGACAATGAGGTCCAGACTTGTGGACTTGCACCTTCATCCTGTGACTTTGGCTCATACCCGGCATGCTTGAGGTCTGTCGATTTTGTCTATACGGCTAAATTTACAGCTAATTACTTGCCTTGCTGCATGACCACGGTGATGCCCAAGCACTGCATTCATGGCATTTGTTTAACATATAAGCTCCGCTAATAGCACNCCCTCTGCTAAGCTTGTCCATCTGCTTTGCAGCATCAGTGAGTGGCTCAGCAAGTGCCAGCGTGCCCAGCAGGATGCANCTGCTGTGCTGTGCTGCCATCCTGTGCCAGCGTGTGCCCTGTTGCAGTGCATACACCAAGTACATGTGTTGGGGTGCGACACATCTGTGATGTCCAGGTTGAAAAAGTTGCCTCACTCATCCATCACATGTGCTTGCCTATAATGTCAACCATGATATGCTTGTTGCCAGGCTTTGTCACATGCGTTGCTGCTACTCACGGCCAGACCCAGCAAAAGTACACTCTGCCAGCGATACAGAGACTTTGCATCTGAAGCAATCAGCCAGCACAGCTCAACAGTACACCGTCTTGCAATGAAGCCTATTGTGAGCAAGCCTGTGATGTGATGCAGGAGAAGACACATCATTTGCGCCGCTTCTTCCTCAGCTTCTGCACTTGCTACAGACACAAGGTGAAGCCAAGGTGATCCTGCAGCATTTTGCCTGAAGACTCTTTTGACTTGCTCCATGCGTCTCATCTGCCTGATACCATGTGCTTTCTGCCAACCCTGTACCTTGTCCTGCCATCAATATTTCTGTGATCAAGTGTAGAGATCAGGATTGCTGGGCCACATCTGCATGTATGCTGAGCAGGTGGTGCTCATCACACATGGGCCTCATGCCTGTGCAACAATGCAAGTCAGAGCATGATGACCAAAGGTCATGCTAGCATGCTCAACTTGTCGCTTCNATAGAGCAAGCACGAGCTGTGTGCATGAGTGACTGGGCTTGCGAGTGCTGGTAAAGCATGTGAAGTGTTTTTAACAGATTCGCAAACCAAAGGCTGGTGAGATTCTGCGCTACAACATATAGCACAGTTTATTCCACAAATCAAGCTAGAATGCTGCTCAACTTTCAGCAGTACAGCGTGTCCAAAGCGATACAAGCTACTCTGACCTACAAGGCATGCATCACGGATTGGGATTCAGATTCTACTGCAGATATGCTGCAGATTGACCAGCTGGGCAAGCATGCTAATCAGCATTGTTCACGTGATTCTGTACACAAATACCAATCAGTATGGTTGCATGAGCTGACCTTTGCTGTGGCAGCATCTGCACCTTGCTCCGCTTGGTCAGNGCATGACAGCTGCAATGCAGCAGGGTGTGTTGCCACATCTGCCAGCTATGTGCTCTCAACCGTAGTCTGGGAGCCATAGTCGAGACCAAGCTACAACTAGAAGCCATGACTACAGACCTGTGCCATCAGTGGACCTTGCACTTGTGTTCAAGCGTCAACGGTGTTCTACAATCAATACCTTGTTGCTGAGTAGCTATCAAGGGATTCCCAATCAGTCAGCCTCAGCAGTGTACATTGCAGTCAGCCTCAACAGTGTTCTACAATCAATACCCTATTGCTGCTTTCATGACTGCATACAGCCAGGCGAACCCACCGGTAGATGATATACAGATTGACACCTGCCATTGCCTTCTTTGAGCATCAGGCTCAAAGACGCAATGCCCACGGTCACGTGGCAGTGACCAGCTGCATCTTCATTCCAGGCTCATGCAGCATAACAAATTCATTTAGCAGAGCAGTCTTTCAGGAACCAATGCAAGCTCGCAGCGCATAGATCTTACCATAGTGCATAATTTCTGGTGGTTAAAGCTCTAGTGTCATAGAATCACACCATAACTCCAGGGTCCATGGCCCNTGAGCAGCGCTGGGCAGAGAACACTGAGGGGATTGAGCGTCTGCCTTTTGACCTCAACAACTTCCACATCTCACCCAGGGCAACTCTGGCTGTACCGTCCCTGAACACAGAACCTGTGGTAGACAATGACGAGGGCAACGATGACATCTATGACTTGGAACAAGGGTCTCAAGCTGCAACTGACATGCAGTCAGCGTCGCATGACAATGTCCAGATCGGTACAGCAGATCTTGGCTTGAACTCTGAGCTCCAGCAACAACAGCTGAGCGAGTCGGAGCACGTAGATATCCAGCAGAGTGTAGCGGCGGAAAGCTCTGATGATGCAGAAGAAGAAGATGAGGATCTGTTGTCAATGCTCTTTTACAATGATGACCCATCTCAGCTTTGCATGTGGGTTCCTGTAGCATGCCATGCACTGACAGCATTGCTTAGAGTGCTCTTTCACCTTTACAGCAAGGGCTGCAGCCAGCAATCTGCGTGCTCACATTCAAATGTTCTGCACTACAACCACCATTATGCTTAATGTGCTTGCATGTGACTAACGCACTTTGGTTACTTTCACATGTGCACTGCATGAGCACATGGCAAATTGAGTGCAGTAGCACATCAACAGCCGCATGATGTCACGACGTCAGTGGGACATGCAGACACAGCATGTCCAGCTATGGCACACACAACGCTGCCATGACATCTGCCTCTTCCATTGCATGCAGGCATGGCCCAAGCACAATTATATTTTCTGGCTTGGACACGGTCCCTTCACTGCACCCCACATCTGTGGTCTTCCAGCAGGCGGCTGATGTGGGCATCTCTCACTGCGCCCTCCTGCGCCATGTGCTCTCCTCTGCGTGCCAGAGAGCTGGCCTGCCAGCTGTGCCTTCAGTGACTCCCCACGATATCACTGACACTGCGCTGGTACGAGCCTGCCATGCTGTGCACCACTGCGCTGTGCTATCTTGAACCGCACAGTGCTGTATTGAGCTATATAACATGCTAGGTAGATCTGCTGGCTGTTGCCTTAATCGCGTCTTGCGACAGTGCTGATACTGCATGGTTTGGCTTCAACATGCTTGCTCAGCTGTGCACAATCTTTCTGATCTACACTGTCACAAGCCATGACTGGAATCACCCCGGGC
The DNA here is from genome assembly GCA_000818905.1 of Trebouxia gelatinosa. Taxonomy (NCBI): domain Eukaryota; kingdom Viridiplantae; phylum Chlorophyta; class Trebouxiophyceae; order Trebouxiales; family Trebouxiaceae; genus Trebouxia; species Trebouxia gelatinosa. Next base: position 4,969,628 of record KN805369.1, on the reverse strand, counting down.
AACTGCTGCCCTGCTGCACTTTGCGCAACCATNACCACCTGGCCATACCTGCAACAGCAACAAGACGCTGTTGAGGCGCCTTTGCAAATGCCATGCAGTCCTCACTGACAGCTAGCAGACATTACCATGCTGTTTTTGGCAGGCCATGGTAAGAGTCCTGGCAAACAGCTTGAAAATTGGCTTACAACACAACTTCAGTGGCAACTTGTATGGCTATCTTTGATTGCAGATCTCCAAGCCAATATACTTTGCACGAGGCAGTGGCTGTGCCCAACAGCACCGTGCTGAAGATGTTGAACGCAAGATGAACGNGCCCCCCTAGCTTGCTGCTGTCAAGCTGTTCACAGATTCTTGTGTGGTTGGTCTGACAGAGCTGGGTGGTCCATTCAATGGCAGGCTTTGCAGGTTGGTCAGATGTATGCTGTGGTCTTGGTCTCCTGACGTGCTGTGGTTGGAGTGCAGCGGACAGTGTTACTTACCCATGTGATTTCACGGTGTGTATGCCAAGCAGCATCCCCGCAAATGTTGGTCAAGGGCCCACGGATGAAGCTCATCTCATCAAGACTATAACTGTATGCAGAGTGGTCTACACATCGGCTTTGATATTGGTGGAAGAATTACTGATGTGTCACATCAGTAGTGTCACATCAGTTGCTCGTCCATCAAATGCAAAAACTGTGTGTTGACCACCCTGCATCAAGTAACAGTCAATGTTAGATAAGCTGCCATGACCACACTTACAGGCAGAACCCTGACTTGGTTTTGTTGTCGTGCATCAGCACCAATATGGTGTCTGTCTGTATGTGCATGCAGAGGGGACGTGATGCAGAGTGACAAGGGCAAGCAGCGCTCTGAGCTCAACAACTCACATCATGCCAACACTAACTGCCGCCTTCAACCATGCACTATGACAAGCAACTTTTGCAGTGTCTCTACATGTGTGCAGAGCCAGCTGCCAAAGGGAAGCGTGACACTGGCAAGCAGTGCATCAGGCTCAACAGTGTACATGGAGCCAGCACCAGTTGTAGCACTCAACAACGCTGAGGCCATGCTAGCATCACAGGAAGAAGAGGAGGAGCAGGCCATTTTGGCAGGGCTCACCCACATGGTAGGCTGCACTGGCCTGAGGCTTTCCATGTGTTGCCATGTGACTCATGACACCCTGCCGATGTGTTTGATGCAAGCATTGTTTTNGCAGCAGCAACTGCAGCTGCTGCTTGTCTAATAACATCGTTTGTGTGCTGGGACGAGGTGCCAGCAGTTCCCACTGCAGCTGCAGCTGAGCTTGCTGTGATCACTCGGCCGGCACTCTGAGCAGCTGCTAAAGTGGCAGATGCAACTGCAGCGGCCCCTGAGGCACCTGCAGCACTTGTGGCAGCTGCTGCTACCTTAGTAGCCACTGCAGCTGCATTCTGACTGGCCACAGAAGAAGCTCCGGTGGAAGTGTACAAGACAGCATAAGAGGTGGCTNCCGTTCAGCGCCCAAGGAGGATGCCAATGCAGCTAGGCCAGACCAGGACACAGGCAAAGCACTGCCGCATGCAGACAGTCATGCAGCTGGAGGTCTCTCAGCAACTGATCCAGATCAGCAGGGGGATCCTGCAGATCCAAGACGCAAACGGTCCAAGCGTGTGCCAGCACCCAGCGCTCCAGGCGGCGTTGGCTATAGCATCTTTGACGACGGCGTCGAGAACGGCCTTCCCAGCTCGAACCGTCGCACTAGCGACTCAGAGTGCTCGATCGCAACGCCGTTTGCCCAGCCTGGCTATGGGCCAAGGCCGTCGTTTGACGGCAGAGCTCNAATTCACATATGTCATACTGCCTGGCAACGAATCAGTGCTGATGGCTGAGGCTATGCAGCGACGAGACTGGTGGCGAGTGGTGGAGAAAGGAACCCCCAACAATTTCTGGTGGGGTGGCAATGGCCAGCGTGTGCAGTGGCAAGACTACCAGCGAGGTACAATCAGCACGCAGCGTCTGCCCGGCTTGCTTCTTCATCAAAGCATTGCTTGCTCCTGCAGGCGTCAAGAAACAGGTGGTCAACCAAGTAGAAGGTCACTCTGAGATCTGCACCAAGACCCGTCTAGCAGAAAACCTGCGCAGATATGCAGTGGAGCAGAAGCTGGATTGCTGTTGGGTGCCGGAGACATACATCGTGGCCGCTGGTCTCAATGAGGGTAAGCTGCCCTGATGCCTGGCCCCCTGCTTGGCCTGACCCCCTGCTTGGCCTGCTCCTGTGCTTGTGCTGAGTTGCATGTGCTGCACTGATTTGCACATTGTATCGATGGCTGCCTACAGTGACCAAGCACTGACCAAGCTGCATGCACCTGGCACCACAAGTTTCTTATGCATGTTGCACAGAATCTGCATGCAGCTACNTTGATTTTTGGTGCTACACAGTTCCTGCCAAGACCCATGGTGAAGCTGCACAAGCGTTTTCCTCTGGGGAACTCAGGTCTAGCATTGCGTGTTGTGTATGACTGCCCGCTGGAAGAGCTAGACAACTTCACCAGACCACCAGCACGTCTACTTGTCAGGTGACCATCATGTGCTTGACCGATATCTGTGACCTGCCATATGGTCTGTCCACCTGTATGTTTTTGGCATTGAGAAGGAATATACAAAAGCTGGGTTGCTGCATATTTGCTCTGCACGTCCTTTGTCTAGTTGTGTGAATCTGGCCAGGTTTCCACCCTTGCAAATGGCGATTGAAAGACAGAATGTGCATTGCAGACTNTTATCTTGTACAGCAGCAGCAGGCTCTGCAGACTGAGCTCTGCGGACCAAACTGCTTACATTTGAGCGTTGTACAACAGCCCTGAAATCAACTTTTCCACAGCAAGCTGTCTGCTGTCGAGTTGTGTGAATCTGCCCTTGAAAGCATGCTGGCTAACGTTGTGGAGCAACATGCGCCACAAGTTGACATGCAGCTGCAGACCTGGCATGCAGCATTCGGTAGTGACAACCATGATCTGCCCAGAACATGCAGTAGTTAGCAGCCTGCACGTCCAGCTTGTGTGGCAAGACNATGTGACCCATCACTACACTTTAGATCAGATCAACGAGGCCTTCGACATGCTGCACAGTGGTGGTTGCCTGCGAGCAGTCATTGGAATGCCCTAATAGGTCTGTTGCATGTGAACAAACGATGCCTGCAGCAATGAATCAGTTGTTGGTGTGAACATTAATGCACACCAGCTTCATCCCTATAGTCGCGAATGCATATATGCAAACGACGAATCGTACAATGGCTAAGATTATTCGCGGCGAATTGCACACTTTGCCATATCTGACCTACGTCACTTTCACTACACTTGCAATTCAAGCAGTACACATGCTGCTCAGTGGGCATAGCAGTGATGCACTTTCNGCCGTTGACTCGCCTGTAGCCAGTGACAGAGTCAGTCTAGTAGGCCCAGCAAAGTTGCCTGTGCACCATCAGGACTTGACATGTCACCCACATGACAGAAGTACTGCTCTGCGTTTGGCACTCATACAGCAGGTGATTGCATGCCGAGTGTTGACTTCAGGTGCATAAAGGTCAATTAAAGGTGAGAGGACACAGGTGAAGGGACACATGCAACCTTGTTTCCTGTCAGATGCTGCACCCTGCTTGTACTTGCAACACGACGCTGGCATCGGTCTGTGTAAGCCTGTCTGATGCAAGACAGTGCGGGCATGTCAGCTGCCAGCTACAACTGCATCAAATGATCTGGCTGCAACCTTCTATAGCCGTGATTTACCGTGCAATGCATGCAACATGCGTGAAGTGTGAATCATGAACAGTACTGCAAAATTTGTACNGCCTTCAGCATGGAGCTGTCATCGGTGCCTGCAACTCACATCCATTTAGCACCACCAGCTTGCACGTGGACCAACAGCACCAATGCTGGTCATTGCATGCCCAAACAGAATCTCATGCTCAGCACAGTCTGCAGTCAGTTCACGTTCAGTCAACACAATCGCATCATGTTTTGAGTGCCCCAGAAGAAATCTCTTAAGATCACACATCATCAGTATTTGTTGAACTTGTATGGGATACAAAGCCATTCAGGGAAGTCTTTGCGCATTTGACAGCAACCAAATGTGGAAGCAAGGGACAGTANGCTCATCAAGAGAGCAAGCAAGGCTCAAGTTGATGGGTGCTGTGCAGGGCGTGTATGGAAGGGCACAGCTTTTGGCGGCTTCAAGTCCAGAGTGGATGTCCCCAAGCTGGTTGAACGATACATGAAGAATGAATNTGTACCTTCGTTTCTGTGTGCTTGTGGGGTGGTTGGTATGGTGACCTTCCCTGGATGATCTGCCAGATGTTGCATGTAAGGCAGTCTACTTGTGATGCTTCTGCTTGGCTGTGTTTTCTGTGCCAAATTGACTCACTTCAAGCACAATCATTGCTAGCAGTTCAATTGCTGTCTCTCGCTGCATCAGCGGCATGTTTGCCAAATTGAGGCAGGGCTACTGGCATTTGTTTTCTTATAGTTAATGACAGTGAATGACGCACAAACCTTAGTGTTGCAGCAATGATGTCATGCAACAAACAACGATCATGAAATGACATTAGTGCTCTGCTATCTGCACCATCACTTGCACCTCTTGCTCTTCACAGACAGAGGCAGACTGGTAGACATCGANTCGTTTGCGGTGTCCTGCTCAAGTACGTCAATTTCGGGAAGGGCTGGAGACATCGCATCTTTGTGCTAAAAAATGAGAACCTCAAATACTACAAGGTATACAACAGTTGTCAACATAGGTGATNCAACATGCGTAAGCACAATACTTGCAGCTGCGCAACAAAGCTGCTGAGCAATCTGGCAACAAAATCCTGAGTTGCAGTCATGCGCAGCTGGTTGCATTGCATCTGCAAGTGGACACCAGTTGTAGGTCATGATAGCCATCAGCTTGTTTAGTCTAGCATATGGACTGAGCATGCTGATATGAGTATGTTGTCTCAGCGCAGAACTTGTGTTGATGTGGGCACCACATGCAAAACAGATTGCAGATTTGCTAATCCCATCCATTGTCCAGGCTCAATATNAAGTGAGAATGTCAAATGCAGGAGGAGGTGTGTCACAGGGCAATGGTCACAAAGGCCTTGGACCAGCTCATGGCTTTGCTGAACCCCACTAAAGCCTTTTTGGGCCGCAAGCAGGTCAACCTTATAGCAGAGAAGCGGCCAGCCAGCTTCAATGAGTTCAAAACCATGTCCCTACATGGCCTGTCACACAACATGCGGGACACTCATGGCACTCACATCATAGAGACACTGAAGCAGGCAAGTAGCAGTGACCAACAAGAATGTGTCCTNATGCCCTAGATCGAAAGGGGTGAAATAGCTCGAGTCGTACGTGCTACATTGTAGCAAGCAGTCAGATANGGCGCCACCCTGTTTGTACGTCCTGTGCCTATGCGTAAGGCAGGGCCTTTGCAGTTTGTGACCGGCAAAGCCCCAGCTCGTGAGTTCATTATGCCCTGTTGTAGGCTTTGCAATACTCAATGAAGTTTTACAATGCTGAGAAGTCTGGTGCCCTGACCTCAAATGACATCTCCTGGAGAGNGGATCTGCCAGGGTTGAAGTATCACCAATCTCCTTTTCTTGCTTGCTAGCAATCTTCCTCAAGATACGCCTCATAATCTTGCCTGAGCGAGTCTTGGGAACACCTGCAGGGCAGCATGAATAACTCAGATGACATGTTCTGTGCACAGGCTTGCAAACCCTGACAATAGTCCATTGCACTTTCTATCTACACCCGCAGATTTGTTTGATCTGGAGCGACCAAACAGCTTGTTTTGTATGGCATGGTGCAAACTGTAGCTCATGCCGACATTCTCAGCGGTGAGCATGGCTCANGTCTGAGGTGGTGACCATTGCTGGCATCAAAGATGAGATTGAGCTGCTGCCATCTTTGCAGAAGCCAAAGAAGGTCAGCATAGATTTCACATGTCGTGTGGATGTCATAGNTAACTGCATCTCCCCTGGAGTGACCAGGCGAGTCCTGCTAGATGTAAGCGCTTGCGTCTATGGCACTGCTGGCATGCCTTACACACTCAGCATGGGAATCTGCACAGCGTCACCCATGACCATAGACTCTGCAGTCCCTTTGCAGTCATTACGCATGAGAATCCGCCTTGCATTNCTATAGAAAATCAAAGCAGCAGTTGACCAGCTCTTACTGTACAACAGCTGGATCTAAGTAGATGTGCTTTGTGTGAGCTCAGGTGCAACATTTCTGCACCAAATACGAGTGTGTGACGCTGTGGAAGCGCAAACTTTGCAACAAAAATCGAGCTTGGCTTTGAGTCTAGCTTGATTGCGTGCAATGGCATTATATCACATGTATCGTCTGAATCGCATGAATTAGACATGCAGGTATGGCTGTAGCTCAGCCACATGCCAAAATGCAAGTGAAGTAGACAGCAGCGGCTTGCTGTCTGCGTACCCTTTTCATGAACTGGTACAGGTCTGCAGCTGAAGCTTGTGTAGCACCAGTCTTGGTTGTTCGCATGTCTTTGGCCATTTCTGACACAGTGTCTTGGAGGAACCGTGCAACCTCCAGCTTGGCTCCCACCCTCTTCTTCAGCTGCTCCTCGGTCTGCAAGCCACANTTGCAATGTATGCTGCATGGACGCGTGTGCACCCAAGACAGCAACTCTTTATATGTGGCTGCAGTGAGCAATGTCAAGCAGATTGATATTCAACAGGCAGCAGTAGTTGAGGTGGGCAATGGACAGGTGGACAACGAGACTGAAACATCAAGTGAAAGCAACTGGAATTCCAAGTCAGCGCATTGCATGAGCGCACCAAGAAGCTCCTCTCAGGTGCCATGCCACCCTCAGGCTTGGCCAGAGGATGTTATGTCACCTGGACAGATGCTGACAGCACTTCAGCAGACGGGCACAAGTCTGAGGTTTGCTGCTTCGTCAGCTCTTCACAACACTCTGTCAGCGTATTGANGAGCTTTTGATTTGTGCTGTCTGTGGCAATTCTTCACTTGACTCACAGTGAGCTTTGAGCACAGGTGCAGGGTCAAGAGGTGTCAAAAGTCAGGCCGGGCGCAATGTGGGCACAAAAGGCAGTAAAGAGGCCAAGCTCAAAAAGGGCTCGACTCAGCCTCGCAGAAAGCGGAAGGTACATGGAGCACATGCGTGGCATTTCTTGCACTTACAAGGGATATAGCCTATATGCTTTGTGGGTCAGTGTGAGGCTACCCTCACCCACAGCCTGCGTTATGTTTTTGGAGGCTTCATGTTTCGCTAGTTTCTGCTGTTTTGAGTTGTGTTGTGCCCAGCTTAGCTCAGAGTCTGCTGTATGTTGCAGGCTGTCAAGTATGCTGATAGTCAAGACATTGATGGAAATTTTGATGAGATGTGCGATGACCAGGATGATGAAGACTTTGTTGCCCGTGGTGGTCGTGTGCTTGCCCGTAAAATGTTTTGAGTTGAGTGTCAAGTGCCTGTAGACGAGAAGTCTTGAGAGGTTTTTGTTTTCTTGATCGCCCCTTACTGATTGTACCTTTTGAAAGTTCTGTCACTAGCATGACCTGTCGGAAAAGCCCATACACCAATTGCCTCCTGCAGGTGATGATGAAGCAGCCTCATCATGTGTGTCATAAGTACCTACTAAGGACTAGTATGGCAGATTTACAGCATATATGTGTAGCAGTGCTGATGTACAGATGGGTGAGAAATGATGGACATCAAATTTCAATGAAAGTTAATCAAAATAAGCCTAACACCATGTTACACCACACCACATAGCCAAGCAGCAGGACATTTGGGATCTGACGTGCATGCGTAGATTGCAGGACAACACACAAGCTCTGTGATTGCAAACCATTCTGACTCGCCGAACATACCAGGACAAACACAATCAACTAGCCTGTGAGCGTCTCAGCTAGCCGAGAAGCTGGCTGGTCAATTCTTGCAAATCTATGTCATCGTCTTCCTCAAACGTGAAGGTAATGGAACCATCTCGTGCAATGCCGGAAACTTTGCTCTTGCCAAACACTGGAAAGGACTGGACAGCATCCTCGACAGCACNTGCACCCTAAACTCCTTGAACATGCAGCTACCTATCCATCAGCGCAGCGCAATGGACAAGATACACTTGTGCACTTCCTGTGCAAGGCAGGAATGCCATCTCAATGTTGCCAAGCTAGCAGGAGACAGCTGCTTCCTGTACCTGACAGGAGGCCCGTGAACCAAGTGCGGTCCTCATCGTTGATCAGCCTGTCATAGAAGATGCGCAGGGTTTCATGCAGCCACAGGTTGACACCCAAGCCACCCTCCTCAACAGCCTTGCCAGCACGTGTCAACCCCTGCAGTGGCATTTCTCACGCTTGTCAGCCCATTGCAGAAGTGACAGGTGCAGCTATAGCCTAATCACGCNGGACACTCCAAATGCATCACTGTGGCCAGATCCAGAAGATCCGCTTCTCGCAGCGGTAGCAGATCGTGTCCCCCATGAGAAGTTTGCCTTCATGCCATTCTGGATGGGCATTGGCTGGCCATCTCGGGGCCGGCCTGGGTACTGGGATCCGAAAATCACTGGGANTTCCCAGATTCATGTTGCATTGCCTTCTGCATTGGTGGTGCAGGCATTGCATGATCTAATCAGCCTGTTGCCAAGTCATGGTCTGTCAGCATTGGTCTGGTCACCAGTGAAGCATGCTTGCATGTTAGGCTTTGCCGAGGTCCCCATGACTGATGAGGGCCGGCCACAGCATGTGCAGTGAAGCAAGAGCATGTGTGTCTGCAGGCTTGCTGAAAAGGAGGCAAGCAAGTACAACCATGAGAGTGTGTCAGGAGATGTTGCCCAGCCGCTGACAAGGCGCCACAGCCGCAGCCTTTCACGAGAAAACAGTCTTCCACGAGGTGCATCCCTCACAAGCCGCCTGTCATCTGGCAACCTTGCACGAGGAATGTCGGGCACTCTTGTCCGAGGAGCTTCAACATTCCTAGATGAGAGTTGGCAAGCTGTCCCAGTCAAGGCCCCTGGCCCCAACTTGCCCAAGTCCCCTGCCCCAAACGGGACACATGGCAGTGAACTGGCATCTGCTACAGCCATGACAGATGAAGATGAATTTGTAAAAAAGGACACATGACGCAGGTGTCTCTTCAAAAGAGCTCTGTGACATGTTGTGCAGTGTGCACACAAAAGAATGTTATCAGTCATACATACATCACTGCCAGTGGTGCCCGTTGCTTGCCTGACGGACTCACTAGCAACCACCCTGGCATGCGGTGCAAAAGCTTTCATAGGCATGCTTTGCTAGAGTGTATATATTGATGTGTAGTAGCCGTTGTTTTGATGTGATCAATGGCCAGCCTGTAGCTATGCTGGCATTGCAGTCTGCTGCTATTTTATTGATCATTATACCTGCCTGCAGCCTCCATGTGTGTATGCAGCGTAGCAGTTGACTGCTTTTAGTGCAGTCAACAGGTGTCAGGTATACCAGACTTTATAATTGATGTAGCTACTGATGCAGAAACTGGGACAGGTGTGGTAAGGTCGAGAGCTGCAGACCACGCTTATGACTGTCAGTGACTGTATGCTGTCCGTGGTCATTTGGAACTGTTTGAAGAGTGTGCAACATAGCAGCTGATAGTTGTGAGGTAAAGCGGTCATGAAATTGACAGCAATTGGCCTAAATAGAGATGCAGATTTGAATCAGAACAAACCAATCTGTGCACCTGCGTGGCAAGGATAGCCAGCCAGGAAATACACAGAGAGGGCTGGCCGAACGCTTTGTGAAACAGCAAACTGCAGCATTTACGCAGTGCAACANCACAGCAGGTTTGCTGCATGTCGTGACAAGCATTTCTAGTGGCATTTGAGGCAATGGCTGACACCAGGCCACAGGCATAGCATGTAGGATGAGTGCTGGTAGACCTGTATAACACAAGGAGGAAGGTACTGTAGTCATACACATGACATGCAGGGGTAACATGTGACCTGCTGGGTTCCCCAGGTTGCCTACCCAGGTGCTGGCTGTGCATAGGGGCTGACTGGGCAGGCTTGCCACCTGGCCCAGGTATAGCTTGCTGTCTGGCATCAGCAGCAGCATTCTCAGAGTCGGTGGCACAATTGAGTCTGCCGCTGTTGCGTGCCAGGCTGTATGGCCCTGCAGTCTGTGTGACACCAGCAGCGCCATCCAATGAACTGGTACCGGCTTGCTGTGCTTGACCAGCCAGAACGGCATCAGCTGTAGCTTGCTGGCCGTGCTGCAGCTGGTTAGGGGGAGTGTGTGCAGCTGCATATGGCAAGGTAGCTTGCACTGAGTGCTGATTGGGTGTAGGGTGCATGGTCGCACGCCCTTGTGAAGGGATGCTCTGCGCTGCAACAGTACTCGCATGTACTTGAGAAGGCTGGATAGCTAAAGGGGCTCTGACGCCTGTTGCACCACTTGCTGCACGNCATTGCCCTCAGGTTGTGGATGGGGCCGAGGTGGTGTGCATCCTCTGATGCGCTGCATGCACAAAGCACTAGCATTCCTGGGCCAGCCTGCTTTCACATCCTGGGCAATCCTATCCAGCAGGCCATACACATCCGCCCTGGCCAGTAGCGACAAGGCAGCTTTGCAGGTCTGGTCTAGTGTCTCCATCAAGTTGATGCGATGTTTGTGCAGCATGCTTGTTATGCAGGACGCCACTCCTTGGGTTCCAATTGGGCCATGGCTTTCTGTACTGCTTGCTTCAGCGCCATGTGCTGTACCTGCTCCTGCTGGNGGGCTCCCAGCAGCAGGTCTGCTGGTGAACAAACCAGGGGAAGCAGCACCAGGCAGGGGACTGACATCTGATCTTGGGGGTCTCATGCTGGCAGGGGTCAGACCTGGATCAGACCCCTGTGTGTTCCTCAGGGCAGGGCTGTTGGCAGCAGGGCCCTTGCTGGCAAAGTCGCAAGCATTGCCCTCAGGTTGTGGATGGGGCCGAGGTGGTGTGCATCCTCTGATGCGCTGCATGCACAAAGCACTAGCATTCCTGGGCCAGCCTGCTTTCACATCCTGGGCAATCCTATCCAGCAGGCCATACACATCCGCCCTGGCCAGTAGCGACAAGGCAGCTTTGCAGGTCTGGTCTAGTGTCTCCATCAAGTTGATGCGATGTTTGTGCAGCATGCTTGTTATGCAGGACGCCACTCCTTGGGTTCCAATTGGGCCATGGCTTTCTGTACTGCTTGCTTCAGCGCCATGTGCTGTACCTGCTCCTGCTGGTCCTGCTGCAGCTGCTGGACTCTGTGCACCAGCTGCAGCAAGTGGTTCTGGAGCAGCTGCTGCAGCGGCTTCTGCATCAGGCATGGCTGTGTCACCACTCTCATCCTCTGGCAGAGCAACAGCAGCTGCAGCAGCCAATGATGCTGAGTGACTCAGTGGCTGTACAAGCGTTGCGCTTGCAGCTATTCCTTGAAAAGCAGGTTTCTGAACCACAGCTTGCTGGCCTTCCTGTTGCCCTGCCTGACTTTGATGATACAGCTGCTGCCACTGACGATAATGCTGCTGCTGCTGCTGCTGCTGTTGCCATGGTTGTGACTGTTGTATTTGTGACATTTGCTGCTGCTGCTGAGCACCTGAGCCGGGTAGACATCCTGTCCTCTGCCATGACTCCAGTTGTTCCTGCAATTGCCAATGGGGGTGCTGCTGGTCTTGAGTGTCAGGGACCACAGCAAGCCCTGTTGCCAGGTGTGACGCATGCTCCACCCCATCTTGCTCTGGCAGGGTCTGTGGCTGCAGACCTTGCTGTTGTGGAGATGGTGCCTGCTGAGGGTGATGTAACATGTGTTGCAGTCCAAAGGAAGGCGCATGATCCTGTGTCTCTGAGGGATTTTGGCCAAAGGGCTCTTGCCTGAAGGGCGGTTGCCCTGAGAGCTGCTGCCTTGGGACCTGAACATCAGTACCTGCCCCTTGGCCATGTGCATGCAGGGGCCACTGCTCAGGTTGCCCTAGCCACAGGGGCTCTTGCCCTGAGCCCTGACTATTGCAAGATGGCACCTGCCTTGCAGAGCCCACCAGGCACTGGCAGGCCTCCTTAGTCAGGGCGACAAATTGGCGGTATTCTGGCTGATCCCAAAACACATTTGGTGGGGGTTCAAGTCCTGGCACAACATAATTGGTATTGAGCTGAGCCACCCAATGTAGCATTTGGTTGCACCACTGCTTGTGAAGAGGGATGTTGAAGAGGGCACTTCCTTGGCGGACTGTATGGCTGAGAAGGTGACACGCATTGGCTCCTGTAACCAGCATGTTGAGCTGTGCAGGAAATCCGGCAGGTATTGTGCAGCAACTTGCATGCAGCGGGATCAAGGACTTGTGTGGCAGTGCTGATATGTGGACAACAAAGCACTGCATAGCTTGGTGATCGTTCAAACTATAAGCGGCTGTCCTGTCAGACTGTATGGAAAGTGCAATACAAATAATACTTGCTAGCAGTTTCACACGCCCATGATCGATCAGTTTCAACCACAAACATTACCTAGCTGCACAGCTGTCTGGAAACACAGTTCCAGTTGTGGCAAGTTAGCTGCGNCAGCAAGCCAGCTGGAGTGCTCTGCCTCAGTGACCCTGAGACTATTGCTGTGCTGCACACAGTACAGGCATCAGCAGGCCCATACATTGGTACTCTGTACTGAGTGTCACAAGGTGTCACAGAGCTGAAGTCAAGCATGGCTCAGGCAATCGCAGCTCACTCAACCCACTTCGTGCTTTCCCCTGCCATGTGGTACCAATGATGTGCCCGAGTCATGTGCAGGTCAATGGGCGTTGCAGCAAGCAGGTCTGCTGGACAAGTTCCTGGCAGGAGCTGAGGACAGGAGGACAGGACATGAGAATCCTANTCATTTACCTGAACTGGATGCCCTCATACTTTGTGAAGGCCCTGGGGTTCAATCTGAGAGCGTCGAGCTTCCTATCGTTCCTGCNTCCTGACAGAAGCGGTGTGGAGAATGTCTGTTTGTGCATGCAGGATACCTATGTCACCTGACCCAGACCACGACATGGAGAAAGCCATTGCAGCAGCACCTGCTGGCAGACTGTTGCAGCAGCCACAGCAGCCAGAGCAAGCAGCCAAGGCACCTCCTGCCAACATCAACACCCTGAAGCTACTGTCCAGCAANGACAATACAATGCATGACATTGTGTACATTGGTTACAACTTTCTACACTGTCATGCACGCATTCGCACATGCACTTTCAAGTTGCACACGGACTGAAGCAGTTCTGCAGATATTCAAGGATCATGACATGCAATGCCACAAAGTGAGCTGTCAGGCCTAACATCTAAAGTTCGAGCTCGTGCACAGCACATTATGACGCTACCTGACGGCATCGGGCCTGAGCAGATCTGATAGAGCATGCTGCGCTACACCACAGGCAGCCAGACGAACTTGTCCTGCCCATCCTTCAGCGAACGAGCTAGCCATGGAATAAACCAGGTGACAGTTGAACTTGTAATGCATACTGTTAGTCATTGCCTGCACCTGGCACTGCATTCTCGGGCACCTGCGGTCGCGATTTCGGGCAAGCTGTCCTCCAGTCGGTGCGCATACAGGACACATTATGCTGCGTTGCGCATTTCTGACACTTATCACATTGTGCGCAGCAGTGCGTGCGCAGGATACGTATCAGTGCAACGCCCTGAATTATGCACAACCGGGCTTCGTCAGTAACAGACGGCTTTACCCGCCCGATCCGGTGTGGAACAACATGCAGAAGGTGGCTTTTCAGAAGTCAGACTGCACATGGCTCGCAGCAAATTTCAGGGATACCGGAAGCTCCTTTGTNAGGCTTGATAGTGCAGCACCATGACCAGTGAGGCGACATCACCGAGCAGCTGGAGTCCCAGTTGTGATGAATGGTGATGTGTCAGATATGAGAGTACAGCATTCAGGCAGCATCTGAACAACAGAGATGATCATACACTTGCTGGCAAGGCATTTTGTGCAAAGTTGGCATGACTTGGCTTGCTAGTCTAAGTCACTCATGTCAAAGCATAGGGGGTGGTGGCTGTCCACAACTGCGCTATAGTAATGAGTGCCATGGCAGGAGATCCATGGCTGCAGGAAGTGAGCATACACCAGTACTGCAGAAGCATGTGTACAACACCTGCACCTATGACCAGCATAAGTCTTGCAAATTCATGCAGATTTTGTTTGTGCACTCTTGGCATAACACTAAAATGGCTGACTGCATACGAGTGGACAGGCTGCCTTATTGATGCTTGGGCAATAGCCTCACAACATGTACGCTTGAACCTGCTGGCAAACAAGGCTCTCATAAGCAGAACCACATGACACCTGTCAAGCGTGTTGTGATTGCCACACAAGGCTGAGCAGGGCTTTGGTATGCAGGGCAATACAACAGCTAGCAAGATTACCGGATCAAGCAGAACTTCGGGCCGGCACATAGTGGCAAGCGTCAGTTCTGTGGCAGCTTCTGTGATGTGGGGGCTGAAGCCGACATCCTCAGCAAACCGGTGAGGATTAGCTCTGGTCTGCTTGCCGTTCAGCTTGTCCAGGTCAGCCCTGCACACCCATTGCAAGCTTGAGTGTGCTTGGCCATGTGTTGCTTTCTCACAATATGTAGCAATCTTGACATTAGCTACTTGCATCCTGTATAGACTCGATGCGGCTCCCTGTGGCCTGACAATCACAGGAGACACCAGCTGAAGCCCTTATTGGCACATGAACACTGTTGCCCAGCTTTGTGGAAGGGCATTTTGGTGTGCAGGTCACACGTGAGCACGGATGTGGTGGCTGACAGTCTGGATGACCAACGTCTCTCAAAGAGAGTAGCATGAACAACAGTCATTGCCTTGACACTCCTGCAACACAACAAACGGACAGATGCAAGTTTGGGCTCCACAGCGCAAATGATGNTCCGCTGAGATGGTGCCACTGTGATCTGTGTCAAAATGCTGGAAGGCCTGAAAGCACACACACACATTTTGCATCAAGGCTGCTCTCACACCACACTTCATACGCAGACTAGTCTATGATAGCCTGTTTGCCGCATCTTATCTCCACTTTACGCTTGACATGATCTCCAGAAACTGTCACACATGGGCGTGCAACACAACAGCAAGACATGCAGAGTTCTCCTCATGCTGCTGAACACAGTGCATCAGCTGATGTTCACGTTGACAAGCAGGTGCTGCAGAAAGGCAAGACATGATGCCAGCCTGAAGATGCAGCTTGCGTGTGCCTTGGCATGGCTGTGCAAGATGACTCTGCATGTGCAAAGGGCTGCCTTATAGGCTGCAGTCAAGCTGTACCTGGACAAAGTGTTCCTCCTTTTCAAGCTTGTTCAAGTTGATTGTACTTGCGTTGGCCGCCTTTTCAATGCAATTTGACCTGCAATTTGCTACNCCCAACATGGTTGACAAACTGCTTGTTGATTTGTGGTGACACCGTGGAACAAGCAAAGCACCACAAGCTGCTGCAATTCTCATATGGCCTGCATCGAGTGCTTGTGCCCCCTGTGTGACATAGCATTGGGCTGAGCATGCTGTTCATGTGCTCCATTGCGTTTAGGACATAGAATGATTAGGGTCCTGCCGTAGGTCATAAATGCATCATCTGCGTGCTGGGTATTGATGTCTATGTGGGCTTCACTGCTCCATACTTCACATAGCTGACCTAGCATGGGCGTCTGGACTGACAGCCTCTCAAGACCTATGCATCCGCACACAGTCATGGGTGCCTCGCAGGTCTACCGCACAATGCTAGTCAAGCGACAGGAGCGCAACATCATCACATACAGCAGCCAAGATCCCAGCAACCCCAGGGAGAAAGCCACAGTCGTGTTCAACATCTTTGACATCCGCAGTGGCAAGAAGCTCAGGAACTTCACAGGCAGTGTGGATGAATTTGCGGTAGGGGCAGCTACTGGTGCTGCTGGTATGCTGAAGTGGCCTGTGTTCAAGTGGGCAGGAGGTTCCAATGATAAGTGAGTCTTCTGCTAGTCACGCAACTGNTGAAACCCTAAGCTGGCTCAGGAGATGCAACTTGCCAAAGCAGGCAGTGGGAAAGATGACACCGATGCACCGGTCTTTGATGTCACCAAGTTTCAGCTGGATTACTTGACGACGCCATCCGGCTTGCTGGACATTGGAATTGACTTTGGCAAAGTCAACATTGCTTCCAGAACCAGGAGTGCAGACAAGATGTACATCATTGCATACCCTCACTTCAACGTGAATGGTGGGTCGCCAGTCAGCTGGCTGCATGCATCCACACNCAATTTTCACATGTCATCATGCTCGTCAGGCGCATCATAATCACGTATCTTCACATCAGCGTCTTCTCCGTATTGTATTGCATTGTCAATGTGATGCAGAACCTCCTCAATGCTGCATGCAGCACCAATACTGTGAGCACTGAAACCAGAGTGCAGAGGTCACAAGACAACGGTCGCAAATGCCTGCCCAGCAGCAAGTGAAGCGGATGACTTCAGCTTCACAGAAAAACCAGTCAAGGGCATCAGTTGTAAAATNGGAACCCCCTTGATGGGCAGGCCATAGTCAGCCGCTTCAAGGTGTCCACACTTGGTTCAATGGCATCAATCAGGGTGTATTTGCAGACACAATCAGCAGAAGACTTGTGGTCCTCTTCCTGCATGTGGTTTACGGCACAATGCATCACTGATCATCAGGCGGGGTGAATCAACCCGCCTGTTGTTGTCTACAGAGAATCACGCAGCAACACTATTTGCATGCTNCAGAAGGGCCAAGTCATGGACCTGCTTGGGATGCAGGGCTTGCACAAGATTGTCAATGGGGAACAGCGCCACTATCCGGTCAGTCTGTTGCTGTAGCNTGTAGCGAACTGTATTGAGACGCACAGATGTTGGCAACAACCTTGACCTGAATGCATGTGCTTTTNTGAACGCCATTGACAACAGCATCCTTGCCGGCTGCTGCATTAGCTTTTGCCGCAGCTGCCAAGTCACTGCCTGTCTGGACAACCTTCTGGGCAGTGTCAGTNAGCATATGCCCCTGTCAGCATGCCCTTGTCAGCAGCACCAGCCCCTCTGCCTCGCCTGCTCTGCATTGCACCTGCTTGCCTTGGCTTCTCATCTTCCGAGTCCTGAGTCTCACTGCCTTCTTCGCGAGCATTACCATGCGCTTCCTGCGGGTGTTGCTGCTGGTTGCCAACATGCTGAGCCTGGCTGCCAGGCTGCAGGGGTGCTGCAGGGGCTGATAGTGGTGCCAGGGCAGGTGCCAGCTGCCCTGCCCCTGNACATGACCACAGTGTCTACCAGGCAAGCTCGAAAGAGGCTGCTCAGAGCATCTGTACCAGCTGAGCAGGCCAAGGTACGTGAATCGACTTGTGCTGCATGCTGCAGGAGTCAGCTAGTTGTATGTGCATTGTATGCAGCTGCAGGAGCAGGTGTGCATCACCCCTGTAGCAGGCATGACTGGTGATGACTGGATCTCTATTGCCANTGTTGGCTAGATGTCCTACACCTTGCATGACATCTCAACATGCTTCTCTGGAGACATGTGTCTTTCAGCTTGCAGCAGGATGAGCATTGTAGCACACACAGGTTTGCAAGCATCAGATGTTCAGTGGTCATGAAAGATGCCCTTACATCNTCATTACACTTGGCTTCACAAATGACAGCCATACTTTTCTGCGGTGACGTCAAGAGTGCTTTGCGATGCTGAAAACATTGGACCCCATTTCACCCATCCACTACCCCTGCTGGCAGATCTGTGTGCATGAGCATCACATTCCAGCATGTCATGTGGGCTGAACAGCAGAGTCCCCACATCATGCGCCAAGCCGCACTGCAAGAACGCCTCATCAGTGATGCCCTGCAAGCACAAAGTACTCATCGGCTTGTAATTGCGTTGAGCTACAGATACACCTACATCAAGGTGTACATGTCGGCAGATTTCATGCTACATGACTTTCCGCGCCACAGCGGCTACTGCCAACAACCGCCTTTGATGGTGNCTGAGAGCACACTTCTTGCAGGAAGTCTGCCACACCCTTCCTCTCGGGTAAACTGAACCCCAGGCTCTCAAAGAAGGGGACTACTTGCTCCCTGGGGCCATGATATACCATGCGCCCTACGTAACCATCAGCCATAACTTTACATCCTGGATCCTGTCAAAATTCAGGCACATGGTGACCATGACATGCTACTGTTGTTGCTGTCAAGAGATGTTATGTAGGGGAAACACGTCAGGGCGTTGTTTAGGCAGTACATAAGAGAATTGTGGGGTCAGCTGAACGCAGCATTGCACACATCATTTCAGCATAGCAGCAGACTGANACATCCATTCACAGATGTCAGGCCAGCTGATAATGCCGTCACCGTCCCGGTCCATCAGGTTGAAGGCCCGATNTCCATCCTCCTGAACAGTGCAAGTCTATGCTGGTGACGGGCACCAGTTACAGTGAGTCCAGAAGAAGCAGCAGTGTGAGAGAGTGCCTGCAGGCACTTGTGCAAGACAGGCTTGTTGTCTCCAGATTTGAACTCCAGAAATTCTACACACATAAATTGCAACATGAAGAGGTGATTTGAGATTGTTGTGCAATTGTTTGGATATCATTCTGAGATTGTGTTGACCGACAGTGACAAGTCTCACAGGTCTTCACAGTCACAGGGCACCGCTATGTCACATTGCAACTTGTGGCCAAGCCATATGCNCAGTGTTGTACGGCCCTACAGCATGCAGACAACATCACAACACCACAAAAGTAATCACGCTGTGCACTTAGCAGCAGCAACACAATAGTTCTTGTTAGCACATGTGCGACCATGAACCCTGAACATTGATGAACACTGGGCAGACAACAAAGCTACGTGCAGTGAAANCATGCTGAACCTTTGCAGGCCTAGCAGGCATGGAGCTTGGTGAAGCTGCACTTGCATCATCAGACTCTTGACAGCTATTTGCATCACTTCCATCGCTACCATTTGCACTGTTGTCCCCTTGATTTNGTATGTAAACCATCAGTGCTTTGCATGGCTGTTTGGTCCTGTGCAAAGGTGTGGAATCAAGCACAGACCAGCTGCTGTGGCAGCGCACACCGCTGCTGATGCAAGCTGGCAGGAGGTAGTGCACAGGCAGGTGACTCGCCCCCAGCATGCTGTCTGACTGCAAGGCTGATTGCTGTATCACAATGAGTGCTACAGGCTGTTTTGGCAGCCTCAGGGCGGTTTGCATGCTGGGCTGAGCTGCAAGGCTGTG
This sequence comes from Trebouxia gelatinosa, assembly GCA_000818905.1. Taxonomy (NCBI): domain Eukaryota; kingdom Viridiplantae; phylum Chlorophyta; class Trebouxiophyceae; order Trebouxiales; family Trebouxiaceae; genus Trebouxia; species Trebouxia gelatinosa. The sequence continues at coordinate 4,950,437 of KN805369.1, read as the reverse complement.
TAATTCTGCCATCTTTGAGTGCGCACTGACTGCAGGGCTGTCTGTAGCAGCGCTGTGCCAGAGACAGACCTGATTCTGCTGTGCTAGCAGGGGCCCTTCCTGAGCAGGACACATGGGCATGCTCACCATGTCAGCACTTGCAAAAGGCCAGCTGTCATGGGAGGTAGCCATGGCTGTCGAAAGAGGGGCAGCTGTGCCCATGAAAAGGGTGGTGCAAACTGGTACTGTGGGGTTGGTGTGGATGACAACAGTGCTGAGCACCAGGTCATCTAGTGTTGAGGCAGCAGCAATGATGGTAGCAGTAGTGGCGGGGACGACTTTGGCAGCATTTGCCTGATGAGGACCAGAGGTGGGTACCAATGACATGGCGCTGCCAAAAACAGGAGGATTGCGGGGCCCCNCTGCATTTATGCACTGCAATGTTGCAGTGGCTTCATCTGCAACATTGTCACATGCTGGTCAAGTCCCACTGCCACCAGGACAAAGTGACGCCTCACTTTCTGATGTGCAACATTGTAGCCTGTGCTAATATAGATATGTTGTGACCTGGCTAGTTGCAAGTGTGTCAGGGGCACTAGTTGTAGCGATTGTGGTTGCTTCAACTGCAGCTACACATTGGGCCAAACATGCTTGACAACAAAACACCCCAGGCAACATCCTGGATCAAGCGTTGCAACATGCAGCATTGTCATGTCCAACATTGCCACATGCAGCATTGCAAGTAGCAGCTGACACTCACCTCTACAGCTGGCACCAGGAATGTCTCAGCTATCTCTGANTTTACATAGCAGCATGTGGGCAGTGATGCTCACAGGGACGCCATCACACTATTCAAGAGGCAACATGCAACATGTCGGAGTTGTTGTAGCATAGCACATGGGGCTTCACATTCCTGTAGTGATGTGACGCAAGCATGCCTGGTCGTCCTGACTGGCTTTACTGTGTTGCCGCATGTGTACAGTGACAGTGGTTTGTACACCCATACTCCCCTGAGAAGCTTGTTCTCATCATAGCAAACAGGATCTGCAGTAAACATTACACATTCAGTTTGCTGAGTGTAAGACGTGTCTGTGTTGCAGCTTGTGGGTACAAGAGCTCAACTAGACCCGCCCCTCAGCTGAAGGGGTTGAGTTACAGACACTGTTGCATTCATGCAGTCAAAGTCAGCTTGCTTGCCTGCAGAGCATTTTCTGTACTGCAGCATGTGAACACTGATGCTGACCTAGACGCCGACATATAAGTGGCAGAAGCAACACTGATAAACAAGGCAATACTGACAAAGGGGCTTGTCCCAAGTTGAACAGCTGCTTTTATGGATCAGAACAGATCTGGCTTGCCTTGACATGTGGGCCTATGTTGCAGCATGTGGACAGTGATGCTGGTGTAGAGGTCAACACCAAGAGACAGAAGCTGCACAACTGCCAGACATTTGCGCTGACATTTACAGGCTTTTGCAACTGATTGTCTCAAGAAGTTCCCTGGTGTTNTCAGTGAATTATGGAGCTTGCTGTGCATGAATGGCGGTGTCACTGATGTCAGCAACCAAATTATTGCTGTGTGACAGCACAGTATTTACTTTGGTCANCAGATTGGTTACCTTCTGCATCATGCTGTTCAGCTGCCCTGTTGCCGAGTGTACTTTGTGCTTGCAGTGTGTGTACTTTGCTGCCATGGACTGTTGATCAGCCAGCAAGCTGTCTATTTGGTCGCTCTGCTTGTCCAGANTCATGAGGTGGCACCCTTGCTACTTCAGGAAATTGGGCACGCTCAGCATGGCAGATGGGCACAGCCCTCTGCCACATGAATGTGATCCCAGTGCCGTACTGGTAATGCTCTCGAGTGTCTGTTGATGGAGGAGCAAACTGCAACTTCACATCTGTACATCAGCTGCTACAGTGCTGCATGTTGCATGAAGTGATCAGACAGCCAGCCTGTCATGTGCAGTGTCAGTGTAACGTCAGCTCGCAACATGCATGCTGTGAGGTAGCTGCTAGGTGTACAATCATGTCTGGACAACGATAGAAGCAGCACATGCCCAACAAGCTACCCTTTGCTGCACAGGTGCATGTAAACAATGTGCCCATCATGTGCTGCAGTCGTCGTATACCAAGCATAGCAGCTGTTTGAAGTGCGTCCAGATGCAAACTGCTAACTTGACGGTCGCTTGCTCTGCTGACCCCTTGAAGATGTTTCAGTACTGCAGACATTGCTGCCAGGTTTTCTGTGTCGGGCATGGCTGAAAAGAGCTGTACTACATTGCGCTTGATACGCTGTGCACATGCTGCTGTGTGTTGTGTCAGGCACGCATGAACATGAGCAAGGAGCAGGTGCAAGATATCTTAACCCTGCGCCGATTGTTTTTTGGGAACTTGGGGCGCATCTTGCGCAACAGGAAGGCTCTGGTAGCCAACCTGTCTAACCTCAGCCATCACTTGCCTGACATGGCAAAATGCTCTCAGCTAATCCAGCAGAATGTTCAGGAGGAGCAAGATATGATGGGGCATATGATGATTGCCACACGTATTGGGGTAATCCTGCTGCGTTNCATCGGCTCTGCAATGTGTGATCATGCAGAACTTTTATCTGCAGTCCTGTGTGCATATCTGAAAGTCAAGCCATGCATGCAGGCATTGCATAAGATGCAGCTGGTGAACTGTACTAGACTGTCAAGAGTGGCTGAAAGTCATCAGGGCACATATCAACAGGGTGCAAAGTTTGCAGCGATCATCAGTTTGCAGTGGCCAGTTCCTAATAGGTAGTAAACAGGCCCATCTGGCAGCTAGCTTATTTCATGTGAGCACCTTCAAAACTGCCACAAGCTGCTAGAGCACTGGTGTTTTGCTGCAATGTGTCAAAGACCTCGCGCTGCCTGGAGCTGCAGCATACCTTATCTGCCTGTTGATGCTGCTCTGCGTGCAGCAAGCTAGCCCAAACTGTGCAAGAAATGAATGCAACAGGCTCCAGACTGAAGTATGCACAGGTGGGCGGCCTCATGGTGTAACAGGCCGCTTGTGGCTCAAACATGTACCTGCCTGGTCGACAGGCCAACCCATCTGTCACCTGATCAGAAGATATGAGTCATGACATGCAAAATCTCGCCAAAACCTCGTAATCTGCTTCTTCAAGCTGTAGTGCATGCATTACAAGCGGGCTGCCTAGTGAATGTCAATACAAAAAATTGTGACTCACGGTACATATTAGTCGAACTGCATTGAGGATCAAGCTGTACATATGCAGAGCCTCCACAGAAGCCGAGTCATGGAAACCATGGAAGGCGCTGCAACACTGCAGTCAAGGTGTTGCTGCCTTGCTTTGCGTCTTGCCCACTGTCTAAGCCTCCCAGAACTGCATACAATGTTCTATTTTGGNGAGTTGAGCTGGCCTGGGAACAGAGCAGTTTATTGTGGCTTCTTCTCCCAGCAATGAGATGGTCAACAAGCCATCTGGGGACCTGTTGTGATTCCACATATTGTTGTGAAGGGCGTAACCTGCCACAAAGCCAAAAAGCCAACAAACAGTAGTGACATTCCCCAAACGGGCGGCGATGCGGCGAACACACCGCCGCTGAGACAGGGCATTTGCTGTGTGCATCGCAACCTTATCTTGCCAAGCGAGCCTATCAGGAGCTGAGCAAGTTGTAATCGCAGCTATCTGTTCATGTGCTTTCTCTCTCAGTCAAGTTGCTCCATAGTGTACACAGGGACAGGATCCACTGCACAGGCACAGATGCTGCATGGCTGCAGNTACCTGTAGGCGCTGCAGCTGTTCTCAACCTCCATAACACTGTCTGTTTTCTTGCAAAGTGGCTGCTCGACAACGACGTCGAGATCTTTGCAGCGGATCATTCGGGCGTGACACCATTGCATCTAGCTTCANGAGTGAGGGCAAGGTAGCATTGAGAGCAGACCGCATTTGCTGCAGGTCTCTGGTGATTGACAAACCAACCCAAAGACTTACCAGTAAACCACAACAGCATTTGACCCAAAGCCAAGAAGTATGCCAGTGAGGCAGTTGTGGGAGCAGGAGGATGAAAGTTGAAAGCTCAGCTACAGCGTACAAAGGTATTCTGTGCTCTGCTGTGGCATATGTCACATGTGCCATGTGACATGATGTGCATACGGCTTGCCTAAAGAGAGGCTGGCGGAAGAAGTGGCTTCCATCAGCGAGCACCTTGGCTTTAGCCTGATGCACAGGACCGGCAGTAACACTTAGCAAGTAGTATTCAGGGCTGAGGGACTTTGTNCTTGACTCTTGTGTGTGTGTGCGTAGGCAGCAGGGCTGGAGTGCACAGCTTGAGTACCAGACATCTGTGAGGTTCTGTTGTCATCACAGAGGAGCCGTGCTGTCAGTCTGTCCTGTGTAGCTGTGCGGCTGAGCTCACCTGTGTTCCCCCAGAACGGAGGAAGTCCACATAGCAGGATGTATAGCACCACCCCTAGGCTCCACATGTCAGCCTCACATGAATAGTTCTTACGCAACACCTCAGGCGCTACATAGTAAGCACTACCAACAAGCTGCTTGAACCGCTCTCCAGGCTTGAAGTAGGTGCATAGCCCAAAGTCTGCGGCTTTGATGATTGCTTGATCACTTTTGTCAGTCAGCAGAAAGTTCTCTGGCTTGATGTCCCTATGCATGACTCCTGCAGGGACTTGTGGGAGTCAGAAATGCTCGACCNGAAGGAGATGGCTTGCTGCACAGGTGCTGGTTAAGCGTTAGCTGCATGTCAGCCAACACATGNCAGGCATGGCTGTGCTGTGCTGTGCATTTTTCCGTGTGCATGGTGAAGCCACCTATGCCCCTGCTGATGCTGCCCATGTACTGACATGCTTCTGAGCTGCAGGCTTTGCAGGATAGCTTCAGACTTGCTCAATACATCCTTGTCACCAGGGTCTACACAGATCCTTCTGCTCCTGCGCCTGCCAAGAAAAAGCAAAAGGCGGTAAGTTCAACTGGCTTGCTGATTGTACATCATGAGTGCAAGGGTTGCTTGCACTGATACATGCAAGCGGTCCCCATGGCCAGGAATTGGAATTACTACTGGATTCTTGCTGATGCCATAGAACGCACAGCATGTGACGTACATATGCTAAGGCAGCATCAATCATTGAATGTAATTGTGCAGGATGCTGGAACACCTGTTATCGTGTATGCTAGGCCTGAAGATGAGTTCTATCACAAGCACTGCAGCTGGTTCTATACCTTCCCAGTCACAAACAAGGACATTGCCAAGGATGAGCTTCAACCCTTGAGGCTTGTGCTGTCCATAACGCCTCAGCAGGTCACTGCAGCCAGGTGAGCTATGACTTAATGGTTGTTGAGACACCAAATTCAGTTGACTGCCGAATGGTATTTGCATTGAACCTTTTGTGAATGCCTGTTGCAGGCAAGAGCTTGACGCTGTCGTTGGCAACATCGCCACAAGCAGCGTGTGACACCTAGCAAGCTGGAGTATAAAGATTGCTGTGCCTGCTGCCGTCTGTACAGTTGGTCTGCTCCGTGTTTTGGGTGTCAGACGTCCCTTGGAGTGGACCGTGTTAGACTCTTGTAAGTACTCTGTGCAGCGTTGCACCAGTAACGCCCATCAGAATGATGTTCCAAACAACAAGAAAGGCTACCAGCGTAAAGATCACTTTCTCGGCCTTAGTACAGGAATCCCAAAAACTAGTGCTGCTGTCGGTGATTCGTTGACGTCGACTCACGTTAAAGTGCGTCGGCGGTGGAGGAGGGTCTTGCATCGACAGTGTCGCTTGTGTCGCTTGTGCGTTGTGTCGCAAACTTTGAAGTAGGTTCAATATCTAAGCCGAAACCGGTTTAAGGCGATCGAAACGTTTCGGCAACAAAGTTTGACCTGGAGATCACTGCGCTGCAGGCGCGCATGCAGAGCGTTGCCCTTGACNCTGTACAGACAGCTTCTGTTCAGGATGCACCTGCTGCCGCACAGGCGTTTGTATGTTGAAGTTGGCAAGCAATCAGTAGCAAGCATGGTGCTCTTACCAGTCACTCTGTCATTCTCTGTTGCAGCATGGCGTGCCAGCTTAGCCAGCAAGGGGTTCAGCTGCGTGGGCAGCTTCTTTTGGGGCTTCTCTGAACGCCCTGAGGGGTCAGTAGTCTCCTCTGGGGGGCCTCCCCCGGCAGCCCCCTCAGCAATGGCATCCTGAAGCCCAAGCTCCTCCGCCAGGGCCTTCAGCTGATCCAGAATGGTTTTGACATGAGGGGGAATGGCGTAGCCTGGGCCGCCTACACTCAGGAAGTTAAAGTAAGCCTTTATGATTAACAACAGGTCAAATCGGTTTTCAACTTTGCCAAGAATCAAAAATTACGACAATGTTGTTTTNAGCTTGAGGTGCTGTCATGCTCAGCACAATTGCCAGTCTTTGCCCGCTGGCAATGTTGGCTGGATGTCTTGTTTGAGCCTAGCTCTCTGATGTCTCTGTTGAGACCACTGCAACAATGCCTTTGATGCAACTCGCATTGTTTGTGCAGCATGCAGGAAGCAAAAGAAGGCATCAGTGGCTGATGCATGTATGCTACTGATGCACATGTGTCAAAAAGAGCCTTCACGCAATGCAGGCATGATGGTAGGCATGCCTGTTTGCCTCATGCAATACACTTCATGGTATGTTTCAGCAGTTGTGTCCATGCAGGTCCTGCAGCATGACCAGCTGCAATACACGCATCAGTGCGGTGCACAACCAAAACAGCAGCAACAGCTTACTTGTTCTTGTAGTTGNTGCAGTCAAGTGGACAGCATGCCAGCAGAGCAGAGCCTGAGCCAAAGCGGCAGAAACCATCAGGCGCTGCCTTCAGCAAGAATGATGCCCTTCAAAGTAGTGCTGCTCAGTCTGCATTGTTAGCTGATGAGCCGCAGGCAGAGGCAGAGGCAGCAGACTTTGACAAAGCCACTGGTAAGACTGCTGTGATTATGCAATGCTGGACCATTCTTGCAACCAGGTGTCATCATTGCCATGTAACTGAATGCCTTTCATGTTTTGCTGAGTGTTCACTTGCATGCTGACTACAAGCTGCCCATCAAGCATAGCAATGACCTGCTTACTAAACGAACACATGTTTCAATGGATGATGCCATTGATGCTTCTATGGTTGCAAACCACAGTCAGTACTCATGCATGCATACCTCTACTTTTGTTGAGTAGATCACATGGTGCATGAAACCCATGACTGGATGTTCTTTGAAATGAGGCACNAAGATCACTTTCTCGGCCTTAGTACAGGAATCCCAAAAACTAGTGCTGCTGTCGGTGATTCGTTGACGTCGACTCACGTTAAAGTGCGTCGGCGGTGGAGGAGGGTCTTGCATCGACAGTGTCGCTTGTGTCGCTTGTGCGTTGTGTCGCAAACTTTGAAGTAGGTTCAATATCTAAGCCGAAACCGGTTTAAGGCGATCGAAACGTTTCGGCAACAAAGTTTGACCTGGAGATCACTGCGCTGCAGGCGCGCATGCAGAGCGTTGCCCTTGACCGAATATGCCCTTACTTCGACAAAGCTTGCAGCGAGTTCTCAATGCACGTAATTTGCTGAACAGTTCACGCGTGCACTTTGCCACTCGGTCACGCTCGGTGTGCCCGTCCTGGTCTCGTGGTCTCCGGTGTCTTGCCAGCAACGGCCGACCGCAGCAGCCGACCAACGGTGTTAGCAGTACCAGAGGCCAGGGTTTTGGCGCGTCCTCCGGGCCTTCTTCTGCTGGAAAGCAGAAAGCAGAAGTTAGCAATACTGCAGAAGCCTTGATACAAAGCCTTGGAGGTAGCTGTGCACATACCAAACTACTCCTGCTCGCATGCTGACGCACATGACAATGCATGCTTTGGACTGGTCATGAGTCTATGCTTGACCGATGTTGGCACGTAGAAGAACTTTAGCATGTTGCAACACAGCAAGCATCTGAACAAAAGAAACTAATTATGCAGAGGTGTCCAGCAGTGCTGGCAGAGATGCTGGCTCCAAAAACATGGTGCTAGGCACCGATGACTCCATTGACAAATGGCGACAACTTGATGAGAAGGTACAGACACCAGCATCTGTTACCATGTATCCCAAGTCGCTGTGTGTCCAAAAGAGCTTCAGAACACACTGCCTCCCACATATACATTCACAACACATGATCTCACCTCATGCGTCAGCAGACGTAGAACGCAGCAGCATGCGTGGCAGTCGCAGCGTCATGAAAAACAGCTTGTTTGTTGCAGGTCAATCAGTACCCGGGAGAGCGAGACTTCAAAGCTATAGGCTCTGGCGGTGATGATTTCATGGAAACTATTGTGCAAGCAGTGGAGGCTGTTGTTGGTCCCGTCAGGAAGGACAGAATCATGCAGCGGCCCTCCTCCAAGGGCAAATTTGTGTCTGTCACCCTGCAGAGCGTAAAAGTACAGAACCCTGATCAGGTGAGCAGCTGCAGGTTGAAGGACTGTGTGATGCTGTGCAAGCCAAACAATTGCACGACAAAAATGCAGCGTTGCAGTGTGCTGATTGTATCAACGTTTGCAGAGCTATTGGCTCGCATCTATGCAATAACATCTGTTGCATCAGCAGGTGGCTTACTGTTGTTTCCTTGCAGGTGTTAGCAGTTTATGCAGCGATGCGGAAAGACAAGAGGTTGCGCTATTACATATAGCAGCAGCTGTGATTGCCCCGCGTTCCATCGGTTGGTCTTGGTACCTGACAATGACTTTGCACAGCTAACACTACACAATGCATTGCTGCTGCACCATATTCGCATAAGCAGGCATGAAAGATTATCAGGGTGTGTGACTCACGCTGTCTGGACAGGTATCATATGGTACATGAGTACCAGCCAGTCGCAAACGTGGTCTGAATGTTGGTGTGACAGGCCCCTTTGTGCGCTTGAGAATCGTGAAGACCTTACTGATGGTGCATCCAGCAAGCTCTGAGAGATGTGTGACTTGAGATGGCTCCTGGTTGCGGCAGGGTGTCTACAAAACTTCACAGTACTGGTAACATAGCATACGTTCATGAGACAAACTCATGAGATGCAAGATGTACGCTCTACTTATCCAGCCAGCAACAACTCTGATTGCCCAATTGCAACTGTTTGTCTGGCTAAAGGGTTTGAAAGAACTTCAATAACCGGTGAGAGCCTTGAATACTGGCTAAGCTGCATTTGCCATATCTTCTGCATGGCACTTATGCCGGGCCAGCTGCAGACCAAACACTTCCGCTTGGCACCTCAGACTTGCATGTACTTTTTTTTCCGGCACAGCTGTACACCAGCTTTCGTGCTTGCAGGCAGTAATGTATATACCCAAACTCGAACGATAGGTAGACAGTGCTGCTCCTTGCAGTAAACTCAGACTGGGTCCGGAGTGATATAAACGAAATCACATGGCTGGTAGGCGCTGTTCTCTGGCCATCACAGACGCCTCAAACTTCATGAGTATAGTCGTCTTGGGTCTTGGGGCACCTTTCACCGGCACATTGTGAGCGGTGACTCTGCAGGGGATCAACTTGGCATGGGTGCACAGCTGTGAGCTGAGGGTTGCCAGGTGCCACTAGAGCATACATGCCAGCAGTGCTTGTGCAGGCTGCAGAGTGCTGCTGCCGATTGAGGTATGCTGCCATAACAGCCACGTGACGCATCAGGCAGCAAGTGCAATGCCCCTGTGGTTCATCTCAGGACAGCTCAAGAACATTACTGGCAGTGCGAATGCTCTACAGTCAGTGCTTGGTGTGGTGTGACGTTGTGTGACAAGCTTAGATACCTCCACAGACAGGTATGAACATAATGGGTCAAGCAGCATCATAGTGAGCCACTCGCTGGCACAGGTAACGGCCGCAAGATGCATGTACCTGGCTGGAAAACCTCCGCCATCAAGTGCACCTTTGACAACGCCTGCTACAAAGGCTGCACAATTCAATTGCCCCATGTCTTTTGGCACTGAGATGTACTTGGTGACATACAAGTCAAAATCACTGATCATGTATTCATCTTCAGCCTGCAAGCCAAGGCAAGATGCTGGTGAGTGTGCACCAGAGATGTCAATGCATTGAAGTGCAGCAGCAAATATACAACAGCCTACGGTGTTGCTTTGCTCTAGCTCTCGAGCTTGCCTTCCAAAGAGGCATTTCCACAGAGTTGTGTGGACAAACTTCAGCATTTCAATGAGCCGCACTTCGCGTCGGCTGCCTCGCTCTCTGTAAGACAGGGCCTCAAGTAGGCGCAGGCCAACCCCATATCCAGCGTCCTCTAACCTGACAGACCAAGCACAAAGTGTAGAGTGTCTGAGGCCCTACTGAATGAGCAAGTTGCGCTCTGCACCATATGCTGGGACAAGTGCCAGTATGCTCGGCAGCAGCTTTTGATCTTTGCTGTGTACATGAGACAGTGGCATGACGCAAGTCCATTTGGGGAATTGGCTAACAAGCACAACATAGAATGTCTAACCTGCGCTCTAGCTCACTGATGTTGGACACCTGAGTCTGGCAGTACTGCACCAGCTCACCGAATAGGAATGCAAATGCACTCAAGCTGATCTGCGGTTGGACACACAGCCAGTATCGTCAACGTATAAAGGGTGTACACCTGCGCGCTTGACGCAGCTTACCTCGCTCCTGCCCCTGGGTGGCGACCTGTCGGGTAGACTCTGCTTCTGAGCGAACATCAATCAGTTGAACTTGCAGTACAGCTACTCAGGTTCGTCGGCTGCGTGCAGGCACCACGTAGGCGCGCATGTCGAGACCATGCACTGGTGATCCCGGCCAAATTTCACCAATCTGGACGCCCACGGCTATGGCATAGATTACAGAATCGTCTGTCGAGTATGTTCCTGGAAGGTGGGCACGCAGCTCCGCAAGTGCACTTCTGTATCGATGTTCTGATGGGCACACCGACCGACTCAAAGCTGACTACTGGTACTAATACTTGGGCACCATGCATGCATGCTGCCTTGCCGAAGTCGTGGAGCACTGCATTTGATATTTCTGTGAGCGCTGCACAGATATGTCAGCAGGCGTGTCGAGAACAAAACACACAGTGCTGAGATCAGCAAGCTCATTTCAGCATGCATTCCACATGTACCAACAACAAATGGCATGAGTCTCATCAAAAAAAAGACCTGAATAGCCGATTGTGGGCCATGCAGCAAATCAGCAGCACATTTTTGCTGAATTCTTCCTCGTAAGCCACAGTCACACCACAGCTTACTGCATTCTTTGCACATCTGTGTACTTACTGCTGGCTCCAGGAAGGAAGCAGTAGTGACAGGTGTGGACATATATCTGGGCCTATGGAGTCAACGTGTGTAGACCATAATCAGTCATGCCCAACCTTGATTGCCATCTGTGGCAAACATCAAAGCACATTCGACAGAACACGCTGCCACAAGCGTGTACAGGTGAAGTCCTCCCAGAGGCTCCATGTGTGTATGTGTAAAGCAGCTACCGGCACATGTCATTCTTCAACTGGCAGCTCATCTGGTGACTGGCCTAATCCATCATGTCTTGAGTAAGGGTACAATGGCAAGCGCACTTGAGAGCCTTCAGGGACAGCGAACCCCCCGGTGGACTGTACATTTGAGCGGGGCGCAAAGTGGGGTGAAACAGGCCGTTTGTTGGCATCTGAAGCTACCCACCATCGCAGCAAGTGGCGTTTTTCTTGCGGTGTCTGCATGCGATGCAAGCGCTGTCAGGTGAATGTCACTGTGAAACACAATCTGAGGCATGCCAGCTTCCGTTGACTCAGCTGCAGGCCTCATGTGAGGCATCTGAGTATAAGCAAGTTGGCATGCATTGATCTTTGACATACAAGATGCTGTCATTCGATCTTATAGCCATACAGCAGCTCAAAGCTTGCTAGCCAATCAAGGTACCACTACCAGCTCAAAAACATATATATATAATGTCTCAGGCTGCCAAGATGTGCATAGGGTGAGATTGCTGGCCAATCAAGATACCACTTCCCGCTGGTATAGCGTGTATGCACTGCACCAGGCTGCCAAGATGTGCATAGGGTGAAGCAACTACGGCAGATGTGCAAACCTGTCTGGGACATGATGCATGCTGCACAACCACAATGACGCATTCCCATAACATCCATGTGGGTTGACATAAACCAGCAGCCCTAACCATGGCTGTGGCACAATGAGTAGATAATGTGCAGGCAACATGCGGTGTACATTGACTCTGAGAACATGAAATCATGCTCAGGCAGCAAAGCTATGATGCACACTCAGCGGTTGTAGCGGCAGTGCCAGCAACCACACGCAGTACAGCAGTGGGCACATACGCTGGCTTGCAGCTGCTGTTGTCGCATAGCAGGCCTCAAGCAAAGGGGACAAGCATATTACACTTTCACAGGTTACGTGACATGCGCACACAGTGTGCCCAGATGGAGTTGTCCAGCTTACCTCGCCGTCAACAACCTCTCCTCTGGAGTGGAAGATGGTGGGGTTATGCACAATTTCGATATCGCCAGGTTGCAGCCTCTTGGACATGTGGAAGTCAGGGCTCTCAGCCAATGCTGCCACAGCCCTGCAGTCACATGTGACACACCCCTGAACCAACACATCACATCCTGCCGCAACCAGATTTCATACACCTCCGCACCCATTTGTGTCATGCCACAGCAAACACAATTCTTGCACCTTTGCAACTGATGCATGCGCTGGAGAACAGTTGAAAGCCACTGTGAGATCCTGTGAGACAAAGCAGGCATCACTAGTCATGAACCTTTGCAATGACAGGCACCTTGGCAACAGCTGAGACATTGAGACTTACCAGACAGCTTCTTCTTGCAGTGGAGTTAGCTTGAGCTCCTGGTACTTGTTAGCTTCAAAGTGGATGGACAAGTAGCCATCATGGTATGCAAAGGGGACCTGCAGCACAGCAATGTACCAGTCATACCTTAGCAGCAACCACCAGCGCTGAGCGTATTTGGTCTGCTTACTGGGTCGCCGCTGTATCGCTGCGGGAACATGTGTCATTGCTTGTGATTGAACAATTTCAAAGCTTACAGCTCGACAGCTATATACACCATTACAGTGGTAAGGTTGATAAGCAGCTGCTTATGGCTTACTGCAGGATTGAGAGCCATTAATGCACACTGCCATCTGTATTGATTATGATGCATACCTCACATGCTGAGCTTGTGCAAACAACCGAGACACTTGGCACTGTCAGGTGCAGACAGTGGTTGCACAAGCTTTTATTGCGGTTTGCTGCACACAGCAAGACAAGTGCCGTACCTCTTCTTCAAAGCCAGTGAAGCTGCCATCAGCATTGCGCTCGTACGCTTGCTGAGAAGTCTTCCTGGGGGTGTACCATGTGCTCTTCTTGCTCAACTCTGCCACCAAGTCCTGCATGGCAAGCACTTCAGTAAAGACTGGTCCAGCATACACACGGCATTTCTGCTCTTGCTGCTCTTGACTTTGTGTACCGTACAGAACATCTTGGCTGCACATGCATCACAGCGGCGTCTAGAAAGTCTTGACAACACTGCTGCAACACAACCACAAGCATGCTGAAGATAGCTGCCCAGTCACTTTGTTGTTGTCAACAGCCTGTGACAAATTTGGATGCACAGCAGGCGGTGGGGTGACTGACGCTGATGGTCGAATGTGCAGCTCAAGGTGTCTGAATGAGGTATGACAAGGCCAAACCCTTGTATACTGTCATGCAGCTGTGCATAAGGCAACTTAGCACAAACCCCCATTACTGTATGTCCTGTAACGCTGCGACAAAGCACTGCAGTGCTGACAGCCGGTGACCTGATAACTGGGGTTGCATCAGCAAGGGCGAAAAGCAGTGCACCTTTCTTCCTCTTCGTAGAAGCTCATTGTGGATGGCTACAGCTGAGACCCACTTGCTTTCCCCTCCCTGGGGTGCTTNCAATTAGACACAGTCAGGACTGCAATCAGGCTGGCCACACTAACCCAAAGGCAACTTGCACTGTTTGACAGCTTGAAATGCAATGTCAAGGAGATCACAGAACTCAGCCAGGTACCACCAAGGTGGCCATCTTTTAAATCATCTCATGGGGTTTGATGCTACATCATGCGCAACGTGTGTTTTATATATGTACATATATGTCGGTTGTGCTTTAGCACAAGTCAATGCCGATTTNAGCATGCGCGCGGGCATGGGGCTGTTGTGCCTGACAAACAACAAGAGACTGTTTTTGTTTGCATGTCAAGCATCAATTGGCTTGTGTGGAATGCTGCACACATGCTGCTCACATCNGTATGGTATGTCAGCAGAATGTAGCATAGCAGGTGCCTGCTTCAGCACAGCAGCCCACCCCAACAACCTGTCAAGGAGACACATGCTGCAAAGCACGGCGTACGAGATGCAGTACAGCACTATTTATCATGGCACAGCACGCCGCAGCATAGCACAGGATGTCACATCACAGCACAGCANGCTACTGGTATGTTGAGTGGTAAAATACACAAGGCTATATGCTAGCAGCCAGCAAGGCACCGACATATAATCTGGCGTGCAATCACAAGTCAGTCAGCAGACAGTAGNGTTGATCTCTGCAGGGTGGGTACCCCTCATTGGGCCCCCCTTCCTGCGGATGATCTGACCCCCGCCTGCTGCTGAAGCATTACGAGGGTCTGGCCTCAGGTTCTGTGCTGGAGCTCTGCCAGGAAGCTGCATGCGTCTGTCGCCCCCAGTGTCCTGTGCATAGCTGGAGCGGCGATTGTTTGGACCATCATCCTTGTTGGGGTCAGAGCGCGGGGCACTGCCACCTGGGGGCATTCTGAAAGCCTCGATATCAGCAGCACTGGGTGCACGCATGTAGCCGGAGACTGGAGGTGGGAACCCAGGGTAGGGTGGGTACATNGCTGCCAGACTGTGCAGGGGGTCCTCCCAAGCCAAGCAGGGTCTGCTTGATCTTCGGGATTGGGACATAGTCAAACTGTTCCTGCTGCTGTGCTTGCAGAACCAGTCGCTTCATTTCTGCTCTCTCCTGCTCCTCGGCCTCTGCCTTAGCACGTATGCTGAGCGCCATGTTGGAGTTGGCTGGCAGCTGCATGTGCAGCTATGTAATCAGTGCAAGATGGCCCTGGTCGCTTGAAAAGCTATTCAGCCAGTGTTATGGCAGATGTAACACAGCACAGGAATACGAGCAGACAACCTAGCAGCATAAATCAAGTGTCTGCATCAGTGGTGGATAGGCACTTAACACAACATGGTCAAATCTGTGTTTGCTGCAAGCTATGGCAGCCTCATGGCACACCGAGACAATGTGGTGACAGGCACAACTGTAAGGTGTAAGTAAGCCTGGATGCACATGCAAGCATACAAGGATCAGGGCCTTGCCTGAACAGCTTTGGACTTGTCATCTCGTCCCCCTCGCTTCATCATGACTCTGAAGCAAACTATGTTGTTGCTTTGTGGCGCTGTGGCCTCATGTTGCGGAGCATTGTGGTTGCTGCTGGGCATGCTAGGGTAGCTAGCGGCAGAGGGCTGCTTGAAGTCCAGCATCAGGGCAGCAAACGCTTTCTCAAACTCCTCATCTACCTCCTCCACCTGAGGTGACGCATATGCAGGGTGCCTGCTCCGCNGCGAACCAGAAGACATGGAAGCAGGCAATAATGAAGAGCGCCATCACCCACCTCTGTGAACTGGGATGATGAATGCAGAAGGTCCAGGAACAGGGTGCCTATGCAGCCGTCCACATTGAGCACCAAGTTGGCAGCTTTCTGTAGCGTATAGCTTTCAACCCTTACTGCATAGTTCAAGTATTTGGTGCTAGGGAAAAACTTGGCTGCATACTTCTGCAGCAGCTCTACTCGCTTGTCCCGGTTATCCTGCATGTGCAGGAGCCAGTATATGCCTCCCCCAAGTTCACATTGTCAGCTCTGTTCTGCTGATTAGACGTAACACACTGTAAGCAAACGGTAACATGTCATTGTCAGATGTTCAGATATGTGACAAAGTCGCAGAGCCAGATGCTGATGTGAGATCCATTTGAATGGTTGTATCTGCCAGAAACAATGGTGATCATCTTAGTGACCATCACAAGCATCTACACGCGGATAGCAGAACACATGGCGGCTNGTATCATCGTGATCATTGAAGGCAGTGTGTCGAGCAGCGTCTTGCTGGAATGTTGTCTACATCTGACACTCATGCACAAATGCGTCCAAGGTCCTCATTTGGTTTTGCAATTATGAGGTGAGGGTTGTGGGGNCCTGTGTCACGGCATGCTGAAACATGTGCTATGCCTTTTATACCTTATATAATGATGCAGACATTGAGTTTTGTGAACATGATTGATGCTGTTCACAGCGCTCACGGTACCAGGTATGCAGTGATGCAGCTGGTGATCTCATGAAGGAGGGCATAAGTTGGAATCGTTGTAAATGTGTTGCTGAGTTGCTGAGTCATGTACTCAGTCGTTTGCTTCTAGCCCTGCATTGCAGAATGGGAAATATGGCTTGTTGCACGCAGCTGCATGGCACGCACACATACAAAATGCCAGCCATTGTGTCACTGTGATGCATATGCCAAAGTCGTGGGAAAACATTGATCTGCTCATACGTTATACTGGAGGATATTCCTCACTCGACCTTGACATTCTGCTTCATGTAGCAAGAGTTTAAGCCAGCGAGCTCAATCTGCTGATGGTAGAAGAGCTTGCATGCTTGTTTCAAAAATCTGGCAGTGCTCTGAGGCACACCAGCAACACATGTCACACTCCCAAGAGCATATAGCTGTAAACATGGTGTTGTTGCAAGCCAAACATGTGCCTAAGTACATGACAGGGAGACACGCAACAAGACCCAACACAACTTGTTTTTGAGCAACCCAGACTGGCACAGGCACTGCAGTGTGTGCATTTTGAGTTTAAGTGAGCCGCTGCAACACACGCTGAATGGCGGACTTCATNACCAACTGCTCAGGCAGCTGCTGAAGCAGTATCACTGACATGCATGCTCACGTCTCACATCTGATGTTTGGCAGGTGCTTTGAAGCGTGTGGACATGGAGGTATCAGAGGAGCTGATCATGTACCGCACCATGCTAGACCTGATCAAGCCCAAGCTGGTGTACCTGGACCTGCCCCTTTTTATGGCCCTGCTCAGCGACTTGTTCCCAGGGGTGGAGCAACCCCCTACACCTGCAGGGGCTCTTCGCCAAGCCATTGAAGCAGACCTGGTCGAGAACAACCTGCAGGTGCAGCACAGATGTGCACAGTTCTGTTGCATGCGTCACGCAGAGCACAGTGTTGCGCAACAGCCACTGATATGTTTGCTGTGCACAACACATCTCACCATCTGAAGATGATTTGCAATGAGCATGAATCTGTCTGGCATGCAATTCGTCATCAAGCAAGAATGTTGTGGACTGCATGCAGGCAGTGCCTGAGTTTGTGACCAAGATCATCNTCAAATGATTTAGACAGGGCAATGTGGGTGTTGAAGCACCAACCACTTGTCAGACCGCAGTTGGCAGCTCAAGAAGCATTCAGCATGTTTGATTTGTGCGTGTAAGACTAAACCCTAGCACTCTGCTTTACGCAATGACGGCTGTTGAGTTTGCAGTAGCTCTTCCTTCAGTTTAGTTTCTGTTCTCTGTGTGTGTGTGTTGCAAGGAGTGTTGGTGCGCGGTGCCAGCATAACCAACATCGCAGTCTCATCACTCAGTCAGACCTAATGCTAGTCAAACTTGTGAGGCGCAACTGTCTGGTGAAGTTGTCTGGCATTGTTTGTTGCTTAGTGCCTTGCTTTAGTTGCTGCTGGCAGGCCATTACGTGGTAGCAGGATACAGCTTTTGATCAGCAGCCATCGATTGGATGTGATCCTGCAGCTGACAGACACATCGAACTCGGGAGGTGTCATTGCACATGCGCCTTGCCTCGAAATGAAGAGAAAGGTCTAAGCACATACGTTTGTGCAGTACTAGCCGTTGGCCAACACGGACCCCTAGTAGTACAGTCACACACGTGCTGTAGGGTGCACCCTACAGCTCATCTTTATCTGAAAACAAGTCTTCCTGAGCTGTCACATCTTGCTCCTCATCTTCAGCATCCTCTTCCTGCAAGCCCAAAAGACGCTGTGGCCCAAACGGCATAGCTGGCATCAACAAGCTAGGCAAGGTTGTACTGCCATCACTGGCCACACTCAAGGCGTTTTACAACAACTGCTTGATGGGTTATATCAACAGAATTGCAACAAGCAAATCGGCATGCTCTTCATGAACACTTGCAGGATTATCTTCTTTTGATATCATTATTTTGACATGTGCAGTGCCACCAGCATCACAGGTGTAATGCAGGCAGCTGGATGACTCAACAGCTGCTGACAGCATTACCAGCACCATATGCTGCGTGCAGAGTGCGCACTGCCAAGAGCAAAGCATGCGTGCACGATACAGGCATTCACATGCATGGGCTCATGTGCATGATAGCTCACCTCAACAGACTCATCTGCAGGTCCCACAGTCAGGTCCCCTTTCAAGTCCATGGCGTCCTTTATGAGAGTATATATGCGCTGGTTGAAAGCTTTGGGGCTCTTTACCTGTGCACACCCCGTGTAGTTTAGCAGATGTGCTTTGCATGCGCAGGTACTCAGCNCACAGAGCATGCTTGTCTTGCACCCCTGCAGAGCTACGCCAGCATGAAGTCTATCACAATTAGCATCTTCTGCTATTGAAATGCCCTGACGCTTTTGCCAGATTGCTGTGTAGAACCAGGTCTGCCTGTGCTCACAGAGGGCTTGAGGTTGATTCCACACATGAACCTTGATCTTAGGATCTGAAAGGAGAAATAGGCGACAGTCAATTGTCCTGAATGCAGGTTTCTGTAGAGGCACTGCCGGGAGCTGCAGAACTGCAGTGCCAGCCCTGCCTGTGGCTGCANTTGCTTGCATTGAGGTCCTGTGCCCATTAGCAACCCCCATTCAGACTGCACCCTCGAACCCAGACCACATCGTCTCCTGTGCTGGACCTGACCAGCATGCTTCTGATCAGGCTCTGCAATCCACAGCAGGCCCACAAGATGTGCGATGCCCAACTGCAGATGCTGCTCAAAGCACCAGCGACAATGCAGAGTCAAGTGGCACTTCTGATGCATGTGCCATGCCAGATGCGAGCACCCCGACCCCCNGCAGCATGGCATGTGTTGCCTGTACATCCTTGATTGAGACTTGGCTTATTCGCTTACCATCTGTTAATTATAATGTGCATACCATGCCTCGAGCAACAGGGGCAGCGCGACAAAGGGGCTGTAACTTACACGCTATGTCTAGCTCTGCAAGCTTGACAGATGTACATCACAGGGCTGCCCACTGCTCCATCATGTGTAAAACAGCTTGGGCTTTGTCAAACAGCTTACTTGCATTCACATCATTCCCACCCCTGGCGACGCTTGTTGGACTTGCAGGAGGGTCAGGGGCCTTGGCTGTTGCAAGGCATTGAAGTCCTTGACAAGGCCTTTACGATGGTCTTTTACTTTCCCTGTTTGCAATGGCTTGACACTGCTGGCAAAGCAAAGACCAAACTATTTCTGGGGTCCAGACCCCCTGCCCCAGCATGGGACCATCCACCCCTGGCTAAGGCAGCTTCAGAGGTGCCATTGGAAGAGGAAGTATGGCAGGCGGCTGTCAGTCAGGACGCAGATGCAGCTGAGAGCAATGACACAGGCTTGGGAGGTTGCTACACTGTAGGTCAATGCATGATCATACAATGTCATGTAATGCCATGGTATGTGATCACACAGGTTTTGCTGACATTTGCACTGACATCAGTAAGAAAAGCCATGAACTCACATGCACAGGAGAATCTTGGCAGGCATGGGCTGTGGCTAACATGCTGTTGCCATGCTGATCACTTACAAGCACTCATCTTCAAGTTTCCCTGCAGTGTTTCCCTGCAGCATCTCCTGTGTGCCTTGGTAAGCGCAGACGATGTTTGGTAACACCCATACCTGTACGCAATTGNGCTGCATACCTGCAAGCAGACAATGCTGATGCAGCTGTGAAGCTTGCTAGAGCTCTTGCTGAGGCACCTGATGCCACTCACAGCACCTTCCTGTGCAGAGTGCGCTTCTGCTGTGCCCAGCAAGATGTTTGTCTGTACTCCAAGTTTTTTGACTGTAACACGATGCAATTGCGCATGGCTTGTAGCAAACACGGTGCACGCCACAGATGGAACCTGCTCTGTGCAGCACATGTGTGTTGTGCTGTCTGCATGCTGCCACATTTGCGATGATGCAGATCATGTTGTCAGTGGTGCACAGCTACTGTACATTGTAAGCGGGATGTTGCTAAAGGGAAATTGCAGCAGCAGCAGCACAGGTCTCAGCTGCATCTGAAAGCATGTTGAGCACTTGAGGGCAACCCCCATTACCCTATTGATGCATCCTGTCTGTCCCCTGATCAGGGTCACAAAGGCAGCATGNCAGCTTGAGCTAGGCTGTCATATGGTGACCGGTGTAACAGCTGGCATGTACAGCATGTCAGGTGAGAAGCCTGTAGGNCGCTCTGTAACGGCAAGTAGTAACGGTCATTTACAGCTGTTGCACAACAGAACAGCGGCACATGCCTCGACCTCAAGTGCAGTCTGCTGTGCTTCTTGCTGATTGCCTGAACCTGACAAGAAACTTGCCATGCACGTATCGTACACGTTGAGAGACTTGCCAGCCGGAGTTGTCAGCAAGATTCTCTGGTCCGACAACCTGCAAGTTGCAGACAGGCTTTNTTTCATTCTCTGCCTCAGTGGTCATCCCAATTGACAAGACTGACAAAGTTACAAAGCCTGAGTATTTGGGCCCATTTGACGCAATTCCCCACAGTTGTGCTTCAATTGCCGCAGCTGCGCAGTTTGGACCTGAGCTGCAATGAGTTTGACATGGCTGGATTGCCTGCTGATATCATGATGTTCACAACTTTCACTGCTTTGACAAGTCTTGACATTCGACTTTCTATTCTTCCTGGGTCAACAACTTGGGCATCATCACAACATGTNCAAGTCATACCATGTTGCAGGCTGGTCCACGGCTGGGAGATGTACAACTGGTCAAAGATGCTTAAAGCGCAGCTTGGGTCTGCAGAGCATGAGGTGNGGAGTCAGATACTGCAGTGCCTTGCCTGTACATGCAGGATAGGGCATTTTAAGTATTGTGCATGATTGCTCACAAGTCTGGGCATGTTGTGCAAGCCAACATGCACATGTCTTTGAGTGATAGTTGTTGTCCATGCCATATCAGTGCACAGCATCTACACAGCTGTGATGCTTAGGTCACGCGTTCAACAACAGTACGTGTGACAGCAGGTCATGGCTGAGGAATCAAAGAGTCAATTCCCCAGGTGTAGCCGCAAAGCCGCAGACCTGCGTATAAAGCGTGAATGTATGTAGCAAGGTTGTAGCCATTAGCACATTATGCGGTTTAAGCGTCAGCATTTCAAAACTGGAACGCTTTGACATGGTGAAGCACGAGCATGAGCAATCAGACATGAAGTTCCTCTGTGTTATATGCCATTCTGATTCTGCAATTCCAAGATGCTGTTATGCAGTGCTAAGTGCTCCCAACCATATGGAGCAGAAAGGAAGGCTAACAACTCAACAAATAATATACTGCTGCCAACAATGTGTTGATGGTGCAAGGGGAAGGGCAGTACCTGCATGCAGACTTGGCTTTGTTCCTTGTGGGCTTGGCTGGTGCATCAACTAGCTGGGCTACCTTCAGCTTGAACAACACCTCTTGAAGGTTTCTGAAGGTCTCAGAGATGCTGCTGCAGCTTTTCTTGATAGCCTTGAAGGCAGGATAGGCCTTGTCTGTCTGCATGAGAGTGACCTGATGTACCAGCTTCAGGAGCAGCTCTTGCTGATAGACAGCATCTCCTGGCCATGCTTCTGCTCGACTAGTAAGCCTGCTCTGCCAAATGGCATAAGCTTCAAGCTGCAGCTTAGGGAGCTGCTTGAGCTCCCAGTCTCTGTGCATGCCACTCAACACACCTATGGAAGCACTGTGCTCAGCGGCCTTCTCTATCTGTTAGACAATGTGGTTACTTCTCATGGCTGTGCCTAGCTTGTTCAGATTATCCATTGTACAAGTTATCCACCATTCCAATCATATTTGTTTGTTGAAGNGGAAGCTCTTGTCAACAAGCACATCATGTCCATATTGCTCTACAACCTGCAACAGAATATGATTTGTACTAGAGAGTTATTTCTTTGCTTGGCTTTAGGAGTGTGAGTGGGTTGTATTGTCTTTGACGCAGCGACTGGCTCTCATTCAACATGTGCAAGAAGTGCTGGCCTGCATATTCTGGCTCACCTCAGACACCACATCGTGCCCACACTACTGTACAACCCGCAACAGAACACTTGAAATCTACCTGCCATCTGGGCCCACATATTCTAATTCAGCTCCAAGGTCACAGGGCTGAAAGTGGCATATCACCTGCTACCAAGCTTTGGGTGTGTCCAGGACAAGCCGTTCAAAGTTTTTTGGCCTGATTTAGGAATGCAGAAGATCATGCTGGTGCGGATTGGTGCTACAATGTACTTGGCGTATGGTATCATCACTAACCTCAGCGCACGCATGCAGATCGGTCATACAACAATCTGGTCTTTGCTTTCATGCTTTCAACATCTTTGCACGCTTCTCACAAACGCCAGTATGGCAAAGCTTGTACACACAGCATTGGGTGGCACCTCAAGGTAAGCTTGATACATAGTCTCCTGCGCCTCAGTCAGGCGAAGCAGCACCACATGCTCTCTCTTGATGGGCAGATCTCGAATGAGCTGGTCCCGCCCCACTCGATGCACAAAGTTTGATGTGATGGCTTGTAGGATGCTCAATTGCTGATTCATGTGGCCAATCTGTTCTGCGCTTGCACCAAGCTGCTGCCCTGATCAGAGACACACATCGTTCAGAGAATGGTCAAATATACTATAGGCATAGTNAATGCCCTCACATCATCAGCAAGCTTTATGGAGCATGTGCGTTATGCTGTAAAGGCATGGCTTGCCACTATGCTGCTAAGAACTCTCTGTTGCTGCTTATGGATCCTGCTCAAACTGCCGTAACAACTATTGCAAGCATCGTACACCATGTGCATAAAATTGTTAGGTGCCAGCATGCTACAGAGAGCTGCATGTTGCTACTCACAGTCCTTACTGCAACCTATAACAAGCATACAGCATCCGCATGGCAGTAAAGGCGCATGTCTACCATTGTACAGAGCTGTGTGTTGCTGTTTCAGGCTTTGCAGAGCTTGATCAGGGGCTGTGGGCATTCCTACCAGCCCTTCTTTCACCAATCTGTGCAAGACCGCTTGTGGAGTTGCTTGTACCACCCCAACCGCTTTGTGAGGGAGACAGCATATGAAACCACTGTGGATCTGTGTGCTGCCTTTGATGGGCCACCACTTCAGAGATGGGCAACGGACTTTGCTGGGAAGCTACAAGATGGGCTCAGTGAAAACTGGAGCCAGGTTGGCTTCGCTGCAATGCATTGGCTGCTCTGCCTTGATCAAAGCCCATGGCTACTAACTGCTCTATAGCCTCTGGAGATGCTGCTGGGAGGGCGGGTGCACTTGCCTGCAGAGGACAGCATTCTGCTTGCTGCATGCTACGCCTGACACATAGATCCTACTCAAGTAGTGCTGAGGTCGTTTGGACCATGATTTCACATCTCAAGGGTACCAAAAACTATCAACACTACTGGACAGGCTTGTTGCTTGCAGTAGCAAGGAGGTGTTGGCAACACGCAGGTTTTGTACTGCAATACATGCCACGCCATGCTGGCATAACTCATGCCCATCCCTTCAAGCCTGCCTTATTGTAATTTCAATTATTCNAGCCATTCTGAGTGTGACGTCCAGCACAGATCCATCTACAGTCACCCAGCATGGTTTGTCACTTCTTCACAGTATCCAAGTAAACATATACGTTCTTGGCAATGTCAAGAGTTTCACTGAGCTCCATTGCTGCAGAATGTGCTGAAAGTGTTTGAGGGCTTTCCGCCAGCCATCATGGATGTGGTGTCCAGCACAGACCCATCTACAGTCACACAGCACGGCCTATACATGCGCCCTTTGGACAAATTCACACCAGAGGAGGGGTGGGGCAAGGGGAGGGTGAGNCACCACCGGATACTTGTTTGCGTTACAGGTGGCGACACCTTATTGCCAGGATGTGCGGGTAGGTCCCTTGAAGAAGCATCAGAGGAACAAACCTTGCGTTCATTCTTGTAGGTATCCTTCCGACTCGACAAAGGCGTCAGTAGGCTGCTAGATGCTGAACAGGAAGGTNGCGCAACAGCAGTCAGGCAACCAAGCTGCAAGCTAGACAGGAAGAGCAAGAGGTACAGCCACACTTGGAAATTGTGTCAACCGCTCAACGATGACACGGTCATTTAACGCCTGAGACTGAGCAGCTTGTCCGCTAGGAGCGTCACGCAAAGGAACGGACCGCTTATTGGACTCTGCAACGAGCACAGACAGGCCAAGCAGGTATTTTTTAAGGGGTGCGTATATTGTGAAACTGCAATCAAACTGCATGTGTGGTTGCTCAGCGGCTTGAGGTCACTGCTTGCTGTCAATCCGATTGCGTTTTACACACATATGCTGACAGCCTGATAGACCAAAGTAGTGTGCTGCAGTCACAGTTGCAGGCTGTGAACCAGAAAAGCTTGCACCATATACTGAAGTCAACCCTGCGTCTGACAGGTGAGACAGCTAATCTAGCCACTTATCACTTTATGCTTGACAGATACTCTGCCGCAATAGATGCGCCAATGCAGATCCCTCAAGAGACGCGCCAGTGTAGCACTTATCAGTGACTCTGATGCTGAGGGCAGTCGTGATATGAAGCAAGATGCAGAAGAGGCTGCTGAAGACTGGTGTGCAAACGCGGAGNAGCATTTGCTGTCTGCAACGCCTACGGAGCTGGATTGACGGACTGGAACGTGGCTTCTACCTATGCCAAGATTTGCATTTTTGTTTTTGCTGCATGGGCTGGTAACAATGTAAGCTTTGCTGATTGTCATGCATACCGCTCCTGCAAAGATGCTCACAAAAATGTGCAGCTCGCATGTTTCCACACCTGGTGTGTAAAAAATGTATGCCAGTGTTATTGTTTTCTGCTTGATGTGTCTGCATTGTTAAGTAAGGGGCCAAAGGCATTCAGACGCAGCTTGTAGACTGGACATACGGGTGTGCAACAGCATGTGTCCATGTTGTGGCTTCGATAGCGTATCCATGTCCACAGATTAACTCAACACTTATCAGCTATCGCAACCACACTACACACACAANTGCCAGGCGTTGCTGCAGCACGGAGTCTAGTGGCTGGGTGACTGCAGTCAAAACAAGGAGGCTCCGAGACCAACATGCAACGTCCGCAGAGCATGGGGGGGTTGGCCCAGCTGCACATGTAAGAGATTTCTGTTGTATCGCATTGACCCATATTCTGAAAATATTCTTTTTCCAGCTCAGCAAACTATATACGCACAAAACCGCTCTAGAGATCTCAACAAAGCAATGTAGTTAGTCACATATTAAGCTGTAACAGTTGTAGACTGCACTGCACGTTTCCCCAACCTGTTCAGATTCCTGACACTAAGACAAGACATGTGTAGTAAAGGTGCAACCGCGCTGCGACTTGCTTTGCACTGCAAAAACTTCCCAGTCACAGCCCTAGTACTGACCATCAATAGCGAAAGCTGACAGGCGCTCTCAGCCAACGTCCAACTCCATATGGCAGAACAAACAGCTTGTTGCCAATGTATAGTGTCTTGCAAGGCCATGACCAAGCGCAGCAGACATCCTGCACAATCAACCGTTGCCATCTTGACCCCAAGCAGCGGACGTTTGCTTCAGATCTTGCAGGAGCCACTGCAGTGATGACTCATCAGCCTTCGACATCCATCAAGTACTGATCTGCCACAGTGCACAGTCTACCAAAATCTGCACACATATGCAATGGACTGCAAAGATGTATGCCATACGTCACAAGTGCAACACATGAACAGTAGTGACGCCAAGCTTTCGTAGCACAGTCGCTTTGGCGTGCATACTTCTCTCCCAGCATCTGCGTGGCACACTGTGCACACCCTGAGGCAGCTGTTCCACCCTGCTGACAGTGCAGACATGAGTCATCTGCCGGGCTTTAAGTAGATTGGCTTGCAATGTCGTAGCTGACAAGCACTGCTGCATCCTACACACACAGCGCACATGGGCTGAGACAGAGATGCAAGGTCGCAGCTGTGGAGAACATCTGCTCAATAGAGCGTACTGCTGCACTCCTTAACACATGGTGCACATAAGCTGACACACACGTGGGCTGAGACACACACGAGCTGAGATCCAGCTTGAATACTTGCCTACAGCACGATGCTTGTTTCCTTGACGCTTTGCACAGTCCACACAGCCTGGAAGCCTGAGCTCTCTTGGGAGCTTGTGAATACTGCAAGCACTGCTATGCAAAGGGGGTTGTGGGGGTTGTGATGCTAGCATCTGTGGGAGTGCAGCACGATGCAGTGCAGCGAGGCCAAACAAGGCTGAGACAGTCAGCCCATCTGGAAGACACGGCTGGTTGCGTGTAGCCAGTTGAAGAGCACCATATGCCAGATTGAGGGTAGCTTCATATGTGTCTGAACCATGGCTGCGACCATGAAAATGATTCTTAGCTGCAGGCTTGAAGTCAGCTCAGATTGATTGCAAATGAGATGTGTTTGCTGGTGAAACATTGAAAGGCTGCAGCATGCCAATGGAACCAGAATTTCTGCAGATTGAGTACGCTGACAGGACTGCAACAAAGTAGAGTCAGCTATCATACAACCACTCACATAAGCCAGCGCCATCTCCGACTACAAGATGGTGCGGTGAGTGAAGGGCAGCTGGCAGCTTTAACTGCAAGCATATTTGCCATCNACAGACGGCATGCTGAGTGATGATGAAGATGGCTTGAAACCACAGCCAGGTGGCAGTAACGGCACTTCAAACGGTCCTGGCAATGGGGTCAATCTGAAACCAGCTTCGACAGATTATAGCTGAGCTTGAGGTCTACCTGTATTTGTGAGCTGTTGACAGTGTGACAGTCCCTACAGGATGGCCGCAGTTCAATTTTGGAGAAGAACACAGTCTTGTGATGCAGTGTCATTTTCAATTGGACGTTGAGAGAGTATGCCATGAGAGCATCCATGTACACTGAGCAAACTTGCATTCAGTTCTTGTATGCCGTAGAATCTGATGCAGCATTCCTGCACCCTGATGCAAGCAGCTTGATCTTTAGAGGCCTGCGTGCTTCTTTATGTGCACTCACATTTTCCTAGAATATGTGCACCAGAGATCAGCTCCTTGCGTGTGGTCGCATGGCAGGCATACCGATTGCTGATGAAGCCTTCATTGATAACAATGCCAGCCAACAAGCTGCATTGTCTAAATGCTAGCACCTTACGATTTAAAACACGACCCAAAACGCAGGAGCCTGATTTGCAAGTTATGCATATCGCGTGCAGTACGACAATGCTAGTGCTGGTAAGCTTGACGACAGCATTATTATTCGTACTTGCAAACACTGAGCCACCATCTCCTGTATGGCCCTCNGAAGGCAGTCAGCATGCACAACTAGTGTTTTGGTACATGCTTGACCACATGCTGGAAAGCTACTCTNACCTATTGGTGCTGCTGCATCACTTGGCACTGTCATGAGAGTTAGCTGCCTGTATTTGCAAGCAGGCACAATTTAGACAGCTATGCGGCACACCTGTCCTGTTTGCAAATCGACATATATGAACGTTGCCATATCAACTGCATGTTTGTGGCATCTACACGTGGCCGTCAGCAACCCAGCCTGTTTCATGCTGGCATATAATCTGGAAGGACAAGCCAGAGGGCGTAATATGTGCTGTAGACTCTCAGGGCTTGTGACGTTGGCATCCCGTGACAGTGGACAGCTTGCGCAGCTCCAATCCTGATTGGCTCGTCGCTTGGCAGTGTCATCATGGCTGCGTGACCCCACGTTTTTTTAATCCACCCATTATCTCCCGTTGTGCAGCTGTGCGCTAGCAAGTTCAGGCCCACTGTTAGGCCTGTCTTGCATGCAAAGGCTGCCAAGTTAGGTCCGACTTGCCAGTATAGCAGCACACAACAAGGCTCCACATTTCGCTGCATGATCCTAGCTCAAGTGTCTGGAAATTGATGTGCACAGCTTCACGATGCCAGGATGACATTTTTATGGAGCTGGTTGCAACATCAGCTTCGCTATGATTCTCAACAGGCTGTTATACACCATTATACAGATTGTTCAGAACACTTGCAAGAGGCTTCACAAAGATATGTCAAGAAGTGCACAAACCCCACATTTGTTGTGCAGCTCACGACTTTCACATGCAGTCAACATTGTATAGGTGCTTCACTGCTGCAATGGAGTTCAAAAGGTCTGCTGACAGGCAAGTGTGTGAGCACAGTGAGATGACACAAATTANTCGGGTCAACAGTCTGAGCAACATTTGTGTCATTCCAAATATTGGCGTCATTGTGAAGGCCGCTGCCTGACTCAAGGTACGCAGGCAGCAGTGGGTATAAGCATGACTGGCGGGACCATAGAAGAGGAGTTAGAACGTCACAAGGGACAAGAAGAATGCAGCAAAGTCTGGTACCTGAATCCGTCAAGCATGGGTAGCACTGCTCCAGCCACATGATTGTAGTCCCCAGCTCGATGCCAGAAGAAGAATCGTTGAATATAGGGGAAGGCGTGGGAGATCATGTGTGTGACTTCTGTGTTGAAGTGACTGCCAGTGGGGACAGCCTCTTGCTGCACACACCGCGAGAGCAAGGGAACCCCAACTGCTTGTAACAAAGGCAGCAGTTGATCCAAAGTAGCATCCCTGCAAATCAAAGAATAAGTCACATGTCAATCAGACAACTGTGAGACACAGAGCTCAGTGGGCTCACGGCTGGATAATGCACAAGCACCCATCTTCATCAACACGTGATACAAGTGGGAAGTCATTCACTGTTGGATTCAGTTGCTTGATGACTTTCACAGCTGCGGGATTATTGATGTCAGTGGTATCAATGAAACTGTGCGCGTTATTGTTTGCATTGAAAAACCAGAGTGCTGCAAACGCAGCAGTTGTATGTTTTCTGCGTCAACAGACCAAGTCCAGTACTTATATGCTGAGCACAACTCTGTGTGGGCATGGACACAGACTGCATTGTACATGCTTGGCAATACACCTTGAAGACTTTGGAAGCCATACAAAATGGACAGGTAGGTTGTCAAATGCCTTCCCCAGCTCTTCATCATCTCTGATCACCAGGCCATCAGCCACACTGACCCACTTCCCCTTTATGGTCGGCAGCACAGCTTGCTTGTTCAGTGCTTGCTGGAGGTAGGTCACATCTGGCAGCGGCATCTGGGCATGGGCAATGAGGCGGGACCAGTGCAGCAGCACCGCAGTGGCCTGTGTGTAGACGTGCTCACCAGATTCTGGCTGCAAAGCCACATCCACCAGCAATTGGGTGTAGTCTGCGCTACTGGGGTACATAGGTACCAGAGACGTGAGCTGTGAGGTCCCTGAGGCCTGAGACCAGGGCGAGCTGTAGTAGCTTGTGCTGTGGTCTGTGAGTAAGGGNCATATGGCTCATGTACAGCACAGCAGCAAAAAGTGGTGGACTGTACCTGTGACATGACCAGCTCCTTGACGCCGTCTGGGTCCTTCTGCATGCCTTCCACAATGTACTGAGAACCCATGTTGGACGTCATGATCAGGATGGCGTTCTTGAAGGACACCATTCGCCCTTGACTGTCAGTCACTCTGCCATCATCCAGGATTTGCAGCAGGATGTTGAACACATCTGCATGAGCCTTCTCGACCTCATCAAACAAGATGACAGCATACGGCCGCCGCCTGCAAACAAAGCCACCAACCTTGCCTAATAAGCATCTGACGGGACCTGACAGCCTTCTGTTCCAACTGCAGAACAGCACTGATGTCTACACGATCAGACAGTGGAGACTCAACCATTGACCAGTAGGCGATCATGCCAGCAACCTCACTGGCAATTGCTGTTAGATNCCCGATCGATCTCCTCCTTGATGCTCTGTAGCCTCTCCATGTCGTCCTTCTCATCCCTCCACTGCTTTGTCAGATCAGTCTGCAAGCCAGCAAAACGAAGCATGGTTCAGTGAGCTCTGTAGACAGCCTTGCGGGGCTCATGANTCTGGCCACTTCACCTGCACAAGCTCATGTATGCATGCCTCACTGAGCTTGACATCTTCAAGGTATAGTTCTGCCATGCGAGGCCAATCTGCTTTTTGAAGCCACGCAAAAGCTGATGGGTCTGATAGTGGGTTGCTGCTCAAGTGTAGGCAGCTCAGCTGTGGCCAGCTGCCCTGCACAAGCTGGGCCATGGCAACTGCATCAAGGTCACCGAAGCTAACATCAAGCTCCTGCAACTCCGGCCAGACACCTTCCACCAACACAGCCATCCCTACTGTTCCAAGCTTGTTGCCGCTGACAGACAGGCGCCGTAGAGAAAGCCAGCTGATATGAGTCAGCTGTTTGATGCCGTCAAGATTGAGTGTGCTGTCTCTGAGTCTGAGCTGCTTCAGCTGAGACAGTTGAGGCCTCTGCAAGTATTCAATGGCCCCGTTGGACAACTTCGTGGCTGAGGGTGCTGCTNACCGCTGTGTTTGCTTTGGCATGCAATGCCTACAAAAGGTTGGACCCTTGGACTTGGAACATTTCCTCTTCTCTTAGAGTATGTCTGAGATCATGGGGTATCACTAGTATCACAGACTGGCAGAGGGAAGGCGTGATGGTGTGTATGTTAATGTGCTGCCTGTACTTCACACTTTGGCTCATCTCCACTCCTCTGCAACCACTCACACCAACTGGGGCAAGGGTTGCCAGACATCTGTCACTTGTTGTTGGCCCAGAATTGGCATAAAGTATGCAGGTTCTCCTGTAAAGCCCTTGTGTAGATGCAGCAAGTTCTCCAGGCTCTTGCATGTCTATGTTGTCTGCTGTACAATTTTCAACTGTTTGCAAGGCAGCAGATGCATGTGCAGCTACTGTTAGTATAACCAGACAGCATGCTGTACTCACGTACATGTTCCCATGACAAGTCGGCATGCAAGCGACTCAATGTTGCTTTGATGAGAAGTCGCAGCAATGGGACACCATTCTCCATCAGACTCTGACAACAGAGTCCAAGACTTTGTCAGTACTACCCACAAAATTTGTCATATGTAGNTTTCAGCCTTGCATTGCTGAACATGCACTTGCAGGGTCGTGCTCCAGCAAACAACATCCTGCGTCGTAACTGCTGTCAANGCTCCAGCAATCACAGCTTATGTGGTGAAACGCCTTGACCATGTTTGTCAGGTAGCTTTGTGGGTTCCGGAGTCCACACCAATGTCAAGTGCGCCATATCAGGTGCATCATGCTCCAGATACACAGCCACCTTGCCTATACAGACTGCAGAACCAGAATCCTGATGGCCATATTTGCACATGTGTGCACTGATTGCACCCCAGCTATAACCTCTCAGCAGGCTTGATTCAGCCACGATCTGGTTTTTAGCCAAAGTCTGAAAGTCTGATGTCTGTCAGTCAGTGTCTCATAGTCACAGACACTGATGTGAAGCGCTTCTGTCAACACCTGTCAGTGTCGACAGGTGTCAAAGTACGGGTCTGTCACTGCAGGCAATGACTTTAAGAGGGGCAGGTGTGACTCATCTGGAAGGCTTGTT
Organism: Trebouxia gelatinosa; assembly: GCA_000818905.1. NCBI lineage: Eukaryota > Viridiplantae > Chlorophyta > Trebouxiophyceae > Trebouxiales > Trebouxiaceae > Trebouxia > Trebouxia gelatinosa. The sequence goes on along the minus strand of KN805369.1, from coordinate 4,918,750 downwards.
GAGCCTGCTCCCAACCTTGTGTTCAGTCCAGTGCAAAACCAGCCTGCCAGGAGAGTGCAAGCAGCGCTCTTTGGGGGCTCCCTGGCAGATGCNGGGGGGTGCAGGGGCTTGCAGACCAGCATACTGCCCAGCTGCTGCATATTGCGCCAACAAATGATCCTGCAACGCAGTTGCATGGCCAAAAGCATTGTGTTGCTGAGTTGGGAATGGATTGCCTGGCTGCCCAAGAAAAGGATTACTTGGCTGCTGAGCGAAGAAATTGCTTGTGGCCGGCAAATTGCTCAAGCCACTTGGACTGAATGTGGGGCTAGCAGTGTAGTGTCCATGATTGTGTGCAGAGCTCAGGCCATTGACTGCAGCACTGTTGCTGCCAGGCTGTGGTAGCGGAGCTGTCATCTGGTGGTGAGCAGCTGCTGGCGGCAGAAATGGGTTCTCTGTTGTCTTGATGCGTTTTAGAGATGGCGGTGGTGGGAGNCGTTTTGTCTTGTTATGGTGGGTATACATTGCCTTGTAGGGTTATTATCAAGGAAGTTGCCAGGAACGTCTGCCTTGTTCACTGGTCTTGGTGCGCGCTGCCTGCTTACCATCTGTAGTATTGAGATGCTGACAACATTGACCAGGTGCGAAAGAGCTACAGTAGCCAAAAAGGTCCTGTCGCCCATTATGTACCACTGATTCATTTGTCTGGGCAACACTGTTACCAGTCTTCCTCCATTTCATCTGTTCCTGTGTCAGCGTGTGCATAGCGTGCCCCATGCTTGCTGTCATATTCTTCATACCTCAAGATTTCAGCCGGCTCGACTGATGCGCGTTGTGCCTTTGCAGCCACCTGCAGGTAACAAAGCATAGATGATGACATTCTGCGGCAAGTGCGGTGTAAAATCTCCAACAACAGATGCTAGACATATTCTCGGTCACCAAAAGATGCTAAGTTGTACGTGTGCACTTCTGGCCATGTCACCTGAAAGTCTTTGAGATTGACTGGTCGCAAGTCAGACTCTGAAAGATTAGCAACTTCTGCCTCGAATTGAGTGATGGCTTCCCTGACAGGGCCTTGGCATGCTTCCTGAATCAAGTTGCGCATGTCTGAGCCAGAATAGCCTGCTGTCTTGCTGACCAGTTTGGCCAGATCTGACTCGGTGAGCTGTGAGGGAATGCCTCTGGGTCCACCTGCAAGTCACATCAGCTCTGTTTGTATATTGCGCTGGCTTCTTGGCATGTGATGCATGCACATTGCTTTGCCTCTGACACTGCAAGATTATCAGGGCGCTGAGTGTAATTTGCTGACAATTGGGAGATCGTGCCCAGATCTGACAGGAAGACATGCACCATACTTGCCACAATCCTTGCTAGCGCTCATGTGCACTATGGTGTTTATTGCTAAACAGTCAAGTGTGTGCATACAGCTTGCAGGCCTGTCCACAGTGTACTTGGTTGTCCATGACGGTGCAACAGACTCGATGATCAATGCAGTGCTTCTGTTCAGCTTGACACACCTAGCTGCCGGTCCACCATTTGGCGCCTTGCAGCAGCACAAGGCAGAGGGATGTACAGCTGCTTGGGCATTCTCCTCCGAGCTGCTTCATCTAGCTCCTGCATTGCAATGCCATGCCGGTTTGACATGATGTTGCACTGCGCCTGTTACACAAGTTTGACAAAACCTGAGCTTAACACAGATATGTTGAGAGCTTAGCTGAAGGCCCACAGCAGTGCTTTTTCACGTGTACCATGTGTACACCNATATGTGCCATGTGTAAACCAATCCTTTGTATTTGCTATGTGCATCTGTTATTGACTCATAAGCAACCCCGGGCAGTTGGGTCCACTGCATACCTTATGCTGCTTCCAGTCTTGCATTGATGCGCAGCATCAAGCTTTGCCATGTTGGCGATCACTTCTTACAGCAACATGGTGTGGGCATGCCACATGGATATGAACATAAACCAGCTTCAGCAATTGAGCACATTACAGGACTAGTGCCACTGGACATTAAAGACATGACAGCANGCCTTGTGACCTTTCTGTGTGATGTGCAGTCAGTCCTGTTCCACAACCGGCAGTCTGTAGCTGCTGCTACAACAGATCACAAGACACCTGAGCCCCTGAGCCAAAATCCAAATNCTCCTCAGGGGTCATCTTGGCTGTGTCCGCTAGGAAACTTTGCAGAAAAGATCCTGATGCTGCAACGACACATGCAAAGTATGCGCCAAAGAATCGAATTGGCAGTGCTTCTGATGTGGTGCATGCACGTGATTGCTGCTTTTTGGCACATGCCTTGCTGCTTGTCGGGATGCTGCAGTGATGAGAGCCTGACTGGTACCACCACACTGTAGCAGGCTCCACACGTTAGCAGCAATCGGACGATCACATGAAAAGCCACTTGCTGAAGCATACCAGCAGATGACATGGCAGCATGACAGCCTTTGAGCCACTACTGCTTGCAAGTTGTGACAGGTGTTGGCGACGTAAGTTGAGTGTGCAGCTCAAATGTGAGCAGGTTTGTACAATGCTGAATTTCATGCAAAAATTACAGCACAAGTGTGTAGCTTTTCAAACCTAATGTTGCCTTGTCTTGGTTGTTTGCAATTGCGTGAAGAGCTCCAATGGTCCCGCAGGCATTGCTGATAGTTTGCTTCATGAAATAGACATCAGGATCTGCCTTATACTGCTGCTTCTTCAGCTCTTCATCCTCTGTAGGGCACCAAGTCAGGCATGCTAGACCTTGTTATGGCATANTGACTGCAAGCTTGACTGCAAGCAACAGCAGCTGGATGGGTGAGCCACTGATGCAGCGCATCTACCCATTAACCTCCTCTGCATCGTCTTTGGCTCTATGCTGTCCCTGGACTGTAAAGGGTGCATTACTCTATGGCAATGCAAGAGGCAGACCTTACTGTGTAATTGTGCATGATGGCGTCATGGATGTGGTCATCAAAGCTGATACTAGCTGCAGCATGAATGACCACCTCTGTCTCTGCATGTAGCTTCTTCATGTCATCAGCTGCTATGCCAAATCCAGGGACAGTGAGATCCCCAGGTATTGCTTCCACCTTACATTTTACATCCCCAAAGTTTGTTTCCTCGACCGCTTGCATGCCTGCCCTCTGATCGCTGTTGGTAATGATACCAGGCTGCTGCTGCTGCATCTGCTGATGCTGCTGCTCATCAAGCCGTTAGCAGGCTGTTGCTGCTGTTGCTGCTGTTGCTGCTGCTATTGCTGCTGCTGCTGGTCGGGCGGCTGCTGCCATTGTATGCATGATAAGCCTGCTGATGCTGCTGCTCATCAAGCCGTTAGCAGCTGCTGCTGATGCTGCTGCTCGCTGTTGCTGCTGTTGCTGCTGTTGCTGCTGCTATTGCTGCTGCTGCTGGTCGGGCGGCTGCTGCTTGCTGCTGCTGCTGCTGAAACATGTCAGACCCACCTTCAGCTACTGCAGCCTGTCAGCATCTGCAGTGCTGGGCATTTACCCTGCAACAGGAGTTGGCATGGTCTGCTGTAAAGCAACAGTACAAAACCACTCTGTGTTGGGACAGCCTGAGCATGACATGCACCTGTGTCNTGCGATTCCAGCTGTCTGTGGCCAGCATTGCCAGTGACGCATCAACCAGCATTGGGTTTCTTCCCAAGTCAAGCTGTTGAACAGGCCAATGCGCTTCTGTTAGTAGCATGAGTGCTTGGGTGTTCATCTGATTGTTTCTCACATTCAGGTTGTGTAACTCTGGCCAAACACCTCTCGCTAGCTGTGCTATGCCTGCTGTGCCTAGCTGGTTGTTGGAAACATCCAGGTCATTGAGATGCGGCCACTGAATGCTTACCAGCTGTGCCAGGCCGTCAGCGCTGAGCTTGCTGTGACGAAGTGCAAGACGTCGAAGCTGAGACCATTCAGGCTGCCGCAGGTAGGCCATCACTGGTGTGGGAAGCTTGACAACAGTACCGGCTGATGGCTGTGAGGCCCTCTGCCTAACTGCCAGCAGTATGCTGGGTATGAATGCAGATGTGCTGGTTGACAATTCAAATGATGCCAGCAACTGCAGCCTCCCTTCTGGTGGATTGTATAAATGCGCACAATGGCTAGAGAATCCAGTTGCAGGTACGACCAAGCTCAGCTGCGGCCAATTGCCCATGCTGAGCCATCTGAGATCTGTCAGATTGGTGATGTGAACTGTTTGGGTGATGCTGTGTATGCTGTGCTGCAGCTGTTTGCAGCAGCCTGACAGCGCTGACCAGGCGGAGGGTGGGAGGTGCTCCAGCAATCTGGGGACTTCACACAGGACGTCAGCCAGAGGGCAGGGCCTACTGTCTTTGCTATGATGGCCCTGTTGGTAGGTCAGACGCCTGCAACATGAAGCTTAAGCTGTTGGTGTTTAGCAATGCATGACCCGCGGGCCAGGCAGTATCAACAGATGATTATCTGTGAAACACCAATAGCTGTCTGAGCGGCTGCAGCCTAGGCACATGCCTCAGTCTGGCAGTCAACCCTTCGGCACAGCATTGACCAGATTGCAGCAAAAACAACTGGCAGTGTACCTGCGCGTTCGCTGTGGCATGCTGGCTGCTAATCGTGCAAGGTGATCCCTGCCGCCGCTCTAACGAGCCTGAGACCTGAAACAGCAGCTGTCGTGAGAAAACAGCCTTCCTTGCCGGTGACGTCCGTTCAACCTGCTGTTGCGTCTACAAGAGTGCACTCAGTACGATTGCCTTCAGCAGCCAGCTGCAAGAAATACAAAGGCAGGCAGGAGCTTTGAGCTGCTCACCCGAGGTTGCGTGCAGAGCCCATGACAGAAGGAGAGAGCTTTGCAGGGACCGTGGCCGTGACCTACGTATGGATGTTGGCGGAGTGACACAATATCGGCTTAAGCTTGTCTTAGCTGGCCTGAGTCAAGTGCATGCGNAAGGTGCCCTGTGGTGAGCTTGTCCATCTTGTTGATGGAACGTGAAAACAGTCTGTGTAGTGTCAACATGGCATTGTGTCTCACCTAAGCTGTGGTTGGTGATGTGCTACCACTCTCATTACAAACGGTGCCCCGTGGTGAGCTTGTCCACACGCTGAAAACAGTGTGTGTAGTGTCAGCAAAGCATTGTGTCTTACCCAAGNAGAATGATGTTGGCTGCTTCAGCTGCATTCTGTCGGTTTGATGTACTTTTGAGGTGCTGAAAGACTGTTTCAATGCCCTGACGACCAAACTGCAGTCTGTTGTCCTTTCGCCTGGACAATATCTTAAGTACCTACAGTTGGGTTCAGCACTACAGGCAGCATGTCTGCTTGGTGTTGCTACCAGGTGAAGCAAGCATATCGTTGCATACCTTGAGTAGCAACAGCACAAGGGGTGCGTCTTTTGGTGCAGTGCTGCACCTGAGCAATTGCAGCAACGGACCAGGCAAGTCTGGCACCTTGCTCTTAAAGTTTGGGCTGCAAGCTGGGTCCTCGTTGCATGTTATGAAAGCCGTCAAGCTTTGCTGAAAGAGGTCGAGATCTTCAGCCAGGGCACTGGACTTGACTTGCAGGAAAGAAGCCACGTCCTACACGTGCAAGCTGTGAATAGAGTGTGTTCGAGCCGCGATTGGCCAGGTCGCCATGCCCAACCTGGTACGAAGGCCCCTGTCTCGTCTGCATAGGAAGACTTCTGGACTGTTTTCACTTGAACTTGAGTTGCACCGCCAAGACGTACCCTGTCATGCAGAAGCGTGGGGTGAAGTGTCCCATATATATTTTGTCAGGCAGAGACGTCACAGGCAATCTTGACATGCGCCGTTGTAGCGGGCGCAAGCTNCGCTGTGTGCTGTGCTGTGCTGTGTTTGCCCTTATACCATACTGCAACCGGCAAAAGCAACTGTAGTTCTGACGCAGCATACCGCAGCGCATCTGCAGTTGTTTTCAAGTCAGCAGTGGTCACTGCAATTGAGTTTGATCTCAGGAGCCACACATGCATAGAGTGGAGTTGCACCGCACATCACCAGCATTCATGCTTGACACAAGCTGGCCTGCAAGCATGCACATGCATATGCTTGTCGTACTGTGCACTGCCCGGTTGTGTGTACATGACTGTCTGAGTGTGTGTGTGCCTTCAGGCAGTGCAGACAGCCATGGATCGAAAGGACCGGGAGCGGGAGCTGGCCTCCACACTGCTGTCTACGCTGTACCCAGATGTCATCTCTGACGATCAGATGGCAAAAGGCTTCAGACGCCTCCTGCAGTTTGCGGAGGTGACGCCGTCTCAGCATCAATGCTCTAGCCACCAACACACTGACTGGCAAATGGTCTTCTGCCTCAATACTATGCTTCATGTTTTCAGAGATTGCCTGTACCCTGCCCTGCCCTGCTGTGTGTGAGGATTGAACCAGCAGCATGCACAATGCGGCAAAGTAATGGCAAAAAAGCTTCAAGCTTTGCGTTTGCATATCACAGTATGTTGCTGCTGCAATAGTGGCCTCGAGAGCCCTGATGCTCACAGCATCAGGTGGCTCAGCTTTTTCAATCTTGTGAGATCCACAACCCCATCACATTGCAACTATTATCTTGTGTTGCCATAGCACCACAGCAGCACAATGCTGATGGGCAACACGTCGACATGTGTGATTTGCTTTGCAGGACCTGCAGCTAGACAACCCTGATGCAGTCCACCTGCTGTCTCTGTTCCTGGGCAGAGCAATTGTGGATGAGATCCTACCNGCATGCAGCGCCATTGATGCAGCCTTGTGCACGCAGAGCAGCCTTGCAAGAGTTGGGTTGCCCCTGCCCAGGAGGGCTGCTCATCTCGGGGCCCCCAGGTTGTGGCAAGACAGGGTTGGCTAACCTCACAGCCCAAATTCTGCAGCAGCACCCCCAGTGCCTCACCCATGCAGTCATGGTCAGCTGCCAGGACGCTGCCAGTGATGACCCTGCCAACATCATGAAGTGCTGCATTCCCAAGGTAGGTGATGTGGACGTGTGCCAGTGTTGAACAATCGTGTACATCCCGACATGTGGATCTTGGCACTGATCATTAGCTCTCTCCCTCACAAGACGCATGGTAGTGTAGACAAATGATCTGTGTGTTTTTAGCAAAAGCCAGGTCGGATAATGTAAACAGCTATATAAGAGCAACAATGTAACTGTGCACATTCAGGGTGACCCTCAACATTGTTGGCCGTTGCAGTATTGCCACTGTGGGTTGGCAGAATGTGCATGCAGTGTAGTACCTGTTGGTGGATATGTGCCATGCCTTGCACTGGACCTTTTGGATGTTGCACAAGGTACTCAACCATGTGAACAGCATCANGACGAAGTCCTTTTTCTGCTCATCTGTCACTTGTGGTCCCTCAGTACTACTGGGGGAAGATTCTCGGAACCTGCGCCGGCTTCCACAGCCCAGGCTCTGGCGTGTGTCCACCCCGGTCTCAGCATTCACACCATCAGCATAACGGCATAAAGCCTGCAGGTCACTGAAGCATCAGGTGTGTACAGAAGTGGGCCTGTACCCAACATCCCACGCAGTGTGACAAATAGTGTGGCAACCTGATTTGGCAGATGAAACAAACACGACAAGAAAATACTATGCCATGAAGCATGTGACATGCTGTCGATCACACTCGGCTGCTTCCCGCTGCTGACATTGACATCGGCTGTTATCTTGTAACATTGGACACCATTGTTTGCCACAATAACATAAACAACAGCTGTGCTTCAGGATTAGCAGCCACAGATTGCTTTTTGTTCTGAAGCGTAATCTTGANCCCTGGTTGTGCGTACAGGTCAGCAAGGGGAGCAGGCGTGAATGCACAGGCAGGCTTATTGCACTGGCCGGGGTGTATCGGGGCAATGATGTTGGAACCTAGTCGCTTAGTCTGTGTTTGTATGTTGTTTTTGTAGACAGCTTTGTCACATGAGCTATGCTGATATCCAGATCCGTGTAAAAAAGAGTACAGTGACTGTTCCAGTGACGACTGTGTNATCCTTGCTCAGCGCATCACCGACAGCCCCTTCAGTATTCTGCGATGCTTGCGGCTCGGCACATACGGGTTCGTGCTAGATGGGCCCCTTGGACACCAATGGTACAAGTTGCTGGACGCCAACTTATGGCCGAAAGAGTCGCAAAGTAACAAGGCAGTCTTGGCAAAGACCGCAGCCGACCAGCTTATCTGGGCGCCAATCATGACNCACCGCTGGCATGACTGGCAGCAAATCGGCCTCATCCTGCTGAGACCGCCTGCCTCTGCCAAAGCTGCGGCCTCGTCCTCTTCCTCTTGGCTGATCATCGTTACGATTGTATGTATTGCGCAGGGGCTCTTGAGCACGATCGTGCAGCTCTGGAGTCTCTCCTGCAGCTTGCTTCCGGATGGTTGCAAGTGCCTCAGACAGGTTGCAAAAATCTTCCTTGCCTTGCTGGCGAACCTGTATGTGCACTAGTAGTGTTTGTTTGTGCATGCTGGCAATCAAGCTTCATGTAGACCCTTCAGCTGACAAGCATAACTTACAGCGCTGTGGCAGGTTGGCTTGACGTTTTGCGACATATGGATTGCATGCACAGTCGAGCATAATAGTGCAGTGTAGCGGCAGGCGATTTGAGCACAGGAGGCAAGAAGCTTACCCTGAGGTCTGTCTGGCCAAAGTAGCCCAGATCAATCCAGTTGAGCAGTTTCTTTGCATCAAATGGCCCTTGAACATTATCTTCAGGGTCCATATAGTGCCACTGAGTACCTTGAACTACCAATGGAACTGTACGCCCAGCTTCACCCCTGCCTGAGCCCTGTCTTGCACCCCCCCTGTGAATGGTAGTACACAAGTGACTTGTGGACATGCTGCCAGCCCCACATGGCCTGTAATTTGGTACCCCTACCTGCGGCTGTCAAATCCAGTCTGTGTGGCTCGAGTGTCCCAAGCCTCTGGCTGCTTGTTCTGAAGACACAAAGCGCTATGTTAGACATGTTAGNAACGAGATGCATGCTTGCAGGTTGAGCATGAAAGGGTCCGTCATACAGAGCAGGCCAAGGATGATTTGCAGTTCAGCCTAGAGGAGAAGGTACGCAAGGTTGATGCCGCCCACACCAAGATCCTGCAAGACACCATGGCTGCCTATGATCAGTAAGCGCCCCATACGTCCCTGATGTGACAGCTTGCAAGTTTGGAGTGCCCAGAGTGAATCACAGAGTTGCATCATGCTATTGTACATTCTAATTGGCATCGTGCATTTCAGGACCTTTGCATCAAATGTCAGTCCAGCTAGAAAATGCATGTGCAAGGTATGTCTGATGGGATCCATATGCTTCACAATAGCACGACCAATGTTGGCTACCAAGCTGCCTACTGCTAGCACTTGCAGTTCCTCTTCTTGCCCCTGGTTGATGTATCAGAGCCTGCTGTACCAGGGGTGAATGAGGATTTGCCAGTTGTTAGGTTGTATCCTGGAGTTTGTAGCTCCTTGAATTAGTGCGTTCTCACAATCTGCAAACTAGTTCAGGTTTGCTTGAAGCTGCGCATTGAAACCTGACCCGGCACCCTGTGCTGNAATTCCAGCTCAGCATGCAGCAGCTTCAGGACACTTGCTCTTGGTGCATGGGTGGCAAAGCCATAGATTGTCAACACCCAGTGGTGTATAGGCACACCATGTTTGGCTTCTAACCCAGAGGTTGCAGGTGGAGTGGTTGTGGTCAGGCGTGAGTCAAAGCTGCATCAGGTCTGATCTTGAGAGCCCTCTAGCAAGATATCATGCAAAGGTCCATGCATCTGTGCAACTTTCATTGTGCCTGATCCTGACGCAGTCATGATTGGTTGTGAACACTGCTAGAACCGTAACAGGAGAACGAGATGCNCTGTCTGGTGTGTGCATGCTGTGTGTGCTCAAACCAGCAAGTCTGTTGTGCCTGGCACCCCTTCTTGCTGTAGTTGGGTCCTCCCCATGCTGCTATTTCTACCTGTGCCTGCCTAAATCCGTAATCCAGATGTGCTAAGGCCCCCTGCAGATCCTTGCAAGTTTTCAATGCCAGTGCAAGCAGTCATGACAAAGTCCAAACTGTGTTCGGCAGCTTGTGGTACGAGCCTCATGACGAGCAAATCAGCATTGAAAGCAGCCAATTTGAGTACATACATCATCTCAAGATGACCCGACAGAGCTGCTGCAACCCTGGGGTCTCTGCTAAAGCAAGTCCATGCTCCCTCAGAGTTTCGTAGGAAACATTACACATTGCTTATGCAATGTAATATATTGACTACATGCTTGCAACATATTGGCATGGGTGATGTGCAGGTTGTGGCTATGGATCGGCCAGATGAGCCTTTGGTCGGCAAGTCATGCACCAGCTGCTGGACCCAGGTAACACCCTCTTGAGCGAAACACCCTTGCTTCAAGCGAAACCTCCTGTCTCTGGGTGAAACATCACGCGTTGCTTTTGCTCCTGGAGGCTTGGACAGCTCAATCTGGGTCCAAGTCTTATTCATGAGTGCTCTTGCATCTTCTCTCTATCAATCCGTCTGTTTGCACCAANATGTACACACACGCTATGACTCATGCTTGCAGCTCTCCAATATCTAATTTCACAGTCGGACCCTGTGCCTGTGACAGTAAAATCACCTCGTGAACACATGCAATGCTAGATGTTGTCAGCTTGCTCATACCCATACTGTAAATGTCCTACAATAGGCTGTTTGACCTGGCACTGCTGGAGAGGAGACGAGGCAAGACAGGCAGAGTACTGGAGCAGGATCCTTGGCTCACAGAAAGCAGCCTGGTGGAATCTCACTCTGCCCTACAGCAAGCTCAAGAAGAGCAGCGCCGTGCAGGTCAGCCCCTGGGCTCCTGTTACTTATGATGCTGCACCCATATCCCATGTGTGTTGACCACATCTTCTCCTGCGCATTCTGTGCAACATTGTGCAGCAAACTCACCTTTTTGAGGTGACCGGCTTTTCTATGCAGTAAAATCCCAGCACCCCATGGATTGTCAAAGTTTGGTCAAGCTCTGTGCGTGGATCATCTGGAATGACATATGCAGGCAGCTGCGTTGACCCTCTGAGTCACCATCTTGATGTGGATGGCATGTGCATGATTGACAGCGCTAGTTCAGCTGCTAGAGCTGATGTACATACAGACAACATGCCAGCACATACTGTGCACATCATGCTGCCCGGCCATCTGGTTCACATGCTGTTCTGCACGCATGCTTGAGCATTGCATAGACAATGGCGCAGTATGATGGTCTGCATCTGCTTCTGGATGTCAAGACAGAGACAAGGGTCTTGGTCTGGGAAGAATGTGTTGGAGGCGAGTTAAATATGTCTTTGCAATCAGGCAGCAAGTGACTGCACATTTGACTGTCTCTGTAGGTTTGTGATTGCTCTTGACTACCAAGACCCTTACCTCAACCTATATCAGGAGTTCCAGNCTGCAGCCTGAGCTTGAGCCTGATCATGCAAGGCCCGGGCATGCACTAGGGCATGATCGGAGAGCTGACCGCAACTAAAGGCTGCAGCAGGATTCGACTGATAAGATGCTTTGAAGTGTTGCAGATAAGGGGCTACGTGATTCTGATCAGGCGCCACCCAGCACATCCTGAGGTATGCCACTGGCGCAGTGTCATGATGCAAGCTCAGCATCAGGTGAACATGAACATATGCTGCCAACCGCTGTTTGTAATTCGACATAACATCGCTTGCCCTGGTCAATAGGCCCTTGACCCAAGAGCACCCTGGCAGAGCATCACTTGCCTGCAGCAGGCAAATTGGCTTAGTCGGAGCGTGCTATGTGTTACAAACATAGGTCACACAGGCCATGGAGAAGGCTGCGGGTTGGGTGACCTGCTGGTTGAGAAGGTAGCCAGCCTCTCTACCTCGCCAGTCATTTACCNTGCTGCTGCTGCTGCTGCTGCTGCTTATGCTGTCCCTGGTACAGCGTCTGGGACTGGACCCAGGAGTGATCTNGCTGCTCGTTTACAAGGCTGCAGACAACACACGCGGCCTGACACACGGTTCAAATTCGTACTTCACCCTTTTCAGGTCGCATACCTCAACAGATTGTCTCCGTCGGCGTACTCCATCGCAATCGCGAGGTATTTGTCAGTAAGAAAACATAGTCGGAATTGTACAATATGCGGGTGCTCAAGCTTGGAGTGATTGATTATCTCTCGCTCAACGTTGCGGTCTATTCTGTTGCGCTCGCGAGATATGAACTTGATGGCCACCTTTTCGTTGGTTGCCAAATNTTGCAACATCATTGCCCTCATGCTGGCAAACTTGGTGAGTCAAAATATGCTGTACAGTGCACACATGATGCTGCTGCCTCATGGCCTGCCAGGTTGTGCATGTGAAAAAGTGAGCCCCCAAGGCATTGTCCTCTTTTGGTGAGCAGTCTAGTGATTGCTGCACCAGCCATTTCCGCCCTGTAACATGATCCCAGATTCACTTGTATGCAATGGCAGGTGGGGTTTGTGGTAGGCGTAGATGGCATACAAGCAGTGCTCCTGGGTTGCCTGTCAGATGTGTGGTTCCTTGCTGGGTCATTGGCAGTGTGCTACTCAGCAGTTCAAATTATGTTTGAGATCAGAAACTGGGAGCAAAGAGCAGTCGTTCCATTGGAGTATGACTCCAAGAAGCCACTGGCTGCAGGAGGCGTGTCTCTGAGTGTTCTCTCGAGAGGCATGACAGGATAGTGAAGTAATCACAACTAGATGTTGTGTGTAACATCACCAAATATTTGTGTTTNCTCAGCTGTTTTGGCAAGGTCCATAGCTGTCTTGTTGCTTTTGTTGGTAGACATAGCATTTGCCTTGCGTTTTACCAGCAGCTTGATGANCCGCTTGGAGGTGCGTCTGCACAGCATATACCTGTGTTCAGCTGCTGCGGTTGCAGCTCATGCCACCGATGCACATGCGTGTTACATTGAATAAAATGTTTACGGATCACACATGACTCAATCTATCAGTGGTTGAGCTGCAGGTACAGTTGCTACACATAGCCCGCTTAGCTGTGCATCTGGTCTGTGTTGCCTACATGATACGCAACAGCTCAGTAGCTCAGGTGCACACAGCAAATGCAGTAAGCAGACAATTGCAGGTATGCTGCTGTATGTCAGCAGTGACAAACCAGGCAAGGTCCACATACCTGACTGTACAGCAAACATGAGGGCAGTCATGCCTTTCCTTGTCTTGCTGTTCACACTCACACCTGCGACATGTTGTGCTGCTGCCGTATGAGTGAGCCTAGCAGTCACTCAGCCTGTTGACAAAAGCATACCTTCATTCAGCAAAAAGCGCACTACCTCAGAATGCCCCTTCTGTGATGCAAAGTGGAGGGCTGTAGTGTCATCCTGTGCTGCAGAGGCTTTGTCCGCTCCTTCAGCAATGAGAGCTTGACAGCACTCCAGCTGTCCAGCCCATGCTGCTAAGTGAAGCGGGGTCCGAGATAGCTTATCCCTCCTGCTCAGATCAGCACCTTGTGCCAATAGCTTCTTCAGGTCGTCGACATGGCCGTCTCGTGCAGCGTTGTGTAGGGCGAGACTCATGCTGGTGCAGTGACAAGACAATGACAGCAGCTACCCAGGCATAACTCTGTGTGCAGGTGCCTTGACCGAGAGGTTAACCGAGGAAGCTTCGTTGGCTTAGCTGACTGCTCGTCGTGTGCACAGATGCACCTGANCACAACACAGCTGCCTGAGGCAGCTCGCAGCTCAGGTTCAGAGGCGCAGGACCCAATTGAGTCTGAGCAGGCCTCAGAAGCAGAGCAGCAAGCGAGTGATGCAGCTGAGCTTAGGAGGCAGATGGCTGAGCTGAGGCAGGCCATGGCTGACAAAGCAGTTGCTATGCAAGCTGTCAATGGCACAGCACTGTGGCAGATGGTGTATGTGCTGCGTCCCATCATCAGCAGCATTTAGCAAAGGCACGCACTTCTGTTGGCACATGACTGAATTGCCTTGCACAGCTTAGCATTGCTTGGCAGCTTGTGGAATAATCGGCTAAGCTTGCTTGGCTAACGTCAATGTGAGGCAAGCCTGGCATGCAACCACGGCAATATTGCAGGGCCTCTGCACAGACCAGGGCTGCTGGGGGGAGTGCAGAGCAATAAGCAAAACGGCTGTCTGGGCCAAGCCTTTGCAGCTTGAGCCCTATTGAGGAAGATCAGCTTCTCAAGCGGTCACTGTGAGGGTAAGGGCCTGTGTACTTGTTGACGGCAACATCTGCTATACCCTTAATCTTTGCCAAATCACGCATGTCACTTACACTTGATCCTTACGGTGCACTAGCGCAAAGCAACAATGCTGCAATTGCATGGACCATGGCAGAAATTGCTCTTGACATGACTATTGCACAGGCATGCTTGGGCAAGCACGTTCCTTGACAGAAACGCAGTTGAGCAAGACACAATCAGCTTGAAAGCTGGTGCAGTCATCCTCTGTAGCATGTGCAGTGCATATGACGCTAACAAGCATGCTGCATGCAATTCACATGGGTCTAGATCTGTAGTCATGCCGGTAGGCACATGTGATTCATGGCTGGGCATGTGGTGGCTGCNTGCATATCAAGGGGGGAACGTAGCAGATGCTAGTCGCAAGCCTACAGTTGATCAGCAGGCCAGTGCTCTGCCTCCTGAAGCGCATGAGGCTGCCTCAGACAAGGCTTTTTCTGATGCGTTTCTTGCATGAGCAAGGTATGCTTGCGATGATGTGCATGACAGACGTAGACTCTGTGTTAGTGTGAATGAACATTCAGCAAGAGACTGCTGCCGCATCAGAGCTCTGACAACGACATTCACCAACGTGTGTGATCTCCTTTTACATTGTTTCTTGTATGCTGTTGGTTCACCACCCTGTTGTTGATGTGGTAAACAGGGTTCCGGCTCACATCAGTGCCTGTTTGAGACGCTTGTTGTACCAGGAAATTGTGCTGTGTTGGACCTCACAAATATTTATCCCCCTCCATGACCACCTGCGTCCACAACGACAACGGCAGGTATTCATTAGCGCCACCACACAACACTGAGCAAAACAGGCACAATGCGTGAGCAACATCACAATCGGCCAGCTAAGCAAGCCTTGATGCTTTTTGTACTGTGCATTACATGTGTTCCACACTACACCTTGGCAAACGACGCAGTAAGTACATAGGCGAGTTCAGCCCAGTGGCACCATCACTAAGGAGGCCCTAAACACAGAAAACAACGCCTGTAGTATGCCTAGCAATACCAACACGGTACCCATTGGCAGGAGCCATACATTTGCTAGCATAACAAAATCTGCAAAGCTACCAGATTGCCACAAGGCAATTGTCTCAAGAGTTTTGAGCCAAAACTGAATATATGAAGCATATGTCACTGGCCAGTTGGCCCTTGNAGTACACACCACAGCTACTGTACTCCAGCAATATTTTGTTAAGTCAGAGAGCAGCTTTGCTCCGATGCTTGTCAGCTCCAGATAGAGTTACAGATGTCATTCTACTTCCAAGACTAAAACTTACAACAGCACACAGAATGGATATCATACAGGATTTGCAATATTATTTACAGTAATGAATAATCAATATGCATTGTTAATGAATGAATAAAGTAGATTCATACATCTACTTCAGCATGTATGAAGTAGATACAACAGTGATCCTACTTCTCCTGGGAGGCCCCTCTTGAGGTACAAGCAGTTGTAGCATCATCAATGGGGCTTGTTCAGGACGTGCACCATAAAAAGGATGGCAATGTAGGCAGCACCTAGCTAGGCTCACGCCAAAGCCCCAGGAGATACATTGTGAAGTTTCTTCTCATACGAATGGAAGCTGAGCAAGACATCATCTGCTGCAGCTTACACAGCTGTCATGNCAGGTGCTGGGCATCACTGACAGGTCACACTCTGGCCTGTGTCCTTCCCAAGATCAGCAGTCATCCAGCAAACAAGTGGCCTGCTGTGAAAGTGCAAGATGCTGCATCACCACTTATGGCAGTATGTGAGGCACTGCACTAAGCAGACTGTTTGACACTGTTGTTTTTGTGAGCGTAATGCACGCAATTCAGAGAGCTGCTGTCAGCTGCATCACAGCACCTCCAGCTCATCAGATTACTCTTGCTGTTGAAGCTGTCTGCTCGTTTGGCACATGGGCACATGCTGCCCATGTGCCTCATGAAGTCACGCCCAATTGCTCAAGACTGCCAATGCTGCTTGAATGCAGCAAACCAAGCGCTGTACTGTATACAAAGCACACCGTAAGCTGAGATGGAACAATCCTGTTGTTGGAACGCTGCTATGCAGGTCAGATGCTGGGGCAGGAGCTGGTGGTCAAGGGGCAGATGCACCAGCCCTCATCAGCCAAGATGCAGCAGGCCAAAAAGTCAAGGTAGCCTGCATTGGAAAATACTTTGTGCGTCGCTTCCAGTCATTCAGCCAATTGCATGGAAGCTTTCAATGACTGAACAGGAAAGGGTTGCAATAGTGGTTTGTGCATTGTGGACACACAAGCAGGGTTTATATTTACAATACGATATCAAGTTGCGACCTTCAAGATGAGTCATGCTTTTTTACCTTTACGTATGGCATGACAGGGAATGCCTTGTGTACTTATGCTTCACTGGCTGACATCAAGACCAGGCCACTCCAAACATGTTGCCACACCATGCTGCCAATCGCTGAGCCAGTTCACCTGAGCATTNCAAGGTGCGCATCCGGTGTTAGTCTGATTACACTAAAAGGACTGCGATGCCGACGCAAATATCAATTGGAAAGTCAACGCTCGGGTCTACGTTCCGCTTTGTTCAGGTGTGGCATATTCTAAATGTCCGTCTGGGCGAAATAACAGATCTGCGCTATTTACAATTCTTGGATGTGGCTGCATGAATACAACCCCGCGGATAGCAAATAGTGAGTAGTTTGCATTTACGTACATTATAGCATTTGCAAGGGACAGGAGGCCCTACTAGCCCTGGGGTAGTGATATAACGCACCAATGCAGGAGCACAGGCAGTCCCTGACTTGCTGCAGTATGAGCTGGCACTGAGTTTGCCCCGTGACTGCTCTCATTCTCAATGAGTCTTAGAGCAGTCATTAATATTATAAGGGACTTCAATGACAGACTCTCACACAATTATAGCAAGATCCCAGCTTGATAGTCCAATCCACCACACGCCAACCACCGTACTTCTCTGCAGCAATGGCTTTCTGCATTAGCGAACAGGGGTCGCACTTCTTCACAGAGGTCCCATCTTCAGCACTGTTCATAAATAGCTTCAGCAATGGCCCAGGCCAACAGTTGCAGTCTCTATATGCAATAATCATGTAGCATTGCATGTTGCATGCACCAAGGTATAGGCTTCTTCTGTGTCATGTAGAGCAGAGCTTATGGCAGACTGCAACATCATACTGTCTGGAAGGCAGTAGGTAACATGGCCTGAGAAACGCCGCTCTCAGCATGTCTGGAAAGTCTTGCAGGAGTGGCAAATGCAGGTGAAGCAGCGATCCTGAGGTTTTTCCACTGAGCACGTTTCCAGTAAACGCTCCTGTGGCTCACATGATCATGCTCACTGACATTGACAACTTGGTGGCCTTGAGTGGATTGCATCAACCAATGTTTGAACAATTGCAGATTATGATGTAATATTTTCAAAGCAGCCCTCTGATAGAGCTTCTATACCATAGCCATGCCATGTTACGGCCAGGCGCTCTTCTTTCAGAGTGTATTTGCATATTCATATGCTGGTTGAAAAAGTGATGCACAACGGTACGTCAATACAGTCTTGCTGACTACAACACGCCAATGATTATAAGTCATGTCTGTTTTTACCAGTGCTGAGCTTCGAACGGTGTTGCAGACAACCTCAGAATTTGGCATCAGGCTCACAAGAGAACACAAGCAAATGAACTCAGCAATTGAACTGTAGCTTGTTTCATCCCCAAGACCCACATAAGCANGAGCATGTGCAAAGGTGCATGAGCATGTGCAAGAATGTATAGGCATGTGCAAGGGTCTATGAGCATGTGCGGTTCTCGATGCTGTGGGTGCTGGCTGGCCATGCAAACAGCTGCTTATGTTGAGCTTTTTGCTGCTACTTCTTCCCTGTCCAAACCTCAACTGCTCTTGTGAAGAGCTGCATACTTGGGTCTATGAAATCTAATGTCAGGGAGTGTGAGCCTTGGGACACATGCAGGCATATCCACTGCGCACAAGCCTAAGTCGCTGTGCTGGAGATGCGCCAAGGCACTCCTCCACATGACCATTTGCCCTTACAACTATGGTTGAGCACCTCAATTGCTGTACTCTGCCTACAGCTGACTACAAGTGTCACGGGAAATCGCGTTTGCACAAGGGTGGCTGGTCAAGTGCAGAGTCATGCCACATGACAGTGACTGCAGTCATAGGTCCATGTTTCAAAAACATGTCGTTCATGACACTACCCAATATGGTGGCCCTCAGCTGGAACAGTGAAATCAACTGCTAGATTGGTTCACGGAAACTTGATTGTTACATACCTGTATGGAAAGTTTGTGGGTACCCCCTGGGGCATGGGGCCCGCAGCTGACTTTAGAGTTCCATGGGGCAGAGTAGATGGGGGTGGTNTATGCCCTACTTGCATAGACTGCCTACAGCTCAGATCCTCCTCAAAAGCCTCGGGCGCATTTGTCCCATCCATGCAGCAGCGCACAGGCTGTCCCTCTAGTCGGGTGGCTTCAGTTTGGCAGAAGCAGCACCTGGTCATAACAGTCAGGTGCCAAAGCATGTCAGCGACCCTGGGTGCAAATGAGCCGGGTAGCCGTAAAACAGTGCAAAAGTGAACGTGCAAATGTTATTATGAGGCATGGAGTTTTGTGTGGCTAAGCGTGTGGAGCATGTCTGTGCGTCTGTGTCACGATAAGCCAAGTCATAGACAAGTGATGGGTCACCTTACAGGACAAAGCTGTACCTTGTATGTCTAGCATAGACTTCTTTCCTGATGGTGGACATGGCAACACAGATGCCTTGCAGGCGAACAGGGTGATGGCCGGGATCCTTTCTGAACAGCATATGAAGGTCAGCAGGACTCAGAGGCGGGAGTGGCACCTGTACACACGTCACTTTAAGCCCAATCTGGATACTCTTTTTTACAGAACGTCCATGGTAAGCATTGTTGTAGCACATGGCACAGCTGCCTTGTCGGTAAGTGATGTGANCAGAGCAACATGATCCTGCACAGCACATATCGCATCTAGCCACTCAGCTTCACAATCTGTCAGCTGACACCGCTGGGCATTGCAGTCAGCATGGCCACNCCATAGACACATTTGCGAGGACTGCACTCCCTCTTTACTTACCCCAAAGCATGTGCTTTGCACTTGTGAGCTGCATGACAATGTCAAAGCCAACTTGTCTACAATTTTGGCTACGACAGCTCCAAGCCACTCAAACCGTAGCAGATACTGCTACTATAAACACACCGGTCGTTTGTAACACTCTTCAAGTTAGCTTCAAGGAGGAAACGGAAACAGTGCAATTCGATAGCAATACCAGAAGATCAGCACAAGCGTCACAACCCTACAATCAATCAAATAATTTGATTGACGCATATGCAAAACAAGCATGAATGTGGCGGGCCTGCAGCTTTTATGTGAACGAATGGCCTTCAGCAGCTACTAGGTCCCAAATATGACCTGCACTTGCTGCTACTTGCTCTGCTTTGGAGGTGGTGTCCCCTCCATCTTGCAGGCATACTCATCTCCACAATCCAGCTCACCCCACCGTGACTCAACAAACTTGCAATTGAAATTTCGTTTGCCAATACTCTTGTTTACTGAGTTGTGAACTCTGCACATCCATTGCTGTANGTCACTGCCCCGTTGATAGAAGCAGCGTGCTGTGTCAGTCTCATGGCATAGCAGGAACGCAAGGATGGNCTGCAGCAAGCCTGTGAGCCTACCTGAACCTGCTGCAGAGTGTCCCTCCTCTTCTCGTCTAGCAGCTCCACCAATTCACNACAGAACCAATCATTCTGTTGCCTGCTGCTATGTGAAGCCAGCGATGTTTGGACTGACACCATTGGACAACTTTGCAACAGCAAGATCCTTGCCTGGAATGGTGATACCAGATTCTGCCAGGTCAGTGGCGATGCAGATCAGGCGCTTCTTTGCGTTCTTGGGAAATCTGCTGAGGTCATGGAAGCCAGTTACTTTCTGCTGCTCATCCTCATTCAAGTCCGCATACAGTCCAAGCACTTCGCATTTGGAGTCGTGGGCCAGGGCCTTCCTGACAGCTTGCACAACTTGCCATGTCTGTGCCCATGGGGCGCCAAGTCAGCAGGATAGCACAATAGACCCTAGACCCTGGCAATGCCTGTACCTAAGCAGTGCGTGTGTCTTGCTTAAGCTGTGCTGCACACAAACAATGATAACCTTGCCTTTGTCTGCATGCCTACTTTGCCATGTCAGTATGCAAGTGACCCCCTACCTTTCACGACTCCTGCAGCAAGGTAGTGAGCCATGCTCCTCTCCAGCCTGCTGAGTCCATACAGCTGGGCAAGCAGCTGCAAAGGGCCCTTCAGGGCAGTAGGGGCTTCTTGAGCCTCTGTCAAGAAGGTCTGATAGGCATGCCTCTCAATGTGGGCCCACCCCAGAGCCACCACCTCGTCCAGATCTGCTTCAAAGGCTTCAGTCCCTGCTGTGGCAGATCTGCCTGCTTAGGTACGCCACTGCAACATTTCAAGTGAAGTTATGTTGTAACAGTCAGTCGGTGCGCATTAACACTTTTGGGCTCTGTTGCAAGTCACTGCTCGGTTTCTCGTGCCACTTCTAAATATGCCGCCCCAGCAATCTGCCTGACACCCATATGTTNCTGCCCTGTACATTTGCCCAACACAAGCTGGCAATGCTTTGGCCTGGTGAATGCACATGACACACAANTAGTGCTATGCACTATGCTCAATTGTACCCAGAAAACAATCAATTCTGACGACGACCACTCGTTCCCTGTACCCTCTGGTGAATATGACCTGTACCTCCATTGGCAGCTCCCGGGCCCATGCATGCGTTGACCTGTCGGGCATTCATTTGAATGTACTATAGCTCAGAGAGCTCATTGCCAGGCAATGCTGCACCTCAAAACAAGATCATCTGTCGTAATGGCACGANTTGCGTGCACAGCCTCTCAGCACAGCTCAAACAGACAGATGGCCAAACAGCAATCTGTGGTCCAGAGCAGCAGCTGTGCTGGTGATTGCTTGTTGGCATCGAGGCAGTACAGTGTGAGCACCAGCCCCCACAGCCATGACTACACATCAAGGAACAGCAGCAGCAGGCATGCAGGTGTCAAAGTAGATGACCTTTCTATTTGAGCACATACAAAAACTTGTTGATCTTGCAGGACACCTGGACAGCAGCCTGGACAAGACACAGCTGTATGATGCACACATACTGAAGGATGTCCTCCGCACCCAGGCTTCATACATGGCATGTGTATCCGCTGTGGCGAATTTGTAGCTGCAAGCAATAATGCTGGCATACCCCTGAGGTACGTAGTGCGTGCTGTATGCTGCAGCCTCACTCTTGCCATCATCATGGGGTGCATCTGCAGGTACCTGCATCTTGGCATGCAAATCAGTGCACAAGAAGCAGAGCGAATCAGGTAAGGCATGTAACAAACAGGTTCGTGCATATATGTCAGTAGATACATAAACATACACACCATACATCCTATTATGTATATCACAATATCCTCATTCTGTTTGCAAGTGAGCAACCACACTACAGACTGCAGGACGCACAGTGCATCAGCATTGCTTGTGGGAGCAGCATGCTCTGCCAATCACTGAACCTCCAGTGAACAATCCTGTGCTATGTTGCTTGCTGCATGTCCTCTGCAGAAACTCAAGAATTCTTTGATTGTGAATGTGCAGGAATCAGCATTTACAGCACCTGTTTTCAGTCAAAAAGCTATTGCTTGTGTTGGACCTTGACCACACCCTGCTAAGCTCGACGCNGCCTGCCGGTCTGCAAAGCAAGGTGGTCACCTGGTCCGCCCAGTTGTATGTGTCACGACTTGTGTCGCATCGATAACATCAGCTGTGCCTGTCTCGTTCAACATTGTTTGCATACAAGTGAAGGATTTTGAAATAGGCAANTCATGCCCATCAATGCTGTTGGGCTGCTCCATTCAGGTGGCGGAGGGCTCTTGGAGCATGAGGAGGCCTGCTGCTTGCTGGCCTGGGTGTGTGAAGGGTTGCGGAGACAAACAGCACATCTGCTGATGCACAATTATGAAAGTCTTCCTTGCGGGCTGCCAGATGTAGAAGATTCATCCAGTTATACGATGAGTGCATGCTGCTCAAATGAGGACACTTCTTGATGAAGTGTTCAGGGACAGTAAAGGCAGTAACAAGGTGCTCACAGTCAACAGAAGTACACCCACCATCTACCATTCCTGCTTTTCTTAAGCGTTTTCNGGCTGCAAACAGCACTGTTGCTACATCATTGACAGTCTGCCCTTTTGAGTGGGGTGCTCTGACTGTCATATGAGCCTAGGTGGGTCAAGCCAGTTGACTGCTATGATTGGTGCTGATCATTGCCTCTGAGCACTGCAAAACCCGAGTCCCTGGGTGCAGCAGACATCTTTATCGATGTCAGTAAGGATGTTGGCATGGCTGTCCAGACAGACAGCAGGAAGCTGAGCGGGCTTGAAGGGCGCATGATGCANGCCCAGCATGCTGTTACCCTGCATTGCCAGCATACAATACAAACGTACTGAGTGACTGCGGGATGAAAGCACATATTGGCTGCAAGACTTCTCCTCTGCAAAGCAACAATGTCGGTGCATATCATGCAGCATAGAATCAGCCAAGGTCTCAGACTACACCAAATGCCACAGAGCATTCTTTAGTGTTTGTGGATGGATGTTGCACCTCAGAGCTGCATGGATCACCTGGTTGCCTGATGGTGGTGCAAGGATCAGATAAAAGGTGTCTAAGGCTGACATCAGGTTGGCGGTGCGCTGCCGTGGGAGGGGCTTGTGCATGCTGGCATTTGTCTGAAATAATTCAGGCAGGCTGCTGAGGTGGCCCATTTCCCTGTAGCCAACNCTTGACAAACACTGTCATTGTCATTGTCAGCCAGATGTTGCATGCCCAAGTCTGACTGCTTCCTGAAGCAGGTACTGACCCCCAGCTGCGGTTTGCTGACAGTAACGGGCGACTCCAGCATCTCATGCATGAGTGCGTGGACTGGCCTCTTCACACTCATGGGCGTTTGGTGAGTTGTGATCGCTGCACTCTGCCTAAGCTCTTGTGCTGTCTCATCTTCCNATGCTGTGCATGCAGGGTCAGAGCTGCTGAGGCTGATGACAGGGTGAGTGCATGAGGTAGGCTACATGCAGCCAAGCTGTGTGCTGAGGCTGACCTAAGTCCTCAAGCTGAGACTACGATGGTGGTTGTAGGTGCTGCCTGCCTGCTGCAGGATGTGAATCAGCTTCAACCCGGTCTAAAAATGTTGACAGAAATTCAAGCTGTCATATGCGCCTCTGCACATCCAGGATTGCTGTAAGAACAGATTGAGACACAGTAATCAAACCCGCACGGTTATGGCCAGGAGGTGAAAGGTGTGCAGGCTAAGATTCAGGCGAAATGTGTAGNATCGTTAGTGACACCTTTGCAAAACTCATTACCAGACGAAATTTCTGGCCAGGAGAGCAGCAGTGGTGCAGACGAGAGATCGACCTATGCGCCACATACAACCGCATGCTTCGTGAAAACCTGGTACATCTCAAAATGCAGTGGGAAAGCATGCAGAAGTCTGGGCAACGCTCCATAGCAGGCCTATGGTAGGCCGCATTGCAAATNGCTGCAGAGGCGTTGTTAGGTGCACAGCGGTGTTCGCAGTCGTTTGCTGTTGCACAGTGAAGCAGGCGCATTGTGGTGCTGAAGTCCAGTCCGTCCTGCAGGTCACCAGTGTCCGACCTCGTACTGTAACTTATTCTCCAACTGCCTGTCTTTCCAAGGTTTGAAGAATTGGCTGTACACAAACTCACAGGTTTTGCAGCTTGGTTGCCACATGCTGTAAGGCTGAGAACTCACCGATAGATGACGCCTTTCTGATCACGTGGCTGCCTGAGAACACCTCCATTGCCAGGGGCTGCAGTTGAAGTGAGGAACTGCTNAATATTCCGCATTTCGAACGACACACTGCAATCGGCAGAGTTCAAAAAGAAGCGACATCTGTTGTGCTGGACAGCATTCTCTATGCTTGCAATATACAGTTGACCGATTCAACAGACGCACACANTGTGGGTTTGCAGCTGCTAGCAGCACTGCAACACGCAAACACACTGACACGCACATTGGATGCAGTGTACAGGCAGCAGTGGTATGGTGACTGCGCATCTGCTGTGTTCTGCCCTTTCTGTCAGGCCAGGTCTGCGTTGTTTCCAGAGAGGTCCACATTAGGCCACTTAGGGATCGCAACAACGTGTGCCACAGCTCAAACGGTGATTCTGCCAGATGTACTATACAACCCTCATGGCTGCACAGCCATGTAACTTGTCTTATGCTGGCATGATGTTGCAGCTTGTGCACATGACCTACAGCAGCGGGGTGTCCATTGATGTCTGTCAGAACATTGGCATTCTTGTTGTCAACAATACCAACTGACATACCATCCCAGGATTGTACATAGCCTGATCTCAAACTGTACAAGGTGCTGCACAACTATATCCATCCATGCAGCGAGCCGACTGTCTGCACTTCTGTATGAGACTGTCATCCTGAAGGCTTCATTCGCTCAGACTGCTATACATGCACTGCTGGCTCTGCACCGTCACCTTTGCTACGGAACGTTCTGCAACTAAAACCAATTTGAGGTGTCGTCAAGCCATGTGTACCTGGCTAAACTGACATGGTATTGCATACAGGCTGAGCAAGAAGGCGACTTTGGTGAAGGCACACAGACTGTGGATTTGCTTCCTGAGGGAGCCTGTTGCCCTGTTACAGACGACAACAAGCAGCTCTATGTTGACCTGTACATGCAGCATCTGCTGGACAACTCAATTGCTCCCCAGTTTGATGCCTTCCAGCGCGGCTTCAACAAGGTAAGGTTGCAAGAATCGCACATGAAGGGCTGTTTGGAACACAGCTCTTTCCATGTATGCTGACCTACATCTGAAAGCTTTTGGACCCCTAGCAACGCACAACAAGACTGTGCGCTCAGAGCAACTTGGCTGATTTGGCTACTGACCTCTGGCACCCCAAAGGGGTCTCACCGGAAGACATGAGCAGAAACGTGTATGCCAGCATGAGCAGAAACATGTATGCCAGCATATGCAGATTCACAGAGACTTACCATGTTGACCATGACTGTCTAGACACCCCAGTCCCAACATTCTGACTCACATCTCATTCACACGGGTTGTGCTTCTATTTGCACTCAATTGATCTCTGAGTGAGAGTTGCATTGTAGCCTTGGACATTCCCAACCGGAGCTGTACAGCTTGAAGTATTTGAGATGCCCTCTGGAAGCTTTGATGACGCAACAGTCACAAGTTGTGCCATGGTTGCAACTGTATAGCTTGGAGTGAGTAAAGGTTCCTCATAATGTCCGNAATCAGCTCCACCCATGCCTGCTGTGCAGCTATGTGGATCCTCATAAGACTGTTGATTTTGTTGTTTTGGTGGTTGGCCCTGCTTAGTGAACAGCGCAAGTTAGCTTCTGCAGCGCCGCTTTGCATGACACTACAATCTGATGCCAACGTCAGCAGTCGTGATACAACTGCGAGCGATCTTACCGTATGGGAGGCGTTTCCACGACCGAGGCTTGATCGCAAGCCTGGACGCATGTCGGACTGATCGGACTATGAGACAGGCTGTGCCTACAAAGCGTTCGACCTCCAAATGTTGTTTGCTGATCATGACTGCAATGCAGCAAAGTCTTGCCTCTGCGGACCCTGTTCCGAGGCCCTCACATGCCAAGACCGTGCGTCAGCAGGGGTTTCTCTTGATCGAAGTCGTTTTACCTCGTTGTATGAGAAGCGCATCCGTCAACTCCTGCCAAGCTGTGTGGGCTCACGAAAGTGTGCTGTCCCCTGGTGCGACGAAGTCCATCACAGAGGCGTGCTCAGCTTTGCTGTAATGTTGTTTAGGTCACTGATCACTCACAAACCGCTTTCCGCCAGCTTCGGCAATGTACGATAGGTTTAAGCACCTCCGCGAGCACAAGAGGAGTCATCAGCAGTAGCCACTGATGTCCGTGCACTTCAGCGACAAAGGCTGTCATACAATGCCGCTCAATTTGCCTGTGAGACCGTCTGCACACTGAAGCAGCGACTGTTGTCTCGATTGTCCCGAAAACATACCTGCGATGAAGCGTTCACTGTTCACAATCTGAAGATGCCATTGCAGTGAAGACCCTATGCATGCAAATCGAGCTGACAGAGGCACCTCAACTTGTCCTTGCCCTCATGAGGCTGACTAGCCCATAGAGTGCCTCCTTGCCTTGGCTATCAGACAGGCCAAATTCAACAGTTCAGGCGGCAGTTGTTAATGTGTGTTATGAAAGTACTGATGACTAAATCTGCACATATGTGTTGCAGGCATGCGCACCAGAGGATTGACATGGCAGCACAGGAGCTTAGTGACCAATGTTGCAGCAGACGGTCTCCACGTGGTGCGTAAGTATTCAACATGTTTTACTTCACAGCTAACCTATGCATCAATGTCTGCTAAAAACCATGCATGCTCCTCACCTCTTCTGCATACTGCTGTGCATGTACTGCATGCACACAGTAGTCACAGCAGAATAGCTTGCTGGTCGTGACTTTAGGTGCAGGTGGCAAGTGTCGAGCTACACCAGGCAAACCTCACTGNGGTTGTTGCCAAGCAGGTAATGACAGGGTACAGCGCTGCTGGCGCCAGCCGGCTAGCTTGGCTGCACCGACCAATATGCAGAAGGCTGTAGTGAAGCAGCTGCAGCTATGTATAGGCGCCGGTAGACTTTGAGGTTCATGGTATACATAATGCCTGTGTTTCCCTTGTAACAAAAATGGATAGCTTGCTGCAACTCAGCTCAAAGTGTAAAGCCTAGTTGGCTGCACCAAGTACTCTCTGTGAAACTTGCATGACATTTTGCCCAAACAGACTGCTCCGGCTCAGGCACCTACGCTGCTGCATTAGGCAGGATATTGCACTCCACTATCGTCCACTATCTGTTCTCCGTGGCAGCTGTGTCATTCGGGTTGAGCACGCCATTCCTCCGCTGATCTCCCTGTCTCATTCCACTAGAATTCAAGGCCATATGCCACCACAAGGACTAATTCGCACGAGATGCGCAACTCTAGGCAGAGGGCCCAGCATTATTAGAAGTGGTGTTCGACTGTGAGGTGTCCAACAGTATGCAACCGGTCTCAGGCCAAGCAGTATGCATCTCATGGTTGCTGAAGGCTAAGAGAGTCGTCCACTCCAACGAAGAGAAAAATTCACAAAAAATACATAATATGATGCACTATCGCCAAACTCTCACCTGTTGTCAAAATCTGATCTTGGTATGTTCACTGGCGTAACAACACCCAACCTGGTCAAATCCATAAAGGACAGAATGAGCCTATCTTTGGCTGGATTGTGTGCACTTTGCCCACACTTGAGGTGCTCATTCCTTTGTACATCTCTATGCATATGTTACTGCATTGATTCAAACCAGATTGCCATTTTCTGAGACACATCCAGTCCCTCAGTGAAGTAGTCCTCAAAATCCCAAGAAAGTGGCTTCCAGTTATGCCGAATGGCATATTTCCTAGCCTGCCTGGCTTGAAAGTTTAATACTCTTTTGAAAGGTCTCTGCACTGAATTGGGTGCAAACTTCAGTGGCTGCATGCTAGGATACTGATGTGGCTGTACCTCATCTGTTTGAGGTAGCCATCGCCCCAGCCACCAATGTGCAGCAGATCCTCCCCTCGTTTCAAGCAGATCTTCCCAGTTCGTGCCACCTCGCTCATCCCAAACTTATTCAACGCCCTCTGCAATGCTGTTGTCTGCAAGACTCATACTATCATCACTCGTGTCATACTGTTTGTACACTATGTGGTAAGTACAATTCACAGAGGGCTACTGTGCATGCAAGAGTCGGCAGTCTCTACCCAGTGTCACCAGGNAGTCACAAAAGGCTCCTTTGGCAGTGTGAATTTGGGCATAAATGGGTTGCTGCAATCTACAATCGAACAACGGGAAAATCAGGGTGTCCTTCCTGCTATGTACGGCAACTGCAGGGCATGCCCAAAATGCGGCACCCTGTTCTGACAGACAGCAAGCATCCAATAAGCAGCACTGGGACTGGCAAAGTGAATGCCAAGGCAGGCTTTGACCCCGCCAGATCACTTGCAGAAGTGCCAAAAACGCTCACTGGATTTGCATGAACTGCCCCCAAAGTCAGCCTCACAGATTTCAAGCAGCAGTGTACAGCATGTACGATGGCCGTGGCTGCCCATGCTGCTCTGGTCACAAAGCATGCATCTGCAACTCGCTGCAGTCCTTGGCTCCTATGGTAGCTGCTGAGTGGGACTACGCCAGAAATGAGGGCACGCCCAGCGACATCACAGCCTCCTCCAATAAGTGTGTATGGTGGTGCAAGCAAAGCTGCAGGTGACCATATACCGCCACTCCTAGCACAACCAGTTGTTGCAACACCTGCTTGTGACCTAGCCAGTGCTAACCAGTATCTGCTTGCTCGTGCGTAGCGTGCACTGCCTACAGCATCAAGTCAGGCATGCCAAAGTCATATTCAAGGTGCTTGCTCGGTTGTAGTCTGTCACTTGTCTCAGTTGACATTGTCTTGCGATGGCGTAGAAGGCAGCTGTCACACATTGAACAGCTTTGATTGAGCTGCCAAGCAAAGCAACCTACCTGCAGGAAAATGTTGCCTTGCTGGGAGCTGGAGCGCTGCACATGATCCGAAAATGCCACTACATGCAAAGTCATTTGATGTTCTGCCTCAGCTGGTTACATCCTGCAGGCCTGCTGCAGTTGATATGAAGCAACAGGCACGCCATAAGTGCCTGATCCTCAACCCTTCTGCTCAACTTGGAAATCAGTCCTTTGATTGCCAGCCCGATATGTGCTGTCGAGGTCTTGTGCCTGTGACCCATGGAACAGCAAGCACATTCAAGCAGCCGTGCGCTGTCTGAGCTGCTACCAAAGCAGCAGGCGATGCCGATTACACCCATGATGACCATGTGTTACTACTGCATGCAGGGTCTACAATACACAGCAGTGTCGCCGGTGCATCTTCTGTTGATGACACCGAGTCTTTTGAGCTGACCATTCCAGTACGTACTGTATGCGTGCTACTCTGACCAGCTGTGGACATCATGTCTATGCATTCTCATTTGTTGACATTTTGTCAAGCGTAGCANGTTTTGTGACAACAGGTGCTGTATGTACAAAGAGGTGTTGTGCTTTGTACCAATTTACACATCTAGATCTCGTTGACATGATTCCATGGCCAAAACAGGGTTCTTCGCAGCTTATGTTGCCTGATTCAAGCATGATGGGCAAGTGCAGCTGTTCCTACTTGCTTGTGTCTGCTGTGCAGGCACCAGCTGTTTGTAGACATGGTGCGCAAGCAGCAGCAGTCAGGTGATGCAAAAGTGGAGCGAGATGCGCAGCAGGAAGTTGCAAATGGACACCTGGTGAAGCGCGCAAAGCCTGCCCAGATGCCTGTATACCATGGCCACCTGTCTGCCAGTGATTGCACTTNTTGCAGAGGCACTGCAGCTTTAAGCGCAAACCCCTCTACTGAAGGCTGCTGTTGTGCCATAAAGCTACAGCTGTTGGCTGTCAAAGTCGACAAGGTGCACTTTGTCATCTGGCTGTCATGAGAAAAGTTGCCTCACGCAGCAGAGCACCATAGATTACAATTGAACATCACCAGCAGGTGATTTGCCCAGATTCAGCAGACATCGAAAAACAGGAGCAGGAGCTTCTATAGTGTGTATTTCGCGTTCTGTTGGGACACCCTGCATCAGAAAACTGACATGAGCAGCTGCAACACAAACCTTATTGCACTGTTCAGATCCTAGGTGATGACAGCTTGTGAACCGGCACATCACTCGATCACATTATGTAGCCGAGGTGCAGCCAACAGCCCTTCAGCAAACTGGGTTGCAAATGTCACAGATGTTGTTGCTAGGCAACGTAGCCACAGCATAGGCAACAACAGTAATCTGCAAGATGGAACCCTGGTAAAAGCAGGCAGTACTAAGCTTGGCAGTCCATCTGCCACTGGCACCACAATAGGCAACAATGTGACCATCGGACACAATGCTACCCTTCGTGCATGCACCATTGCAGATGCAAGCCTGATAGGCATGGACGCTACAATCCTAGAAGGCGCGCAGGTACACTGTGTATGCTATCCACGGAAGCATAGCAAACCGCATCTTGTGCAGTGCATGCTATGAAACGTTGCTGTGTGATGCATGTACAGCTGCATGTACAAATGCTGCAAGCTGGTCTGCACTCCCAAACTGAATTGTGACTAATGCAACCTCATCGCAAACGAGAGGGGTGTAGCCGTGACAAACTCAACAGTAAACCTGATGAAGCCCAGTGCATTTAGTCTGAATTCAATGGTTGTGCTGAGCTTTGAAGTGGCTGAGAGTACCCACTGTTATGCCTGAGCTGCAAGGATCTGTGATCGATATCGCCACAACAGTCTTACTTCATTCAGGTGCAAAGTGGGTCCCTAGTAGCTGCTGGCGCTGTTGTGCAGCCAAACACAGTAGTTGATGCTGGACAGGTGTGGGGCGGCAATCCTGCCAGATACATCAGGGATCTGAAGCAAAATGAGAAAGACTTCATGCACAAGTCAGCTGAAACATACTGTGCACTAGGAGCAGACCACTTTAAGGCTACCAAAGATGGGCCTGCAGGCTTTACTGGCTTGTAGCACAACCAGCCAGCCAGAAGCTGCTTGGTGGGACCATTCCCTGAACGATTTTGCCGTGGCAGCAGCTAAACATCAGTCATCAGACTGTATGCTCTGAAGGCTGCTCACAGCCCTCTGTGTGTCAAGCACTTGGTGTCATCTGCCATTTGCTATCTTGATGCGACTTCACAGTCAATCAGAGCCACATGCTCCCTGCGCAATTGGCTCCAGTGCTAGAGAATGACGTGTGTGCAAAGTCCTGCAGAACAGCCTGTACGTACAGTGTGTATATCGCAGGCTTACTGACCTGTCCTGTAATTCCTGAAGGCGTTCAAGGCAGTAAGTGAGAAAAGTAGGGGAGAAAGTGGTAGGCATATGTTACTGTGAGGTACGTGCATATTTGACATGCGATCTTAGACGAGCAGCGGTCAGCCAGCAACGAGTCCAGCAAGGCGATGACTGACCTGCCTGTCCACCTGTGTGGAAGCACCGTTTGTAGTCACTTGCATCCTCCTTAGATACCTTTGTGCTTTGGTGCAAACTCTGTCCAGCTAGCCTTACTGTGACGCAAATTTTGAAATTGTATGACAGCTCGGTTGAAGCGCGTATGAGTCACTGCTTGGTGCAAGATTGTTGAACGGTTACGACATTGCAAACACTGTCCAACGTCGGTTGTAGTCCCATGTATGGGACACAGCTGTGTGNACAAGTGTTTGATGCTGTGCACACAGTATTGTGTTTGCTGCTTTAATCAACGGTCTACAGGTTGCTGTGAGCAGGGCTGACAAGCCTGGTGAGGGATTGCGCATCAGCAGCACCAGCCGCTATGCTTATGACGGTAGGCAAGATCGACCCCCAGAAGTACCGGAGGGCAGCAGCGTAGAGTTTGAAGTGGAGCTGATCAGTTTTGAGAAGCACAGCACGCCATGCAGTACCCCAAATGCCAGGCTGAGTCACATCCAGAGCAGCACAGCACGCTCTAGCAGGGCACGCTGGACGATACCTCTGAACTCGAAGGCATCCCCATTTTCAGCCCGAGGGGATGTCCCATCTGCAAAGCTATCACCTCCCAAGCCGGCACTCTGCAGGTGGGCATCCTCCAGACTGGCTGCAGCAGCGTCCATAGAGCTGAGAGTTGAGGCCTCTGCCAGCATCTCAGGAGGCAGGGCATCATGGAAGCCCAGATTCTCCAACAGCTGCCTGCAACACATCACATGCACCCATGTCCAGCAGGGTTCTAGGCTAGTGGTGTGAATTAGCTGCATAGGCTTTGGCAGCAACATCATGGAAGCCCAGACTCTCCAACAGCTGCCTGCCGCATGTGATGGGCACCAATGTTCAGCAGGGTTATATGCTGCTGAGTTGCTCAGATAGGATGATTGCAACGAGCTAAAATATTGGGCACCGTCGCTGAATAAAGGACAAACTGATTGGAAAATCAGCATTGTGAATGAGCTTTCGGGCTGTGGCAACAACAGCATTACTGACGGAGCTGAGGGTGTTTGGCGACCATGTCTGGTACTAGGAGCATTTCGAAAATTCAAGCTGTTCAATATTGCCTGCGACATCGGCACCACCTCTTTTTGGGCAATACTATGAATTTGGTTAATCAACGGGGCACCAGCAGATTTCAGCAAGCAAATATTAGATAGCTCTGCTGGCACCCCTGGTGATGGCTTAGCATGAACCTCATCAGACCATTGCGATTGGAAGGTAGCGTCGTTGGGCGCTGGTGAAAACAGCTTTGACAAGACAAGACACAAATGCCTCTGGCAGTGGCAGTACTCACAGTGGGCAGGTCAAGTGAGAGGTATATGTCATGATGCCCTGTGTCCTCTGAGGACTGCCAGCACTTGCAGAAACCGCGCATGGTGGCACGCTGGGTGCTGAGAGTCGCTGACAGCAGACTCGGACACAGTCAAGGCGCAGTTTCTCCAACAGTCGCCTCCGGCATAAGCTGTGGGCTGACAAACAGCACTGCTTTTGGCTGANCATCAGCAGCCTCAGCTGGTATGCCTTTGGCAGCAGGCAAAAAGGACCCCAGAAAAGCCAGAGGGCAGTGGCGCAGAGTTTGGAGTGGAGCTATTTAGATCTGAGAAGCAGCCTTACTGGGAGAGGGCACGCCTGATGCCATAACCAGCATGCTGGCGAGCGCTGCAATGTGTGTGTACACGGCCTTACAGCTTTCTGATACATGACAATGCTGCACACAGCCTGTCTCTTGGTCTGCAATGGTGTGCAACCAGCATTGCCAGCCAAGATTGGCCAGGCAGGCATACATCCTCATCTGTAGACGTCTTCAGTGCTTCAGCACAGTTCTGCTGCCACTGTACTATGCATCAGCATCCAACGACACCTCATGCCTTGTGCCCTTGTGCAGCCATGCAGTGGCAGCATTGTTTCAATTTCTGGCGTTTGTGCCCAAGCTGGCCTTGCACACGATACTTGCTAGGATTTGCCATTGTTTGCGCAGCCCGCAAACGACATGCTACTGCCTTTTGAGATACAGCCCAGCTACTTACTGTGTCTGTGAATGGCTGTTTCTGCAGTTTGTGTTGACAACATGCTATGCATTCGCTGAGACAGTGGGGTACAAACTTACGTGACAATGAAGATGGCCAGACTGATGGTGAGACAACAGCTTCGTCACTACAAGATTGCAGTGAGACAATGAGCATGTAACCCGTCTCAAGAAAGATCTCTGCCAGGCTGGTTTTGAGCCATTGGCTGTCCTTATGCTCCATCCCATCTGGCATATGCTGGGAAGGCCTATCATGCGAGTAGGTCTAGCACAGCTTGCTTATCACCGATGCAGAAACTGGCACTTTTGACATCCTCATTCAGCTGTTGGGCACATATCATGACATCATACGCCTTGTGATCAGTGTACAGCACAGCTCACTCACTCTGGTCCCACTACTGCAAGCTGCAGAGCTCACGGCCATGCAGGTGGGTTTGCCGGCAACTGAGTGGAACAGCATGGGAGGGTTGTTATTCAGCACACACCAGTCACGATTTTGCCCTCCACCATGGTCAGTAAATTTGAAGGGTAAATCTGACCATTGGCGCAGGTGGAACTGCAAACACCAATACAGGCGATTGAGCTGAAGGGCCTGCTAGGCCTGCTGCCCAGCACATGCCAGGCAACCCTTTCTGCATGTACTGACCAGCACTGTGATTGGTATCCCTGATCGCTGCTACAGGTGGAAGTGCAGACAGAGGCACAGGCAACTGAGCTGAAGGGTATGCTGGGACTGGCTTTACAGCTGGAGATCCTGCAGCATCCCCAGCCCGGGGTACCCCCTCTGCACCTGCCCACCCCTGCAGCCTTCACCAGCATGGTGCCTGAACTCATGCAGCTGGCTCACAAGTAAGCTGCTTGACCAAGAAAGCCGTGCAGTGCCGGCCCCACCATAATGGTGGTTTGCAGGACACACCTGGAAATGATTGTACACAGCTCTCATCAGCATGGTGCCTCATCTGAAGTTGGCTGGCACAAGCAGTGCAGGCATAAGCAATGTTGCAGGTTGCACCACGTGACTGGGTTGTGTTACAGTGAGCAAGGCCCCTTGTGGAAGCCAGTACCCCTAGGACAAAGCCAGCAATCCCAGAGATGTTCAGTTGTTCGAGGCAGTCTGGCCTTGTGAGCACGTGCCGTCGCCATTTCTTTAGGCGTCATTGCCTCATGCTGACCATACAGCAGAGGCACAGTTGCAAGCAGCTACATGCTGACTTACTGAATGAGANTTTGTTTCTGTGGTCAGCAAAGCTTGCAGATACAATGCTACATTTTGCAACATACATTGCTAGTCTTCAGCTCAAGTGTCAGAACATCTTCGTTTGCTGATGAAACCGTCTTGTTCTGTGGCTCTTAGCTTTCACGATAACGCTGAATAGAATGGCTGATGCAGGTTGAAGTCATCGACTGTGTCTCGGACTACCTGGCCACACTGAAGGAGGTCTTTGACTTCCCCACGCTGCAGAAGTTTGTGGCCCGCAAGGACTTTACCTTCTGCTTCGATGCCATGAACGCTGTCACAGGGGCGTATGCTGCCCCCATATTTGTTAATGAGCTGGGCGCTGACAAGAGTGTTGTCAAGTAAGAGTGTGCTATGGCTGAAGTTATTCGCTGATTCCACATTCTGTGTATGCTGCCCCCATCTTTGTCAATTAGCTGGGCGTTGACAAGAGTGTGGTCAAGTAAGATCGTGTTGTTGCTGGAGTTGTTTACTGAATTGACACTCTGTGTATGCTGGCATGTGTGTGACCGTCAGCTGAAAGTTGGTCAGTCCCATTGACCATGAATCNCCAATGGAGGGGCTGTGGCTGCAGCCGCATGCGACACCAACGCACATACATAACAGGCAGCCATCGTACGTCTATTGAAGAGCGCCTAGCATGCTGCCATTGAAGCTAAGCCTCTAGAGTAGCTGCCACAACAACTGCCATTGAACGTTGTCACAGGCCGATTCCTGGTGCAGTGTTGCTGAGGTCTGGACAGTAGCCTGCCTGTGTTGCAGAGCGCAGCTGCCGCTCCTCTGCAGACACACACAGCCTGCCACCTGTGGTTTCAGAGCAAAACGCTAATCAGCGATTAGTTTTGGCCTTCGTGCAGCCACCCTTTGCCAGCAGACGATTTTGGCGCACTGCGTCCGTTGGAAGCACATGTGCAACATTTGATCGCTGCCACAGAAGTGTCGGACCATGCACGCAGGCGAAATCCACGCAGCAACGCGTGTACGGCTGGGTGCCGTGAACGCAGTGCAGAACAGGCGTTCCTGCAGGCACAAGCAGCTCGTCCATACATGTCGCAGAGGGCGCACAGAGCTGGGCTTCGTGACAAGGGCATGTTCTCTACGTGAAGGCCCGACAGCAGGAGGGTTAGGAGGTACAACAGGACTTCTGCACCAGCTAAGCCTGAGCAAACGCAACACGGACTTTTTGGCAAACCGCTAAAGTAGTATGATAATCCAGGAGCGTACCATATGCACAAAGTAAGCGGCGCCAGAACAAGCCGAGCACGTACAACCTCGATCTTCTGCTGCAAGTCAGNGCAAATCAGCCATACTCATCTCAAGCAGACTTGTGTTACTCTGAACAAATCTGTGCATGGGTACTTTTTGGAAAAACAGGTTCATGTGTGTCATAAGGTGTCTCCCACACAAAAATTTGTGCACACGCAGGAGATGTGTCGGTGGAGCTGCCACTCAGAGGGTGAGATGAGCATGGCAGAGGCTCTGAGTGCTCTCTTCAGTCCTAGCATGGCCTCAGATCTCCCTGCTGATTGGTGGGCAATTGAACACATCACAAAGAAAGGTGCAGTAAATGCGGCACAGGATGTCCTGGAGCATTTCACTTTTAGTTTAGTCATGGATCCTGTGATGTGTGCATGCAGGGCAAAGCCTTGGCAACAAGACCTGGCAGGCTGTGCTGCGTCATCAACAGCACACTGCAAGCATTGCAACTTGCTCCTGTTTTATTTGTTTAAAGGTTGCAGTAACAGCAACAGAACCTGTATGCAAGTTCATCATGCGGTGCATGCATAAGCTGTCAGTTCAGGTACCTGACTCCACATGCTTGTGCAGGGGAACCAGCAGTAGCTGCACAGCCATGGCCACCAGCTGGTGACACAGTGAATGGTGTCAGGGCTGGCCACATTGCCCTCTTCGCATTGGCACATCGCCTGCGAGACAAGTACATTTCCAGCATTACATTTTGACAAGATTAAACTCTAGCACTGCAGACTCAGTCAATAGCCCTGACACAATGGCCGCCTTGTATTTCAAACTCGCAAGCTATAGAAAACCTGGATCAAGACTTCAACATGTTGTTGCAGCTTTCACGCTCCATCAAGCTTGGTGAGCACGTCATTCAGCCGTTCTGCCAGCTGGTATTATGCATCCTAATTTGACACACTGCCCTCTCACCTCATTTTATGATTCAACAACACCAGACAATGCCTGCTCATGACAACATGAACATCCAGCCTTAGCATAGGTCAGCTGAGCACTATGTAGGTGCATGTTCCCGNCAGCGGCTACAACACAGCCAAGCTGTTGACACAGACATCATCACGACGCAGAAAAAGGTGCTGTCAGGTTCTCACAATGTGGTGCTGCATGCTATATGAAGACTATAAGTTAGCCAGCAGAACACACTCCGCAATGGCAGTCTGTTGCCACTAATGTTCCCACCATGTCAGATTGGCAATGCATGCTACAATCGGCAGAGCACACTCTGCATACTTGATCCTGCTGTCATTTCATACTGGCACGCCTAGTGCATGTGCCAGCATCACACATTCCATTGTCNTTTGCCACCACTCTGCTGCACCTTGCCACTGGCCAGCTGCCCTATGCCGGCCTAACTCAACACCAGATGCTGACCGCCATGATCAAGCATCGCCCACCTGCAGTGCCAGGCACCCTGCCAGACTGGTTGCAGCACGTCCTGCGGCAGTGCCTTGTCTTTGAAGTTGCTGAACGGCCATCAGTGCTGGAACTGCTTCAGGTGATCACCATATGACTTTGCCTATNGTCTCTTCAGCCAAAGCTCTGTTGCTGTCGTACCTGGTATTTGGGCTGCTGTTGCTGCCGTCGCTGGTGCTGCAGCAGCGGTGGCAGGATCAGGCAGAAACTGAATGTGCATTGCTGGGCAATCATCAGCTCCTGCTAGGCAGCAGGGTCCAANAATCGAGACGTGAAGACAGACTGTACAGCGACCCGCTCGCAGGGGCTCTTGCCGGGCCTAAGGCACTCGAAATGGCAAACTACGTCGCTGGTGGTGAAGGCACACCAGAGGTTTGCTGCAGTCGAGCTTGTGTATGCTGAGGTGCGGCTGCGAGCTTCAGCTATGACTTGGCTCATCACCTTGAGTTGCAATGTGCAGTCAAAGGCCCAGCAAGCATCCTTCTATGGCTACTCCCACAATGCAAGTGGCCAGCCGAGGAAGTTGGGTTGGGTGACATTGCGCACAAAGTATCTGGATGATGCATTGCTTAGCACACTGGCCAAGCTGAAGGAGCAGAAAAGTCAAGTAGTGCTCCTGGGAGCCGGCATGGATGCCAGAGCTTGGCGCTTACCACTGCACGATACAGTTCAGTGAGTGCAGTGACCAAATTTGAACCAAGCTCACTGACTGATGCAATGCGCATCAACATGCATCATTGGCACCCTTAGTAGAGAGCAAGCTATCAACTGTTTGCTGACATTGTTTGAGTTTGAGGCCCATGCAGACGCTGACATAGTATACGCGGTGGACATGCAGTTGGTATGAGCTAGATCAAGCTGAGGTGATTGACCTCAAAAGCAAGCTTTTAGATGCGGCTGGTGCAAGCAAGCAACATGAGCAGGGAGCAAAGTATTCCTTGCAAGCAGGATCATATCAATCCATTGTTGCAAATCTGACAGATTCTTCCTGGCCAACCACTTTGGCTGAAGCAGGTAGCACCAGTCTTCCTGCATGCAACATGCTGCTCGGCGTAAGTTTGTCAGTGGAGTGTTTTTGATTACACATGTATCTGTTGCACACAGTACATGCAGTACATTGCAGTGATTACCTGGTGCATCATCATTGCATACTCTGAGCCTCATTTTTACAAACTTGTTCCATTAGTGGCCACACACAACATGGGCTATGCACTGCTCAATTTCACAAGTGTGCAGCCACTGATCTTGCCCACGATGTGTCAGACTGCACCAATGCAACTCGTAAAGACAACACAGTGCCCTCAGCTTGGACCCACGCTGCCGTCATGTGATGAACACTCCTGGCAGATGTTGTGTTTTTGACCCTAAACACAAATTGACGTAATTGTGTTTTGTGCATGCATGCAAGCAAACTGTGTTGATTGTCTTACATCAGGCCAGTCAAGTGGGGTCACACTGAATGCACTGCCTGCTTGCGTCAGTCATGGTGCATACAGCATGTTGCCAGGTGTGCCTTTGATAGTTTGCACAGTGAGCATTTCCAACAGTAGTTGGGATTGGTAACCCCTCAACATACAGGACTGTTCATGTCCACCACAGAATGCTTTTTCACTGTAACACCTTTCTACATCTGCCTGGACAAAGCCGCACACTGAGTGCATCAAAACTGCACTCAGTTGTAGCTGCTGCAAAACTTGCTCACGCTTGTGAACAAACACATATTAGATAGCTTTGTTTAGTTGTACAAAGCTTGCATGCTCTCCTATAGGCTTCAACCCAAAGCAGCCAACTGTGTGGATAGCAGAGGGCCTGCTGAACTACTTCACACAGGAACAAAATGAAGCTCTGCTGCAGAACATGCATAAGGTGACTGTTCTCCTTTGAGTAACATGTGCTGTAAGTAAATCGCTCTCAGCTACATTTTGTGGCTAAGCAATGCTCCTAGAAGAGGAGCTGTTCCTGGTTGCATGCACAACATGCAGCCAGCACATGAGTGCAGACAGCGTTTGACTTTGGCTGTTGCTGACTGTGTGTGGAATCTGTTGGCTTCTCCTATGGGCTGTCTAAGGGTGTTGACAAAACCCCCATGATTTCTCAACGATGTTGCAGTGATGTCTCAATGAGAACGTTTGCAGGTGTCAGCGCCGGGCAGCACCTTCCTGGGCACCTTGGCTAGCGAAGGCTGGGAGGCACAGCGAGTGCGCCTCAATGAGGGTGGCCACTTTGTGAACTTGAGGAAGTTTAGGGTGTGGGGTGGACCAAATAAGCTATCAGGGGTAGGCTGCTGAGCTGNATCCTGAGCCCAACATGCATGGCTGTTGCTGCTCGGTATTTTGCACTGTAGATCACACTGCACAACACAGGTAGAATCAAAGCTGCAACTTCCTGGAAGAGGCAAGACATTGCATTGCAAAGCCTGCCAACACCGCTCAGAACTGTGTCATTGTCCTCTGCAAGCCCCCACAAAGCCATTCTCTAGCCTAGAGACAGCACATCAGCAACAGCTTGAAGCTGTTCTTGGTCACCATGGCCGATCACATATGCCCTAGAATCAGAGTACAAGCAGTAAAGGAAAAGATTTCATTATGCAGGGTGCTTCATAGGCAGCTTGTAGCAGTGCCCTGACAACATGNGAGTCGACAGCAACGCCCGTGTTCTTACGTGCAGAGATGTCGCTGGCATTGAGCAGCGCATGCGTGCGCCGCTCCCGGTGTCCGTATTGGACTGTCGTGAGCAGCATGCCAGGAGTGACGTGCATGCACATCCTTGGCTACATGGTACCATTCCTCGTGTGTGCAGAAATTGGCAGCGCCGGCCAATACCATCTTNTGTGCATCAATGACCTGGAACAGCCAGCTTTTGCTAGGTAAGATGAAGTATGTCGTTGCTGCTGCGTATGTCTTTGATCTGTCTCTGGCAGGGAAGGGTTGCATGCGCTGTGCAACTTGCTGTTAGTGTCATGGCACTCACAGAACAGCAGGGGTNTTGTACCTGCAGTGCAAGCCGCTGTGTCACCGGCCCATGCCTGGCGCGTCTTCTACACGTGTAGAGGAACGCAACTGACGACACTGTA
This sequence comes from Trebouxia gelatinosa, assembly GCA_000818905.1. Taxonomy (NCBI): domain Eukaryota; kingdom Viridiplantae; phylum Chlorophyta; class Trebouxiophyceae; order Trebouxiales; family Trebouxiaceae; genus Trebouxia; species Trebouxia gelatinosa. Next base: position 4,878,449 of record KN805369.1, on the reverse strand, counting down.
GTCAGCGAGCCACTGGCATAGGCAGCGCGTGTTAGCAACCAGGCAGCAAACATGGCGGAGGAGAGCAACCCTGGTATGTTTTGCATACCAACTAGTCCCTCCTTCATCGCCAGCTCTGCTCACACCTGCATAGCCGTAGGCTCACAGATAGCCGCTTGCTATCACATACCTTGTTGCTTGTCCTGTGCAGGTATGATAGTCTTTTTGTTGTTGCTGTGGGCCACAATTGGCCATAGGATTACAGCCAGGTGCGCCTCGGTAATTCTGCTTATGCACGCTGCATGTTACCATTCCCTGCCTATCGTTTGCCAAGCAGCTAATCAGCTATCCGTTTGTCTAAGGTTGAGCTATATCGGAGATGGCATGACCGCTTGTGGGCTTGGGCTAGCCATGGGGTTGGCTTTACTAGCAGCATCAGAGTTCCTGGGAGAGGAAACGCTGCACGATATGCTCACTTTCAATCCTGGAAACTTCTTCACGTAAGCTTCGTCAGTTCATTCTAAGTGAAACATGCAATGACACAGGCAAAGAAGACCCTGGTGCATTTGCATAGTCATGGGTTTGCTGCAGCAGTGAAGTGACATCTGTCATTGTGCTTCATCCACCAACACCTCATGCACTTATCCATTGAGGATGCAATATCAAATTTGATGATCTGCAGGTTCTTTCTGCCGCCGATCATCTTCAGTGCTGGGCTGCAAGTTCGTAAGAAGTCTTTCTTCCGGAACTTTGTCAGCATTGCCTCTTTGGGCATTCTTGGCACCTATGTGGCGTTGACTGCCATTGTGGTTGTCCTGCTCATATACAGGAAAGCCTTTGGCTTCCTCAAAATGCAGGTCAGTGCAGTAATTTGTGTTAGTCATGACAGCTGCGCTGCAGTACTTGAGGCATTCTTTCATTCATGCATTGTTCTTAGATGAGNGCAGCTGGGGGGGTTGCAGCAGTTGCAGCAGTAGTGAAGGATGACAGAGTCGCCCTGCGTGGCAGNAAGACATAAACTTGGCGCAAGTGTAGATATATGCACCTGATCAGATTGCTATGGGCAGCAACCAGTGCCAAGACGGCAGAGGTAATGCAACGATAATTGTGCAAACCAACCTTTTCTAGGTTCTCTCCTTGAAATCTGGGGAACCTCACAACGCGCCAATCTGTCTCGTGGAAGTCCTTGATGCTGCGCACAGTGCCGGTCAGGAAGCCCCTCCCCAGCGGGCTGTAAGCAACAATGCCGATGCCTAGCTCCCGACAAGTGGGGATGATGTCTGCCTGCAGGCACGCATGGCTTTGCTGAGCTGGCTTTGCTGAGCTGGCTTTGCTGAGCAGCATGGTTATGAGGCAGTATGGGTCAACTGGTTACAGATAGACTGATAAACTGGTTAGGCTGGACAACTGGTTAGACNCTCTACCAACTGAGCTATCCGGGCATGCCTAGTTAGGCATTTATGATCGCCTATTTCTTACATAACACTGACAAGCTTGTCTTGCAACATGTAACCAATACAGAACATGAGATCCCAGCACCTGAAAATCAGCAATGTCATCTGTCCAGCAGGCAGCTACAGGAACAAGACCATCTTTTGCACAGCAATCAGGAAATTGCTAAGTGCAATTGCATAGCCAAGTAGTTGCAAATGCAGTAGTTCCTGTAAGCATCAACAACAGGCATGGCAAAGCAGTTGTGGCAGCAGTTCAGGTCAGCAGTGTTCCTGCACGCAGATGTTTTGGGGTAAGGCCCTCACCTGAAGAGAAATCTTTGATGTGTTCGAAACCAGCTGCCTGCCGTGGGCTGAGGACACGTTCAATTGTGTGTGCAGAATCCTCAGCAGCATTGTTACCTGTTGAGGCAACACAAGCCATCATTGGTGTGCACACCATACAGGCTGCTTTGCACAACAGTAAAACAGCAAAGCTGGCATGGCATGTACTGCACAACTGGCAACACATTGGACGCAAATGGCATAACAACCTCTGCCTACACACCAGACACACTGACAATATCAGCAAGACCACTCACAGCATCAGTACAAGCGGTGGAGCGCAGCACAAGAGGAAGCNAGCAGCTCCCACAGTCACAAGCTGCTGCTTCTCACACATCAATCTGCCCAAAGACAGCCAGGTGGCATGCAGCACCACGCGCTCGCATCACACATGCTGGCTTACAGATATCTGCCTTTCAGCGTCATTGGGCAGAGCCTAAGCCATACAGAAGGCGCCCAAAATGTTACCATACACCTCCCCTGAAACCAGTGGCAGAGACAGCTCCCAGTATGTTAGTGCTCAGCATACTATACATCCTGTTAGCCAAGCCATGGCTGACCTGGATTGCAAGTTCAGGCCAGCCCACTGTAAAGTGTCTAGCCCTTGCCACTTGCGCTTACATAGCGGCAGAGCGGCANCAGACCAGCAATGGCAGCAGCATCATCAAGCAAGGCATGGCTGCCCTGGCTACATCTATGACTAATGGCAATGGTAAGGGCATGCAGCCTGAAGGGGGCAGTGCTGGAGTCTACACAGCCCTGGCTCATCACCTGCAGCGCATTGCTGGCAATCAGGTGAGGACTGCCAGTCACACATTNCCCTTCTCTTGCCATGTTCTGCTATGGCTCCCTGTGTCTGCTGGTGTCACAATTGTCAGTCAAACCTGCTGGCCTGCAGGTTCAAGCAGCACTGCATGCTAGGCTGCCGTACTTCTCAGTGTTGCAATGTCAGTTGCAGAATGAGGCATGCAGTGTTGAGGAGTGCTTGGGGGCTGCTGCGGCTGGGCAGGAGCCGCCCAGAGAGGCTGGCCATCAGCCTGGGGGCCCCAGTCAGGGCATCACGCTGCAGCCCCACCAGCAGGAACCCACCACTGCCGCACAGGTCAGCAGCTCTGACTGTATCAGCAGACATGCTTGTGTCACTATCATATGTGTATATGTATAACATGTGGATATATATATACACTTATTGACATCATAAAACATCACACACATATATATACACATATATATATGCTGTGTACATGTTGGCCCAATGCGCAGATCAGACCAGACTTATCATGCTGCTTTGCTGTGCCATGTCACAAGACAGGATTGTGTTTCTGATCAGCCAAGCCAAGGGGACAAACAAGTTGCATAGCATGCTTTGGACAACCAACTCAGCCCGTGTGTAGATTCAGTCTGCAGACAAACTGCCAGCAGCCTCCACTAGGTCTATAGCTTACAAGAAAGCAGCCAGCCCTGATGCATAATATGCAACCCCACTGTGGATCACGGGCAAATTGCAAGCAGGAGTTGTACTAAACAGATAAGATAGAAAACCTTAGTGTAAGCTCCGGTACTGCAATAGTACTCCTTGAAAGTGTTGTAGGACTCGGGCTGGCAACTATGCTCTCAGTGGTCGCTGGAGTCAGCTCAAATCTGGTCCAATCAGTGATGGGCTGCGTATTGTCTGCAAACAACAATGTGCATTCTGTCGGAAGGTGGGACTGCTGATGTTGACGAACTTGGGTCGTAGGTGTTGCTGATGTCGCGCAAAAGATGTGAGTGTTCCTCAGGCATGTGGGCATGCTTTGCAGCAGCCCCCACGCCACAGAAGTGGCACACGGCGTGCACTGTGGTTGAGCTCAGCAAAGCTTGTTGCAGGACTGCATGTGCAGGAACATAGCCTCCAAGTGTCCAACTGCAAGTAGAAGACAACTTGCACCTTTTGTGAGGCTGTGCTCAGTAGTGAGCAAGCTGCCTTGAAGCATTGCCACGGCATAGGCATGTGCCTTGCTGGCAAACTGACTTTGCTCTTGATGTGTATTTGCAGCACTGGTCAGGATGGTGAACATGCGTAGCAGTAAGTCCAAGTCAGCTACCTGCAGCCGCATGCAGCTTGTTGTTGGGCTACTACTGTTGCAAAAGCATCCATGAGCAATTTCAGACGGCTCTGTTTGCATGATGCTGACCCACGCACACAAGAACTTTGGACATCTGGTATCACATGGATCCTTGCGTGCACACCCCATCGTGATGGCATATGCATATACATGAAACATGTTTCATCACACACAGTATCAATTGCATAACCTCAGCTGTTAGCAGCCTATGTTTGCCTCCAGTTCACAGTCACTGTGAGAGTTCAGCATGATGGTGTAAAGCAGCATTGAGCGTACAGGGTGTTGCTGTACAGGTGCTTGCGGCGTGTGCAACAGGGCTGCAGCCTCCAGCAGGAGTTCCTTGCCAGCTTCTTTGGCGGAGCCTTGCTGTACCAGCCACTCCCCAAGTGCTGTCATGTACTGTGCTTTGAGCCTTACATCATNACCAGATAAATGGCAGCTTCTGCTTGCAGCCAGCTGTCAACTATGCATGGCAAGAAGCCTTTTGCATCTGTGTATCACCCACAGCCAATGTACAGGATGCCGCAATGCAAGTTTGCTCCCCCCAGAGCATGTTACGCAAGTGCAGTGTATCACAATGTAGTGCCCATCAGGCAGCTCATACCAGAACATGATGGCGCGACCTTGCTTAGGTCTGATGCGTAGCCCAGCTGGTGCCGAAGGAGTAGCACTGTGGCCTGAGGCAGTTGGTCCAGATGGGTGCAGGGAGCTTTCAGCGGCGCATGGACCCAGCATGTGTGGTGGACAACCTGTGCTGCGTCTGAAGTAAGTCTCACCTCCACCATCCACATCGCTGCAGACAATTTGCATTTTTGAGTGCAGAAGATCAAAGGATGTGATCATAGCACATCTTGTCTGTCTGTGCAGCGTGTAACCCAGACACATGTGCTCATACCTACAATGATATTCTCCAAGGCATAGCTGTGCAGGAACAGCTCTCGAAATGTCAGAGCCTGTTGCTCAGGCAGACCTGGCAAATGCCCAATGTACCATACTTGACTGACCCAATCTTCTGGTGCAGTGTGTGTTTCATTGCTAGGAGCATGTCGTGCATCTGCACTGATGTCCGGCGATAGCGAGGCTACAGGATGCTGAGGATGCGAAAGTGCATGCACAGGAACTGAGACTGCTAGCTTGGAAGCTGGCATATGTGGCCTAGCCACATGCAGCTGTTGCCAGTCACTGTCACTTCGTCTTGGCTGTGGACTGCCTGGTGGTAAGGTGCTGAGGCTGTACAGGGGGTCTGCCGGCAAGTTGTCCGGGTGCAGCTGTCTCAACAGCTGACACCAGTGTGTCAGCACCCGTATTCGCATGGCCCCCTGCAAGTCTGTGCTTTGCACAGTCAGTCTTCGATTCAAGCATCACAACGCTGATTTCCAAATGTACGTTTCTGCTCATCTGGGCAATGCAGGAGGATGAAATACCTGTAGCGGTAGCTTCAAGATCTTGAGATGCTGCATGCAGATCCTGCAAGGGTGGCTGTGCTGTGAGCTTCTGTAGTGCCCTGGTACTACCCCTGACTGCTCCCCCAAGCATGACACCTGACAGCAGCATGTCACAGCATATAGTACANCTTGTGCTGAGCTTGCATGCAGTGTTGAATAGCAAAACAAGGGAGCCTTACCCGCACATTCCAAGGGGTGACCCGCTCAGGAAAGGACAGCCGTTTGGCAAAGTAGGGGGGGACCCCTATTTCCCCTGAGGCCAGGTAGGGGTCTGGAGAGATGACAGAGCGAGCAGCGAAGTTCACACGCTTGCCCATCATGTTCTTCCGGAACAGCCCTTCCTTCTTCTCCAGAATCTGTCTTATGCCCTTTACACACAACAGACAAGTCATATGAGTGATTGAGTGATTCACAACGTTCAGGTCTGCTTGTCTTTTGGCAAAGTCATGACCCGAGTAGCACAGACAATGAGCAATTTGAGCACACAATGGCAGACAACTTGACAAAGTCCTACCCCCAAGTGCACAACCTGAAATATGAAGCACGGGGACTGCACACTCTGCAGGCGCAAGACGGCACGTCCAGCATAGCATGACAAGGCAATCCTTGTCTTCCCCTTGCCAGCATCAACATTTGTCCACATACAAGCACTGCATTCATAGGAACAGCAGGTGCTCGCATCACAGCATTGCAAGCCAATGATAGGATCCCCTCAAAGCTGAAATGGACTGACAGCGATGCAACTGTTGCAAAGTCATGTCAAGTTGTCAACACTCCTGCTTTTGCCTACAAGTGCATGTTGAGGTGGGGGTTTGGAATTCTGCAGGGGCAAAGTTNACCTCACACCTTGTGCCCTGCTGAGCTGAGCGCAAGTGCACTCCTCCCTCTACATGGATACAATTCACACTGGCAGCTACGACAAGTACATCACACAAGAATGCAAGTGACATTGCACACTCAACTTGACTGAAGACTGCAACAACAAAGCAAGTCATGCATTGATACGGCTAACTTTCTTGTTGTTGCAGTCTTCAATCAAGTCAAGTGTTTAGCGTCACTTGCATTCTTTGGGTGCTAATTAGCATACAAATGCATAGCTGCATGCAGCACTGACAGTGAAGGGTGCAGCTGACGGCTCCAGGGTGACCTTCACATATGGCACAGCTGGGCTCACATTGACTGAGATCAAGCGGCACACCTAAGGGAATGTCCTGGTAGGTGAGCACTAACAACCCAAGATGGGCAACTCGTGCTTGTTTATAGGCATCATACCTTGACTGGCAGCGCGTTTACAAGCTCGGCAGGGAGCTGCACAGTCGCACCCTTGGTGCCATCAAACAGGTTCTTAGCATCCTGCCATGACTCCTGTGTGAGCTTAGTCATCGCATGTGGGTGCTGCCTGTGTATCGCATCCCAAAGCTCTGTGCCAAGCTGCTGCTTCAGGAACTCTCTCATGTGGGTGTCTATTTCATTTGAGCCGGTCAGCAAGCCGTCGCAGTGAGTCAGGTCTGCCAATGCTAGCTGATCATCATGGCTTATGATCTGCATCACATCACAGGATGGTATGATGAATGTATCATNAGCTTGGCCTTCAGCTGCTGCAAGGCAGCCTGGGAGTAATTCTGATATTGCACACTGTCAGTCTTCCTGCAGAGACACAAAGCACAGATGAATCCAAGAAACCATTGGCTCCGACACCACCATCCCCACTCCTTACTAAGCAGTTCACATCAGGCATAGCAGTGTGTAAGCAGCAGTGTGAGAGTCGCCAAAAGATCCACCAGTTACAGTATAGGTCAGCTGAATCCAGCTTATGCTCCCTGAATCGCAAGCATGCATGGCTTCAGTAAGCACACAATGCACAGGAGGGTTTCACGTCTGATGGAGCACTCACCACAGCCAGAAGGCAGACAGCCTGGGCAACTTGGCCATAGGCGCCAGGTCAGGGTAGTGCAGTTCCAAGTAGTTGCAGCCTACCAGGCTGAGGCAGCATAGCATCTTCATCTTTGACAACACCTACAGCATTCCATCAACACTACTGGTTCCCGAATCGCATGGGCGACATGACAGTCTATATGCATGCATGTTGACAGCTTGTAGGCAATGACTGTAGTCTCTCATTTAGGATGCAAAAGTCATTGGCGTGCACATATGTGTGTTTAGCGACTCTCTTGTAGCTTATGTAGATTATGCACATGCTTTTTAAGACGTGAAGTATACCTCAGGCATCTTGGGAAAGCAGTTGCCTTCCAAGTTCAAGCACTCGAGGTTGGTCAGTTTGCAGATTGTGTCTGGCACGTCCATCAAGCCATTGTTGGCAAGCTCAAGGACTCTCAAGCCTGTCAGTCTCTGCAGACTGTCTGGGATGATGTCCAGGCCACAGTTGTTGAGGTTTAATACCTGCAAAATCAGTAGACATTACTGCTTGCACACATACACATGCAGCATTGAGGGACGCAGGCATATTGTGTGAGTTGATAACGTGACATAAATTCACTTGTACGCCCACATTTACTTGACAGATCAGCACCCATGCCTCACTCACAGCTCTATGAAGGGTGGGCTGTACCTGGAGACACAACCTTGGAAACGTTGCAAAGACCTCAATCTTGCTGAATAAGAGGTTTTCACTTGCATCCAGATGCTTCACAGAGCAGTTCTCCAACCCAGTCCCCGAGGCCATGCTATTGTAACCAGACCTCCTGCACGCATGAACTGTGATGACGACTGTCCACGCTCCCTTTTCATGTGGCTGGGACATCAATCGAGGACCACAAATGCTGACCAGACCTTGCCTGGCAAAGTTTGACTGACGCGCCTATGCACCTTACAGAAAGTCACGTTTGAGAGTATTTGCACTTGTTCTTGGCCTCTGAGGTGCGACATGCACCACATACATTATTGTTTGAAGACTCATTTCCAACGAATGCCTAACGCACGTCATACATGCTTACTCACCTGAAGCTCAGCTTGTCAAGCTGCAGGTCCTTCATGCTGTCCCTTAGTATACTTCCTGAGGTGTCATTCAGGGACAGTTCCTTCAGGGATTTCAGCTGATGGAAGCAGCTTGGGAAGCGCTTCAGAGCTTTGCATCCATCCAACCTCAGTTGCTGAAGGTGTACTAAGGCAGTCATGCCTGTAGGTAGTTCTACAATGCCTGCACACCACTGGCATATCTTTGTCTAGTTTGTTTNCTGCAGGAGCAGTTGTCAAGCATGCTTCACCATCAGACCTGCATTGCTGCAGAGCGTAGCAACCATCTCAGCAGGCAATGACCAGATGATTGGCAGCATGATTGCTGAGGCCCTGGACAGGGTTGGTGCTGACGGTGTTCTGTCCATTGAGACCAGCAACGGTCTTGAGACCACTGTCGAGGTTCAAGAGGGCATGGAAATTGACAGGGGCTACATCTCACCACACTTCATCACCAACCAGGTCAGCATCCATGTCAACCCCCTCACCCCCTTTGGCAATCTGCTGCAGCTCCTGCTCGCTGATTTGAGGTGCAGGCAGCATCATCTTGCTGCGCCGCTGCACCTTGGAGGCGTCATTCAGCTCCAACCCCTTTGCCACTGCATCTGGCCTGTTGTGCCTGTCCTTTAGCTTGTCTCTGTCTACGTCTGCCTTCATCAAGGCCTTTTCAATGTCCTGCAGCAGGACAGGTGTCAGTCACATCTTGTCAGTGATGTCACCATGTTAAAGGTTACTGGCTTACTGTACTGTGTCCTGGGCTGATTTGATCAACCTACAAGTCTGGTATTTCTGGGCATACCCTGACCCGGTTTTGCCTTGAACGCATTGGCCCTCTGTATTGTCAATCTGTATGGTCAGTCTGCTGGTGTACTGGCCTGGCGACCAGCCCATCTGACTGTNCGCCGTACATGGCCCTCAGCTTGAGCAATTCCTGGTGGGTGGAGTCTAGGAGGAAGGTGAGGAACTCCTGGGCATCCTCCTGCTCCCGCTGCCCTGCACCCTTGCCCCAGGTCAGCTTCTGGGCTAGCGTCAACTCCTTGCCTGCAGCAATACTCATTGCGCAGACTTGCACGGTATGTGCAGAGCTTATGTGCGACTGGGCAAGCTGATGTCCTGATCTGATGAGTGCAGAAACTATCACAAAGCAAAGACAGCTTGTCCACAATACAACCTGGTGGGCAACTAGGCAAAGAACTTGACGTGCAATGGCGCAGCTTGTAACGCATATGACCAATCAAAGCACAAGCCAATCAATCACCTGCTGCTGCTGCCGATGTAAGCTTGGCATTGTGGGGGTTGAAGATGTCTAGGGTACTGTACATCATGTCTGGCACCAATGCCTGACCTCCTAGCTCCTGCAGCGGTTGCACATTGCCCTGCAGCACACAAGGCAGTCACCTGCAAGGAGCCCTTGTCACAGTGAGCTCTCACAATCCAGGTTTCAAGGGTTTCAGCTTTGGCAGTTGTAGGCACTGGCTTCTCGCCTTCACTCAGCTGCCTGGTGAGGTGCAAACTCTGCAGCGCAGCACAGAGAGTGCTCATTTGACTCATCAGTCATGCGTGGTGTGCTTTTCATGAACCAAGGACAACACCGTCTGCTCTGCTTGCCAGGTTTTCAAATAACAGCATGGTGATCCAGACATCCAGTGGGAGGCTTTGGAGGGTCACAGGGCTCCTGACAGCAGACGTCTCTACATGCTCTACATGTCTGAGAGCATCCAGGTGGCAAGAAGTATGCGGCACTGCAAGGTGTGAGTCACATACTGAGGACATTCATGACCATGAATGGTTTATTCTGTGTTGGGCCAACATGGTAGCTGAATTATAGCTGGATTGCATGTTTGAGCACCGCAGCATGTGAGGCACATAGGTTGTTGCTTGGTGTGCCTTTTTCCACAATTCGTCAGGTCGATAAATAGAGGCAGAAGTTGCCTTCACTATGCATAGGTCTTGTATCTTTCTGGTAGATATATTGCTAGGTCATTGTACAGGTTTTGCTGCCAGTCTGCTTTGTACCTACTTCTGCTGAGCTGATATTGTGCTGCAGATCAGAATATACTGTTTGCAACACTTCTGTAGAATGTCCGGCTCTGTTCTGCGCAATCTGCTCGTGCTTCAGGTCTTACTGTTCTGATCTGTTTTGAAACCAGTACTGTGCATTGCATTTGCTTCAGGAAGTGGACTTCAATTGCACTCTTGCTCTGAGTACAGCTCAAACAAGGATGCTGGTACTTGTCCGGACCAGATTAGTACTTGATTGACAGCCTTGGCTTGTTCAATTTATCAACAATGCAGATGGATGCCAGTGGGAGGGGTTACGATAGGCAAGCGTTGGCAGGACTGAGGTAGCCATTCTCCTCTGCCACTTTGCCATTGTGTTGGAACCATACAAATCTTAGCACAATATGCTCTGGACTTTACAGTACAACCCCTTCTCCTTGTTATCTCCCCTAGTTACTTGTGTAATACATATGCTAACAGCGAGTACGGAAGGAAGTGAGATCAGCAATTAGTTTTGCGAGAGCAGGGCAAAGTAATGGTGCCAACCGAGTGGCAGGGGCAGTTTGAGTGACAATTCAACATAAACATTGGATTGCAAGGTACTCAGCAGTGCCTTGACAGCACAATTGAAAGTATGGAACACTATTTATCTGGTTGTACACAGCGCCTAGAGCTTTTCCGGTTCTCGGTAGCTGGAACACCACATACTGAGCGCAGTTCAACCTGGCCGCCTGGTCAAGGATGTGCTCGATGCCATGTATCTGCCCAATAAAAAGTCTTACATTGCCCAGCATCACCTGCAGCGGGTAATCTTGGACACATGTAGAAGTAGCGGCCTGCAGTACGCATAGTTTGTAGCAGCCCTATGCTTTTGCAGGCACTGTTTACTGCCTCCTGAAGGACATTGTTTGCACATTTGCTTCACAGTGCACATTAGCAGCACAATTGACATTAGATTGCCAGCAAATCCTGTGAGACAGTACCTAAGCCACTTGCGCATGGCACTTACCCACTGCATGCAAGGTGGTCCATAATGCCAACAACCTCAGCCTCAACCAGATATTGAGAAACCTAAACAAAGGCATTTGTCCTCACCTTTGTTTAGGCCGCTTTTGGAAACACGTTTTTTCTGGCAGGGCTCCTCATGCCCGCTGCACAAGGGTGGGCTAGGGCCAATCAGGCCTGATATTGCCTGCTGCTGCAGCAGCTCAGTGCCAGCCACTGCGCATCAACCCGAAGCACACATCACTTGCAGCCGCCATAGCTAAGCCAGCCAAGGCATTGCCAGCAGCAAGCACACAATGCCGCAAGTACACCCGGCATGGCAGCACATCATCCCTGCAGGGTTGGTGCACCTTCAATACCTTTTTCAGATGCACACGGTTACACAGACATATGCACAATGCAAATCATGAGCAGTGTTTTGCAANCGCTGGGAAGGTGTTGCTGTCAGTCTGAGCTTGCGCAAAAGGAGATCTAACAGCTGCAGTTGCAGCTCCATGTTGTGTTGGCGAGCTGTCGCTAGTGGAGCTTTTAAAGCTATGGCTGTGCAGGCTGGCCCTCATGGGCGAGTACCGGAAGTCCTGCATGAGGCCAATGCAGCATATGACTTCAATACAATACTGCCGGTTCTGTATTCAATGCATGCAAACAACATGACACTAATGGGTGTGATTTAGGCTGATATCATTGGCAGCTGATGTGCATTCACTGCACTGCACTGACAGGTTTCAAGCTGGTTCTGGCAGAACTTGTCGGTCCTGGCTACAAGACCAAAAACGCATTGTGCAGTGCATACTGCACAAAACGGAGAGTGTGGCTGCCAGACCCACACACAGCAGATGGTCTGTTAGCGTAGCAGGGTAATAGTGATGCAAACCTGCTTTTTTTGTGGCTTGTGCATTAAAAAGAGGTGNTGTGGAAATTTCAGACCCAGTCAGTTGTTCATCTTTTTCTTGCATGCAATGTACACAAAGGAAGGAAGAGCTACTCTTCCGTCTCAGGCACGCCTGGTGCCATTCGAAGAAACAGTAAGGTTTTGCAATCCCCTGAGCCTCTGTTATACTTACATGTACCAGATCCCAAACAAGCATTGTAACATGTCCCCTGGTACAGTGAAGCTCGGGGTGTTGCTGGGCATTGTCAGACAGTTGGAGCTGGTGTTGCAGATGGACAAGAACAAGCCCGGGCTGTGCAAGCCCTTCGACATTCCAATTGTGCCCCTGCTTACCCAAGCAGGGGGGGCGTTCACCAACACCCACCCTCTCAATGCCGGCAACCCCTCTTCTGTCGCTGCACTTAGCTCAGGCATGGGAGGGCTTTCCATGAACCCTAACGGCAACCAGAACCAGACCAGCCAGTATGGGGGGTTCAATGGGGCTAGTCAAGGACCCCAGGGGGGTTACAGCGGGGTTAACGGTCAGCCCAGTCAGGCTGGGTATGGTCAGCCCAATCAGGTCAGCCAGGCAGGTTACTCACCGCCCAATCAGGCTGCGGCAGGGTACTCACCACTAGGGCAGGGTATTGGGCAGCAGGGTAACTCCACACCACCAGGTTACAACCAGCCTAACCAAACTCAAAATGGCGGTTACAGACAGGATCAGCAGGGCAGCGGTAACTATCAACAGCCTAACCATGCAGGCGGTGCTTACCCTCCTCCATACCAGGCTGCTAACCCTTCTAACCCACAGCAGCAGGGACAGCCTGACCTGTACCAAGGGCCTAACCCCAATGGCGGTCAGTTGCACAGTCAGACTGGGTCAGGCAACCCCTTTAGTCAGCAAGCTGCACAGCAAGGGGGTGATGCCGGCGGATTTGCAACATACCCTGAGCACGCGGACAATGGGCAGCCCAACACTGGCAGCCAGCAGTATGGTAATGCAGGGAACAGCCCCCAGGGCATGTACACCCAAAATGCTCCAGGCCAGCAGTATGGCTCAGCTGGGAATAGCCCTCAGGGCATGTACAACCAAGGGTCTCCAGATCAGCAGTACAATGCAGCTGGGAATGCAGGACACTCTCCGAGCACATACAGCAATGGGATGTCTAGTCAGCAGCAGCAGCATCAGCAGCAGCAGCAGGCAGCAGCATCACAGCAACAGCAGCAGCAACAGCAGCAGCATCAGCAGCAGCAGCAGCAAGAATTGCATGACAAATGGCAACAGTCAGCATTGTATCAGTAGCAGCAATGGTACGAATGAGCATTGTAGCCGAACAGGCAGCAGGCATTTACAAGCCACCCAGTCCAGCTCAGAGTTTCCTTTGGCATCATTGTTACAGTTCAAATTGCAGCTGACATTAGCAGCCTTCCATGGCACCTCTGGCTGTAGCACAACTAGCCTGGCCCACCTGTTTTACAATGGAGCAGCTCTGCCCGAGGTACTGCATCAGCTTTGTGGTGGTGCTGGAGGTGATCTCAGCTTCAGCCAAGCATTGTTGGCCATAGCAAATGGCACAGTCCCATTATTTCAGGTATAATTGGCTGATGCAGTGCATGCTAATGTCATAAATGACCCTGAATGATTAACGTCAAGCATGATTGCATGCAAGAGTGGATCATACTCATGTTGCCACTACCAGACATGTTACACACGTGTAGGCACCTGACGTTTATAGCATCTCTGTCTCAACCCCTCAAGTGCTGTACACGCGTCCTCAGAATCCCTGCTGCATGCTGCTAGATTGCTGCAGCACCAAGTCTGCATGTGTCACAGATATCAGACAGAACAATTCTTTTTCATATATGCTTTGTTTGAATGCGTGAGAGGCGTGTTGTTTGAAAGAGCATGATCTGCAAGGCTTTGTGTACATGCTTTGCCTGCAGGTGCTGCGACTGCAGTCAGCCACCACTCAGCCTCAGACCCAGGCTGTTGATTACAGATCTGGCATAGAGGCCATGGTCCTGGCCATACTGCAGCAGACCAACGTTACGCTCTTGGCACAGCAAGTCAAGTTGCTAGCAATGCAAACAGCGTTTCTGAATGCCCATGACGAATCCGCTTCATTTGCAAATCTGATCAAGCTGTATGCCGATTACTTGGCAGAAGCACTTGCCAGAAATGTCAACTTGAGCCTGACATTCCAGAGCAGTATACTCCATCTGAACAGAACAAGGTCCCTGCTGCCAGTAAGTCATTCAGTCACTTCTTTGTCCATGCCAGTGNCATTCACATTTTGCAGCTTTGCTTGCACTTTGACCAGGCATGCATGATGCTGCATGCAGGATGCACGATCCCTATGATTAATACCTGAGTCAGGTTGTAGTACTGCTGTTCATCTCCCCACACATCCAAATCCCACAGGTAAGAGTACAGCTGAAAGACAGGATCCACCCCAATACCATCTGGGGTCCCAATCCCAGCAGGCTTTATACCTTCAGCAGGATCATCTGCGGCATGTGTACCCGCAAAGCTCGCACTGGCTACAGCATGTGTGTTTGTAGGGCTCAGTGCATTTGACTTCAAACCTTCAGAACCTCTAATGTTTACTTCGTCAGGCGCATTTCCTGCAGATTTCGCTTGTTGGGCTGTGCAGAAAGCATACTTTAGCAATCAATATGAATGTTGCAAGGGGCAACACCAATGCCGCCTGATGCAAGCAGCAGCACCGAGACTAACACCAGACTCCATCGCTTACATGAAGAATACCAGGGTGAGTAATGGTTTGTCACTCCACTTGCTGTGACGCAGTAACATGTGGCAGCACAGACTCCGTGCTCACGATTGTGTCATGGCAGCAGCTAAAACTGTGCCAGATCAGAGTGAGGCTATCTCTGTCCTTTTTTGGGACTGCACGCAGCCTAATGGTAATCAAGTGTCAGTACAGCTTTGGCCAAAGAGCTGGATCTTAAGATGGAGCACACACACTTGAGCAATGTGTCTACTCCAGTGCACACAGACAGATCCTTGCATACACAGTCGGCGAGTGTATGCACATACCTCCTGACCACCTTCCACAGCATTGGTGACAGCCCGATCAATAGCATCATTGTTGGACCACTTGGCAGACAAAGCTGCCAGCAGCAGAACCTGAGCTTGTGAGTGCTCCTTCCACGTCAGGATGTCCTCCTGATCCAAACTTAGCCTACAGCGAACAAGGCCACGAACCTCATGTTCAGTCTGTACATTTCACATTTCGTAGACTTGACAGGGCAGGCTGTCACAGAACCTCGGCTAGATATGCACAGATTGACAAAAGAATTTTCTGCAGATACGAAGAACAGCTGAAGGATTGAGCAATGGTGGGTATCGCCCACACAACATACATCTATATATATAGTTACTATGAAGAGGCCAATGCAACTGCTTAAACGATCACAACATATAATTTCCACAGTCTCACTTGTTGAGGGTAAGGGTTCCAGTCTTGTCTGAGCAGAGCACTTCCATGCCAGACAACTCCTCTAGCGCAGACAGCCTGCAGATAAACAGCATCTGGCTGGGCATATTGCATTGTGACAAAGACAACCATCGGGAAAGAGGACACAATTGAGCAAGCGAATGGGCTACCAAGCATATGAAGTAATGAGTTGAGCACATCAGCTTGGGCAAAGCAACACATGCACATGGATGCAAGCATGAGCACATGATGTCTACAAGAAAAATACAGTGCAATCAATCAATACAAGGACGCTTTGCAAGCGAGACAACAAGATGCTTAGAAGAAAACCAGTGCATGGCAGTTGACACAGGTCCTTTTTAAAATATGCATGCTTGTGTCAAGGAACACACTCAGGACGTGCTGATACCAGAATGCGACTGTCATGTAGGATACCATGTACCTCATGCCATATCATGTAGGTCATGCCAGATGACAGTGACCAGCCTTGCAATACGCATACAAGACAATATGACTTGCGAGTCTGGCAGTAACCACAAAACTTACATTCTGATGGTTGAATGATACAGAGCCATGATCATACATGGCCATGATCCCTGATAACAACATCACAAACAAGACCCACCTGGCAACTATAGCTTCTCCTTAGCCATCTGGCGTGCACCAACAGCGAGAACTGTTGTGGTCACAACAGGGATACCGATAGGCACCGATGACACAAAAATAACGAAAGCAGTCACCAGACTGTAGCCTGCACCTGCCTTGCGTCCCACCAGCAACACAAGGAAGATGACAAGGACTCCAGCAAAAGACATGAATGCCAAGGCTGCCGATAGCCTGTTCAAAACCTGCAAGCATGGACCGCAGTAAGAAATATCAACTATATGCTCTTGTGAAGGCTAGATATGTGCACCCAACTTGCATCAAGCAAACATGTAGTCGGGTTCATACACAGTTTATTGCAGATATTGGAGGCAAAAGCAACAGTANGTATGCCTGGATGCCATGTGAGATTGTGTAATTGGCGATCAGACCAATTCCAGTCATGACGCAACACTTGTGCATACTCTGCACCAGACAGATACGTTACACACCGCATGTTTGTGTTGCATCCAACCAGCACTTGGCTTCTCTAGTCATGCAGGTGCATGATATTCCATACAGGTCTTGTAAACTAACAGCTCTCACAAGCTCATGCTTTGTCTGGAATGTGCTCACGTATATGATCCATAAACTGGTGTCCTTTGCATACATTGATTCTTCAGTCTTGCACACTGTAAGTTGTGCCGACTCTATAATGTTGCTCACCACATTTGCGCCAAAGGCTGCTATGAATGTCTTCCATATAACGTCACCCAGCATCCTCTGCTTTGCCTGCTTTGCATATGCATGTCACTGTCTGGTGCTGCTGTCAGTCACATTTAGTCACTGACAACTCACAATTCATCACTTTGCTACAGTGCTACTGTCAGCTACAATGAGTCACTGCCAACACTCACTGAATCATTACTGTCTCTTACCGATGTTGCAGGTCTTTTGCATACAGTTCTACTTGGGCACAACCCGGTTGCAGCTTGAGCACAAGGGAGACAGCCGGCATCACTACACCAACTTTGCCAACATCATTGTGTCTTTTGGCTTTNGCACAACAATGTACAGGTCTGCATGCATCGTTATTGCTCCTGAACTAGCATGCAAGACATCAGCAGAACTTTGTGTCCGTACCTACAATGCAGGAGGCATCAGTGCAGCTGCTTGGGGCACACACCAGCACTGCTGCAGTGAGATCACCATCCTGGGCGTCCTTTGCAGTTGCACCCAGTTCGCATTCTGTTCCAGCCTCTGGCTGTTGACCAGGGGCACATGCTGTGTAGCTGTAGCCATACTTGATGGTGGTGGTTGGAAGGGCAGCAGCAGTGGTCACATCACGTCGGATCCTGATCATAGGGCCTGACTTGACCCTGAAGGCAACCTCGCCTCAGCATAGCAGTGGGGCTGTCATCACTTCTGCCCTGTGGGTTGGGCCAGCCCTTCTCTTCTGTGACAGTGCTGGTGCGGTAAGCGTTTAATCTGACTGTTTTACAGCTAATGTGTCTACCTGCAAATGCTGGCTGCCTATGGCTCGGTTTCATAGCAAGTTACCCCAAGCATGCACTCTGGTGCGGCCAAAGTACAAAGCCAACTCACTGCAGAGCAGCCACTGGGCTATTGTGCTGTCCGAATGTGATGATTNACGGCCGCCAAGCAGAGCTGACCTGGCAGCACAGCATGAGCTGCATTCACTGGCTGAGACAAGAACAGCAGAAGCCCAAAAGGCCTCCTTAGCTGAAGATGAAGATGAGGATGATCTTGAGGGCAGGCCCATACGACGCTTTGCTGTCAAGCTGAGCTCAATCTCAAATCACATGCCAGACATCACAAAGCGATTTGCCCGCATGTCGTTTTCTAGAAGAAGCAAGGAAAGAACAGAAATTGACAAGCTGCCGCCTGAAGAGCAGCTTAATAGTACCAGTATTGGTATTCAATCACACGTGGCTCCAGCAGAAGGCCAGACATTAAGCTGAGGTAGACTCCTGTACAAGTGCGCAGTCATGTAGTTGCGTGTTGTTGATCTGAGTGTAAACTGAGTGCACTTTTCTTGGATGGAGTGCTGCTTGTGATGGGTGTCCTGCTCTGTTGTGTTCTACAGTCAGGCATCTACTTTCAAAATTGCCACAGACAGGTGTTTGTACTATAGCTGTAGCTCCTGGTTGCTTGCTGGTAGTCGNCTGTGCTGGGGTCTGTTGCTGTTGGCAGCTGGCTGCTGTGGGGTTGAGGCGACCCACTGGCGGCTCGCTGAGCGGTAGAAGGCCTTGACAAGCGGCGGGAAGGTGGCCTGAATCCCCCTTGTGACTGCATTGTGTACACTGAAGCACTCAAATTGATGAATCTTGCATGTTTGTTGATGCTGCTGTGAGGGCGATGTCACATTCGTGAAGAGAGATATTTGCAGCAGCAACTCACTTGAAACATTCTTCAGCAGTACTTTGGCGAATTTGGCTGGCAGTTGCAAAGCAGTGCATCTCATGGACAGGACAGCTAGATCAAGTCAGACCAGCAACACCTTCTACATTTGTTGCAGGCAAGCTTCGCTGCAGTATTGATATCTGCCCTCTGGTTGCAACCTCTTGCATGCAGCTGCAGATGTTGTACGCACTGCAGCNTGTATGAGCAAGTTTGCTGTGCCTGAACACCACTGCTCATGTACAAGTCCACTGTCTGGGAGCGCTGTCTCGATGGGTCGACAAGCTATCTCTTGAGGTCGCCTGACCTTCACTGAGTGCAAGAGGGTGTTGCCACGTAAAAGAAATGCAGCCCGCTGCAACAAACCAAACACAAAGGAACATGGTGAAACAAAGAACATGCTCCGAGACCAGCGTCGACCCTGCCTGCGGCAGACACAAACGGCAGACAGACGAGTCGCTAGATGTGTACAATGCGACGATGTGCTAGCTTGAGCTGCAGTCCAAGGCGTCATGTCAGACGATGTGCCTAGGGCTCTAGACGTGTCGCGTTTTGCTGCAGCACGTCAGGCAGAGGTAAACGTGAACCCCAGCAACAAATCGTGAGACTGTGGCGCTCGAATGTNTCTCCAGCCTCAATGGCATGCACAGCTGTCGACGTGCCTTACTTCAACTTCACAGTGGAGTAGTCATGTGCCAGCAAGTAACTGATGAGCCATTCGCTACTGAGACATTCGCAGTTTCACAGTATAAGCAGTTTATATTTAGACATGCATGACTGAATCTTTGGGACGAATTTTTCCTGGCAAAATTCCAATTGTTCAAGCAGCACTAGTGTAGTATCACACGACATAGCAACGGATATTGTATATATAAAGCTGGCTGTACTTCTTTGTTCCAGATACATCACATGCAGGCACAAGTTTGAAGTTCGACAAAGTTGATACATTCAAGCACATATGTAGAATCTGACAGACAGCTCAGCATTGCTTGTCATACATAGCTCCATCACTGAGCCCCGCTTACAGCATGCGCAGTGCATGACAAATTAGTGTGTAAAGTCGCCATGGTGTGACCAACCATTCCTGCCTTTGGGACCACAATTCAGGATCGTCTGTAGAATGCTCATGACACTGAAGGGTAGTGAGCTCTGTATGCGCACGAATACATGACACAAGCNCTTAGCAGTGTAGACCAAAGGCTAGGTGGGTGGAAGGAGGGGGGCTTGTGATTGCAGAAACACAGAACTGGAAAATTCCAGGGCATAGGTAGAAAACAAGTATATAGAAAGTGACATGCAGCAACCCAGGATGACAACTTCCAGCCAAGATGATTAGGGCAAATGCGTCTGCTGAAAGAAAACAAGACATCTGCATACACCTCACGAGCGCAACACAGTCCCAGGTATACACGGCAGCAGCAGTTTGACAGTTCTCACGGTACATACCAGAACAGAACAGAACAGATCAGAAAGCTACGCAGATAATGATTTGACAGCAAAATTCAGGGTTGTCCAGATATACTGGAGCTGTTGGGTTACCATCCTCCACCAGAAAAAGACAAAGCTGAACCTGCTGTCAAGTCCTCAATAGCTGGCAGATCCAGCATGGACAGGTCTTCAAAAAAGGCGTCTGACAGTACACTACAGTCTTGGAGTGGTTCAAAAGGTGTGGGGCAATGCTGACAGAAGGGTGCAGCGCAATGCTGAAGCTCCCAATGAGATACAGAACTGTTCTGGCACTGATTTGCAGTGGGCTGAGCAGGCCCTTCATCGAGTGCAGAGCAATGCTGGTGTGACATCTCGTTTGATGGACCAGGTTCTGAGAGCAGTGCAGAAGTGTGCTGACAGTGCAACTCGCTTGATGATATACCAGACTCTGAAAACAGTGCTGAATTTTGTTGAGCAAACACTGTGCTAGTGTGACTAGCTCGAGGAGACAGAGCAGAACTATTCTGACTCCAGGCTGTAGCAGGTGCTGCTGGCTTCACGACCGACGCAGAACTGGGCAGATACAGTTGTTGACTTGAGAAAACAAATGCTGAACACCGTGCTGACTGTGGTTGACAGATATCCTTGCTTTGTACAGAAGTAGGATGGGTGAAGGCAGTCTTGGGGGTGATCTGCAATATATGCACACACTGTGCCTCAGACACACAGCTGTGGCTGACACTTGTGTTAACATATTTGCCTGCCATCATGCAATGAAAACATGGCATCTCGCAAGCATGTGAACAGGCACGCAGCATGTGCTATATGCAACAGTAAGATTGCAGTGGAGCAATACGCACCAGAATGATGCATTGTTTACAAGTGCAACATCGCTGTCCAATTCCTAGAGACTCCAGACCCTCTTCAATGTGTGCAGGTGACAGTGCGTAGGCCTGAGCTGTGCAGTCTGCTGTTGTGGACTGAGTAGGGCTACCATGCAGTACAAGTAGGTCATAGCAGTGTGCCATGGACTGCAAATCACTGTGACAGCTTGCAGATGTGCGTACCATGCTTGATAGCTTTGCCACCTCAGCTGAGAGCTGATGCCCCTCAGCCTGAGCTGTTTGACACAGCTTGTGGTAGTGCTGTGATGCTTCGCCAAGCAGAGCAATGTGTTTCTCCATCTCAGCAATCTGGTGCAGCATGAGCCCCGTAGCTTGGTTGGCATGCTCCATCTGGGACGAGCAGTAGTATGATGTAAGTCCAATAACATAAGTCGTCAACACAGGGCATGATGTTGTCCATAACCGCACAAACATACATGACCACTGTTGCAAGCAGGTGCTTAGTGGAAATAGGTACTGAAGNGTGTGCAGGCTGCGCATGTCAGCCTGCACAACAGCTCCTCCACATGTCTCCCGCTACTTCTGCCAAAAGTGTGTAGATGCATCTCTTCATGCAGCAGAGCTGCACATGGGCTGAATGGCAGCAACAGCTATACGCAGCACCACCTGTGTGCCTCTGCACCGCGTGTCAGCATGGACACAGCAATGCTACAGTCCTGAGCACTTGGCATAATCTGATTGATCAAGATGGCTACCAAGCAATGTTGCATGTTAAGTGCCGGTGCAAACGTTGCGCCTGCCCATCGATGGCTGCAGCTCCCGTTTGAAATCCTGCACCCATAAAAAAGGAAGAAGAAGAGCCATGGATGCAACTTGGGCATGTCGACAGGTTATATATTGCATTGCGAAGGCGCAGCGACACGACTGGGCCTGGCGCCAACAGGCTCGTCTGGAAAGGTGAGCCGTGCAATGCTACCATGTCGTCGTTTTCCGCGCCGTCTGCCGAATATCCGAACGGAATCGCGGCTCTCGATATAGATTGTTTTGTGTATGGGACGTATCGACCTTAAACGAGAGTTGCTCTGCGCTTGCAGACGCAACTACCGTTGGGCCGCTCTTCGCAAGGCGTTGNGGAAAAAAATAATGCAAATGTGCAAGCACTGGCCAGCGGAATGCATACGGTTGTTTTGTTGTAATCTGTTGGAACATGACACTGTTTGTGTGGTGATAGCATTTGTGTAGTGTGTCATACCTGCACACTGTCCATGCGTTGACATAACATCTGCCCCAAACACTGCAATGCAAACACTGCAAGGCATTAGCTGATGTGACAACAAATGTCACAGCCAAACAGGTTGTTAACAGCTCATCAAAATAGATGCTTGATGCAGTCACCCTGTGTGCATTGTTGAGGTACTGACACCAAGATGCATGCATGACTAAAGATCTCACAGGTCTGTCAATCAGGTCTGACATTGCAGCTGTCATTGAGTGTGCCTTTATGTGTAGCTGGGCTCTTCAAAAGCACACTGCAACACCTGTGATGTCGATGCTGTGTCATCATTCCTGCCCAGATGCGTATCGAAAGATTGCATAAGACAAGCTTATGTGGTGTGCAGACCTGGAGGGCTTAGTAATGCCCCACCTCAGGAGGTGGGCAACCTGTATGTGGGCAAGGAGGATAGTTTGTTTGCTGGCAAGGAGAGCCCAGGCAGATCTGTCTCCAGAGAATCGGTAAGCATGCAGTATGACGCTTACAACCTGGTGACTCATGTGATTACAATGCTAACTGCACCACATACAGCTTGATAATGACCAATGCTTGCCAGCGGGTGCTAGGTTGCTGCAGCAGCAATCAGGTCTGGGGTTTCTGTGTTATGTGGGACCATGTTGTGCTGCAACAGGGGCTGTGTCCAGAGTTTAAGCATGTAGGTTGGCACGTTTCCACCAAACACTGCACTGCAGCACCTGCATGTCTGCACCACTGCTGCCAACACAATAACAAACTAGAGATTTGGTTATGGGGCTTGGGCCCTAGAGTAACAAAGAGTTTGCACATAACACATTATAGGTTTGCTCCAAGTGCTCTTGGCAACAATGTTGCGTGAAAGCTTGCGTTCAGGCAGTAAGGAAGGCTCTGCAAGACAGGATCATGAAGCATGCCAGGCTGATGATGCTAGGCCCTGAGTTTGGGTTGGTGGCTTGTGACAAGGAAATGCAATTATGAGACTTGCCGTCATTTGTGTCATGTCCATGACCATCCACTTCATAGCTGGCCTTTGCCGAAGATTCTTCATCATCATCTCCTTAATGCAGATTTTGCTGAAGTCAATATTGGTGATGTTTCTGCAGCCAGAGTCGTACCTGCGCACAGTAGAGCAGACCATGGCTCATCTGCGGTTCGCAATGCAGCAACGCACAACGCAAAAGCTGCACACCGCAGATTGCTCACGCACATGTNTTTGTATGATGTTTGTATGGGATAAAGAGGTTACAAGACTGAGTCGCCTACAGTATACACATGCTACAGGCAAGTGTTCTAAGGGGTGTGGAAGGTCACAGTTTAAAGTATTCTGGAGTCAGCTTTGGCAGCACTGTACCACAGCAAGTCTGTGTTGTCAATGTATGGTGAGAACATATGTTGCAGACTCATACATGTTTTGACAGTGACCTGAGCAGCAAAACTGTAAGGCTGACAACACAGTGGGAATGCAGGGCTTAAGCATAAGCGTATGCATGTGCAGCATGCCTATGCAGCATGTGGTGTTACCAGGTAAGTCCTTGTCCAAAGGGTGCTGCTCAGTAGTCACCACAGCCAAGTAGCCCTTGGAAGCAATTTGATTCATGAGGAATCGGTAGTCCTGGCTGTAGCAGTTGGCACCGTTGAACATCATGACCCATGGCAGGTCAGGATTGACTCCTGTGGTTGATTCACACTTATGTTTATGTCAGCATGGACAAGGCTACAGCTACATGANTGATGCATGTTGCTACTATGGAGTTTGTTGACATGGCCATGTCATAAAGTGTTTGTGGTTTGATGTCTTTGTTGGGACAGTGACTTTTACTGTTGAATGACTTTTTTTGCAGGTGGATCAAGAACCTAAATCAGGGCAGTGACGGATCAATGGTAGATGACTTGCTGCAGCTGTCCTACCTCCAACGCCTTGCACGCCAGAAGATTGTTGAAATGGAGGTGAGAATTGGTTTTGAGACCTTAAGAGCCTGGATGTTTGTCAATTTGTCTGCTGCAAGTCAGGCATCAAAGCTCATGTTGCTGGCCTTAGACGTTGTCTGGTGCTGCTCACTGCCATGCCTGAAGTCCCTCTGCATGTGTTTGCAGATCATTGAAACAGCTGAGATATTTGAGATTGTATGGAACATCCCCCTCAACAATGGTCACTCCAAGATCAAGAAGAGTGACCGATACCTGAAGAGCAGTGAGGTGTGTGAGCTGCCAAGAATGCTCACAGTTCAACATGAGTTTAAAAGCATGTACACTTGGTGAATGACATCATCATGTGCTACGACCTCGTGAATCAACACTGTTGAAGTCGGGATCCCTTTCTGTGATGGAGTGGTGCCTTATGCACATCATGCTATGAGTATATAGCCTGTTACACTGAAACCATCAAACTGTAATCCCAATGGTTTGCGTCAGCTCGTTCGCCACTACAGCGTCGCGAACCCCTCGCAATGCAACTGGCATGTATGTTTTACGTGTAGCTATCAAGTTGTTTCAATGTGTTGACCTGATCGCAGACAATTGGAGATCGAGCTTCAACCACAGCGTCAGTGTGCACAGCTCAAGGCAAACACAATGAACTCACAAGGTCTGCTGATGTTGGACTGTTGTTCTTGCTTCGTTGCTCTTCTGAAGCAGGCCTTGCAACCTGTTGCGAGTTGCGAGGATCAATAGTTTATATGGTATACTGTCACTCACGCCACTACTCGCTTGTCATTGCTTGGACAGGGTGTGTGTTGGTCCCGAAAGGGTCATGGCTTGCTCAGGAGTTCCTGGTATGAGTCACAGTCAGATCCATACTCCCCCTAAAGTGTAGTTGGCGGTTATGAAGCTGAAGCTCATAGTATATGAANGCTCACAACCAAGCATGCAGCCATGGTGAGTCCAGCCAGATTGGCCCCTCTGACATCATGCAAACATCCTTGGCCAACACTGCACTGGACCAGGAACGTCAGGGTCAAGGTTGCTCGAACAACAGCAATGTATACTGTAGAAGCACATATGAGCACATAATGTGTCCTTGTGGGGCCAATATCATCAATCTGTGCTGCTTGAAAGTGAGCCAAGACTCCTTGACCCTCATACAGCTGTAGGAAACCAACACCATGTTATTTGTGGCTTGAGTGTCTGTCCCAGAAAAGTACAACAAGCGAGCAACACTGAGATGCAGCTTATCACTACCTGTGGTTGACCAGGGGTCTCCATGGCCAGGTTGGCTGGCACGTATCTGCCCTGTCGCCGATCCGGCCATCGTTGCGTAACGACATCCTGAATGTTTCGCGCGGTCACATGGTTATCTAACGTCTGATGGGCCAGTTGAGAAGACCAGCAGAAGTAGTTTACCTGCGGAATCGGGTACCCACACCACCAGCTGCCGATNAGCAGAGCACATTGCTCAGCTGCAGGCCGACGTTTTCCTGTTCTTAGTCATCAGCATCAACACGGCATCAGATGCCATCAGCAATATAATCAGGGCCTACTCCAAGTTCACGCTGGTGAAGGATTACCTGAAGAATCAGTTTCCAGAGCAAGAAGAAGAAATTGCTGCAGCCATACACAACCTTTGGGCCCATGCAGACAGCGTACGCAAAAATAGCCAATGAGGTTGCACGTGTCATTTTGCCATGCACTCACCTGGTGTGTCCCTGCAAAGCTACAGATCAATGGCATCGAACATGCATGTCGGCGCAAAGTCTCAGCAAATGTTCTAGCATGCATACAAAGCCTTGTGAAGAAGTGCCGTGGGCATGGTGCCATTGCCGCTAGTGTGCGTACAGAGTATGCTGCTATATTCTAGTCGAATCACTCAACGATGCGCATGCATTGGGTTTCTTGCTCAGCCGGATCACAATGTGGGGTCATCAAATACATCAAGCAATGTCTAGCATGCATGGCCAGAAGTGTGCACTCTTACTAATAGAATCTATAGAGAGGTCTTAGTAAGTAACGTCCGCTCTCTGATGTCTTGCAGCAATAGTTGTAGGTGCTTGGCAAGGCAGGCCTTGATTGTATACCGCACATACAACAATCTTGTGTAACATCCTTCTCTCACCAACATGCACCTCCCACAGTGGTGCTATCTGGCTTGATGACACAAGTCTGCTCACAATAACCACAGGCAGGTAAGTTGAAGATATTAGGAAGAAACATGGACCTAGTGGTACTCAAAGTACTCACAGCCGAACCTAGACCTAGGTAACCTGCGTATGGCAACAACAACTCAATGGTTGNACCCTGTGCTATTCATGGTTATCAGTATCAAAGATACGTGACAGAGCCTGACAGCATACACTCTGGCGGACAGAAACCCAAAATTTGGGCTGAACTTCTTGCCGATTTCGAACTGGTGGTGGCCCTGGACTTAAGCGTCACGCTGCAGAACGTGACTGTTAGCCTGCATGAAATACTGGGCTGCTGGGGGTTCTNTCTGGGCTGCATGCAGTTCAACACCAGGATGTGCATTAGAGATTGCCTTGTCTGAAACAATGCCATGCTGAAACGAGCTAGCTCTGTGACTTGATGCCGTTAAAATGGTAAGCTGTTTGGCCTGTGACAGGCTGAGATGTGCAGATTCCACACTGTACACTTTTGTCTGAACACCTCAGCCTGTAAAAGGCCAATGAGCTTGCAACTTTGATGGCATCAGTCACAGACCTGGTATGCATTTGCCTCTCCAAACTTATCAGCTTGCCTGCACAATGCGNTCGCTCAAGGGGCACGTAAGGAAGGCTCAGTACATGCTGTGCTGCCAATGACAGTCAAGTTCGCCGGCGCAACACATACCATGCAGGATGTCCACTAAGCTTTGCCTGGCAGGATGGCTTGGATGCTAAGGTGCTAGCAGAGGAGTTGCTTGCGCTGGAATCCCAGTTCCGCAGCTCAGTGATGAACCCCATGGGCGGCACCCGCACAACTGGGGACTGGGCTGTCAATATCAGCGGTGGCCCTGGCAAGTAAGGCTGTGTACATTGCATGTCATATGTGTTTGCACTGCTAATCATGTTTTGTGTGCTCTGTGGGTGTCCTGCTGATGCTTGTGTTGTGCAATTCAGCTTGACAAACTAGTGAGGACAACACATGGTGCAAACGTTTTTATTTCTCTATTTCTTTCTTGATTTCTATTGTTCAGCTGCAACATGCATATTCTTAGTTGCAAATGCTGTTTGATGTGCTGCATGGCAGCCTGCCACTGGGTNCATATGCACATTGTCTGTGCATGTGAGTGTCACAGGCGCTTGACCTAATCTGATCCATGGCAATGATCCTAGTGTATATGTTATAGGTCATNGCTCCCTGTTTAACCCATCCAGAAGTCCAGAAAACACACTAGTTTGCGGCCAAACATCTGGTTGCAATGTTCAAAGAAGGCACTGCAGCATGGCAGTCAAAGCTTCTTAGGCAATGCTGCTGGTCTGCAGCAAGAGGGCTTCAAGGAGATGTTGGATCTTGTCAGCTACTACAAGGAGAATGCTACCATCTTGAGGAAGACATTCCAGGACATGGGCTTCAGCNAGTCTGTCCCAAGCATTTGCTCAGTGATGGCATGACCACTTACAAACAATGCACTATCCCTGCACATCTCCTTGTCAAGCACACTGCTGCATAGGCAGCTGGAGTTCTGAGGAAAAAGTCCAGAATCAACAACCAGAAAGGTCTAGGGTTCACCATTGGGTCTAGCGTGCATCCTGCAGCATAATCAGGCACATAAGCAGCTGCTCAATGCAACTNGAGGTCAATGCGCTGTGCCATTTGCTGTTGTACCTGGTACAGTGGTCTCATGCTGACAGTACACAGCCAGCAGTGGTCCATACATGATCCTTTAGCAGATTACGGTGCTAACACAGTATGCGCAGTCAAGTACACTTTGCCTTTGCCTTGGATTTTGATGTTAACTTTACCTGCTGCAGGTGTGTCAGTATGAGCATCAGCTGCATGAACATTTCTTCCCTGGGCAAGATGCGGAGGGGTCCAGCCTGGGCCCCTTGATAGACCCCTTAGCCACCATTCTATACGATGCTATGCGACCACGTTTCATCCACTTGCATAGCCTTAATGAGCTTTGTGAGCTTGTGGACATCCTGGTACATGAGGTGTGCAACCTGCTGAACTCCATGGATGTAGTGAGTATCCATGTACTGGCGCCTGTACAGCATTTTGTTGCTGGGCTGCAAACCACTTCACAGTGCAGTATGACTCCTATGACCAGCCTCAGTTGAGAAGGCTACCTGCAGCTTGCAAACACATCGTCTAGCCTAGGCTTTGTGCAGCGTTGATCACAGGGAAAATGCCAACGCTAAATTGGCAAGTAGTTATTAAAAAATAGCCAAATGTCCCATCTCCTGCAATGAAGAATGTATAAGGTGTTGCTGTGGGGGCATGCAGGTGTTGGAGGAAGGCATGGGGAGGCGAGGGGAGGCAGTGCAGCCCCTCATGCCTGTCCTGCACCGCAGCCTGGCTGATGTCCAGGAGCGCCTCACCTTCCGTGCACAAGCCTTCATCAAGGTGACTGCTTCAGCCAGCTCAGTCACACTCAGNAGCATTTACTACAAGTGCTGCTGACCTACCTTTTGAACTGCAGTTCCCCTGGGCATTCCGGTGGAGATCATATCTGCTTGTTCAAGGTTCTTGTACCGCCATTAGCGTGTCGTTGAGGGCGCTGCGCAACTTGTTGGACTGGAGTCAGCAGGCCCAGCAGCGCCAGCATCAGGTTCAACTCAGCTGTGGGCCAAGCTGAGGACTGATGTTTGACAATGCTGGCTAGACCATGCAAGACCTGCACAGCGCTGGCTGTGCAAATGTATACATGGTACTCAGTGCATGCCAGCATTGAGAGTCAAGCCAGGCTAGATGTGTCAGCTGCTGGCATTGTGCCCAGTCTGACTTGCTTGACCTTTGTAGAACACAGTAACGCGGCCTACAGGAAGTGTTGCATTCTGCTGGTTGTGTAACGCTTAGCCTAGCCTAGACAGCAGGTAGTCATGTCGCACAAGTTTGTTTTGCTCAGGTCAGCTGGGTGAGGATAGCAAAGTGACAGCATGCCATAGGTTGCTTAACGAGGTCTGGTGCATGCCGAAGATAGAGCTTGAACATGATCTCAAGTGTAACGGGTAAGGGAGCGCGNGGGCTTGCGTAAGATGCAGTGTTTGCCAGTTGCTGTGTGTAAGCTAACATCACAAAGGCAGTGGTTTAAGAGTTGACCAGGATTTGTCCAAGACTCACTGTGTAGTTGTAACGCACATGTTTGAAGCACTGATATCTCTTGCCAATTCCCTTGCATACAAGCTGCAAGGTGGCACAAGCAATCATGTGCAGAGGTGCAGAAAGACCATTGACCGTACTGATCAGGAAGGGCATCAAACAATAACATGATGACATACACATAAGGACTGTCTCAGGGGTACAATCNGCTGTGTCTATGTGTTTGACCGCCAGGCAGGCGTGCATGGCAGCAGAAGGCATGACAGCTGTCGACCACCAAAACCCATCCAGCTCTATCTTCATGGTGCAGTTCTGTATGCACTGCAGATGCTGGCACAACAGGGTGTCTGAGACATGTGGCGGGCACTGAACACAGAATGCAGACTGCTTACTTCAGTCAGCTTGGAGTAGACATCAGANAGATGCCACCTGCAACACTGTGTTCAAGTTGTCACAAGGTGTGATGTAATGAGGTGCAATGTCTGTTGTCATGGCTCCCATGCAGCTTGAAAGAGGCCTTGAAAGGGAGAGGTGTTGAGCGCAGACATTGTCATGAGTGACAACCAACAAGCAATGGCCAGCACAACCTTGCACTTGACATATCAGTTCATTGAGGCTGCTGCATGGCATACCTTACAAGTACATAGATGATGCATTGGCATTATACAGACAAAAGCCTGTGGTCTGCACTACATGTTACATCACATGCAAGCATTTGTGATGCAGGCATGCAGCTACAGCTAAGCGGTATGTCCAAGAAGGCAGCTTGCCTGATGTTCAGGAAGGGTGTGGAAATCTCAGTTAAGGCCAGCCATGAAAATGGATAGGCCATGATGCTGTGTGCAACTACATATGTTGCTGCTGCCAGGAAGATGAAGTGATGCAGGATAGCAGTGGGATCTCGCAGCTCCTTCCAGTACCACAGAATTATGGCCATGTCATATATAAGGTAGCCAATGAAAATTCTTGCAAAAAAGTCAGGTGCCCAAGCTATTCTGAGAATGGAGTTGTAGTCAGACATATGCCTTGTTTCTGTCCACGTCAACCATGCACCTGTGAGTAGCTGCTGACACTGAGCTGCAGTGTCAGTGCCAGCTGAGCACTGCAAGACGATGTACGACCCACTCACCAAACACCAGCACAATAGCGTGCACGCTGGATACTACCCGGACATTCCACTCGATTCGATCTGCTCTACCCCGCTTAAACTGCTTACGCGGCAGGGCTACGCCAGTCTGCTCGAGATACGCAAAGAACAGTGCACAGGCCAGGAAGGACAGGACAATAGTCCAGGGGGACGCTCCGAACTGGCCATCTTGTGGCTTCGCAAGCAGCCTGCTCCACACATCCATCAGCATGGTGCAAGCTTTCAGGGAGTGCACTACCGCATCGGATGCACAGATCTAAATTTGACCAAGGCTCAACTGACAACGATGACTCGACAGCAGTTTAGTCACTGTCCGGTGTTAAGGAAGCTGCTGTTTGAAAACTGGTGGTGCATCATGAGATCTTCTATCAACTGAGACACCTCAGAGTCACGCTGCAAGTGTGCGTGGAGTCTGGTGCATGTACCTGCGATGCTGCAGCCGGCTGAATAGTCTACTACTGGCTCTGTGCCANCCTGCAGCAGCATGAGATGTTGCTACATGTTCTGCGGTCAGTCTCACACTTTTTGCAGGACCTTTTGCCATGCAAGTTTGTGCATTGGTGCCACAGCATCGCATGCCTATGGAAATCTTGATGCCAGGGCGCCATACGTGTGCCATGGTAGCCTGTCAGCTGTTGTAAGGAACAAACGGNGACGAGCTAGTGCTGTGTACAGTCCCTGGTACGCCACTAAGCTGCAAGTGGGGCAAGTGGCATATGTCACATCATGTAGCCTTTGCATTGCAGCAGATTTCTGTCTAACAAAGTGGTGTCATGTTGTACCAACTCTCTGTGATTGAAGACTTTGAAGTCCAGTTAAGATTTCTTGTTTGATGGGATGCACGTGATGGAAGTGATCTCACAGCATTCTACTCGTGGTGCTGATGAGGGTCTTCGGTGACTGACTCAGCAAGGCTGTCACGCTGGCTGAGCCACAGAACCGGTGATTGTGAGCAACTGTTACATTGCAGTGTAATAAGCATGCAACTGGAATGGAACCTACACTAGATGCACCCCAGGTCAAACAGTACAGCAAAAGACCAGCAGCTCAGTTGCGTTTAGCACNAGGGGACCCAGTAGCATACGATCACGATCTTACTGCGCCTGCCAAGAACTGCTTGCCATCGGTGCTACCAGCTGGTGGAATCCAATCAGCTGTGGTGTAAGGTGGAAGGTCAAGCTATGGGCAAGTCAGGCTACAATTTTGGGATTGTCTTCAGGTATTGCAAAAGCAACCAACAGAGCTAGTGTAAAAAGTCACTTGACTGTGCCAGTCATGCGCTTGTTGGATGCGTCTAGGGGCCTTGCGGCAGGAGGCTTAGCTCTTGGGTCTAAAGTTGCCATGATGGCCAAAGCTGGTGGTGGCGCTGGTGTGTTGAAGGGGTTGGGAGCACTCACAGCAGCAGGTCAGCACTACATGCCTGCATTGTGCTANAGCAGCAGCAGCAGCTGTGGTGTGGCTGCTGCTAGTCTTGCATGGTGCTGCTCTATCCTTCTGGCAATGCTGAAACCCATCATGAGATGCTTCAAGCCAAAAACTGCTTGTTTTCATCAATTGTGGCCATGATGTTGAACAGCCATTGCTCAATATCTTCTTCCAGCTACCTATTACAGCTGTCTTGCCTGCAAAACCTTGTCCAGCACACCACTCACTTGTCTACTTGGACACCTCACATCCTTTGGTTTCGTGTAGTCAGTGTTGTGAGTTGCTGAGCTACCCAACCTTTGANAGGACCCGGCTAGACCTTGCAGGGTTCTGGTTTCATTTTCATCGGCGCCAACAACAAAAAGAAGATTGACCATAAAAGGCTGGCTAAGTCTTGGTGACAGGAATACAATTGTGTCCTAAACGCTCGACTCAGAATCCACAGTGGTCGCCTCCGAAGTTCGTGAAGCCATTCCCACGATGGTTCTTGCAAAAGAATAAAGCTTTCCCTATAACTTGTCACCAGCACGCGGTCAGGTGAGACCTTTCGAGTCCTCTCATGACATCATAATTTTCATGCAACTTTGCTTGTCATATTTGAATGAAATTGTCTGGTCATGTCAGTTCCACCATCTCANCAGCATGCATTGCTCACATGCACTTGCAAAACACAAGTCATGGAAGCAGAGAACAGGACCAGGAATGGCCCTGTTGCATAATAAAAGCATGCTCTTGTCAGCACATCTTGCCAGACGCATGATGCAAAGTGTTAAGTGCATCCATACAGGCCTAGCAACAGTTCCCACAAAGTAGTCTGCTCACAATTTGGCAACAGCTTCACGACAATCTGTACATTGAATTCACCTGAGGTGTCAATGCCCAGTAGGCGCCGCCTGGCCCCCAGCTTGTGAGCATACATGAGTTCCATCCTGAAGTACTCCAGCCACAGCTGCTGGGAGGATTTGCACATGCGCAGGCCCCGCTGCATGAGAGTGCGGGCGGCAGCAGCATTGCCATTGTGCTCAAATTCCCATGCTGCTGCATAGCTCCACAAGCCAGAGGCTGTAGGATGTAGCTGCAGGGCTTTTGTCAACACCTGCAACAGTTCATGCTGTCAGCTGACGACAGGGGGCTCTGTGGTGTGCATGGACCATGTGCAAAATTGTGCAGAATAGTGTAAGCTAATTTGCAGCTCTGGCAAGTGCAACAAGATGTACTGTACTCTTACTGACAGATGGATGAGATAAAGTCTGCTCCGTGCTTCAGGTGTGTCTACACTGTTTATATATGTGTAGTCACTGGGCCACACTATTGCCTTGTGGTGAGGTTCACAGTCACGCAGGTAGACATGGCCAGGAAGCAAGCCCTGACTCTTCCAACGTTCAAGAGCTGCTACATAAGGCTTGCAAGAGCAGAGCAGTCTTTCAATGGCACTCACTCGGGATGTCTGCCTGGTGCTGTTACTGGTTCTGCAGAATTCAAGCCATTTCAGCCATATCCTCAGATCTCCTCGAAACTTGCGCGTTGCCCTCTCATATATCAGATGAATCCGTCTGACAATGGCGTAGTCCCCCAGAGTAGTTTGTCCCTTGATGCCCATGGTCTGCTTTCGATGCGCACGAAGCTCCTCCAACTTAGCTTCATACTCTGCATACCTGTTGCAGAGTACCAAACCTTTGCATCTGAAATGTTTGCATCTCAAACATTTCAGCCAGAAAGCATTGGTGATTGCACCTGCAGAGTCATTCACAGCATGTGGACTGCTGACATACCCCAAGAAGTCTGCTTTTTTAGGGGCAGGCCGCTTGAGCAAATATTCAAAGTGGGTGCGCTTTTTGACCACTTGCTTGAGCTCGTGCTTCTGGAAGTAGCCACGTTCCTCCAGATCTTGTAGCTCTGGCACCATCTCCTCCATGTAATACCTGAACCGCAAGCAGGCTTGAGTGGCTTTGCAGTCCAGCTGCAGGTTTCAGCTCACACCTGCTTTCCAGCCATGTTTCCGGCTTTGAGATTGCTGCAGGTGCTACTGACCTGACGGTGTCTGCCATGGTACGTTGCAGCAGCTAGTTAGTGCACAGGGCTTTGATGTTGTAGTTCGTGAGCTTCCGACACTTCTTTCTGCTTGGNGGAAGTGGCAAGCAGAAGGCATTGCATGGGTAAGCAATTTCTGACTCTGTTCAACGATCTTTGCTTTGTGATTATGGCAAGAAGTCATTAGCAAGCACAACACAGCCTGGAGCTTGTTGCTGTACATCATCACATACAAGTGGCATTTTGCTGACCAATGCAGGTACTTCAGACTAGTTCAGCAGATAAACGACAGAGAGCCGGAACTGCAGCGACTCACAGATGCAGATCTCAAGGCCAAAACCGCAGAGTTCAAGCACAGACTAAGCAAAGGAGCCACTCTTGATGACATACTGGTTGAAGCTTTTGCAGTTGTCAGAGAGGTGTCAACAAGAGTACTCAGGCTGCGGCACTACGACGCACAGATGGTGAGATGGCACACCTTGCATGACATGTACGAGCCGCCATGCACAATGCCAAGGACGTCACACACTCAGCTTGCCAAACAAGGCATGCCTCAACCCCCAAGACTCCAGCATCATGCATGCTGGAGCCTCATCCAGTTGAAAATCAGCACTGACATGTAAACTTGCTGTCTCTGTTCTGTAGCTGCAGCTTGTACTTCATACTACATACATGCACAAACAGCTGCAGACATGCATGTTTAGTCGCATGATAGACTTGTGATGCTAACACTGGACTTGATCATTTTGCTCTGGCCATTGTGCAGACTCTGCTGCACACACTTGTCTATAGTGGGACAATGTCACAGCTTGAATTGAGCTTACTCAGCCAACACAAAGTTGATATTGCCAACACACATGTGTGTTGCGATGGCAAAAGTGCAAGCTGTAATATGCTGAGACATACATGGTGTCAGCACTCACACATGTTCTCCCATGCAGCATGATGCTTGCTGCCTGGTTATGAATCTTCTGCTTTGTGAACTCACAGCTTCGCACTGCTGTCATCCTCGATTGGATTGATGCATGATCAGCAGCTTTTCCTGGCATTTAGTAGTGTGTATGTGACCCTGGCATATCAGGCTGTTGCCAACACCGTGGCTGTCTTTGCAGCTCATCACAACAATGTACAACAACATCAAGACAGAAGCACTTAAGGACAATGACAAGTGGGCGATTGGCAACATCAACGATGGCTACCAGTAAGTGTTGCTCAATCTTGTACTGTCTGAGGGAACAAGCATTCTCACCAGATGCGCCTGCCTGAAAGTAAGACAAGCCTGTGTTGACAACCANTCACATCAACAGGAATACAGTCGACCATGGGCTTCATGAGATTGTGTGTCTATGCCTGTCACTGCCTCATGGTATAAAGTCGCCTTTCCGACTATTCCGATTACATGATCAGTCTGTTACTGCAGTATGCTCAGAATATGAGCAATCTGCCTTCACCTGGAAACCACTTCAGATTTTGCCACTTCTACTCTTCTACACTGCATCCTGTCCTCTTTGTGCTCGATTCGTCGCCAGCCACACCTTTGTGATGACCGTCCATGTGCAGGGGCCCTGGTCTGGGGGCCAGGAGAACCATCAATTTAGAAGCCAGGGCTGCCCCTCCCAACCAGGCTCAACCCGCCCCCGTCAACACCACCAGGGATGACAAAGATGCCAACGGCAGTAACAATGGCCAGGCAGAGCTTGATGAGTCCCCTCATGTTCCAACAGGCGTCAGCAATGGTGATGACGTCTTCCAGTCTGCAGAGGACGACTTGGAGCCCAGTAATGCCCGTGCAAAAAGCAATGCTCAGGTGCGGCATGTGCTGGCATTCTCAGCCAACAAAGCCATGGCCAGAGCCGAAAGCTACAGCCCAAATGCATGTGTCAACTGCTCAACTCTAACACTGCACCAATGATGCGCGTGAGCACTGCTGTGTGTGACAGGGTACACATGACCACTGACTACTCAACTGGTCCCGCTGGCTCCTCATCTGGGACACAAGCCTATGCTGGCCTATGACTGGCTTGCACGTGTCTTGGGTCACTTTGCATGGCATGCTGCGTTATGCTGTGCNTCGCTGCAGCTGTTGTTGCTGCTGAAGCTGTTGAACAAGCACTGGTTGCTGCTGACCTATCCAACTGATGATGTAGTTCTCGAAACGCATTAGCTGGTCTTCGTTCATGGGTGCATTCATGCTTTTTGCCAGTTTTGCCAGGTTTGCATTTGGACAAGTGTCAGGTGCAACAGCCTGAGCTATGCGCGTCATCTTACGTAGGTTTTCCAGCTGGATTGGATTCAAGTCACGCTCTGACATGGCAGCAACGCTATGAAAATTGGCAGTAGCAGCAGTGGCCACATTTGCAGGCTGTGCGATGGCAGCTGTTGCAGTGGCCGTCGATACAGGTGGAGCATTGGCTGCATGCACAAATGCGACAGCAGCAGAAGTAGCTGGTCCCTGCAACAGACCAACTGTCAGCCAGATCCAGTGTTGCAACACGGGGACCAACAACTTGCACAGGGAGCGGCTATGAGAAAAAAGACTCTCGCTCATATGAGAAGCGACA
This sequence comes from Trebouxia gelatinosa, assembly GCA_000818905.1. Lineage (NCBI taxonomy): Eukaryota > Viridiplantae > Chlorophyta > Trebouxiophyceae > Trebouxiales > Trebouxiaceae > Trebouxia > Trebouxia gelatinosa. The sequence goes on along the minus strand of KN805369.1, from coordinate 4,841,951 downwards.
ATCCACAAGGTCAACAGATGGCCGCCTGGGGTATAGCCGGTCAACATTCTATAATGCAGCTACTGCTAAATGAACTGCCACCAGGATCGAAGCCAATCATGCACTGCACCTGGCTTGTGGGGAGCGCCATAGCATTAGAATGGTTGGGGTGCATGTCTTGTTCAGAAGCGACGCTGTGGTGATGTAAGCTCACTGCTTTTCTTGATGCCTCCAATGGATCAGTTGCAGCTGATACTGACATAGCTTTTGTCTTCACGGGAAGCGGCCCCGTCAATGATGTGGTAGACATGAATGATTTCATGCGCTTTGCAGGTCCAGCCAGGGCCTGTCAACAAACTTCAAAGGTCAGCAAACAAAAAAAGGAGCACAGAAATCCCCAAGTTACTGAGCACTTGCCAACCGAAAGAGGGCGCCCGCAATGTTGGTGAAACATAGCAGACCTGAGGTGACTGCTGCAGAGTCAAGGACACGGTGTTCTCCTTTAGCTCCTGCATCAAAGTGCATTCTACAGTGCTTGGATCTACCTCAGTCCGTACCTTTTGCAGTTCTGCAACACACACAAGACTGTTGGTACCAGCAGCAGCAGTGGCGAGTTTGCAAAAATGACACGAGCAGCGAGTTTGAACGTACCGTGCAACGTGTGTATCAGAAAAGCATTCCTGTCCAGCAAGAGCTGCGCTGCATTTTGCCGCTTGCGTGTCTCACTGTCACAATCTGCCATGCTGAATGGTCCGCTGCGGTTGCCGTCCGTTGGCACGCTTTTGGAGCCAAGTCTTTTTGGCAACNCTCCGAACCCGCAGTGAAGCGAATCAAGGTCAATCGGAGACCCCAGCACGCAGTCATGTGATCGTCGACCACAGCGCGACGTGAGTCTCTTTGGGCATCGATGTTACCGACTACAATAGCGCGCTACGGCAGACCTGTTTGCACTATCAGGGGCGAGGTCGGTCGCAAGCAGCTAGTCGGTCTTTGGTTGCGAGTTCAGCAGCCAGCAGCATGCATAGACCGTAGCGTGGTTGTACGCGTGCTTTCCGGCGCTCGCTCGACATTGATGGCTGCTACTGCAACTTGGTCCTGTACGGTGCTCTGAAGACCGCTCTAAACTCTACCTATGGCAACGACGCAATTGACCGGAAGTGTCGACCTGTCACCAGGCTTGCAGAGAAAGCGNTCAGAGCTGCTGTCGTGCTGGCCGCTTGTAGAACTCCCTGCAGCGAGTATGCATACACGGTACATTTAGTTGTACACAGAAAGATCGTCACACACGTCGCTTCATGACTGACCAGAGCGGCATAACAATGTCTGCACAACCTGCTATTGCAGCAAGTGGGTGATGCAATTTCACATGCAAGTGCAGGACAACTGCAAGCTGCAGGTGGATCAGCATACCTGTTGCTTTGGCAGCAGTTCGAGGTTTCTTGGCAACCGCTGGTGTCCTGTCATCCTGCTCAGCACCTGTTGCATCTCTTGCCAGCCGCTTCTGGAACCGCTTTTCCAGAGGAGCCGCTAGTTGCGCAGCCTGTAGCGCCAGTACATCATCAGAAGAGCCTCAGGGCATTACGGTCACGCGTGTCGTCAACGGAGTGCCAAATTGCAATGAGCAGGTGTTCAGTAGGCAATGCTGGGTTGGCGCATGCACGGCGCTGTGCACAACTGTGAGCCAATGTAAGCAATTGTGAGCCAACGTGAGCATATGATCTGCATGACAAACCTGCAAATGATGTTCATTTGCTGCTTGCACAGACAAAGACAAATGATCATTGCATGCTTGCAACAGACACTTTGCTATCATGCGAGTCATGGTACTTTTCCAAAGAAGTTTGCTTCTGTTTCTACAAGTTGTAAGCACTTTGCAGCTTCCTGCTTAGAGCTGCCTTTGTACACTGTGTGGCTCATGCGACTGAAGGGTTCGGCAAGTGTAAGGTAAATTACCTTGTGATGTGGCAAAAATTTTGCACCCAGGCCAAGCCCTTCAGGCCTGGCTTGAAATGCAGAGGCTGCAGGGTCTTCATCAAGCAATTTTTGGGGATCCGAAACCCCGAGCCAAAGGGCGGCCTGCAGCATGTAGCTTAGTTGTACGGCACATAGGTGTATCANTTGGAGTTGAAGCAGCAGCCAAAGTCACAGCTGCAGACTAATGCACCTGTGATTGGGCTAAACCAACCTGCTTATGAGGCAGCTGCCAGTAAACAACCAGTGCAGCAGAGGTCAGACCCTGCATTGCCATTGCCCGTGTCATGTGTCATGTGTGCACATGCTTGTCATCAACATGTTGTGCTCATGCTTGCCTTATGCTGCAGATGCTGCAGCTCAAGTGTGTCAGCGCGCATGCTTACACAGTCAATACCAGCTTGCTGCTAGACATGTGTGCAAGTGTATGCTTTGGAGTAGCTGATCTGTAGCCTGGCCACTTTTACACATACTTGTCACTTGCTCATGCAGCTTCCATTGCTTCTCTGGTGTTTGTATACACTGCTGATCACCTCAACAGATTGAAGATGCCTCAGCCTATTCCTACAGTATGGTCACCCTCTTCTGCTGCTGCAGGTTTCACCCAGCAGATGTGCCTTCATGCAGCACCAGGCACCCAGTCTGCGCAGACTGGGCTCCTGCAACTGCCCCTGCCGCCAAGTCAGGCACTGCAGGGTCACACACACAGCAGGAAGCTGCTCATTCCCCCGCCTTGCCTACCAAGCCATGGTCAGGCTTTGCTGCACCCCAGGCCCAAGCACAGGCAGAAGAGCCTTGGAAGTATTGGGTGGTGCCATGTAAGCCACCAGATGGCGGAGCAGGCACATGCTGCACGCAGCAAAACTACGGGTATGCAAAAAAGCGAGATGCCCACAAGGTGCAGCAGCCTGCACAGGAAGCGACAGTTGCTGCAAAAGCAGCCAAGCCACCACTTGCACCAAAGGAAACAAAGAGCAAGAGGAAGGAAAAAGCGGTAAATCATTGTGGCAAATGTCAGTTCTGCAAGGATGGGGAAGGTGAGAAATGCCCTACCATGTTGGCCGCAGCTCAAGCATTGAGCTACATCAACATGCTGACAGGACAGCGCCAGACGGCTGAAGGTGAAGCAGCNTTGAGTGGGGAACACGGCAGCTGCCCTGCAACAGTGAAACCCGATATGAGTCACCAAAGATGATTGGCCCCCAGGCAATTCGAGTATGTGGCCAGATTCCAGGACAGCCTACCACTCACATGCAGGCCTTGCACAAAACGGTTTCATGTCAACCATGACAAGCACACCTGAGCAAAACTGGAAATGCAATGCAGTGGCAGTGCCTACAGCACAGCCTATCTGGGCAGACTTCAGCCAGGCTACAGCCAGAATAGGAACTAGCAAACTGCCTTGTGACGCATCTGCAACACCAACCTATTTGCGGTTACCGGCACACCTACTCTCCTCATGACACTCTGCTTGAGCAGTCTTAGCTGTACAAACACTGGAGCAGGGCATGCTTGACAGGGCAGAAGGGCATTTACAGGAGGGCAGCCATACCTGAGCATCCCTCTGGCAATAGCCTGAGCGTCTTCAGGAAGCAACTTGTCAGTGTCCATTTTGCCCAGATGAAAGCCAGTGATGCCATCCTTGACTGTGTCCACAAGTCCTCCAGTGCTGGCCACCAGCGGCACTGTGCCGTACTGCATGGCATGGAGCTGGACCAACCCACAAGGTTCAAAGCGTGATGGAATCAGCAGGAAATCGCTTCCTGCAGAATCACACGCTCTCTAGNAAGCGTATGTTGAGGAGGGTATGCAGGGGTCTTGAACCCTTGGCACGAGAAGAGCATGTGGAAGATTGTAAAAGACAAGTATTTGCGGGTGGATNGTTAACATCCTGTTTGGCTTCGGTAGCTCAATGGTCTGGTTCTGCTCATTCTGGGCACTCAATGGCATTCTACAGGTGATTTACTTCCAGTCAACATTGCCTCGGTAACAGCACTTTTTTACTTTGAAGATGACTGCCAAATGTACCCGAGTGCAAGTGATAACAGTTGAGCTGTGTAGCCTGATGTTTCAAGGCTCCCTATCTTGGTGAGTGACCGCATGTACCAATCATTGATGGAAGCTGTGTTCTCGCCTCATGCACATGCTACCTGTAGGGCTTTGGTGGACCTTGCTGTGCAAGGATCTTGACCTCCTGGTTTGCAACCAAGGAGAGAGGCACATACTGGGGCATGTGGAACATTGCACACAATCTTGGAGGCTTTGGTGCCCCTCTGCTTGCAGGAAGTGCAGCACGCTCATTCGGCTGGAAATGGGGTAAGTCCAATCCTGTTGCACAATATGTTCTCTTGAATGCACATCCAATGCAGAGGGCCTATTGCACTGGTCAGAGCTACAGTGTGTCCACTTAGCAAGTGACGCTGCACAGTGGCAAATCTCTGGCATGGAGACATGGCTTCATACACAATATGTTGATTTTGATTGCTACAGTCAGTGACTGACTGTGATAAGCGAGCTTTCCTGTTGCAGGCATGTGGGCCCCAGGTATTGTTGGCCTGGTCATTGGTGTCTTGCTGCTCTTCTTTGTCTCAGACTCACCAGAAAAGAATGGCTACCCACCAGTGGAAGTCGTCAAGCAGAAGGTGAGCTGCTTTATCTTACTCATTGCATGTCACCTGTGTATATTGACAGACTTGATTAGCTGTGTATGCGCAACGCGCATGGTTTGGCAGTCGTCAATGGTGACAAACGCGTATTTGTGCTTGTGTTTCTGCAGAAGAAGGACCCTGCTGGCAATGAACAGAAGGAGTCGCTACTGACACTGCTAGTGCAAAATGTCCTGAAGAACCCATACATCTGGGGCATGGCCCTGACCTACTTCTTTATTTACGTGGTCCGCCAGGGTGTTACTTCCTGGTTTGTCTTCTACCTGATGAAGGTGAGATGCTGTCATGGTGAATGACTGCCAAAAGCTGTTTCAAGACAAAACGTATCCCTATTCTGAGACTGCTCTGAGACACGGTCATAGACAAACACAAAAGCATATATTCTGTGGGTGTTGTCAGCAAACAGCAATGATGCCAAAGGAACAGTGCATACTAAAGTNCTGATGCTCTTCCTGATACAGCTACTGCTACTCCACTGGCGACACCATCCGCAGCAGATGTGTTCACAGACACAACTGGAGTTGATGTCACAGCGTAAGTGGTTGTGCTCAAGCAAGCAGTCTGTTGCAATGTGACTAGCCCTAGGGGGGGCTGCTATGCTTCCAGNACAATGTTGCTGACTGCATGTAGATTGCATCTCACTGGTCCAGAACGCCTCACTGACTACACATGGTCCCCTGCGTCATTAAAGCTGGCACATAACAAGATACCATTAAGCAAAATACCGTGTCAGAACCTATCTGATCACACATCACACACATAAACATGACCGACATGTCAACAAACTCTTAGTTCGCTCTTCAGGTCAACCTTGCATGCGCTTAACTAGAGGACTTAACCAGTGATTTCGGTGGCGGACTACTGCTATGTTGCGCCGACATCCAATATTCGTCAGCAAGTTTTTCAGTTCCATTGTCATCAACATTGCCCAGTGCCTGTTCAATGCTCTGCATACTCTCAAGGCCACTGTTGGAGCGCTGCATGCCTGCCTGGTCCCTCTGGTCAGGTGGCATGTCATGCAGCAAATGTGCAACTGTATCAGGCAGCTCCATCGACTCTAGCTTCCCCATGCCTAGGCTGCCAATTCTGCTCATGGCTTGGAAGGGACTCGGCTGCATCCCTGGGGCTGCCGACGTCAGCATGTGATCCCCAGCGTGTGACTGCTGCATGAAATGGTCAAAATCAAGCCCACTGCCTGCTGGCAGTGATGGGAAGCTGCCCAAGTTGATGCTGCTGTGGTTGAAGTGGTCCATTGCCCCTGAGGGCATTGACTGACCAAAGACGCTGTTCATGAAGCTGACTGAAGGCATGGTATCTAAATTGAGAGACCTGGCACCTGGGGAGTCTGACTGTGCAAAGGGTGAGGGNCACAGGAGCACATCAGGCTTGCCTGTGTCACAGCCTCCAGGTCTATGCTAAGATCACCAAAGACAGCTGCTCCAGTATGTTTGTTGAAGGCCACTTGGCAGTTGCTCAATGATGACTGCCCTGCTTTAGCAGAATCATCTAACAGCCTGATGCTTGCCCTGCATGCCAACTCATCATATGCAGTACGTCATTCTTGATGCAAACCCAATCAGGACAGCCTCAAATCGTGGATTGCCAAACACAACACATGCATGTCCCATGCTCATACGTATTGCAAACACCTTTGCAGCTGCATGTGCTGTCAGCGCAAACAAGGCTTCTTGTGATCAGACAGTGCTGTGTTGTGAGACATAGGCATAATCCATGGTCAGCCAGCCAAAGTCAGTGGGTGACGTGTGTCTATATGTGTAATGGTTGAACGGATGAAGTGTGGAGCAGGTGGCTTTTTGACAGGACAATATTGCTATATGGTTTTGTCAAACAATATAGCAATACAACAACACAAAAGGCAAGCGCTGTCACCTGTCTCCTTGACTGAAGGGTGTGGTACAGAAGTCACTAGCATCAAGCAGCTGCAGAGTGAATCGTGGCACAGTGCTGTGATTGGCCAGAGCTAGGGTTCTGGTGGCATCAAACCAGGCTGGCAGTGGCTGCAAGGAAAGCTTGGCAGGGGGACCTGCAGCATGCATGATGCATAGTATCTGTTGCCAATCCTTAAAATTAGCCAGGTTTATCCTTGTCACACAGTATGCCTTGTCGTGAGGTGCTGATTGTACAGCTGTGTGCAGCAGCATGGTGCCACACTCGCCAGCTGTACCAGCTCCACAACATGGGATGCAGTGTGCTGCGCTTGGCGCATGGGCAACCCTTGCAGCCCACCTATGGGGCCTACGCATGGCCGCTGCTGCCATTGCTTTGGGTATGAGAGATGGTTTGTAGCAAAACACCTGCCTTAACATCATATCTTACTCCTGCATCAGCCAGAGCAGAGTGATAAGAAAAATGACAAAGGCTTATGCAAATTCAGGCTTAAATTGCTGCAGCTGCCTCCAGCAAGCCCCTCCTTGTGCTCAATATGGCATTTGCAGCTTGACATCTAGGTCACAATCATGACAAGCATGTTGTAAGCGATGACACCCACAGCCTTGAGCTTACACTCCACAAAGAAGGCAAAATGAGGAAATCAACTTGTTAGTTGTGACCAAGTGCTGAGCTGTTCAATGAACACATGAGAACAACGCAAGGTCAGACTCAAAACAGAAGCTTGAGTACATATACAACAACAACTGTATGAGGGACATGCAGCTGCCCTTGCAACAAGACCCAACCCAACGAAACTTACAATGCCATGCTTGCAAGGCACCCGTTGGGGGGAAATTTGGCTACATACTCTACATATCATACATATTCTTACCTGAAGAAGACAGATCTGCCGGCTGTCATGAGGCCATTGCTGCGCAGACTCACAGGCCCAGTCTCTGAAAGTTTGCCTGGGATCAGCTGCTGCGCTAGNTAGGTATGCGCAGGGCAATGCAGAGTTGTAAGCACTCACGCAATGCCAAGGCGGCTGCGCATGTCGGGGATCTCCGAGGCGACAGGGATGAGCTCCTCCTCACTGATCAGCATGGCTTGGTCCTGCTGCACAGCCGCCCCCAAGCTGGCTAGCTGCTGGTCCAACAGCCCAAACTCTGCCACCAGCAAAGCTACCTCATCACTTGTGCCCTGCCTGCAGCACAACTGACACAGCTCATGCACAGCTGAGCAACACATGTGCATGTACATGAGATGTAAGCGCAGATAAGGCCTGCTGTGCTGTTCATACAGCTTGCATGCAGCACAAACAGGTTGTGCTGTCAGCATCTACTTGTACATGAGTGCAGCAGTGTGGCAGTCTACCTCTGTACACCTCAATATACAACAGCCAGTTCAAAATGCACAAATTTGTCAGCACAGTCAACAGATTTCTCACAGCTAACAAAGGGCTTTCAATGGCATGAAGGTGGAGGTGGAGGTTGAGCATGGTTTACTCATGGAAAACCTGCTAGATTTGGCACATGCACCCTTCACCCACACCACCACATTTGCCAAAGGTTGGCCCATCCCAGACCTGGTCAAATTCAAGGCTGGGGAATACCTAGGCGGTAATTGGGAACCCTACCCAATTGACATGACCTTCCAGCCCCCCTGTTGCGTGCTGTCCACGATTGGGCTGGCGCAACCTGGGAAGATCTTGCGAGGGCAGAGGGCCGACAGCTGCAAGAATCATCTTCATCAGCTGCACGTGTGCCTTCCGAGTAAACCCGGGCATACACGGTTGCTGTACCGGATGTCCATGGACTTCATGCACTGGGCCATTTGGGTGCCAGGCATTCAGGCATTCTGGCGCCGCATTGCTGGCCAGGTGTGTTCCCAAACATGCCTCCATCTAATACGCCCCTCTTGTTGTTGNTGGTGCTCATGACTGTCGCATCCATATTGGCAATCCCAGCTCTTGTGCAATACGCCACTCCAAAATAGGATCACCTTCAGCACTGCCAATTGTAAAATGCGGCAAGTGATAAGATAACTCACCATAGTCTACTGCAAGATCCAGCAACCTGTGTAGGTACAGCTGCCTAGCTTGCTCATAGTCTTGTTGGAGGGCTGGCTGGATGGAAGCACTCTGACAGCTGGCTATAGCCTGGGTGTAAGTGCTGAGCACAGCCTCAGTCACCCGCAGCAGCCAGACTAAGCAAGTCTCAAAGTCAGCTTGGTCGGCTGATGGCAGCTGCCCCGCCAGCCTGCACACACCATATCCTTATTGATTGGGGTTTAAATTTGCTGACTGTAACTGAAGAGGAGAGGTGAGCATAGCTGTGATGTGAAGCGGGCGAGATGGGCAAATGTTAAGTCAGCTCTGCTGATTGACTGCAACCAGCATGTGTGCACCACAGCGGACATGATTGACACCTGGGCTTGAACTGTATAAGGTATGACAAAGCCTTACTTGTACACTGTATCTGCAAGGGTTTGTAGTGCTGTGCGCACAGGCAAGCCTGCTGACCACCAAGGACTGTCTGAAGCCACTCGCAGCATCTCCCGCTGGTGTTGGCCTTCTAGCTGCTGATGCCGGTTCCTGGCTNGCTGGTGATCAATGGTGAGTGAGTTAAAAGAGATTGGGAGCTGCCGTGACCAGCAGCGACCTGGTCAAAGTGCTTGCTGCCCTCGGACAACGGCATTTATGCCCTCCAGGATTGTCAAAACCGTGCACGAGCGATACTGCTGCTACGTCTGCGGGTGGTATCTGACTACAACAACTGCGCGGCGATGTGCTGCACCAGAGCGCGATAACAAGGTTCAAACTGCGACCACGCCTCAGAAGTTTTGAAACAGCACAATCTCTGTTTTGCGATTGCGCTTGACCTTGCTGACACGACGCGTCGAATAGCTTGAAGGATGAGGTGCGGGACGGAAAACAAAGCGCAGCCAGTGATCTCTCTAGACTGCGCGCTTGAGACAGGTAACCGTTGGCGATGTCGATGGCTCAGCTCGCAGCAGCTCAGGGCGGCAGAGCGATCATTCTCGCTCATGCTGGGTTACTGGCAAATTTGTACTTAGCTTGAGACCGCAGCTATACACAAAATTCGGAGGCATCCACTCCCATGAACCTGTGCTGCCACCGCCACCAGGCTCGGATGCAGAGGTGGGAATGACGTCACGTGACGAGAGGCCCCTCAAAATAGTTCAAGATGCTGCATGTCGGTCAGGCAAACCCGCTAACAGTCACGAGGTCATAATCGTCAGTTGAGCACTTTACACGGTTTCTCAAACGTCAATGCAGTCGCGCTACTAATTCCATTATGCCCCTGCGTCAGATCAAGGATCGCAGGCAGAGGGGTTGTCTTGGGCAGTCAAGCATGCTGCAAAAGATGCCTTGCATCAGTCATTTGCTTCTGCGACAGGTCCACGCCTTCTGATTCCCTTACTAACTCATGATATATCTGGCAAGGTCTATGGTATGCCATATCATCATTGCAGACACATGCACAAGAATGATGTAATGGGATGTGACGATGCATGCAAGTGAAGTTGTACAGCACCAGCATAGCACTTTTGGATAGCATCTTCACAATGCATCAGAAAATGTCTGGGACAGCATCAGCAGAATGCTGCGTACATATATGCATATGTATGTCAACTGTCACAAAATATGCTGGTGCCATATGAACATTGTTGCAGGTTGCTGCTGTAACACACGGTACCATCCTGACCGTCACCATATACAGTTGTGACAGTGACACAAAACATGAACCTTACTGTTGTAAATCTGGGCATGCGCAAGCTGAAGCTCCTGTGATGGTGTCAATTTTACTGGAGCTGCCAGAATTTACTGCATGTGCATGTTGCTGCTGCCCCTTGGCTCAGGTCCTGTAGGAGACTGCTGGCAGAGCCTTGTCATCAGTGGCTTGGCAGGTCACACTGTACTCAGTGTAGACGTGTTGTACTGCTGAGACTCGCTCAGCATCTGCAGCAGGTGCAGGAACACACATGCACTGTTGCTGTCCCCTCTGGCATTGAGCACAAGCTTGCATCTTGAGACCATGTGCAAAGTTAGCCTGAAAGCGCTGAGAGACTGCTGTGCCCAAGGGTCTCTTCAGTGCAAAAAGAAACATGTGTACAGATAAGCAGTGCTGCCTACAACTGCAATGCATCCCAGCTGGGGCTAGATACATGAGGAGCAAATCTGCGCTCTCTAGTTACCGATAGGTACTCTCCAGTTAGACTGCTGCTGAGCAACCTGATATTGACAGAAAATGCACAATGGCCAAGGACAGACGAGATTATATTGTTTCAAACCTGACTGGGCTGGCCACTACAGCTTTCGACTGACCAAATCGCAACTGACCTGTGTTTTGTGCATTGTATGTGCTGTCTGCTGCTGTTGCAACTGGTGCTGTTGCTGCAGCTGCTGCTACTATTGCAACTGGTGCTGTTGTTGTGGCTGAAGCTGCTGGTGCTGCCACTGCCATGAGCTCAGCAGCAATGAGCGGATCTTGACTTTGTTTAGCAACTGAACAAATGCGAAGTCTGTCTACCGCAAAGCCCAGTGACTGACGATGTTTGGGTGAGCCTAACAGCTGAACACTTGCAGGCGTCGAACTGCAACATGACGCCCCTACGGTTTGACCCAATATTGTATTAATGAAAGCCTGGGGATTACATCATGTCGTTGACCGGGCAACTGTGCCATTGCAGCAAGCGGTTGTATCGCGACTGTGTTGGCAATGATAGACTCGCGAACCGTAGTTAGTGTGCTGCTGATCGCCGGTGCTGTGGTATTCGCCAACTGGCAACGCCAAACAACACCACCAGCACCAATCTTTGTTGAAGTGCGCCCAAGCTTGTACAGGTTGGTTTACCAGTGGAACCTCCCTATAGGAGCTCCAGTTCCTGTTGCAACATGGCTCGTAGAGAGCAGCCCAAATGCTTGGATCCTGATCGATGCTGGGACAGATCAACCTCGCAACCAACAAGCCATCTTACAAGGGATTCAGTCTACCCTGTCTTCCGCAGACGATGACCTCAGGCTTGTCCTGGGTTAGTGCGCTCCACCAGTGGATAACATTGTCTGTGAAACTGCTGCAAAAGCTGTACATGAGTGGCCCACTGCCAAGCANCCGACAGTTCATGCAGATGGCCATGCAGCTCATTGATGGGCGCATGGACAGCAGTCAGTATGAGGACAGTTGTCGGCAACTGCTAGGTACAGCAAGTATTATACTTTGGCATGGCTCTCAACATGTAGAACGTCTATGCCAGTGTTGTCTCAAGACAGCTATGCTAATCAGCTTGAGCATTTAACAGTTTGTTCCTTGCTGTTACCCACTGATCCCAAATCTTGCTGGCTGTTCATATGCAAGGCAGCACAATTGCTCTGTGTCATGCTGCTGCAGGCACAAACAGCTATACCCTGTTTACTCTGGACAAGCTGATTGCCAAGGTTTTGAAAGCCTTCCAGGGGCTCATGCAGGACCCCCTGTCAGTCAAGCTGTTTGACATGTACAAATACGAATGCAGCCGCTCACTTCCATTCAATGATGCTGTGTATCATGCAAATGTCCATGTGGTTCTTCATGAGGACCATTGCTTCAGACTTCAGAGTCAGCCAGATGGCATGCTCAGCATACAGATGCTTGATCCGGACAAGACAGAGGTTCCTGCAAGTAAGTTTTGGTTCATATCACTTCAGACTGGCATATGACTGTAAGCTGCTAGATTTGCAGCATCAAGCATCATTCTGTTATGATGGCAACAGAAGCTGAGCGAAGTCTGTTTGATGGACGGCATGCTGCTTGCAGGCATTGTAGAGCCAGTTTTTGCAGAGTATATTGGCAACTTGGCGGACTCACCAGCTGGCCTTGATGCAGCAGATAATGCCATTGCTGCTGGTGCCAAGGTGTGCCTTCACTTCAAGTGGAGCATCACAGCTTAAGTCACTTGCATACAAACACATCTGGATTAAGTGAGGTGCAGCGTTCACTGCTTGCAGCATGCGTCAAAAGAGTGCTTTGTGACATGCTGCAAGGATTTGCAAAGCAGCTATGCTTGCTGTAAAACAAGCATGTGTAACTGTCTATACTCCCTTGAACAGAATCTTACAAATTGTATGGCATCAAGTTGTTGGCATGACTGCAGCCAAGACGCCCCTTCATGTTACGCACTTTGCCTAGACAGCGGCTGGAGGAGCTAGAAGAGCAGCTTCCTGCTGCACTGGCCAACACATTCTCAACTAATGCTTTGGAGTGCAAACTGAATGCCTCAACCTACAAGGTAGGGCAAGAATGAAAGCTCATTTGTATATATGGCACTGCGCACATGGTGACGTCGCTGCTGAATGCTCATTTGATTCATGTGGCACCAACCTATGCTGCCTGCATAAACAACCCTCTGGGTGTGCAGGTGTCGTATGTCATCGAAACAAGTGATGCATTCTTGAGAAGGAACAAGAGGCAGATAGATATGGCTAAGCGGGCTGCTGAGCGATCGCAAAAGTTTCACAAGTGGTATAACCAGCAGGACTTTATGATGGTTCCTGCATTTGCTGCTGCTCTTGGCTTTCTGGATCATATGCAGCCAGTGTGCTAGACACCTGATTGCGAATGATGTGTACTTTAATAACAGTTGCTTTTGAACAAATACTCAAAAGCGTCCTGCAGCAATACGCTGCTGGGGTACCAGTATTTGTTGCTGCAGAAAACGTCCAGACTGCTGTTGTGTACAATAAGTCCATTGACGTGACAACATACAGCCCAGATGCCACATTACTTTGGTGTTTGTCATTGTGAGAACTTTCGGCCAGTCTGTGCGCAGCCTTCTTACAAACACCACTCAACCATACCTACGAGCTATACTAATACAATCTGGTCAGTACATGAGGCATGCACCAAGTTGCGTGGTGCTGTGAGGAGGGACAGAACAGAGACTGTGCGACCCTGTAAATGATTCAGCTTTGTCAACGAGCATCAAATGGATGCCACAAGGGCAAACTGTCATGTCAAGATCAATGTGACCTCTGCTTGTAGGGTGAATGCTACCCACATCATGTTACCATCTGTTACCTCCCTACTGGTGCATGCTGCTGCTGATGCTGAAACCATGATCACTTGGCCATCATCATCTTTACAAACTCTTCGTAGTTGACTNCATGACAAGCTATGCAGCCTGTGTCATGCTTTTGGGGCATGCTGCAATGTCAGAAAAATGCCCAGGCTGCGCGCAGTAAGAAAGTGAGTGCGTTGAGGACATTTCCATGGCCAGGGTTGCCTGAGATGTATGCGCTAGCCACATCTTTAGAGCATGCGCACCATCATGTTGGTCTGTACAATTGTAGATCAGGTTGGTAGTCTACAGCTGTGGTGCGGCAGCAGTTTCACAGCACACCACTGCATTCTCATATTGCTGCAGCAGGACAATTGCTGTCGAGCCAAAGNGACATTGCATATGTGTGCATGCACATGACCGCCTGGCCTCATAGTCAGTCAGCAATGTGTACAGTATTGCAAGACTTGGCAACAGGTGTATTAGCAACCTGGACCTTCCATAACAATGTCAATATGGGATGGTTCAGGACTCTGCAAGCTACTTGCTCTTGTGACGAGGATCACCTGTTTGAATGAGGGTTGCAATGTGCAACACAGGGCTTGGGCCTCCAAAGCTCAATCCCATGTGATGCAAAACTTGACTATGGATTGCTGGCTGCAGAGATCAGCGGTGACTAGAGGCGTGAAAGTGCAGACAGCCAGCGTCTTTGTGCCAGAGATGTCGCATCAGCATACAGCGCTAGCAACAGGCTACTCTTTCTTCTCTTACTGGTAAGCAGAACTCACCCATGGCAGTACTGTAGACACAGCTGCAGCATATGAGTCATCTCACACATGAGCACATTCTGCTGGTTCAAGTGCATTTCACCAATTTTCATGTCATGGCCATGTATGCTATCAGGCACTGTGTGCATGCAGTGTGACATTTTCCCTTTTGCCAGTGGAGGAGCAAAGAGAAGTATGGCCAGCAACAGCCGGCCCCTTTCGCCCTCTGATGTGTGTTCAGCTCAAGTCACGACACTGGATCATCCGACATGCTGATGGCGAGATACTGCAGGAAGTCAAGGGGGAAGGTGTCATTGGGGAGTTCCCCATTTTGACACCAGGTATGGACCATGTTGCAAAAGAATGTGCTTGAAGTGAGTTGCTCACAGGCCCGTCTGGCAGCTGCTGATGCTGGCCATTTGTTCAGATGGCAGACGCTCTGCTGACGGGCTTTGTTCAGCTGCACACTTCCACTCTACTGTGGCAACCTTGACATCCGGAGCGTGAACACANACATGCAGCAGGCAGACAAGTCAGCATGACTTTGCCAGCTTCAGTTCCTCAGTGTGTCTGCTGCAACTGGTAACCCTTGACAGTGTTGACGTGATAAGCAGCAATGCAAAAGAAGCTTACCTAAAAGAAAGACTGCATGACAGCAAGCTGTGACATGGACATGTTGACAGTCTTTGCAACAAAAACCATGTAGTGAAATCAAAGACGCAATGACCATGCTAAACAATGATGGGGCATCTTGCCTGAAACAAGGCCAGGGTGATTGGGTGATATGGCACCTCCGGGTCAACATGGGAGCCAATCAACCGCTTGAGACGCATGTCAACAAGACTACATAATTCTCTTTGCAAAATGTCAGGTTCAGCCAACCATAACTGAAGATACTGGATGTCTGCCAACAATTTTCTTTCTTCAGGGACCATGCCCAACAGATCCTCAATGGGAGCAAGCTCACAAGGTACCTGTGACATTGATTG
Organism: Trebouxia gelatinosa; assembly: GCA_000818905.1. NCBI lineage: Eukaryota > Viridiplantae > Chlorophyta > Trebouxiophyceae > Trebouxiales > Trebouxiaceae > Trebouxia > Trebouxia gelatinosa. The sequence continues at coordinate 4,826,633 of KN805369.1, read as the reverse complement.
CACAGCAGTCACAAACATAGCAAGATTAGGTCAGGGAGTGGTTCGCACTGTAATGGACAGCAGACATCTGCTGCATTTGCATTTTTCAAGCTGTCAATGCATGGGAATGCCTATAAGTGGACCGCACAAATAAGCACTCTTGACTTGCCTCATGTATGCGTACTGTGGGTGTGTCTGTTACAGCACTCTGTAGACCCTAAACCCTAACAATTCATGTGTTCAGGCTCTGCCTTCAAGATGGCGGATGTGCCGGTTAGGGAGCAGCTGGGCCGTGGAGCAGCCCAAAAGGCCACCCTGTCCCTTCGGCNCATCTGAGATGCAAACTGCACAACCAGCCACCCTCTCTGATTCATCCTTGATCGTTGATGTCCAATTCTGATCATTTGCTCACATTGCAAGTGCATGCAAGCCAACCCCCACTAGAAAACTTGTCNCTTACAGACAGCTGTGGTCACAAGCAAATCCACCAGCCAACATGACAGTGATCATGCTCCTGATGCAATCAGCCACATGACCAGTAAGCTTATGTGATGACAGCACGCATGTACACAGTTGAGGTAATGCTGCACACCACTCAGAATGCAAATGGCAAAATCAGACTCTGATGTTAAACGCTTGATTGTTTGTCCTAAAAGCGGGGATTCATTTGACGCTGCGCACCCTGTCCTGTACATGCTGCAGCATAACATGACTTAACAGCATGCAAACAAGCATGCATGCAAAAGAGCCAATGCAGCATGAGATGGGAAGGCTATGCAGATTGATAAGTACTGCTTTTGATACATGCAGGTGCTGACAAAAGCACTGGACAACATCAGGGAAGCTGAGAAATGGATATGCAGTGCAAATCATGATCAAAAGCAGGTAGGCTGTTGTTGCCACTGGACTGTAAGGCAGATCTAGGTGTCACGTTGCATCATACGCATGTCATACGCACGACGGCACCCATAGCCGAGTCCATCAAGCAACAATCACAATGGAGACACTTGGTGCTTGCTCTGCGCAGTGAGGCTTGCATGCACTTGCTGTTCTGCTTTGCATGGCAGCACATTGCATTGCACATGACAGCGTGAACACACTGAGCAGCTTTGTGCCCCCTTCTTGTGGCTCCGTCATGCGCACTAAAGCAAAACCAGTATTTTATGCAGGCCACGTAAATGTTTTTCAAGTTAGCCAGGCATACTTGAGATGTTGTGTCGTTCAANGCCGCGAAGCAGGGCTTCAACCTCTTATTGTTCATAGCCCTCAGAGAGTACATCCCCGGCATGCAATAGGTTTTCCGACATTCATTGCAGACGCACAGCAGCGAGTCCAGCCTGCTGGTTTATTCACCACACGGTATCAAATGGCAGCCAAGTGCATGTAAACACACCCTTCAGGCTCAAGGGCATGCTCCGAACTATGTGCTTTGTATTCCAGCTGCAGCCAAATGCATTATGCTGGCACTGGTGGCAGCAGAAGATGCATCAAGCGAAAAACGACTTCTTCCAGTTTGGGACACCAGAAGCTCTTGCCATTGGTGGAGGGCCCCACTATGCTATCAGACTTGATGCCGACCTGTCAAATGGCAGCAGCGGCACCAGCAGCACTTTTGGCAGTCCTTGTTTAGCCAGCTCAGAAGAGTTCACGATAGGCAAGGTCGAACTTTGGGGTCTGGGGTGATGGTGCAAATTGGGGCCTGCCCTGTGTCTGCTTGTGTTTTCACTTGCCCGTCTGCAGCACTTCAATGTGTATCCATGTCGCAGCTGCAGTGGAGCCAGCATCCTGTTGTGTTACGCGTGTGATAGCTAGGTGGCTGTAGTTGTGTGTCGTGTGCTGCTCAAATGACTACTATAGATGCTTCCCATAATGTTGTAGCTTGTACTGTGATTACAATTCTATGCTCCATTCGCCAAGACGTGTTTGTGTTCTGTAAACGAGTCTAGCAGGGTTCCTACATGAGATGCTCTGTTGAGCACACTGTTGAACGTATAAATGTTCTGATGCAGGCCTGTGTTGTGTTTGCCAGTGCAATCATTATAACTTTGTAGCATGCATTGAATCTCGTTGTGTGGTGTTGCCTGCTCGAATAACCCCGCTTACATAGTAACCGTGCTGTGGCGCGTGTGGACCGCAAGAATGTGCTTCATGGAATACAAGTTGTGCTCGCCAGTGGCTTTTGAGTTTGCATCCGTTTAAANGGCAATGCTCTTGCCATGCAGGTCAGCACTTTCACAAATGCTTATGTCAACTGTATGTGAGCACGGCTTGCCTGGCACGTCAACCTGAACTATACATTGTTGAGCATTGCCAACTGCTGTGGACCGAGCATTGCCAAAACCTTTTTGTGTGTCTGTTGGCATACACGCTCAGATTAGACCTGCTGCGCAATGCTGCTGCATGCAAACCATAGCTTCATCAATGCTACAGGCACCTTTTCATTTATCTGATCACCTCTGCTGCTGCAGAATGTAATGCTGCATGTGGCATTTGCTGCGTCACCATAGTCAGGCACTTGATCACACACAACACAGGTGGTGCGTGCCTGTCGCAATGATTTGCACATAACAGCCATTACGATGTGCAATCAGACAGCCATTGGCATACTCAACAGGTCTTCACCTAGGGAACTGCCGGCATTGTCTCAAGAGTCCAGAGAGCGCCTTGCTATGCAGCATGCAGCTCCAGCTGACTACCAACACTTGCCTGGTGTACAGTCTGAACATTGCACACTACACGCTCATACTGATATGCTGATAAATCTGGCAGTCACAAAGCGCTCACAGCAGAAGACAGTAGCAGAAGGTCTGCGACCAGAATGCACTGTCATACGCTCAAAGCAGCACCTCACACTGGTGGAATGATTGCAGCCGCTCACACCANCATTGATGACACACAGCTGGCACATTGACGGGCACGGCATAATCTGTGGATTCAGTACTCCACAGCAGGTGGCATCTTGACGGCATGACATACATCAGTATCTTACAGCGCCTGACAAATCAAGACCTTGCCAAGCAGTCCATGTCAGTGTAGTGGCAAGCATGGACACCATGCATCCGGGCATTGACATGCAGAGCTTTTGCAGTGCAAGATTCAGCAGCAGCTGAAAGGTGATGCACACCAATGTCTGCCCCAGCCAAACCATCCTGCTGGAAGATACGGGCTGTTGTGGTGCTGACGTCGACAATGAATTTTGGTGGACATGTCCTAGCATAAAGCACCAAGCAGGCTGCAGCTGGCTACAGTACAAGGCAGCTCTGTCATGGCAGCCACCATGGCAAGGGTCTCAGCCAGTGATTAAGCATCTGACTGGCAGCATACAGTGCTTACTGTGTCAGAGGCATACCAAGCAGCCCACAGGCTCATGAGCTGAGCCACAACTTTTTGCACATTCCTTCCACCTCTACATCAGCTATGTTGCCAAACATAAGCACAGCGCACAAGGCATTCTTGGCCATCCACACCAGCGTGTGAAACACACAGGGTAAGGTACTTCTCCTAAATTGTTTTTTTGGATTTTCTACACTCCAATGTGGTCACTAGAAATTTGGGGGGTTTGTGAGGTTACAATGCGCAAATATAGTCCTTCTGGCATTGCATGTGATTCGAAACACCACAACAACTACATGTTACTCTTCTGGTGGCATGCTGCTACCTGCAATACCATGGGTGTGCGCGGCATTGATGACAATTCTTTCATGTGTATCAGAAGCTTGCTTTAGACATGAGCCACTGCGACCAGATCTACCCTGCTTCTTGTGCGTGAAACCTGTTTGTTATTCTGCCATTGGCCATGCTGCTGAACAGTATGTACAGTCCACTCACATGCCTTGCATCTTCTGTGGTGTGCTGGTGTGGTGTGCACATGCCAGAACAAATGCTTCAGCTGCTGCTGCATCTAGAAACATAATGTTATGTGACCAGTCGCATGTGTATGCAGGTCTGCCAGGGCTTTCTGTTGCAGCTGACACTATTTTTTGGTCCTGAAGTTCCTACATCGCCTACTCCCTACAGACATGTCTCGAGGGATTTGCTAATTCTACTAACGCTTAGGTGATTGGGGTCGTAAGCTCTGATGGGCTCGCACTTATATGCTGATGGGAGGTTGTATCCAATCTGAGTATTGCTAGGCATACGTGCCAAGCACACTAGTCAGTTTGATGCTCACCCAATCCCTATATTCTGGCTTGTGGGAACCGTAGGGCTTTGAGAGCTTCAGTATTGCACCTGCTTTTGACAAACAGGCTGAAGTGATGTCTTGAGTGCATTTATCAGATTTCAGTGAGTTCTGCATGTGATGCACGCTCTACTGGCTTTGAATCCAATGTTGAATCGGAAGCTATGAATGGTACAAGCTATGAATGTAACAAGCTACAGGATTTTACCCATGGGGTTGGGGTTCTGTCCCTTGTTTGGCTTTTGTGTGCAGCGGCCAGCACGCCAAGGTTTACTATCAAAGGGGCCCCGGGAGCATTGTCAGGGATGGANAGTGTGCGGTAGAGTATAATCATCTACAGTAGCTTAGCTGCTCAGTTGCTTGTTCAACTTCATGACTGCAAGTCACAAGCAGCAGAGCAAGCTGGTGCTCAAGTCACCTTTCAGCAATACCTTGGTGCTCATCTCGGCAATGTGGCCTGAGAGTCAGTCAACAGGCATGAGCTTGCCACACTGACTTGCAAGCCTGTGACAACTCTTGTGATTAGGCCCTCTTGGGCAAGCATCACATGTTGTTGTGTGTGTGTGCGAGCACATACTGCTTGTTGCAGACAGCTAAGTCTAGATTGCCTTGAGGGGCACGGCGCATAGAATGGTTGCAATGGCATCTTTGTTGTCGCAATTGAACACTGGCGAAACCCAAGCTTGCTACATCAACAGGCCACCGTGGCTCTCCTTGATTCAGGTGTAGCATTGGCTCATAGCTGCGCTTGAGAATCAAAACAGCAAGCAGAGTGGCGTAGCTCACACAACAAGCAACAAAGCATGTGAACACCCTACTTATTGTCACGGGGCCTATAGAGTGGGCGATGCATTGCTTTGTTTTCACTGAAACATCCAGAGATGGGAGTCTCTGGTCGGTGGTGTGTTGGCACCCCTGTTTGGTATCACGCTTGGTTGTAGAGATTGGCAAGACCAACAGCAAGTCAGACACTGTGCTTGTGAGTGCTTATGACACACTTACAGGGTACACTCNCCCCCCTTTCTCCCTCAAGGGGCCCTGCATACATTGACTGCAGGATCAGCATCCACATTGCCTTGCCTGTGACATACAGTGAATCGTGCAGCAAGCGCTTGACTCGGCTTTACTGGTTGCATTGTTATGTCTTGAGGCACAGTCCATTATGCCTTTGCATGCAGTAGTTGCCTAGCTTTTGAGGATGCCGCCATGCATGTCATGCCTACCTGCCTACACATAGACAAACATGCATTGGAATGTTGTATGGCTGTGCATTGCCTGTACTGCAGCACACAACACTGCTTGACATGGCTACGCCTCTCCTCTGAACTGGATCTGGGTTTAAGGTCAAGTAATAGGGCTGGGAAGCCTACAGCCTGTTGTGTGTCATTTGCATACGCTCAAGTCAAATACAGCACTTGTGGACAACACGCTGCTGCATTCACTGCACATACAAGGCCCCTTGCTAAACTCAGATGGTATTGTACACATGCACTGATGGCGATTGGTGTGTCCCGTGGCAATGCAGGTAGTGATGACCATCAATGCTGTGGTCTTCTGCTATGTTTCCACACCTGTCAGCCCATCAGCACATGCGGCAGCATGCAAGGTAACACTTCCAATGCTGAAAAGTGTGCATTCGTGCTTGTATGTCACACTTGCATCAACATGCACAGGCATGGCAGAAGCCTTTACATACAGCAGTTCTACCATCCTCATAAGAAGGGTCACTTTCAAGCATGCCAGCCTTTGCAATGCAAGTGCACGTGTGCCTTGTGTATCTGCAATTTCATGGTGATGACACGCACCAGTCCCAGATCTGTACATAGGGCTTGGACTATACTTTGTTGAAATGGAAAGGCATAGTTGCCTTGCTGCATGACAGGTATGGCTCCAGGAGGTGGCATGGACAGAAGCTGAAAAGCCCGTCAAGCTGGCAGCACGGGCTGCCATGATCCCAAATGATCCTAAGATAGATCAGCAGCCAATCTTCTGCTATGAAACCATGCTGAACATGTTGTACTGGAGCTGCCTGGTGTATGACCATGACAGGGTAGGTCAATTGTGCTTTGACCTCAGGCAATGTACTAAGAGCCTGGCAAGCCTCCTGTCTGGGCAGGTTTGTGCATAGCGATTCAGAGCATAATGTTCTGTCTGTTCCAGCCCCCTGAATGCAGTGTGCACAAATCTCAGGATGCATGTAAAGCTTTGCTAGTCACAGTGGCCACATTTGCATGAGTGCAATCCCTCTGATTGCTGTAGTCCTGTACTCTGCATGCATGCCCAACAACTTTTAACTTTCTCGATGTGGCCACATGTCACATGCCAAGTTGCTTGCAGGGTCGCCACAGCACTAAAGGGTCCCAGGTGACGCCCATCATAGCATCAGATGCTAGAAGGCTGCACTCAACCACANTGCTTAACACAGTGGTAAGACAGACGATGCAGGGCATAAATTGAGCATTCGCTAGCATTACACAAGCATCACTTGCTGTGCGCAGTTCGGGACAACGTTTGAGGTTGTTCCGATCCTTGAGCGTCGTGGCAGAGTCACAGCTGGTGTTTGGGTTCAATGCGTCAGTAAGGCAGACCAGCAAATCTTAGTTCTAGACGTTGAAGGCGCAGATGGAGCCGAAAATGCTACACGACCGGAATTTCGGCGTTTCAGTCTCTTGNTTTTGCCCTGGACTGCAATCCATGTGCACCCACTGAGTTTGCAATGACTGAGTACATGAGTGTCTGTCCTCATGCACATGCTCAAGAGCAGCATTAAGCTGTGGTCGGGTTCACAGCTCAGTGTGGCATGTCCACAAAGCCCAAAAAGCATGCGCATCAGCCACAACTGTCCCTATAGGCACACCTCTCTACACCACATTGTTCAGTCACTCTGGAGCGCAAGTCAGGCAGACTCTTCTGTTGCTGCATATTATAAGCACGGCATGGTTTTGCAGTTCTTCTGGAGAGTTCTGGCTGCAACTAATGGCTTCACTTGGCGCCTCAGCAGGCCAGTTCCCCTCAACTGCCCTGGGGCTATCAGGCAGGCCAGTATAGCCCCCTGCCCTGATGGCTTGCGTATCGCCCTGCAAACAGACAAGGAGCCATCTCAAATCTCGCTGATGCTCATCAGCGGCAACCCCACAGCTGTGAGCGATGCTGGAGAGGCTCTGGATACTATGCAGAGCACCCTGCTGTGTAGTGTTGCAGTCCCTGACAGTCACGAGTTGCTGCAGTGCCTGTTTGAGCCTCTGTCCGCAGGTATGGCCTGCTGCCCACATCCTTGCATGCATATAGCTCAGAGCATATGAGTGCTAAGGCAACTGCTGGAGCACTTGACGCCCACAAGTCCGTGCTTGATCATACGTCATGAATTTGCAGCACTCACGTTTTGCCAGCTGTCTGACTTGCAAGTGGTTGGCTGGACTGTTGCACCAGCATACATGAGCTGCTCAGATGCTTTCGTGAGCAGTCAGTCAGTCAGCACACAAACGGCCTCCTGATGCAGATTGATGCTCACACACCTCCATTCAAGCCTTCATACATGATGTTCTGACCTGCGCTAGACACAGGTCCTGCAGATCCAGACATGTGTGTCTTGCAGGCAGCAGCCTGCTGTGTCTGCATGCTGCAAAGGAGGAGATTCAGCTGACACGCTATCAGCAGCAGCGTGACATGCAGCAGGAAAGCATATCTGCTGAACAGACGACAGCAAGTCAACCGCATCCTGCAGAGAGCTGGGCTGCAACAGCTTCGTACAGCATGCCGGCACAAAGCGGCGATGCAGCGCAGATGACATTGACAGCGGATGGGATGTCGATCGGCCTTGTTACTAGTCCTTCAGGTATGCCTTGTGTGTTCTGTGAGGAGCCTGTTTTGTGATCAGCTCATTCCCTCAGGGTGGCAAAGCCTCTGATTCAGTATGCATTGTTGCAAACATTGTATCAATCACTTGCTGACTTTCAGCTATTTCACATGTGCCGCTTTTATGTCTGCCATGTATAGATACGGCTCAAGATCTGCATGTCACTCCAAAACAGTCTGTATGTCTTATGCAAGGTACAGAGGAGCATGTTACTCATATGCACATGAAGGAACAGGTCCATGGTGCATTAACCTGTCATGCTGACACACCAAGATCTGCTGTTGATGCAGATGTAGCCGGGCGATGTGAGCTACACCTGCTTGATGCACCCAGCCTGAAGCTAACATACAGACAGCAGCTGCCCCCCGGCTGCACTGCAGCTGCCCTGTCCCCAAACAGCTGCTGCCTGGCTTCAGTACACCAGCTAGGCTCGGTAGTTGCTGCTGAGAAAAATGCACAGAGACTGAATGACCTGCCAGGGGAGCTACAGGACACAATGCCAGTGAGTCCTGCATATCAATCAGGTGTTTCACAAGCTGAACACAACAAAGCTCAAATCAGTGCAGAGTCACAGTCACAACGAGAGTCAATCAGAGAAGGTCAAAAAGCAAGTGGCATAAAAGCTGGTCAGAAAAGGAGATGGGGAGACTTGCCAGCTAGCAGCATCATTCNGTGCAAGCTTGACTGCAGGCTGTGCAACAACATTGGATGCTGATGCATCTGTGTCACCAGGGGTTGATGCTGCAACCTCTTTAAGCGGGTGCTCAACAGCAACATCGGGAAGCTGTGCCTGCGGGATGGTCAAGGTTCCGCTCGGTTGCAGTTGCAGCATTTCAGGTCTGTGCTGCTGCAGCTGTGGCAGCTGTGGCAGCATGACTGCTTCTGGTGGCCTTGGCAGGCGTTGTCAGCTGCATTCTGCCAAAGGGAGTTGCCGGAGGGTGATTGGGGGAAATTTTGCTGTCGGTTGCATCTGCTTCAAGGGTATCTTCATACCAAGCCAGGAGGGCCTGCGTATAGAGTCTTGCTGTCATGAAACGCAAACAAAACCGGGGCAAATCAGCAGTGCTAGCAGTCTTGTATGTATGCACAGACGCCCCGTACTGGGAGGAGGCGTGACTGTTCACTCAGCAGGCAAACAGGGAAAGGAAGAAGAGCAGGAAAGAAGAGGCTTGTTGAGAATGTCCCAGCCATGGAGAAGCTTAGCTTGAGCGTCACAGCAATATATCTTGACACGCTATGCCCTCACGTTGTGCAGCCTTGATGTGAAGAATCAGACATGCAGTGTGGACTGTTTTGCATAGTGCAGTGCATATGCCTGGTATGTGGGATACAAAGTTCAACAGGGAGGTGGCAGCCGGGGTTAGTGAGCCTCACCAGCATGTCATCTGCATCTGTTTCCAAGCCTGAGTACTGCTGCAACACAGAGTTGACAGCATCACTAACGCCTCTGCCTGGTGCAAGATGGCTTGGCTGTAGCATAGCTGCATGGCATCCCTACAGGCATCATACAGGCTGCAAACAGTGTGATCAATCCTATCAGGCAGCACAAGCACAGGATAAACAACAGCCAAAGATGGCGCGCATGGCTTGCGAATGAACATAAGACTGCAGCAATCGTCAGATCATGTATGCTGCCTCAATGTCCACGAAAGTGACCCAAGCTTGGACTGTGGCTTACCAAGGCGTCAATGCGAGCAGGAAGCAAAGGAGCCGTGAATGGTAGATCATGTGCACTCATTTCGGTCACCTGTTGCCGCAGCAGGTTGACAAGAGCTGGGAAAGTCTGTGCATGATCAGCTGAGTTGACACCACCAGCAAATGTTAAAGCTGCTGGGATGATGCAGTGCCTTTGGCTAAAGTCTTGGCTTGAAGCTGGTGCCTGGTGAGCATTCACCGCAAACTGTAGGAGCTCCTGGAAGGTAGCAACGTTTGTCTGNTAGCTTGTCACAGGACAACAGGGACCAGACCAGCCGGCATACAAGGCGCTTTACAGGTTTGCCTGTCTGTTTGCGGCCATCATTGACTGTACATGCACCTGGGCTAGCTGACTTCTGTGATGAGGTTTCTCTAAAGCTGAGCCCCTGGCAGGCGTGAACTGATCAGCTGCAACACGACTGTCCTTTTGACTGCTACACACTGCCTGCAGAAGACCCTCAGCAGCCTGTTGCCCAGCCAAACAGGCAAGGCGCGTCAGCAGTAGATGGCCGCCGGGTAACATCCCATGATCATATATACACTGCTCAACAGCAAGAACAACCAGTGACAGCAGCACCTTCAGGCCAAGCTGTGCCAGTTGCAGCTGCTCGCCAACGAGAACACCACTACCTTGCTGATAACCTCAGAGAGAACAGGCACACTGCAACTGACAGCATAGGGTATGTCAGCAACCGAGACCGGCAGCAAAGCCACAGGCAACACCCATATCAGAGATCAAATCAGCATGATTACAGAGACAGAGGTCATTGGCATAGGTGTGAGCTGCTAAACACGACTTGGTCAAGCTCAGCATCCACTGCACTATGCAAGTAATATGCTTCACCAAGACGCATGTAGCACCCAAACCAGGGGAGCAAATGCAGGTCTGGAGAGGAGTCCAGGCAAAGGCAAGATCGGCAGTCTACTGGGATGATGGCTGACAGACATGGCGCTAACTCAGGGTCTTACAGGCAAGGGTAAGTCAGCAACAATGGCTATCCACAAAGCATATCAACTCATGAGCTGTGTGAGGTGCTGTTAGTCACTCATAGCCGCTTGCAAGTGCTTGATCTACGCCTGCTCAGTGTAAGGACAGTGTCTGTCCTCCTGATCTTCAGTCGACTTAACAAACGTATATGAGCTGCTTGGTGCTGATCATAGGTATGGAAGAAGCAGCCAGCAAGAATGGCCAGGCAGGGGCAGGGGCCTTAGTGGCGGTGGTGGAGGCTTTGGCGGGGGTGGCAAATGGAAACACGACATGTTTGAAGAGCTTGCAAAAGAATCACAAAGCGCTGAAGCTATCCAGGTTGCTCCTGTGCAAGCATCAACTGCTGAAGTGGGCGCAACTCAGCAAGATGCTGCGCCGTCTGCAGCTCCCCAGTAGGCGCAGGAAGGGCGCTGTTTTTGCAGCTTACTGGGTGCTTGCAGCATAGAGTTGGCATGGAGCTTGCAGCAGTAAGGGGCTAGTTTGGGACACAGCAGCATCTTCCTTGCTGCTATCAGCCTCCACTGATATATGCAGCGTCTCATATGTCAGTATGAGTTGTATACAATACTATGCAGCTGTTCAATGAAACATCATAGTACACAACACACAACAGGCTGTGTCACTTTAAAATTACTTTTACAGTTCCACCGAAAGGCATTGTAACAGAACTATATGACCCCGAGCAGAAACAATATTCTGTCCCTCGTCAGCAGGCATTAACAGCTATGATGCAGGCTGGACCATGGCACGAGTCACTTTCACACAAGGCAATTTGTTTCAGCATGTTGCAAACTTTTATAGGACTGAAAGCTGGTTCAATGCATGCTTCAGCTCTTCAACTGGAGCTTCTGCTAATGGCTGATGCCGCTGTATGTCAGCAGCAGGGTACGGTTCTACTCCTGCTNGCAGTTAGTTGTGTCAAGCCTATGCACCAAGTAGGCAGCTCGTTTGCTATATTTGCAAGTGCAAGTCATACAGATTATACAGCAAAATGGGCGTCATATCTGACTGAAAAGTAGCATCTATATTATTGTAGTAGTGCATGTTGAAATAGCACATGCAATGGCAGAGCACAGTGAGCCATACTCAATACTTTTGATGGCTGGGTTCAATCTCTGCCAAAGCAGCCAGCAGACTCTCAGCATAAACTTGAACTTCACCTGATCTGTGATGCTTTCATTCTGTGATGCTGTCATGCTTCCAAGTTCATGTCGGGCAGACTATGTCTGGGATGACATGTGACTATGCAGTGAAACCTCACTGCAAAACACCTGCATGCCTGATGCACTCACACAACCTGTGAGCTGCCAAGATACAGACATTTCTTCACAAAACAACACATGTTCTGCTGAGTGAAGACGTTGTTCGTGACTTTTAAAGAAGCCTTGCCTGGTGTGCAGGTGATCTGTCCTTCATGACCCGAAATGTCCTGAAAGCTAATGCCATATTGGCTATAATCTATAACATACACACCGTGTGCTCTGATGAGGCACAGGAACAGGACTCGTACAGCTATTCTGAGGTGCGCTCTTGTGGCCTGCCAGTGTGATATGAGGTTGGGCCAGTGAGTCCTGCACCATCTGTTCTGTGCACCTCCACACATGCTTGCCATGGCAAGGTCATATTTGATGTATTGAGATATGATGCGTTGCAGTCAAAGTGGACTTGTTGCCCTGCAGTTGGGNGTATGCACACAGGAAAAGGGCATTCACGCTGCGAACAGCAGTATCAAATTTCAATGAAATAAGTTGCAAGGGTGAGCAGCAATCGATGGATGAGAAGTTTACATGCAGCACTGCGGTAAAACACGTCCTGCTTGACCCCCACATGGCAACCTGTGACAAAACTTCACGCAACACAAGCTGGGTTGGCAAAAGTTTGCAAACTGAACACTGGCACAACTGACTCACACTGTATTGCAAGCAAGAAACAAAAGTTCAGCAAATGTGATATTGGTCCACCATGCTAGTCCCGTCCACGGATTTTTCCCCAGATCATGCCAAGCACAGGAACCAGGAGAGAGAACCCCAGTTTGGGATGATCATGGGAGGTGACCCGCAAACTGACTTTGCCTGCACGCTCGCTATTGAGCTGCACAGAAGTGGCTGCTGTGGTGTCTTGGCTGTGAGAGTACTGCACTGAGGCACCGCCCCCATACCCACTCTTGCCGTGAAACCTCATGTTGTTGCCACTCAAGGAGACCTGTGTCAGAACAGAGAAGGTTAAGCAGTGTAGCCACATCGCAGAAGCGATGCTCTAAGCTTTTCAAGAGTATTCTCAACGAATGCACAGCACCAGACCAGAGCAAACTGAAACCGCTGCTTAGAATAGCAGTGTCAAAGTTGCAAACTTGGACTGTGCATTTAGTGCAGATTGCATGAGCAAGGGTGTGAACGGATTCTGTGAAGTCAGCAGACTGACCAGCATCTTGTCATCCTCCAGAGCCTTGAAGCGCACTTCAGCAGAGTGGTTCCAGGCTTGTTCCTTGCGCCCGTGCTGCTCAGGCTTGTTCATCAGTGTGGCGGTGGCAACCACCACCTTCAGCTTGTCTGACTGCTTGAACCTGTTCTCAATCTTACCTCCATACACTACGGGGCCCTGCAGCATAGCAGATACAGTCTGAGCCATATACTGCTGCTTGATGCCTTGTGACANGGGCTGCACAGCATGCTTGCTGCACCTCAGCGTGTTGCAGAAATCATGTTGACTGACTTTTGATGCTTGCAGCACCCTGACTTGATAGAGAAGCGACGAAAAGCATTTGCTGATGTTATCAAGCAACATTTGAAATCTAGCTCCAGCCCAATCAGTGACAAGGTACCTGGAGATGTTAATGGACCATCAGAACACAACGGTCAGTGAGCCTTGAGAGTTTGTGAGAGACATGCTGAGCAATCTGACTTTGGCAAAACTGTATAGCTATAAGCTTCACCATCGGAATCATCGAAACCACTTGTGTAAGATCATGATTGGTCTGTNTCCGACAATCATTGTTACGAGTACGGTATCTGCAGAGGTGCATGTAAGCTAGATGCTCCAACGGAAGCCAGGTCCTCCGACACTACAAGNTGTTGTGCTAAGCAGTGTGACACAGTCTGAGGTATGAGGATATGCAAGATGTGATGCTGTGTCATTGCTTCCTCTGCGCACAGAGTCTTCTGGCAAGGTGCTAATCTGCCATATGCTGGGTTCAGCATGGCACTGCTTGCTTTGGCCGCAGTGCAACNGCCATTTGCCTGCATGCCACCCTGCTGCAAGCGGCCTTGTGCAGCGCTGCGCATAGCCGTGTCCAAGTCATCAGACCCCAGGCGGTAGGGATGCTGACCATGTGGGGTCTTGTCAGGCTGCATAGCAGGCTGAAAATTGAAGTCACCAGTGACATTGGACTTGTGGAAGCTGCCATTGCGTGGGGATGATGCTGGGGATGCATAGTGCATAACTTCTGTGAGACGCCCTGACTTGCGCGGAATTGGCAAGGAGTGAGCAGTCTTTGCAAGAGGGGGCTTTGCAGCATGCTGGGGACTGGGGAACCCCCCTGATCTCTGTCGCCTCATGCTGTCATAGCCACGCATTGGGGATGGCTGGTATGATGCCTCTCCCCAGGTCCAATCAGCAGATGGTGCAGTGAACAAGATGGGGTTCCTATCAATGTCTTTTCCTCCAGAGTTGAGAATGTCTGTATCGTATGATCTGTATATGCTCTGAGGGATGGAATCTGCCTCTTGTGTGCTGTGCTGGCCGTGCCCATGTGTGCTGTGAGTGGATGCAGATGCGGGTCCTGGCTTGCGTAATGTCACTGCTAACAGTTGAGATTGATCATCGTTATAAGGTGAAGTGTGGCGAGGTTGAATAGGCTTTGTAGGCTGCCAACCTCTTTCTGAGGCTGCCTCGAATTGTGCAGAGGCAATGCTTTCTGCATCAGAGGAGTCGTAGATACTGCCTGATAGTGACTGCGTACGACTTCGGCGACTTCGTTGATGGCTGTTACTGAGGCCCGAGGAAGGTGCTCTGCCTTTAATGCCATTCAGCCCGGAGCTGACTGACTTGGTTGACGGTGACAGGTCCCGTTGAGCAGGCTTGGCTGCGGGGCGCTCNCGCAGAGCCCTGCCTGCAATATGTTTGTGCCATATGTTGAGCCCCCTTCTCACACATGTATTGCAGCAAATCTCAAACCAACCTATGAACCTTCCTCGTTCAAATTTGCATAAGCAGATCCATTTCAAATGGGGTTTAGCAGTTCGCATTTAGTTAGTAATCATAGTCCCAAATGTCTTACCTGCACTATACTGAGGGGGATATGCTGGTGGAGCTGCTTGTGAAAGTGCAGGAGGGGCCATGCTGGGCCGCTGGGGTGCCCCATAGCCTCCTGAGGGGGGTGCACCCATAGAGGGGGGCGCAGGCCCCGGCGGCCTTTGAGGGGGTGCTATGGGGGGTCCCCCTTGGGGTGCCCCTTGGGGTGCTGCTTGTGGTCGGGGAGCTGGTCTGCCATTGACAGCTGCTTCTGCTTGCCTGGCAATGGCATCATGAGCAGCCTCGTAGTCAGCACCTGCAGTAAGAGCATGACTGCACCATCAGNCATCCCGGAATGTGTCATGCAATGACAGGGTTGCGCTTTAACCAGACTCGTTCTTGTTGTTGCAATGAAATGCACGTCCCGTGTGCTGTCACACTGGCTCAGGTCCGATGGGACAGTACCTCACTGGCCTTAAGGAGCTATCGAGGTCGGCATGGAGGCACAACTTGCTGATTTTGCTGTCCTGGCAGAATTTCGTGGCAGAAATTGCCAGTAGGAATTACCGAAACCTGTGCTTACGAATTCTCATGTCGTAGGCAGCGANGGACTGCGAGTGCTGTGTCCATGCAGCTGGCTGCATGAACCTCATCGCATGCAGTCTGACGGCTGGCCTTCCAACCAAATGGCTGACCAAACCTGTGCAAAGGTCCAACTGCTGCCATTCTTGTGCTCCGCTTACCTGTTTCTGCTTGTCTGACATGCAACTGGATGATTTTGTGAAACAAGTCTGCAAGGGTCATCAGCACCCTTGACTTGCAGCGTCATAATGTGGAAACATGCCTGTCTGTCACACATGCTGACGTGCCCGCACAGGTTGAGGCAGATTATGGGCGGCCCAAAGATGGGCTGGGCAGGGTCATGAGCACAGCCGATCTGCAAACCCTGGCAGTAGAGCAGACATCCCCAGCTAGGGAGCCCTATGCAGGTGTGGGGAGCCCCAATGCAGCCATGGGCAACCCCCCTGGACCCCTAGCTCTCCTAGTCAAGGTGGGGCCCCCTTCTCTATGGTGGTCATTGCGTACCTGCCATTTGCCTGTTGCAATCACTGCATGCATGGGTCAGTATGCATCGCATTGTGTTGTGCATGCGCTGCATACCCTTGGAAAACAGCCAGTACAGGATGAGTTTGTGGTACGACTGGCACAAGTTGCATTACTGCTGGTTGTGGGACAGTACGGCAGTGCCTGTGAGGATCAGGCTTCATGCTGGCATGCATGTACTGCATTGCTGGCTTGTGTCAAGCTTGACAAACTTGATCAAACTGGAAGTGCTTGTCATGTCAGCAGGTCTGACAGTACTAAGCCTCACTTCCATTTCAAAATCTTGAGTAAGACACTAGTTTTTAGGCGCTCAATGAGGGCAAGGATCAGATGTACAGGCACTGGTAAAGAGGATCAAGCTTACTTNATCCTAGTCCAACACTTGCCCACCACTCATCCTAGTCCGAAACTTGCCCACCACTAGCCAAACACTTGCACACCATCCTAGCCCACCACTAGCCCAACACAAAGCCCACTACTTGAGCCCACCAATTNAAGTCACGCACAGACAGCATGTATGCTGCAGCGAAGTTGCCAAGTATACTCACAAGATGTTGCGCAAGTTTTGAGAAAGATCTTATGCCGTTCCTCCTCAATGGCAGGAGTCCAGGTGTCAGGATGATGCACACTGCCTGTTTTGGCTGCAGGAGTGGTGACAGCTTTTGCTGGTACTTGTATGGCTCAAGCTACAGCTGCAGGAGATGAGAGGAATCAACGCCTGGCAGCTGCCAGGCTGTTTGGCAGTTGCCAGGCCACTGGCACCCAATTCCAAGCTTTGGTCAGCATGCCTTGGCTTCACTCTTCAACAACTACAGGAGCTGCACAGCTGTTTGCTGCATCACAGCTCACAAGCTCAAGTCAGCCACAAACTGCAGTCTCTAATCAGGCTAAAGTCAATGCACTGCTCCTTCAGGCTGCGTTGCCTCTACTTGGCTTCCCAGAACTTGCCTCAGCCGATTTCAGTGGCAAGCAAGGCCTGCAAGGCAACTTTCACAGGGCTTTGCAGCATAGCCAGGCCACTGTGCAAGCAGCCGCAGTGGCCTTGCTGCCATTAGTCATGGCCAACTCAGCTACAGCTTCCCAGACTGCATCTCGTGGCCATGCAACAGTTGGAAGCAGGTTACTGCAAAAGGGCCTGGACACCTTGACTGGCGGGATTGATGTTGACAGCCACAGCAGCAAGGCTACTTCCAAGATCAAATCAGCATCAGCTTTTGCCCTGCAGAGCTTGNCTTTCAGGCTTGACATTGTTGCCATGTTTCCTTGTGTTGTATGATGGTCAGTCCGAGCTTGAATGCATTTCGCAAAAAGCAATCCATCTACACACGTGGGCCATGCATCTGCATGCCAAACGCAGGTGAGCAATACAGACCTGAAATATAGCATGTTGGCGGTCCATTGCACTTCATCATTGCTGCCCTGGCTTGCCTTGGAAGGCTGGAATATGAGCACTCGGCCTGTGCATGGACAGTCTTCCCCAAAAGACTGTGATGTTCCCACTGCAACTACAGGCTGCATCTCCCCTGCAGACAGTGACTGTCTGCTGCACCAAGACTGGTGCAGCAGGAGCTACACCTCTACAAGCTTGTCAGATGCATGCATTGTTACTTGTCTGTATCCAGAGCGAGTCTGGTGACTCAGCAGACCAACTGCATGTCTACAACAACCGCCTGTGCTAGGCCACGCTGTCACCTGAGGCTGATAACATGAGAGCTTGAGCTCTTCATAGAAAATGTCGTAGTTGCGCTCCATGAGGAGTGTTGCATCCTTGAAGGCTTGTCCCAGGCTCTCCAGTGAGGCGGACGNTAGATCCATTGAGCGCAAGCTCAGCAGCACAGGACAAGGCTGAAGTGCAGCAGCATACGGCCATGTGTGTGCTGCTGCACTTCACACTATAGAGGTGATCATAGCAGAATTGATTCTTGAAACATCTGCTCCTGGATTGGACACAGCAAGCTGCGGCTGCAAGAGTGTTTGTCCTGACATGTAACCTCCACATGTGCAGACTGTGTTGACGAATGGTACTTGCCAGATCACATTCGGTCTACACAAGAGTGTGTGCGTCAATGCACAAAAAGAGGCCATCCTTTGTGATGCCAGTACAATAGTCGACCATGCCTTGGTGATAGCTGTATGCTTTCAGGTAACACGCCTCCCAATTGTTTGTAATGTACTAGCCACTGCACGACCAAACCATTTACGGTTGCCTGTTTAGACCAAACTTGCTAGCGTGAATGCCTAGTCAGATCCTTGCCAGTATGTGCAGACCATGTTGGCAACAGCCTGGTGTATTGCCAACAGATTGTAATAAAACATAAGTCAGTTCTTGCTGACAAGCTTGTAGCTGCTCACCTGCACGACCTTGTTGGCAACAGGTTGGTGCTTTTTGGGAACAATCTTGGCATTCACAAACTTGGCAAGAGGCCACAGCACGTGGTTTGCGACTGCCATGGACAACAGCTTGTCCTGCAGACAACAGCAGGCAAGTTATAACTGGAGCATCACACAACTTTTGTCTACAGGTGGTGAAGTACATCAAAATATACAGCAGCAAAGCCTGTGCAACACCCTGAGATATACAAGTTGTGTGCTGAGTGCAATAGCTATGCTTGCAGCATACCTCATATGAGGATACAATCTCCTGGTAAGCGGAATTCAGCCGCTGTGCATTTGCAGCAAACTTCATGCAACAGATCGAAATACATAAATTGTGCTGAGTGCAATAGCTACACTTTTTAGCATACCTGGCATAAGGCTACAATCTCCTGGTATGAGGAGTTNGAGTTGCAGATGCTGCCAGATGCAGCTTGGGTATGCCAGGCAAACCTGTCAGATTGCTGACTGGGCCCAGGCTGGTCAGTGGCTTCATCAGAAGAAGTGGTGCTTGATGACAAGCCAGGCTGAGCAAACTTGCCCTCGCTGTTGCCAGGGGTGATGGTGCCTGAAGCACATGACATGCAGCTGAGCAGACTAGCACAAGGGTGCAGGCTTGCTCGCCTGTAGCTGTGACATTGCGAAGGCACTACTTGCATGGCAGCACAGTGTGGAATTGACAACAGAATGTGCAGTCAAAAATGCTGTGCCTGCTGTTGGATAACACTGTGAGTGGGCCTTCAGTACACATGAGTTTCGTGAATTNACAGGTGCACATGCAGACAGCACCTGCAATGGGTGTGTCTACCAGATCGCACAGACAGACAGTCAAGCGTACAACACCCTGGCACCATGCCAAGTCTTCTGTGATACAGATGTAATGCGTACATGTTTGTTGGGACCCAGATGTTGTCCAGCACACATGCACACTCAGAGAGTAGGCTGACCGCTTTTTGCAGCTCACCTGATTAGATGCGCAGGTATACAGCCAGGCACCACATCAAGTGCACAATGGACTATACCTGCTGCATGATACATACACACAGACAGACCGACAGACAGATAAGCAAATAGACAGAGACACAAACAGACAAAGACACAGACAGACACACACAGAAAAAGTCACACAGACAGACAGACAGACGGTTAACCAGATGGCATATTTGAGAACCCCAAGGCAGACTGACACTGTGCATGTCTTGCTGTCTTGCATAGGGCTTCACTGAGAGGAGGCAGGTGAAGTTGTACACACTGTGTGACCAAGNAGACATGCTCCCACATGTCGCCTTTCACTCGGCCTCCCTGTACACAGCTGACCATGTCACCGACCTCATCAGGAGTTTAGGAGGGGTGGCAAACCACTTGAGTACNTGTCATGCATTTGACATCAAGAGTTGCTGAGTGCAGGGTTATGCAACTGCAGGGCCAAGCAACACGGATTGTCACGCCTACAAGTCGCATGCCTGCTATAGTAGCCACTCAGCACAAGCTCCCAAGCACTGCATACACGCATGCAGTCTGCAAAGGGAAGGGACCCTCAATGAACGCCCTTGAGCACACTTGCTTGGCTGTTGTTGTGCCTGCAGCACCTTTCGTTGCCTGAGGCAGATACGGTAGTAGCTGTGAAAAGTGCTTGCCGCAAAACCGCTACTATGGGTCACAACAACCATGCAAGCACTGCAAGCAAGGTCAGCATCTACCTTATCACACAGCTTCTGCATCTCATACATGGCAGCTGGGCTGAGTATGTCGGGCCTGATGGACAGCGCCTGGCCCAGCTTGATGTAGGCAGGGCCCAGGGATGTCACAATCTCCCTCAGCTCACGAGCACGCGCCACCTCATTGTCTGCTAGCTTGCCCCAGGCCAGATCCCACCCCAGCCTTGCTACAAAGCCCCACCCTATGCCTGCCAAACCATGCGCCTGGCTTGTCAGAGGTGCTTAAGCTGTTGTTAACTTCCTAACAAGCTGACCTGAGGTGCGCCTTGCCACCAAAACAGCACTCTAGCTTATGATTTGGCCGCTGTGGGGGCCTCAATGTGAGACCATACGCTGTCAAATGAGCATCACAAACAGGTGCGATGGACTGCACAGCTCAGTATGCCACGCATGTGTGTATGTCAGTCAAAACATTGCTTCATACTCACATCAAATGTGAGTCCGCAGGGAGGTATGTGCTGGAGACAGGGCACATGAGCGGCAACAACACGTTTGTCTTCTCAGCCAGGCGGCGAGGCAACAACATCCCTGTCGTCTGCAAGTTCTTTGCTGATGAAGACGGCTTCCGGCGGGAAATGAAGTTCTTTGAGCNACAGCAGTTTAAGTGCTTGCTTGCATTCACCAGGTATAAATTGCAACAACACCTTTCTGCGTGCTGCAATGCGAGTCACCCATCTAGGCTGCACAAGGCGCATCCTGTGTCAGCAAGTCACGGCAGCCCTGCACCCTTTCATATCTCTGCTACAGTTGTAATCTGTAGTNAAATGCAGGGGGTGGATGATGCCAATGCAGCCAGCTTCCCACGCATGAAAGAGATATCAGATGACAACAACAGCACAGCAAGTATCTGCTGTTAAGACACGTTGTGGTTGTAGTGCACTGCTGCACTCAGTACAAGTATGAGCTAATACTGCGTCCAGCTTTGCCAGCACACCAGCTCTGCTTACCGACAGTCGTGCACATACACCAGCTCAAGCTGCCGCTGCTGTGTCGAAGGTTGCGACGTCATACTGTGGGGTCCATTTGCAAGGGCGTTCGCTTCCAAAATGGTCTGCCTGACTGCTTGCTGCACGGCCTGCACGTGAGCCGTTGGCGCTACGAGTTGCGCGATGCGCAGGCCAAATTGCATGAGGAACTCGTCAGACGAACTCATCTGCAGACAGTTTAGCGTCGAGGCGTCAACTTTGCAGAGTGGACCGCTCCGCAACGCGCAGTCAACAACACTAAGCCGTACTCCCACCTGGTCAGTGTACGCTTGGTCTGTAAGTGCCTGAGAGGGTGCGCTTTGCTGAGCATAGAGCTTCGCAGCTACAGACTGCTCCATTGTGCTGCGCGTAAAGCCCTGTCTACGTTTTCTATACGACTTGTACCATCCTTCTACTCAGCCCTGCTGCGTTCTCGGCGATCCTTCGCAACAGTCACAGCGCCTCGAGCACAGCCNATGGCGCCTTCACAGCTCACAGACTGCCACTTGCTTCCAGCAGCATGGCTGAGCTTCATGAAGATTGTCTCACCCTCTGGGTAGGCAAAGCTGGTGGCAGAGACTGCCCTGGTGGATGTGAAGGCCGTGTGAGGCATGCCACCATACAGATACAGATCATTGCCATGTGACACAAGCAGGCCCTTCATGCGCCCAGGAGCTGCACCCTGCAAGATTATGCAAAGCAGGCGCAGGTATAATATGTATGCATTCACAAATCATTGTTGCATGTACTGTATGTGACATGCCTGTGCAAATCTGCGAGTGTCATAGGTGCAGCAAAATCTTAAATGCCATGTGTAATGTGGGTTGACTGACCTCTGCATCCTGAATGACCCATTGCTGTTTACTATCTGCTGGCAGTACAGCTTTGAGAGATCTGAGCAAAGCAGGTCTGCCCTCATCTGCTGTCTGCAACCCAGCAGAAGCTGCCAGCGTACGCAGGTGTCTAGTGGAGAGCTGACACAGTGTCAGAGCTTGCTGCTCCGGCAGCTTCATGGCGGGCGGATGTAGGATGTGTACGTCAACGCTTCAGCGGACAATGCCCTAGCAGCGGTGTTGGCTCTCTGAGCCGGCTGTGCATTGACAGCCAGTGCCCAGCGCTGTCACCGAGGTCGTTCTGAATGCTGGTCGTGAGTGCTCGCCTACGAGTCAAATCAAGTATGTGGACTGCATTTTCTTCAGCGTGCGCAGTGCGACAGCGTACGGTATTGCAGACGGTGCTTGCGGTATCGTGAGTTGATACGAGATATTGCGAGAGATCCCAGGACGCACTGCGCAAGCTTCTCACTATCACTGCGTCGTGCGCCTTTGTCGCGCGTGCAACAAGCCACTGATCGGGCTGCCTTCACGCTCACGCAACCTTGGCTGACGATGTCCCGATGTCCCGAGTGCAATTTGCTCCGAAAGCACAGGTTCTGTCCGGGACGCGTCTTGTGTGACGTATGACTAACCAATGACTAAGTAGACTAATGATCAGCTGTGCAGACCTTTGTAGCAGGTGCTTCACATGGCTGTCGCTGGAGTGTTGTCTTTCAGCTACCGTTTTCCTCACCATGCTCGGCANACTGTTTCACATCTGATGCATGACGTGACGTGGCATTGTGCATTTCACAGGCTTTCACAGGAGCCCTGCCAGTTGCTGGCCACTCTTGTATGCTATCAATGCAGGCCTTTTGATCCTACTGTACTCCCTTCAACAGCTTTTCAAATGGCATCCGGCTTACAGCTGGCCAACANACGAGTCAGGGAGGTGTTGGCAACAAAGCTGCCAGTGCTTGCCAGCACTCAGTGCTGCGTACGCGACGAATTGAGGTACCTCCCCCGGTGCAGAGATGTACTTGTTCAGCTGCAAGACTCCTGCCTTGATATGCTTTCTGCTGTTGGCCACGGTGCTCACATGCGTTGTGAGCATCGAGACCGTGATTGTGTCCCCAACCATTGCGCAAGGATCATTAACGCATGCTTATGCGCCTTCGACATCTTATAGTTTTAGCAACGACGTGCTGGAAGTCGCGAACACGTGCCAGCTAAACTTCTCGTACGTGAGCGATCAACCAGTGTCCGTGTGGTTGTCTTTGGACAGCCAAGCTCAGACGTTACAGCTGCTACCGAAAGGACGGCCTTGTGTGAATCAGACCATCTGCAGAGCCAACACCTACCTAAACCCGAGCAAGCGATACTACGTTCTGACAGAGAACTTTGCACAGGACACCGCCACTATCATCTTGAACTACTCAGCGTCTGCATCTTCCGAGTCAGGTGCAGTTTGCCCACTATCATACCCACATGGCTCTGCAGTGCTACGTAGTGCTCCTGCTGCTGGTTCCCAGCATTTCAAGCTGCAAAATTTTCAGCAGACTTGCATACTGACTNAGTATGAAACTACACCAAACAATGACTAAATCAGATTCATAGTAACTTCTTGCATGCCAGCTCCATGAGGTGCTTCACCAGGGCCATCACTCTCTATATGGGACAGGACACACTGGTGGTGCTTGTGCTTGTGCATAACAGAGTGACAATGTATTTGTCAGGCATTGATGCCTTGCATGCAGGTAGGGAATGGATTGCGAGGTGCAGCTGCTCAGCAGGCCCTGGACAGAATCAGGCAGATTGCTCTGCCTAAATTGCAGTTCAGATCTGCTAATCATGCTGAAGCCTCCCATAGAAAGCATCAGGTATATATAAAATGGCTTACCCTCTCTGCAACTGCCCAACACTTCTGACGCTGCGCTGCAATGCCATGTTTTCTAGTTGCTGCCCACTTGGTATTGATGGTTCAGCAGCACTGCTAGTGATTTGCTGAAGAAGCAGGGTGAAAAGGTCTGTGGAGATCTTACTGCAGTTACCTTTCCACACTCGCACCCTTGTTCCCTTAGCAAAGCTCTGCTAGACATGCACAGAACGCTCACGCTGCATGCAACCAGTTGCAATTCTGATGTATCATGTAGATGTTGAAGTAGTGCAAGATACATGCACAGCATTGTCTTGACAGTTCTGCTTCTGACTGACAAGCTGGATGTGTGTAGGTAGCACCTGAGGACTGTCATGAGCAGGATGACAGTCAAGCAGCTGCAGCCCACACCAGCACAAGTCACAGCAGTTTCAGCTATCGTCCCACCACCCCAGCCCTCAGACCTCACNGACACAGTATGAATATCACTTAGGCTGCAGTACATCAGATGCCATCACAGCTCAGGTTGGTGCCATGTACTGTCGCATCATTGGCTGCTGAACATGGTGTATAAAGCATTGTGGGGCGCAATTTGTTGACCTTCTGCAATTGGGGTGTGCTGGTGTGTGGCACTGCAGCAGGCATGACATGGCTTGTGTGAAAGGTCACATGTAGCTTCATGGCAAATGCAACCCAAGTATCTGCCATGACTGACTGTGAATGACAGTGTCTGCATGGCATGACTCAGAAGTCTTTCAGTAGAAATGCAGGCGGCAGAGANAAAGGTACTACCAGACAGCGCATTCTGAAGGGGAGATAACATGACGCACAATAATGTCCAACTGGTGCCATGTTGCACAAGTACAATGGCTCTGATGCAGACATCACTGCACTGTCTGTGGTGAAAGTGGACTGACTTCACAGGAATGCAGCAGGATCTAGATGTATTTTAGTGTAACAGGAAACCTGCACTGCATCAATGGACAGTCAAGATACCATGCATTGGGTAAACAACCAGTGGCTGTGTCATTGTAAAGCAACCATGGTGATAGGACTGCCGTAGTTCATACTTGCTGTCCCGTCGTGTCAGCAGTTATGACAAGCGCATACCTCGCTGGCGTTTGGAGTGAGCACAGTCCTGTTGCGCAGGGAGAGCGTGTCTACACTGCCAGTCAGAGTCTCTGCTCTGTGGTACTTGCGAATGTCATGTGTGCGGCCATCATAGGCATCCACAGTGAAGCGCTGAGGTGCCCGCCTAGTCCTTGTGCTGGGTGTCACACTGCTGCTGACATCACCTATGGTGCACACATATGCTTCGCCCTGTGTGTCCTGTGATGCATTCTTTGCGCATGTGTGCTTGTTTGGTGTGTGCATTTGTGCTGTGGGGCAGACAGCCCACATCACTGTTCAGGGCGCGTGATGCTGCATGCCATGCCTGTTGTATGTGAAATCACAACTTACAGCAGGCTTGCTGACAGACTAGTTTGACACTCATATTTGCACAAGAGGCAGCAAGTTGCAGTGCAGCCAGCAATTGCAAGAGAACATGGGGCAATGTGCCTTATGGGTGGTGGGTACAACATACTGAGCCTCAAGCCAAATTCACAAAGCTACTTGCCGACATACTTGCTGATGACATGGAGAATCATGTAACAATAACCTGTCAACATGTCAGAGCGTGACACCAACTGGCACATCACGCTGTTTCATGATGCTCCACATGCAAGCACATGTAGTGCAGCATAGAGTCTAGCATGGTCCTGTCTAGCATGTTCCTGTCTGATCATGCGTTTCAGCATGTCTTGCTACAGTCCTTGTACGACGTCGGTGCAGTCAAGAGAAGGCAGGGCTGTAACAGGTATGCTCTTTTACATCAGCCCAAAGGAGATGGAGCTATGCAGCTTACCCAGGGCAGAAAGCTCCCTGTTGCCTCTGGGCTTCCTCGCCCGCCCCCTAGTCTGAGCAGACCCCAACTGGGACCCCAACTGCGACCCCACATGTGACCCTGCCTCTGCGTCGGAGCCCTGCTCAGCCTCAGCCATTGTAGCAACATGCTGCGGGGTTGCTTCAGCTGCTGCAACTTCTGACTCAGGGGACAACTGCATCCGCTGTAGTGCGTCTGCCATGTCAGGACTTGACTGCCCAAGAGGGTCATGTGCATCACATAGGAATGTTGTTCTTGGCCGCCGCAACAGCCACAGCAGTGCAGCACTTGCAGCTGTGATGCCAGCAATGGCCACAGCAGCAGGAAGAGGAGCAAGCTTGGCAAAGGGTACAGGCTTGCTTGGTTGACTCATGCTGGACGTGGNCAGCTCTTATTGTACTGACTCACTGTCCGTCAGACCCTGCTGGTTGATTGGCTTTTGTATATAGTTGTAAATTTCAAAAGATAATTTACCTGAGTTTATAGAAATTGTCTAAGGTAGTTTTACCTGACTTTACATGAAATGTCAAAAGGTAGTTTTACTTGAGTTTACGTGATGCTGATCCTGGTCACACACTTAAGGTGTGCTGCTTAGACCTCTGTCGCATTGTTTCATTGTGGCGCGTTTGCCAACAGCCACTGTGGCTTCAAGTCGTCGCACTGAAGCGCAGGGTTGTATGTCGCAATGAAGCGTAGGGTTGTGTGTTTGATCATAGCTAATAGTTGATTATACTGCTTCAACAGTTGTACCTGACCTCTTTCTGTGACTGTGGATTTGGTCACATACAGTAGTGACAAGTGTTCTTTCATGTTGCATCCATGAGGCATGGCAGCAGTGCCTGCCTGCATCAGCATGTAAAGTTCCATACAGTCTAGCATTCAATTTACAATTGATCTGTATTGCGGCATGCATTTGCAGTTGAGCAGTGAGTCCATTGATAATTATTGTCAACCATCAAAATTGCCTGGGATAAGCNACCTCAAGGAAGACAGCGCTGCCAAGTATAAGAACGATTATGCCATGAACAAGTTGCTGAGGAAGAATTTAAGGTATGTTGTAGATGCATCTTGCCTGGTCCGTCCTGCATGATGCCAATGTTGTCAGATGTCATCTGGCTTTCACTACGAACCATTGCAAAAGGGAAGGTTGGCCTGATTCATGCTTCTCTGTGGTTCATGCTTCTCCCTGAAGGTTAGCAGCATAATGCATCTGTACAATTTTGTTCTAAACGCNTGCTGCACGCCCCTAGCACCGGCTGGCACGCGTGTTATCAGTTCTAATAATAGTTATGATCATCACAATCATTATTGTCATTATATTTTTATTATTGTCATTGTTGTAGTTGTAACAAACACGACTATTACTGCTGTTGTTGTTAATATCGTTATCAATATTGTTATTATGACACACAAGCAAGTGTGGTGGACATCTNGCCAGAAGCCATGCAGCAGCTGCCTGTCAGTCAATCCTGTAAGGGCTTCGCGGGCTTGGGATATGAGTGTGCTGAGTCTTGACTGCCCTANGTAATGCATTTCATGTGCTTGCAATGCCAGGCTGTGATAGACGGTATACTGAGGTGGCAGAACCACTGTCGTGGTTAGCATGCTGCACAAGACAAGCTTGCGCATCACGGACGCCTGACATCATCATGCAAGACATGCAGGTCTGCTGCACAGCAGAGTAGTCATAGCTGAGCTGATCAGACATGACTTACATGACTAAGGGGTGTGAATCTGGCAGCAGCTGGGATGCAGTAGCCCCAGTGTGAACAATGGCATACCCCTTGGACAAATTGAAGGAGTTTCTAGCTTCATCATTAGTGATCAGGAAGGTAGACTGACCCTGCAATGCAGCACTGCATGTCAACATCCACACAAGGATGAAGTCCAGATAAGTCAGTAGACATACAACACATACCATGATGTATGCAAAACAGGTACATGCCGTGTGAACTCTTGCTGCTTTCTTGCACATGTACTTGACGTAAGGCTGCTGCAGTGCCATACGTGTCTGTCATCTAGGAAGCATCCATTGTAACAGCAGACTTTCTGCTACATTGTGAGACATAGATGGTTAACAATACTGANGTTGCAATCAGCTTGTCACACATTGTTGCACCCATGTTTGCCACTGTCATGTTCTTACCTTCAATGATGGGCCGTGTAGCAGCTCATGCAAGCTATCATTTTGGGCAAGACATAGTGCTTGGGAGGTGGAGGTAATGCAGCAGCTGCTAAAGCAGTGGGCATAGGTGTTTTGCAACACTGCATGTGCCATTTTAATGCCAGTGGCTGTTTGTGGGTGGGTGTAGCAAGAAGCAAGTGTTATTAAAACGAGTTATGCATCAATGATTGCTGNAGCGATCCCTGCAGCCACATGTGTGCAGTAGTGCACAGGGTCCATGCATTGTGGTCACCACCATGGAAACAACTGACTGCAAACATTATAGCAAGAGGACAGGAAATCTCATGGACTTGTTCAGGGTGCCAGCATAGGCCATACAAATCTGTAGTTCCTGACATGCTACATGCTTGCAGTCCTGCCTCTCGCTCCAACATGCTTGGAGATCTGCTTGTAGCTTTGCTCTTACCAGGACAATTGATGGTAGCAACACGTGCCGAGTGGCATAGCAACCCACACACTACTACAGGGTACTTTCGTGTTGGAAACCTATTCAAGAAACACACATCATGCACAAACCAGATAGCTGGACCACAACACTGCACTTGCATCACGACTACCTTTGGCTGTGCGCCTTTGCCTTGAGGCACAGGTGCTACTGGCTCAACAGGCGCTGGGCTGGCTGCCTTGGCCTGCTCAGCCTTGGGAGGTAGAAGGTCCTCCGCTGCCTCATACAAATGCCTTGCCTCAGCTTCAGCTTCCTACACAGCAAAACCCAGACTGACGACGGGTGGTCTGACATGCNAGACCGGGCAAAAAGGCAACAGAACACACATGTTGCACGGTTAAAGCAAGATTTCTGTCACCACCGCTTGCCCCTTTGAGATGCCTGCCACTTTGGCAGAGTGATTGCTTGAATCTAGCAGCTCATCAAAACTTGTGCATGTCCATCCAGTATCTGTATAGCTCACATATGTACTCAAGCTGGCCCACATTGCTGCCCTACCAGAGAGGACCATCAGCTCTTGTATATCTTGTTTGCGTGCAACAGCTGTGCTGCTTGTTGGTCACTGGGCACATAATATGTTGGGGTGTAGGTTGAACATTCTGCAGGCATAGTTTACATTTTGGTAGTTGCCAATTGCCTGCGGCTAAGCATATGGGTTGTTGGCTTTGCTTTCAAGACATGAGCTGTACAGCACTGTACATGGTTGACACATGATATATTCAATTGTGCTACATATATGTGTTCACTGGTACACCTAGGTCCCAGAGTGTCATGTGACACCTTGCGCTAACAAGCCTATGCATTTAGCCATTCTCAAATATTTCTGCTACGGCAGCGTTCCATTGCACACTGTTGGTCATGACTGGGCTGTAACAGTGAATTTGCATGGCTCAGCTAGCTGTGGCAGTGCCGCCGCAAACGTCAATTGCACCTTACTCTCCTCNAACCTTACCGTCAGCAATAGCATGTACACCATTGCTGCATTGCTTGCAGGAAATCAATGCTACCATCCGTGCATCTGTCAAGCACATGCGATGCCTGATGGCCATTGCGCCATTTGCTGCAGTCACAGGCAGTGCCAGTACCTTCTTGCTGATCACAAGAGCTGTAGGCAGTTTCATCAAGGTAACACACTTGCTGCAAATGTGTTATCAAAGCTTCACCCAAGAAAGGTCAACACACTTGCCTCTCTGTTTANGGTGATTACTGGCTCAACCAATTTTGCTTGCCTGTATCACAGGCTCAGTTGTGAGACCGGGCANATCATCATCAACTGCATGTGTGTTGGTGAAGGTCATTGAGGATTTGCGTGAGGAGTGCAGCAAGTATGGGCAAGTCATCAAGGTGGTGGTACCTAGGCCGCCCAACCCTCAGCAGGCTCATGCCTTCTTCAACCAGCAAAACTTTGGCAAGGTATGGATGCTATGAAAACCACATGCCTATATCACCTTCTGAACCACACCCTTTGCATGCTGACCAAGCAACAAGACTGGAACTTGCCTGAGGCATGTCTTGAATCTGTATCCCTGCTGCTGCATGTACCGAACTCCCCTCACATCTTAGGCATGCTCAAAGCAGCTGAGCTTGGGTGCAACTATATGCGACTTGGTGCAGCTCTGTGATTGAGGAGTAATGTATACAGCACAGGAGAATGCATGTCAACCTGTGAGCTAGTCTTTGTGTGATGGGCAACTACACATGAATGCAACAGCTAAGCCAGACATGCACCATTATGCTCAACTAAACCAATTTGCATATTGATGTACACTGGAGCGCTGGCAGTGCTGACGATACCATTGTTCATGTACTGTGTCAAAGCTGCGACTATGGCACTGGAGACTGTTGACTTGCTGCAGGCTTTTGCTCAGTTTGCGCACCCAGCAGGAGCTCAGGCTGCTAAGGATGCAATACATGGTCGATTGTTTGCTGGCAGCACAGTGGAGGTTGGCTATATCACCACGCAGCAGTTTGCAGCAGTCGGAGGCTTTCAGTGATTGTGCAGTCTGCGTTTTACATATACAGCTTCCTCAAGTCCAGTCTAACATGCTATTTCATGTCCTTATATGTCCAGCATCTTGTAAGAACCAATTCCAATCACACTGCTTCGGTGACCCAGCCAGCTTAGGTGCCTGTCCATGCAGCATTTAGGACATTGAACTTGTCCCCACTACAGAGTATGAAGTGAGCGAAATGAACGCACGTCTGCAGCGGTAAATATGAAATCTGGAAACAACATCCTTCAGTGTTGAAACATGGGTCATGACTGCACAACGGCGTCAAATGGTTGAGACCCGACATTGTACACTACATCGTAGTAGGGAACGTTCTCAGGGGGCTATATCAGACCTCACTTTTACAGACACTATGCAAATGTGTCTATATGTGTCAGTCAGACCGCTCAGCAAAGGCTGTTTGTTGCGGGCATGAGCAGCTGTAGATGCAGCGTTAATAGTACACTTGAGCAAGCTTTCCCTGAAGTGAACACCTCCAGCACATANGTTCATGTTGCTTGCAAGTGCTATCACTCTGCAGTTCTGTACGTACTTAGCTCATTGTGTTTGAGGTAGTCTTGCGCATGACAGATGCTTAGAACCAAGTACATGATGGCACACAAAGTCTCTGCAAAGACAGTACATGGCAAGCTGTCACAACAGCATTTAGTCTGCTGGACTTCAGCAGCAGGCTGAAGCCTATATGTTCAAGTGTGCAAGCATCATGTCTTGCTGGNCAGGACCATTTGCTCAGCACAACAGCGTGATGGTACTGTAGTGTATACATTGTGATGTAGGTGGACAGTTCTGATTGAAAGCCATGCTGTCGCTAGACGCTGCTAATGAGTGTGGCATGTCAAACAAGCAAGTATTTTTGTACAAGACAGTCACTTGGAATACACTCGCCACGTACACTCAGCGGTAGAAACGTTGCAGCCTTTTGGATGTGCGGCTGTTCTAACACAGTATGTATGTTTCCACGCCAGCTTCACAATAGTGGAGCGGCAGCGCTCTGTGCAAATCAAAGTAGGTTGGCATCAGGCTGAGAAGGTGTGCATGTGCAGGCCAGCAGCTTCTACCATCTGTCCAAGGTACATGACAGCCACAACATCCACTTTGCCACCAAGACCTGGAAGCAATAGCAGGTTGCTACAGGTGCATTAACTTGCAGTGGACAGTCCCTCTGCTACATTGACACTCTGCATTGAATGCATCTGTCTGCAGGCGTGGTCTCCTTAAGCACATATCAATCATGGCCAACAAAGGAGACCACAACCAAGGACAGATACACGCAACACAGATTGCCCATGTTGAAAAGCGGCTGGTCAGTGAGCCTGTTGCTACCTGCAGCAGTTTTATTTTTTCCGCTGGACACACAGTCAACCTACCAGCAGCCATAGAGGTCCTTGAAAGACAAAAACTTGACCTNCTTGCCCTCCCACACCATCGCACATACTGGTCCACTCACAATGTACTCAACCAAGCCGTTGTAGAATGGCTTGCTCTTTAGGTCTACATAATGCTCCTCTGCGTGTTCCTTGCTGACATTGATGAGCTTCATGCCTTTCAAGTAGTAACCTTTGTTCTCGAAGCGCTCGATGACCTTGCCAATCAAGGATCGCTGCACGCCATCAGGCTTGATCATGATAAACGTTTGCTCCATATTGCGGCAGATTTTGCAGTCCGCTTCTGACCCGACNACAGCTTGCATGCGGCCAAGATATCCTTTACGATCCCAGCGCAAGACACACTGGTGCGTTAGTCATGGTGATACGACATGCTTCGACACACATACTGTGCTACATTGGAGCTGCAGGCAGGATCTACAAATTGATGATCTTGACCTTGGAATTTACAGCATCCACTGCAAGTGGTCGGACAACGATTACAACAGCATGGTTGATANTGCTCAAGCTGCTTGCTTGCTTGTGCTGCAGGTGTACGACATCAGTGCAGAGGATGGCGCAAAGCCAAATTTTGAGTTTGTGCAGTCAGCACAATATTGGGAAGTGCCCATTGCTGGACAAGGACCTCCAGAGAATCCGGTCCCTGCAGCTGATGGGAGCTCATATGGCGTAAGTTGAGCCTCACCTGCATGACAGCAGTCTCGCCAGTGGCATCCTTCCAGGCAGCTTCCAGCTCCACCGTCGGCAGCTGCCAGTTCAAATTGTACAGCAACTCCCATGCCATTGCCTCATTAGGATCCACTGCCTCAGCTGCCCCACCTGCAGAGCTGTTCTCCCCAGCCTCAGGGCTGCTCTGAACAGACCTCTGGGATGTGCCTGGGCTGCTCTGGGGTCTGGTTGGGGTGGAGTGGGGGCTGTTGCGAGGGGAGGCCATGGGAGTAGTGCCATTGGAGGCAGCTGCTCTCGCAGCTGCTAGGCCAGCTTCCAGGCGGGCGGTCGCCTTGGGACCCCCAAGCCGGCCCACACGTTCCTTGAGCAGTGCATGGTCGTGACGCACCNGCTTTGCTGGGGCACTGTGCCAGCATGTTTCACCTATAAGCGACAAAAGCTTGGGCTGTTTAGGTAGGCTGTTGTTGACACGTGTGCACCTGCCTGTGCTGGCACTCACTGTGGGTGTCACCGCACCTACTAGGGGTACTAGCTCAGCAGAGCTGCTGACAGTGCTGACACAGCTTGTTCACTGTGTAGCAGTCTTTTTGCATGGTACTGCAAGCGTGGCTCTGTCCTGTTGAAGCTGCACGTTGCAAACCTCTGCAGCATACATCCTGACTCTAGCAGCACATGTGCCTTGCAGTTTATAGCCTAACCTGACAGTAAGGTATNCTTCATGGGCTGTGTGCTCAGCGTGTCAGCCGCTGGAGCTGTCTTCCCCATCTTCTTCTCCCTGCTGTGGAACGGCTGCACTGCCATCGGTGCATGTGTTGGTACGGTTGCAGGTAGGCAGCTACATGTTGGGTTTTCCAGGCAAAACAGTCTACCATTCAGTAAATCTCACGGATCTTTGTTTTGACTTGCAGTTTAAACGTCAAGAATGAAAAGAACCTGATGCCAAGTTTTGACTCTGTAAGGGTCGCTGCACTGCTNAATTTGATGTTGCAACAGCAACATGGCTGTTGTGCCAACTCACCCCCTGGCTGTTTCACTAGCTGTCAGATTTGACAAAGTTCGCAAGTGAGGTTGATCATGCTGTTGCAATGAGCTCATGTCTAGCGCAAGTGCACAGACACAGGCCCCACTTACAGAAGCATGTTCACTGCCAGTAAAGTAGGCCCAACAGTTTCATGACTTGTAGGTATGCGTGGGCGGCTATTTCAGAGTGGCAGTGTCAGCAGGGGGTGACCCAGCAGGGCATGTTGGGGTCTGAGGTGGTGCTGTCCGGGCCCACAGCCTTGCGGCGCAGCCACTCTATGTCCTGCATGACCCAGCTGCAGGCCAAGCATGCCGGCACCCCCTTTGACCAGTCTGAGCCTGCTTCCAGGTCGGTCATTGTTGCTCATGCTGATGGTNGCGCACGATAGTCGCAGTGATGGCAGATCTTGCAACGTCAGCTGAACCTACCTGAATATCGGCGTCTGTTTTACGGCAAAATGAAACTGGTCCTTTCCAAGCCTCTGAGCTCAAATTTCCTTGTCTGGTACATGACTAAGTCTGGAGTATGCGGCTGACGTGTACCTGCGCATGGCGCCTACAAGCGAAGTTGCCTGGAGCTTGAGTGCTACTGCCTACAGTTTGGCCTGCAGTTGACCGGGCTGTGCACACTCAAGGTCCAGCGTGAACTAGGTCATTCACGTATAGGCGCAAAACGTTATCCATTGTGTGACTTACAGGGCTCAGAAGCAGAACCATTCAGTACTGGACTTTCACGCTTGCAGAGACAATGCTGACACGATGGAACAGGGAGTGTGCGATCACAGCACCACTTCAACCTCAGTTGTTTCAAAGTTGTCCAGATGGTAACATNTCTTGTCAATAGAATGCATGCAACAAAGTATATCCAATGCGCATACAGGTTTCCTGTGAGTACCCTTTTTCAACACTCACCTTCACGTAGGTTGTCAAGTTAGCTGAGAAGTTTCGAGAATTCTTCCTGATGCTGCGCCAGGGCTCTGCCAATGAGGCTCTGCTCTGGATTTCTGCTTCAAGGTCCCAACAAACCCCTGCAAGGCAAGCGAATTGGCATAATCACTGACAACATGTCCAAAGGTGTAGCACCTGGTGTTGCAACAGCTGTCCAGGCATCTATAGCGCATCTGGAGTCACTGGGAGCACAGCTTAACGAGGTGCGGTGTACAATGACTGGTCTTGCAACACTGATGCTGTGAAGGGGAAAAATTGGAGAGAACGTGCTAGTTGTACTATAATTCAGCCATCTGACGGCATGATATGGGACATGCATTGCTGTCATAGCACACGTGTTGCATACTCAAGCCTGTGCAAGTTTGTGCAGGCATGCTGATACNATGATGTTGACAATAACACAGCCAAACATATGCTCTAAGCTGACAAGCTGATCATACTAACATTTGCCTACTCGATTTTGTGACTGTGCTTACTACTTGCTGTTCATACATAAGCTTCGCTAGTGATTGTGCCACTCAAAAATAGTGGTCTACTTCACATCTCCCCATGATACCCTCATCAAATAACGAAAAGCAATTTTCCCTATTACTCCCTGATACATGAACGCCACTTTACAAGTGTTCGAAGACCGTGCTGCCACTGCTATGGCAAGCTTGGCAAAGCCATCCGCTCTGCCTCGTTGCAGATGAAGTGCTATAGTCAACACTCCTTCTTAAGACTTTTTACAAATGCCGTTGAGGCTTCGCGCATGCGTCTGAAAAGGGAAGGTATTGGCTCATATGCTGCCTATAGCATATACTGGCAAGCTTGGGCATTGCGGATATGTTGCAAAATCTCGACATGCAGGCGTCAGTACATGCAGCTGGTCAGGATGTAAACAGAAGTTGCCCAGGGCTCCTGTAAGCAGCCCTGATAACATGACCCCAACAACAAGCACAGTGTTGAAATGGCAACCTATGCAATCAATCCTGTAGCTGGAACAGCTGAGTCTGGAGCAGTCATATTTTAGCAACACGTCGCTTGGCATTGTGGTTGTGCAATCTGGGCATGCAGACATGATAGAGCTGTGTTGGCCACACCAAGAATGCCTTAGCTGTGTTTCAATCAGCAAAGCATGTGCACACCTGAAAGTTGTTGTGCATACTAACTGAGCTGCATGTCTGATCATGAGCTGAAGGTTGAGGGAGGCTGAGAGCATGTGTAGACTGAACTGAGCTGAAGCNTCTGTGCAACAAGCAGTACTTTGTTGACGGAACATAGATGGTAGATAGATACTGTATCAGTTTCGCCTGTAGTTAGAGAAATGCTTGCGTAGCTGTGAAGTATGTCTGAATCATGGCCTAACATCTAAGATGTCCCCAGACCCGAAGCTGTGCCACATAGCGTCTACATGCAGCTCATCACGCTTCCGGTGTAGACATGTTTGTGCTCGTGAGCATTGCATCTAAGCTGGACACCGATTGGACCCGTGGGTCTAGCATGCAGCACAGCAGGCCGTGCAAGCAGCTGGTGTATGCACAGCATGTCTGAAATAGTGAGCTGTTGTAAGCTGCCGATTGCTGACGTCACATGAAGATCTTGCTGATAGACTGTCAGCCTCCATCAGAAGTAGAAATCCCTAAGCTAGCTTTCCCGCTAGACTGCTGGACGTAACATGCATGCGCTGACATCCATGCATGCACACATGTTTGGACTGTTATGGCTGATTCTGATGCAAATGAGCTGTTCACAGCATCTTGGCCCAACTGGAAGAAGAAGATGAAAATTTCACGAAGAAGTATGCCATACAGATAATCCAGAAAGCTGTTGTGGTGTGCGTCGGTGCGTGAGGCTTTGCGCTTTGTCCGTGCGTGTGACAACTCGTCCGTGCGTGTGATCAGTTGTCCTGCGCGCTCCCTTTGCGATGTCGCCACAAGCTTGCATCTTGCAACATGACGTCCAACACTATAATCCGTATTCCGGTCTGGCCTGACAGACCCCTTCCTGTAGACCTCGTATCAGCTGTATGCGCCAATACACCTGTTGAAAATTCAAACGGTAACTTGCATGGCACACAGTGTTCGCAAGCTGGACGACACAGATCTTCAGCACAGCGAGAGCCAGGACGAAAGCAACAAAAAGAGAAAGATAGACGAGGTGTTACCCGAAAAGCCAGCACCAGGAAGTGCAGACTCAAGGCAAGCTCGAAGAAACATGGACCGCCAGTGTGTCACTACAACGACGTTTCCACCATTTCATCTGTTTACAGCTGCATGGAACGCAAGCAGACTGTGATGAAAGTTTCAAAGTCCTGTGTGCAGGGCTGCAGCCGGTCTGTTGGTAGCCATGGCTCGCAGCTCAGGCACAGCTTCAGACACAGACACACCAGCAGTGCACCAAGCAGCAGAGCCTCTAGCTGTCCCCATGATGCCAGANACATCCCCAAGAAGGTGGTGCAGCTGTACAGCACTCCCATGATGTTCTGTACATTGCCCACACTTGCACCTGCAGGCAACACAACTATATACATCTCAACCTGAAATGGCTTGCTGCTTGTATACAGACAGGGAATGCTTTGCAGTCTGCATAAATACCAATGCATAGCTTTGACGGGAAATTTGTCTATGTGACCAACTCAATGGAGATCAGTAACGCTGCGCCAATGACAAGTCATTGGCTTATGAATTCTGCCCACATGACCAGACAGGGTGCATGGTAAGTTGCAGATTGCACAATGGCACAAAGGAGGTGACAAGTACCTGTTCAGGTGACAAGTAGAGTTTCAACTGCTTACATGCAGACATGGTGATTGCTGCATATGATTTCAGATCTCTAAAAGGACCAGAAAAGCAGTTCAGGATGTTCAAGGCACAACCGGCTGCCAGTTGCCGGCTCAAATGGTTCTAAGCTTGACATGGGAAGCAGATCAAGGATGTGCATACCTGTTCTGGGAAGGTGACCCTTCTGCAGGTACATGGTGCCATAGAACAGAGCAATGAGGGTTGTCATGACCAGCCGGGTCAGGTTGTATGCAGGAGACCTCCAGTACATTGTGCTCCACTTCTTCATCAAGGCAAAGGTCTGCAGCATACAAGTTGCATTCAGTGCCATGCTGCACACATACGACACCGCAAAAGCCACGCACAGTGCAGATGTAATTTTGTAATATGCAGCTTTGTTTGAGACGCTTTCTGGTTGATGCACCGTCAAGTTGGTCGTTTTGGCACCATGTACAGCTTTGTAAGCCATNGATCTGGCGCTTGGTGAATCAGTCATGCTTGGATGCGGAATCCCAGCCTTGTTGAGTGCAGCTTTCAAAGACTCGATTCGCTCTGACAGACTTGCCAGCTTCTCATTTGCACGAATCAGACTGCGCTTGGTCTGCAGATATTCCCCTGCAAGCCGACAAGAGTGCATAAAATGGCCTACATGACTTTGCACCTGCTGGCTAAATACATTATACCCAGTTCACTCAAACACTGAATTTGAACAGCGGAGTTCAGTTGCAGAAGGCCTAGACTTTTCCACATGGCTGATCATGCATGCCACTGAGCAGGATAAGTTGCGTCTATGTCGAATGCACAAGACAATCGCTTCATGCCTTCATCTGCAATGCTGCCTTTTGGCAAGNAGACCGTGCTGTGCCATGCTGATCTGCATTGAGCTGCATCAGCACTGTCAACTGCGCTGCATCATGCTGGCCACCATTGTGCTCGCAACATGTCACTGCTGGGCTTCTGCCACATTGAGTCTAGTGGGGGGTCCCCTGCAGGGGCTTGCACCTAATGCTCTGCAGCGGTGGGGCCACACAACCACACCTGTCGGCAGCAAGCTCATCGTATTCGGAGGGTATGCTGCTTTCCGCTCATCTGATTCCCCATAGCACTTTGTACAAGCTTGCCAGTTTGCAGGGGCATCAGCCTTGCATCTGCAGTAGGCACCAGCGTTGATTGTAGCCAGTAGAGCATGTGAAGNAGAGCAGCAGCATATTTGACAGCTGCCAGGACCAAGTTTGCCCGCTTTGCAAAGGAGACTGAGCTTGACAANGTTTAGTCCCTCCTCTACACCGCTGCCAAACGTCTGCATGGCTGACAGCAACGGTCCGGAGTATGAGTCACCGGTCTTGGAGAACATGTTCATTCCCAGCAAACCTGCAAATCAAGCGTTAAATGCAAATGAGCGTTTCAAGCGTTAGATGACCCAACGGCTTGCGTTAAGCGGAACGTCGATGGAGCAACATTACTTTGCGCTATCTGGCTCCAGGTTGAGGTCGAGCTGGACACTTGGGCTGCTGCGGAAGTGTCAGCGGCTGAGACGATTGTCAGTGACACTGCGANCTCAAGGCTGCTGACCACATCCCACAGGCCATCACTAGCCACAATCACCAGCTCATCCCCCTCTGTGATTGTGCGGGAAGTAAGTTCTGGCTTGGCAATCAGAGGCCCTGTGAACCTCCTGTCAGCAGGTGACCACTTCTTGAGGCCTGCAAGAATACACAGCTCAGTGAGGCAGCCACACAGGAGGTACGTGTACAAGGGTGCAATGAGCCCCGAGGTTGTTTCAGGTACAGATTGCCTGCAGACGATCCACATGCCAGCCATTGGTCAGCAGACATGCATGAAGACCAGACACCAATACCAAAAGATGAGGCAGCTCACGGCAATGCCCCTGGCTGGAAGACAAGTCATTTGCTGTGACCCCAAACNACTTGTCTTGTGCTGATGTCGGACCGCTGGGGAGCGGGAGCGGCGCAAACGCAGTGGTTCACAGCTCGCTCTCGCCTGTTACAACTTTCGAATGAACGGACGGGCCTGTGTTGGGGTGTACGAGAGCTCCTAACTAGTTGCGTGTGTGCCGGGAGCATCCGACTCGCAACATGTGTCGCTTTGCTGTGGCATTGGCAGGGCATCTCGCCGAACATGCTTAATCAGATTGCCACTACTGTGCCTGCGGCAATCTCTAGTCTGTCGAAATCTATCTTTGTGTTGTCAACCCTAAAAGATTTGCATGAGCGTTTCAAAAATCACATGATGCGTTGACATGGCATGCATCGAGTGCGTGAACGCAGCGCCGTTGATGCGGATGGTCAGCACCACGGACCCTCTTATGCGGTATTCACGCCTTCTTGTAGCTAATCATTGAATGCAGAGACCGTGCTGACACTAGAGATACACAAGCCGTAGCCCATGCAATGCTGCTTGCGCTGCAAATAGGTCGGCCGTCCCTTCCACGTTCGTGCTCAGGTATGTCATGAAATAACAGATTCTGTGCCAGCCAGTGTGTTGGCTACTTCTGTAAGCAAGCCGCTGTAACGCTTGTGACAGGTGCACAGTGCTTTGCGGTACGCCAAGTTGTGACNAGGCTGAGCAGCCAAGCAGCAGCCAGGTGTGTCAAGGCGCCGCTGCCAAACAGCTGGCGGACTGCTCTGCTGTTTGCACCAAAGCTTCATCCATAAGCTGCACAACAACATATGACCATTGCAGTAGATGCACTAAGTGTCTGCACCACCACCTGCTGCATAAGCTTGGTCTGTGGAACACGATCCTCGTAGTATATGCTGACCTACACGCAATACCAAGGGTTACTGTGGCTGGCATGCTTGAAGACAGGAATGGAGGTCCTTGGTATCTATTCAAGTGATTATGCTGACTAGCGGCTGTATTGCTTGTACAAGTAAGGGTTCTGTCAATGCGGCGACTGAAGGGCTGAGAGTGCCATCATCTCACACAGCCAAGTCCGATGATACAGCTGCTNTAGCAGCGGTTGCTACAATGCAGGCCGACCTGGAGCTAGAGCAGGGTCTGCAGGCCGTGGTGGTACTGCTACTGCTGCAGGAGCAAACCTCTTCATGTCAGCCAGACCACCATCTAGACCAGTGCGTCTCCCAGGCACACCTTTTCGATGCTGAGCTACCTCAGGCACCATACTTGTTTGACTTGCAAAGCTGTTACTTTATATAGCTTTTTAGTGCCAGTCATAGTGGTTCCAGTCATGCTGCCTGACAGATTGAGAACTGCATCATTTTGTGAACATTCTCAGAGCCAGTCTTGAGCCTGACCAAGTACTTCCTGCACCTGCATCTGTACCTGCACCGCAATGTGTGCCAAGACATGCGTACAGACCTTTACTACATTCAACATGCAGTCATCTATCATGACACCACATGAGCATTGGTTCATCAGTAACTATGTGAGCTGTAGTGTCTAGATGCTGACATGACTGNACTGCACAAAGCTGCACCAGGTTGCTCTGTTTCCTGCACAAGCTTTTTCCACGCTGTGTATTGCAACTTCCCGACAAATCAAATGTCTACTGTCCTTGTGATTGACCTCTGCAATGAGTTGAAGCACAGTGATGAAAGTGATCTAAAATTCTTGGCAAGCACCCTTCTGACACCTCACCTAGCCATCCTTTTCAGTGCTGCCCTGTTTGAGGCGGCACGCACTTTCCGATATCCACGAGACTCCAGACACTTCCTTTACATGCCTTTGATGATATGCATCTGTATGATGTGACAACCCGGCAACATCATGACTATGCTCATATGTGTCTGCACCAAAATGTCATGGCAAGCCATGTCTGTGATGGCCCATAGCTGGACCACGCAGGCTCCCAAAACAACATGCGGCAATCTGCTCCAGCTGGGCCAGAGAATTCACCTCGGGCTGCGCCTCACACCTCGCCCATAGCCAAAGATCTCAACCCAGTGGACACTGCATCCTTGACAGNACACAGGCACGGCATGCAACACAGCCATGTGAGTGCAAATGTGCTGTTTGGCAGTGCTTAAGAGGTGCATTGTGGTGCTTTATAGTCAGTTGCCACAGCTAGTCAACTCCACAGGTGACACTGCACCCTGCAAAACCTACCTGATGCGATCTACTGTGAGCCTCTTCCCACAATTGCACCATGGCCACTGCATGCATGCAGATCTGCATGCACATGCATGCAAGCGCTGCTAGCATGGTGCGGTCCGACGTGACAACGCCGTAGACACTGCGGTTGCAGGTCTATGCATTCAGCAATACGGTCTACGCTNAGCTGCTGCACGCTGGATGATGTGCAGCAACTCATCCTTGTCTAACCGCTGTCGCTCCCACTCTTCATCAGAGGCCTCTGCACCCTGGCTGTCATCAACCTGCAACGCGAACACATTGATGTATACTGGCAACACAGCACATGGATGCCGCAGCATGAGTCAAGTTGTCTGATGGTTTGGAGATACGTCAGCTATGACAGCAGGGGAACCTGTGTGAATAGGCAAGCAGCAACTGAAAGGCAGCCTACAGCAGGCTGAGCATTCATCAGCTTGTGATTGTAGTGTTGATTACACAGCAACGGTATTGAGGTCATGGAATCAATCTCTTAAGCAACCAACACCAGCACATATTTGATCGGGTCTGGTAGATGTGGGTGTCACGGAAGCACCACACAATGTGATGGCTTACCTTGGTGTCCTCGCACGGCTCTAGCCACAGNCTGGTACCTTGTGATGTTATGCACTTGGTGTGTACCATACCAGTCAAGATGTGACTAACATGAGCAAGCAGTGCAATGAAGGACACGCTGTCACCTAGAGACNCCTTGCTCGACGCATTTGCTGTGCGTTCGACGTGTCTGGCTGCTGTTGAATGTCGAGCACGGGAACAGACACCAGACACCACCTGGGGTCCCCGCTGGCTGTGGGAACCTCGNGGCACCAACTCCGCAGCACTCTCTCAGGATGGCCAGCATGCATTCTGTGTTGTGACATCACAAAAGTAGGAAGAGCAACTTAAGTGACACAATCTTCTGGTTTCTTGACCTGCACAGTAACTTTGTTACACATGTGGCGTGCAGATACTTAGTCACATTGTTATGTCCGGCTGCAGCATTGGGGGGGTGCCAGGTGTAAGTGCTTACAATGGCTTGGCTACCAATGTGACAACTGTCAAGACAGACTTCCCAATGCGAGGTCTCAATGGGACAGCTGTGAATGTGAGCTCAGCTCATCTTGACTCATGCTTATACTGCCATTGACCTTGCAGTTGTGCATAAGACATGTAGGATGGACTCAACTACATGTTGACAGGATCAGAGGTCATCACAATGAGCTGATACTACAGTGCGCAGTAATGGAGTCTACTTGTACTACATGATGACTGTGGCTCTCGTCGCTGTGTCACATTGTGGTTGTGGAAGAAATACACCTGTCAATACACCTCCCTGTGCTATATCACAAGTCGAAAGATACGCCTTGCACAGAGCTTGTGAGGCTTTTGTCTTAAGAATGTGCATGCTTTCAGGACCAGGTCTGAAGCTACATACATGTCATGAAGCAGCGCATTGTCTGATTCGACANTAGCCACAGAAAGGCTACCATGGCTCCCAATGACGTGAACATAACCACAAAGAAAATTCCAATTGCCCAAAATAGCCTTGTAAATAACTGCACATAGGAGCGCTTTGCTCAGTGCTCAATGTGTACGNAGCTGCTGCATGATGCTGTGTCTGCTGCTCTGGAGTAGCATTGGCTGGTATTGGCGGTATGCCAATGTTGGGCATGACAGGAGGCACCAGCAAAGGTAGCATGGGCAGCATATTCACTTGACCCTGAAACAAGGACATCCATATCAGTCAAGCTCAGCAATGAGGTTTGACGCAACTTGGACTGTTGAATGTAGAAGGCCTAATCTGAATGCCTCCAAGCACTTTTTGGCATCTGCTTGAGTCAGGCGGACCATACCCCACCAAGNCGTCTAAGCACTGCAATGCCACAAGCAATCACTGAACGTTACTACCAATGCGCAGATCACGTGATGGCAGCAATGCTAAAGGACGCATCAGGTGGCTGGAGTATGTATAAGTCCATCTGATGACACTTCATAAAGGAAAGAATCTGTCAAACACAGGCCAACATAACATAGCTGCTTCACTGCCTGCAGTGTATGTCACTAAGCGTGCATGAGTGCACGCCTGATTGCAGAGTCATCCTGCGAGAATAGCAGCAGTAGAGCATGAGTAAATCATGTCATGACTGCGAGCGTTCCAAAAATCTTTGTGTTGACCGTGTGTACCTCATACAGATGGTGGCCTTCATTTTGAAGTCTGTCCCTGTTCAATACAATGACACACATGCTTGTGTCCCAGGATTATATGTGCCAAATTGGCACCAGGCTGGTGGACTGTACTTGCAGATTGCTATGCATGATTACATGCAAAGTTAACACGAGTTAACAAGGATCGAGCATTACTTTGCATGATGCCTGAAGAACCTGCTTTGCAGCTATTGCACTTGCCAAGTAAAGCCACATGCACAGCTGCCCGCTTTGTGACA
The DNA here is from genome assembly GCA_000818905.1 of Trebouxia gelatinosa. NCBI lineage: Eukaryota > Viridiplantae > Chlorophyta > Trebouxiophyceae > Trebouxiales > Trebouxiaceae > Trebouxia > Trebouxia gelatinosa. The sequence goes on along the minus strand of KN805369.1, from coordinate 4,782,968 downwards.
ATGGCTGGCACTCACATATGCACATTAGTGCAGCTTCCGCACAGCATGAGGAAGCACGCCCTAACCTGTCTTGGGGTCTCGCTCTGCAGCTGCAAAGCGGTCTGCATCTGGGTCATTGGCCAGTACAAGATTGGCCTTTTTGGCTTCTGCAGTGGCAAAGGCCAGTTCCCAGACGCCCTGCCCTTCCTCAGGATTGGGGAAAGCCACTGTAGGGAACTCTGGGTCTGGCATGACTTGCTCCAGCACTGGAATAGGTGCTGGCAAGTTGAAGGTGTTGAAAGCCTACTGCACACAGTGCATGCAAGCTCAATGTCAGCTGGCAGCGCATATGCCCTCACTGGGCANCGCAGCTATGCTTTTGCTCATTCAAACACTGCCTGCTTGCCAAATGCCGTCAATCTGACATGCCTGCAGCTGTAACCTTTCAAGTCTTATTCTGGCAACATTGCTTGCAGATGAAATACATCGTGTGTCAGGCATCAGCGCAGATGTAGCAATTGCAAACTTACAAGCGCAACTACAGATACACAGCGATGCCCTGGCTCGCTTGCAGCCACTGTTAGACCGACATGACCGGCTGGCATGCCAGGCTGTAGTCATGACAGCCACCAGCAAACTTGATGCAAANGAATGTCAATGCAGACAAGGGTGCAGTGACACAGCTGATCAGGTGTCACATATCCATAGGGATCTGCACACACGTTGTACTACCAGCGATCCAGAGCTACTGGTGCTGAAGTCAAGCTTGCTCATGCCAGGCTGCCCANCAGTGCTCAGCTTGCATCCTACTGAATTTGTGGAAGATGGCTATGCAATTTTGACAAGCTCATGGATTGTACAACGAGATGTCAATGCAGCACTAATTTGGAAGAAACTGAAAACGGTACGGTTCAAGGGTATCCATAGGGCCTGAGATCTGTTATTGTGAACATGTATGTCAATGTGGTCCAGCATCACCTTTCTCAAGACCTTGTATTGCATCGTGACCTGCAGTGTGAAAGATGCCTGTAGCATTCCTCCAGATGATGCTGAGTTTGACATAACAATAGTGACTGTGTCACACANTTCAAGACATGCAGCAGAGCACATACCCAGCTCCTTCATTTCTTGCTTCAGGCTTCTGATGATGAGGCCAATGCCCTTCTGCTTGTTCTTGTCTCCTACCGCCTTTGCTTGTGCAGCTTCGGCTTTAGCCTGGCCCCACTCTGACGCTACCTGCGGCACTTGCTCAGCACTCCACACTCTAACCAGTCATGCAGCATGCATGACATGACATCAATGCTTGTCGCAGCTGTGTTGCAGCTGCAGCTCTTGACCTGCATACAGTAGTAACGCAAAGCCCATGCTGCATAGACCACACCACCAGCATTCTGAACTGGCATGTTGCACCGACATGCACTTGAGCTGGGCGTGAGACAGTAACACGATGCATGAAATCAAATACCGCGCAGCTCAACAGCAAGGTTGCAGAGCATAACGCTGCTGATTTGACTGAATTGACCAAATGCAGGTGCAACAAAANCCCCCTCTGATCAGCAGACCCCTGCAGCAGCCCCATCACACTGATGTAAGCATTTTCATCATTAGTAAAAAGCACTTTCATCTGAGAGGGGGGGTCTCAAGCGTTTCTNTACAGCTATGGCTGCAGTTGCCACAGCTGATGCTGTTGTGACGACAGCTGTTGCTGCTTGCTGCTGCCGCCCCTCACAGCTGCTGCAGGTTCAAAGTGCGCCAGATTCTGCTGCATCGCAAGTCATCACCAAATGATCACATTGCTATGTGCATGTGACACACCATGCAGTGCCCTGCTGCAGTGTGCAAGAGACAAGGGCACTGCAGGTGCTGAAAGACACAGCAAACAAGAGCTTCAGAGTCAAGGCTGATGTCCGAGCAGAAGCCTATAAGATGCAGGCTTACTTGTTTGAGGCCATGGAAGACAGCCAAATTCTTTGGTTGGCACAGGATTCTGCCCATCACTTTTGAGGCTAGCCAGAAGCCTACAAGGACAGTGACATGACCTTGGACGGAACACTGCCAGCAAAAGCGAGCTTGGAAANTGCTGTATACAAACAGCTTTGCACAGAGAACATGCTGTGTGGTGCTCGCAAGTAGGTCAATATAACTTTGCCAGTGACAACAGCACAGTGCATTGTCACTTACCATGGCACAGCCATGTCCACGCAGACATTCAGCAAAACCCACAGTGGACCTTGANTGCAAGTTTTGAGTGCACAAGACCACACAAGTACAGCAGTCTCTAGCTGGACATCAAACTCCAACATTAGAACATCACCACATTGATATGTGGGCATGGAACTGACTTTTCTTGAAGTCCCGCTTGACCAGCTCCAGCTGGTAGGCGCCATCGCCCTTCTCCCAGTGGTCAGCAGCAGTGCTGGTCTTCTCAACAGTGAGAGTAACAGGGTCAGCTAAGGTTCCCACAGGCATCGCATTGTGATTTTGTTGACACTTTCTCTATGTTTCTGTGAACAATGCTCCATTGCGGCAAACTCTCCTATTTGCTGTGTATCCTGTGCAGTCATTGAGTGATTGATGATCTAGGCTCATGTGCATGTGTTTCTTCAGGACCAACTGAAGAAATCAGTCGCCAGCAGGAACAGGTACAGAAAGCGGGTATGCGAGTTGCAGCGCAAAGTGAAACGTACAGACATTGCCATCAGCAGCTGCAATAAGCCATGCTCCTGCAGTCTGCCACCAGTGCAGCAAGCAGAAGAAAGCAATGTCAGCACCGCGAGAACCTCCACGCCTGTNGCCCCTGTGTAGACACGCTCTGTCTCACAAGATTGCCAGCAGGGTTTCTCGTGCCCTGACATTGTATGCAATTTGCATGCTCAGTCATGCAGTTCACGTGAACACATTTCTCCTGGCAACTCATTTGATCCCCTTCCATTCGTGTGTCACATGACGCTGGATCGTATCAACTCGCTCTGCCTGTGCGTTCGTGTATCAGAATGCTGCTCCTTCTTTCACAGGGTTCAGCGACAGAGGCCCTGCTGACAGCAGAGATCGTGGGGGCTATGGCTTTGACCGACCAGACTATTCGTCAGGCAATCGCCTAGATGAGAGGTAGCACTGTTCATTCGCCACCCCATGGCTGTGTATAAGCCTCAGCTGTGCAGAAGTTCAAGGGCTGCATGTGACCCTGTGCTTGGCTTGACCTTCACTCCTCATAGACTGTTTTCACCTGCTCCATGCTTGCGCAAGTCATATGGAGGGCAAAAGCACTTCACAATACTTGCGCACCTTGCTCTCACTCAAAGTAAGTTTGATGGCGTTTTCAGTCAGTGCACATGTCACCAAAGCAACATGGATCAAAATGATTTCACACAAAGCAATCAATGCTTGACATACAGGTTTGCTCTGTCTGCTGATCCTATGCTTCAGCGCACAACATTGGGGAGATCATTGTCAGTANTTGACTGGACACAACCTTGTTGGCCTCAATTTGGCTGCCAGCGCAAGTGCTGTCATGGCAGTCAATTACGATGTGTCACTCATCGTGTGCAAGGGCAGTCTCACACGGTCTGATATGTAAGCTGATGTCTGTACCCATTTGACATGCTTCAGTATGTGGTACTGGCCTCAACAGAGGCACACTGCCACCACACCTTGGCTCATTGTGCATATGATGCATGTAGGTTACAGCAGCTNTGTGGGGATGCATCCAGTGTATGTGCTGGCTGCCTGCAGACATCCTCTGTGGTGTTCCTTGCCCAATCTGTGTACACATACTGTTTCTGTCAAAACTGCCAGCATTCAAGGTATACCAAGGACACTAGGTCAGTATGCTTCAAGGTTGCCATTGTCTGTGCAGCTGACCTACCTGGACCTTTCCAACAATAGTCTCAGTGGAACACTCCCTGATACTTGGAACAATCTCACGTGGGTAGGCTTCCTGTGCTCAGATGCTGTGCATGGCATACCTTTTGTGCCNTACATGCAGCAACTGCAGTGTGCCTGCAGTGTCCAGTACATCAGCATGTATGCCTCGGACTGCTAATGCATGTCAGGTGAGAGCCTTCGCTGAAGCTGTAAAACAAGTCTGGTGCACACTGATGCTTCTACATCAATGACGCTGTGTGTAATGGCAGGCCCACATGTTCATCACAGGCACAACGTGGCTGTTCTGGCACAGGTATGTGGACTATCTGCTAGATGCACTGAGGCGGCGGGAGCTGTTCATGTGGCTGGNACAGTGCAAGTTTGCCAGCAAGGGCTCTCTTGCTTGCACATCAGTGCCAATCACATCGTTTTCCATGCTCAGGTCCCAGCAACCAGGGATTTGGGGCAGGGTGCTGAAGAGACCGACTTCATCCTCCCAGACTGGGTGTTGCAGGTTTTGGCTGGTAAGCAAACATCAGCCACATGAAGCCCTGTTGCGCTGTGCTGGAAATTACTGCTCGATGACAGCAAGTGTCCTGCTGCTTTGAGTGTGCTTTCACGACCAATGCTGCTGTCACAGATATGGTGGCAGACTTGCAGCAGGAGCACTCTACAAGCAACGTCTGAGGAAGCATCCGTTGCAGCATGTATGTCCACACAGCATACATGAACATGACATCTACAAGCGTTCCAACACAACAAGAAACAGTGAATCCAGTCACATTTTGACAAGCAATGCTGTGGGCCAAGCCTTTTGGATTGGGGAGCAGCCCCTCAACTATGTGCTTGGCAAATTGTCTTCCCAGTGCAGCCAGGTTTACGTGCCTTGAGCAATCCTGTCATGCAGAAANGTAGTCATGCAGTCCCAGCGCTACATTCATGACATGGCCGTTCCACTCCCACAAAGCAGTGCTCCCTTCCACATCAGTCATGACCAAACACATGCCACTCTGAAAGGTGTCTGAGCCTCTTGTAAGCGGGCTGTCCATCAATGTGCCAGGAGCGTGCCTACGTGATACATGCGCTGTGAGGTAGCTGCCAACACTGCACACATGCTTGTTTGAAATGGAGGCCACGTGTCCAGTAGAGCCAGTCATCATGTCTGGACAGTCACGCTTGATGCATGATGAACTCAAGTGANCACAGCTTCGCAGCACAGCTGACAGTCAGATCTTACAGCATTCCGATGCAGCACCTCGCAATATTTTCGACTCATACGCTCGAAATGGACAACCTGGCCAGCCTGTATTTGTCTGAAGTCAGCATCAGTCAGACCAGACATGTTGCCCGAGCGACAACGCAAAATCTGCTGGCAGAGCCAGAAACTCAACACAAAATGCAGAGAGCAGAAACGGTGATATTTGTACTGATCCCACATGGACACCCATGCGGTCCTGAAAGCAGCAGTAAAGGAATTTTCAAACGACTTGCCTCAAAAGCCTGCCAAGAGAAGGCAACAGCTACAGAAGGATAGTTGCATGCCAGAACACATCTGTCTTGTACTATACAGTATGTCTATCAAGCACGATTCATCAGCCGTACCCAGAGGCAATTTATGCATTTCTGTAATGCTATATCACATGCGTCAAGCACAGGTGAATCAGAATTCGGCAACCCTATACTCCAGGCAATACCTTAAACCTAGGGCAAGAAAACCCACAATGCCGATTACGACTGAGCTTAGCACTGCAGCCTGACTGTCAAACATATGTGGGGGTGATTTGAAGCTGTGACCCTTCCTCTCCAAAAAGAAGTCTTGCCCATTCACAAGCTTTCCTGCAGAGCTGTAACCCTTGCTGCGACTGTGCATACCAGTGAGTTTCTGTACATGTTCATCGCCCTTCACATTGTCAGCAAAACTGGACAACCACGGTTTGAGGTTTGGGCTTTCAGGCTCACTCTGGGGCTCACAGGGGTCCCCTTCATTTGCTCTCGTTTCAAGCTCCTCTTCAGGAAGATGATGACCGTGCTGTGACTGAACAACTATGCTGGGGTCTCGCTTGGGCTCGTTTGCTGTCTCGTGTGCCAAGCTCATGTCATCATCTTCCACCAACTCTCCAGTTTCAGGGTGGAATTTGTAAACAGGCTCACCATGCACATTCTCTTCCAGTTCCTTCATGCTGGAGTTGATGCTTGCTGCACCTGTTATGTCGGCAAGGTCTGCAGCTGTGCTGCCGTCCTGGGCTTTCACTGAAGCCCAGCCTGTCAAAGCTCCTGGNTCTCTGACACATCATCAGCAAGCTGAGAGTGCAAAATGCTGCACAAACATGCAATCTACACGCAGCTGATGAACCAGGCTGCATACTGAAAGTCATGCCTGTGTTTCGCACTAGTGCACTCACATGTTACAGACTTTGTCATTGTACAGTATGCATGGCTGCACACAATTTGCCTGTTAGTCAAACATATCAGTGCTTCGCAGATAGTAAAAGCTGACAAGCCATCTGGGTTCAACATTGGAGCCAAGCCTTTCATTCCAGCAGCAAAGGCTGCTGGAACATTCCAGAAAGACCTCAATAATGTGGTGGCACATGATTTGATAAGTGCTGTAAGGCATCCTAGCCTGGATGACAGGCCAAAGCCAAAGCAACCCAACGTTGAAACAGGCATGGCTTTATCAGCACATCAGAAAGCTGGTGAGTCAAACCACACCAAGCTAGGCTTATTCATCACTAGTGCTGGCCATCTTGTTCACTGATGTAATATCTCCTATGTGCATCATAGACGGTTACATGGTATAGTGTTAGACACAATACACATCTATCTTGCACACAAACCTACAGGGGCATGGCATGGCAACAGCCTTTGGCAGTGTGTGCAGCTGCCAGGCTATATGCATCCATGTTGATAGAATGCTATGAGTCACGCTGTTGTACTGCATGCCGATACAGGCAGCATTGGTGTGCTACGNACAACACCACATCCGAGCTGGCGTCATATTGACCTGTGTTGGCAGCCTCGAACAAGTAACCCTACGTTATGCCAACACCGGGAAAGCAACCCAGTCTAATGGTCATTTTGAGATTGTGTCGTTGGTTGGAACATTCGCTGAAGACAGTGGTCAACACATACACATATCAGTTGCAGACGGGGAAGGACGTATGCTTGGTGGGCACTTGCTGAAAGGCAATAAGGTGTACACAACTGCGGAGCTTGTTATAGGTGAAATGCTAGATGTTGCCTTCGAAAGGGAGGTTGATCCAACCTACGGGTATGCTGAGCTTGCAGTCCACAAGGCGAGCCCACGAGCGACGTCCATCCCATTCTAACTTGTGCTGNAAATTAACATTTGCAAGTACTCAGACCACCAAGTCTGCTTGCGAGACAGTGTATTCTGGGTCTGCAGATAGGTGCAGGGTTGTGATCAGTAACAAAAGTGAGCATATCAACATAGATAGCAGCGCCATCTTNGTTGGAGGCATGCATCAGCATGCAACTGCGCCTTACAAGCTGGTGCGCTTCACCAAATCTGATGCCAGCAGCCCGCTAGCTCGTGCGTCGAGACCTCAGCTAGCATCGGCAAGGCTTCTGCCGACACATGCCTGCAAGCACAACTTGTGCCTGCTACAAGCAAGGAGCAGCACAACAAGTCTCAGCAAGCACGTACATGAGGCTATTGCAAACATGAAGCTGTGTGCAGCCACACCTGGCAGGCACACATGGAGGCACGCATAGAGAACTATGACAGAACCAAGTGAACACTTGCTTTCTGCGTCTCTCCTGCTTCAGAAAGATGCAGCTGACGTGAAATATGTGTATCTTCAGGAGCACTGCAAACACAGGAGATTCCTCCTGGTGTANTGTCGGGCACAGTACATGGCATTCTACGGCGACAAGATCCTGCGGAGGGTTCAGAATGCCGGGTTTACTCCCAGGCCGACCACGACNTGCTGCACCCTGTGACATGTTTGCAGAGTCAGGTCCAAGCACACAACAATGCATGTATGCCCAGCAGGGCTCACCCATGCCCTCCACTTGGTCCAGCACAGTGGTCTTGATAAAGGGCACCCTTTGGCCATCCTCTGCTCCAGGGTCTATCCAAGGCACTGCAGCCAGAGCCGCCAGCAGTGGATCTAGCTTCTGCAGCTCTGACTACACAGCAGTCATCAGCAGTTCAGAACCAACACAAGGCGTACGGAGCCACCTGTATGACAGGCTGGTCAAAATGTGACAGCACAAATTCGCAATGCTGCTGGTAAACGTTCTGTTGACGAGACACAGTCGCACACAAGGAAAGCAGCCAGCATATCGCTCAAGTGCTGCTAGATAAGGAGAAGGGTGTATGGTCACCTTGAAGTTTGCCATTTGGTCTGCGGCCACTGTAGCGTNGCATGCCACAGCAGCAACATTGGCATGCAGCACGACACGATGTCTGCCACCTGATGCAGTGCTACAAGACGAATATGTCCAGGCTATTGTAGACCAACATATGCTTGCATAAGCGAGTTGTGAAAGCAATTGCTGCAGTCTGCGCTGGAAATTTCCCCTTTGGCATCTGCAGCTTTGCTTTTGGTATGGATCTGGTACTTTCATGATCAAGAAACAAGCCCACAAATAGGGCCTGGTCATTGACAGGCATGCAAGTGGGGTCCATGCCCTTGGCATGGGCCAATCATTGCTTGCTGATGTACGCTGCACACTGTCATGAGTCATGTACCAAAGCAATGCAGTGACAACCATAGCCCGTTGGTTTCTCAAGTCCTGAAGCATTTGAGTATCAGGCTTGAACAACCGGCTAAGGAGAGATGACTGAAACAACTGAAAAGCTATGATCAAGTCAAAATGACTTGTATTGAATGCATGCTTCCAGGTCATCTGTGCAAGAGGTACATCAGGTGCTATGCTGGGAGGAACATGCCTATTGTGGAGGCAGGAGGACAAGAATGAGCATTCTTTGCTGACCATGAAATGTTCACAGAAACATGTTATTGGAAGCTTGTGATCCCTCTAGCACACATGAAAGACTCGGCAAAATGTAGCACAGAGNTTGGTAAAGGCAAGTTTTCCCTGACTGTGCTTGTCAATGAGCTGATCAGATCTGCTGGTGAGGAACATTAGCATCACCTTGTGCAGTTATGAAGCTGATTGTTCTACCTCTCTCCTGATGTTGATTGTACCATCTGTTTCCTGAATTGTTGCCACATGTCCTTGACACAGACAGCTGCATGAAGCCTCATGCTCAAGTCAAGGAAGATTGTGCAAACCCTCAACATGNAAGACAATCACTCATGGTTGCAGCTATGTCCACCAGACATACTGAAGCTTGGAGCTATACGCCGTGCTTTCCTTCTTTGATCATGGTGGTCCATGGCGCGCCATTACTTCAGCAGCAGGGGCAGTAACGAGAATCATGTAACAAAGCCAATCATTGCCAGTGGGCTGATCTAGGGAGCTTGTACAAACGGAAAAAGTCTAGCCTGTTGAGCGAGACCAGTGTCATGGACCTTGACTTATATATAGCTACTCGTGTACTCAATGTTCAAAGCTTGGGCGCAGTTTTATAATTGAGTACTCAGCTGAGCTCTCAATCACGGGCGTGCCTGAGCCAGAGGGGCAAGCTACGTAATAGGTATGTCACCGCACACGTGTACAGAGCAACAGCTAATCAGAGCCCATAGAAAAGCCAAGGTGTCAAACACTGTTGTGACAAGACAAACTCATTTTGTCATGCTCACTCAGCTCAACTGTTACCTACCTGCATTCACAAGTGGTCAATTGATGTGCAAGAGATTGCTATAAAGCCAGCTGTGCATTCTAAATGTCAGAGAACGTGAACCTTTGCACACTGAAGTAGCGTCCAGCAAAACTGATTTATACCCATAACATCTGCAGAAAGTGCACGGAGCCAGCATGATGGCATCTAGTTGTAGGGTGAACTGCCAAAGAAACACCCAGCTGCAAAGAACACCCAAAGTAGCTGACGTACAGCCACAGAGCATTGCCAAAGCACAATGCACTGCTAGACACCCTGTAACACCCTAGGAACAAGAAACAAACGCATCAAAGGTCCTGCAATTGTGCTGTCCAGCTGTTGTGTGCCTCTGCNAGGCACAAAGCACATCACATGCAATGACATCTGTTACTTTCTGCTATGAACCCACAAAGGCAAAGGCAGGAGGCCAAACAAAACTGCAGAGCACTGGTGCCATTGTGTAGACCTGGTACACTACTTTAAGGTTTGGAGGCAGACCTGATATCCAATGTCAGCTTGCCCTNTTGACAGCTCCATGTGTGTACACACATGGCCTCTACAGCAACTGGCAACCTTGCCCACAACAGGCTTCATAACCAGGTAGCCACTCAACATAGCTTAGCGCACAGGAAGGCACAGAGCACCTCTTTCGGTGAGAACAGGGGCAGCTGCAATCAACACACCTTTGCAGCATGAGCAGCGCTAGCGGGTAGGACAGGGCAGGGCCCGCCTTGAGGTACATGTCTATGATGAGCTTCACCAGTATGGAGGCACAGATGTGGCCTGCAGAGTCAGTGCTTAGCCCAGCTGTACCTCCAGCCTGCCTGCCAAACCTGTCACCCCATAACTCNTGGCAAGCGTGTAAATTATTATTATTACAATTGTTATTTAGGAGTCGCACATTTACAGAGCAGGCCAGCTGCAGGGTAAAAGGATGAAGCCAGTGTTCCTCACGTGCTTGTGAACGCCAGCGTGTTGATCATGCATGTAGCTAAAGTCGTGCAGCTGCCGTGCGGGGCAAGCATAGCACTGGTGTTGCATCTGGTCCTGTTCAACCCGTCAAATGAGATTGTGTGTAGGCTTAAAATTCAAACGTGATTCGAACGCAAAGAAGCTGATATTTGAGCTTGTGCCACGATGCCGCACCAAGGCGTTGTGTCAGGGCAGGTTGTATTGGAACCACGATAACAGTCCTTTGTGTTGAAAGCGGACAGCCGTTCTGATCCAATGAAGCTGTTGTCTGCTAAGGGTAAGCCATGAATAGATTGCTCCCTGGTCCGCTGAGCACCTATGACTTTTTTGCTGCGCTTACGCTATGTGTGCGCTGCAGATGAGTCGTCCACGGTGCAAATTTTGCGCTGGCCAACCGAGATTTGGTCCTATGTTTTTGACCTGCTACAACCTGGTTTTGTGTGGATTCCCAACAGCTCGCGGAACAGAAGCATGACCCGAACACAGTTTGGGGCGTCACCAGCAGTGGTGAAACACCAAGAATATCTAAGTCTTCGGCTGGTGTGCCGCAAGTTCAACGACATCCTGTGCACTGAGCCACGGTTGCTGACCAGCTTTGTATATGGCCAAGCTAGTGCCGGCAACTTTCTGAAGAAGTTGTTGGCAAACCTTGAAGCAGGTCGCGAGATTTACACGCTGACCTGCTTCAGTGATGNACAGGCAAAATCCTGTAGACCCAGACAACTTTGCAGAGAACTTTGGCAGTGGGACACATGCTGCACTAGCCAAGCCGCCNTTACTCATTGGCACTGCTGCTGACTGCAGCTCCCTCTGCACTCCATCCTGTGGATTTGAGGGGCAAAATAGCTTGTTATGGGTTGATGTGTCACTCACAATCATTGGACTTGCATCTTCTGCATCTGGCAGCCTGACACTGCATCTTGCACAACCACCTGTTTCTACGCTGTTTGCAGGCGCTTAATGCGACACACAATGGCGTTGAGGAGTGCAGCACAGCAGAGGATGCGCCAGTAGTGGTGTATGTGTCCAAGATGGTAGCTGTGCCTGCAGCTGCGCTCCCCAGGTGATCACTCCCTTGACTCCTATACTGTTATGACACCATGTCTGGATGAGCTCAATCTCCATCCACCTTTGCTACTCACCAACCAGAGCACTGCATGCTTACCGCGTACAACAGTCTGTGTGGCCATGCTACACACCTGGTCATGCAGNTTGATCCCTATATGCCAGCATTGCAATGCATGCCAGGCAGAAATATCGCTGAATGTCTGGTATATTTTTGTGCACCTTCTTNCTGCTGCTGCTGCTGCTTGTGCTGCTGCTTCCATTTAGTGTGTTTGGCATGTTGCTATCCTGGTGACTTTGCAAGTGGTCTACCTCAGCATGTAACACAGCCAATACACTGCTGCTCACCGACACAGATATGGTGATGCCATCAGGGAAGTCAACTAATTCTGTCACAATGCGCTGCCGGGCATCTGCTGTCAAGGGCGCAGCCGAGGAATAGCGCTCAGGCTTTCTTGAGAGAATGACAGGTAATTTCTTCCCAGATGGTGTGGCCACAGGGTACTGGAACTCAAAGGCAAGCGTGGGGTAGCTCAACGTCTTGAACTGCAAGCAGTAGGCATGCAGGAGAACCTGTCACATGGCGTAGGGTTTTTATGACTCAGGTTTGATGAGGCTATAAATGCATGGCTTTGCCTGTGTCTTGTTACTCAGCTCAGTAGTCCTGTCTAGCTCCTGACATACCCTTATGCAGAGCGTTGTTGTATGCAAACTTCTTTCATGAGCTTAATATCGATCTTATCTCAGGAAGCAGGTTGATAATGGCATCCTCACATGAAAGTCCTAAGCATCGTGCTTCACTTGCAAGTGCAAGTCTTGTTTTGTGACACGTAGGGTGTCCTGACGCCATTTGATCGCCTGGATGGGTATGAGCGCAAGGTACAGAGCGGGCCGGCGGAGGTGGGGCAGTCTGTAGATGCAGANCAGCAGCAGCAGCAGCAGCAGTGAGTGTGGCAGCTGCAGGTGAAGGCAATGCAGACAAGTCCAAAGCTGCTGTGCCGGTCATGCTACTGCTCAGTGGGCCGCCAGGCAGTGGGAAGAGCACCTTCTGTGGGAAGCTCTCAGCCCAAAGCCAAGTTGCATGGACCCGTGTGAATCAAGACAGCATCAATGCAGGTAGGTGTGAAGTCTGGTTCATGCCCTTGTAGCTCCTGCCCCAGCTGTCATGGATTGCTACAGGCCGCAACACCTGCATTTTGTTGAATGCGTGTCATGACATTTCATGTTGTGATTGCGAGGATTCAGGATAATGCATCAAAAGAAAATGCAAACAGCCTGCTGAATAGGCAGGCATATAAGCAGCTGCAGCGTAGCAGCTATGTGCTGGTAGCCAAAGGCATGCAGAAACATGCACAAAATCATGTGTGATCTATATTCTGCGCAAGGGCAGAAATGTAGGGGTCGCTGCCAGGACACATAGCTGTGTGGCATCTGCCATGCAAGCATGCTGTCAGCCGTGCTGGCAGACATGAGGGCACCATGCTTGATGCATGCTCGTTGGCACATCAAAATCAAAGCTTGTTGACTCTTGTTCACATGCCAGCCCATGTTCACTGTACAGTTGGTGCACAGACATGCGAAAGCACTTCAATAATGTGAGCTCATTGCTTGTTGCTCCTGGCAGGGCGGCGAGGCTCCCGGCAGCAGTGCTTGGCAGCAGCCAGGCAGGCTCTGCAGGCCGGCCTCTGCTGCGCCATTGATCGGTGTCATCAGGATGCTCAGCAGCGCAGTGATTTCATCCTTCTGGCGCAAGGACTGCACATAGAGGTGACAACTGCATGCTGTTGTGTTGGGCAAGTGCTGAATGTCAACAGAATTTAAACTAGAACACTGATTGCCCTGAGATTTTGTGGCAGCAGGATGCTGACAACTCAGCTGTTGAGCCTATGTGTAGCAGTACAACAGCATGCAACAAAATATTGACAAATTCTTTTGGTCGGACTGCATGCACTGTACCTAAGCAAACAAGAAGTAGAGTGCTACAATTAAACNGTCGGCTGGGTCTATGGCACTACAGCAGTCGTAGTGCTCCGTGCTGCCTGTTGTCGTTATTGTCGATTTGTTGCAAAGTGCCAAAGTAATCCGCCATGCAAACTTGTAACGCTGGTTGTAACGTTCAGTAGNTTGCAGCACCGCCTGCTGCAGCTGCAGCTTGTCGCCTTGGACCTCAATGCTGTCAGCAGGCTGCAGTGGGGTATCCCATGCTGTCTCTGTGGCCTGCTCGGAGCCCTTGGGGATCAGACCCTCAGGGGGTGCTAGCCACTCCCCTTTGCCCTGCTTTCTGACCCCCCAGTGCATGACCACATCGTTTGACTGGTCTGTGATTAGGGTGATGGTGGTGGAGCCTTCAGGGCCTTCAGGCTGCTTCACTGTCACTACATCGGAACAAGCCAGGGTACAAGCTGTCATAGTGCACAAAGTATGGGCTAGCAACAGGGATCTGGGCTTGTACATCTGCTTCAAGCATCTGCTGGATGCTGGCTGGNCCGGTCTGCCAGATGTGCAGAATCCCAGCAGCTGCACCCATGGTGCTGATTGCTGACACACCAAAGCTGAGCGACAGCAACATGCAGACCGGAATCTGCAAGCCAAACAGTCCCACCATCGCCATTACAGTCTCGTTATAGATACCATCTATACCATGACGCACAATGTGACAACTAAAACAATGAGCACCAGCTATGGTTTGCTGTCTTTACTGCTTGTCAAAGCAGCAGATTGCCACAGCGACCAAGTCTCAGGCAACAGAGGCAATTTGTTGTGAGCAAGAGCACAGGAATTGCGGCTTATGAAAATGAGCAAGGCATGCGAAGCATGCATGTCTGCTGTTCTTGAGTTTGCACTCATATGCAGGGACTAACACGCAGCATGTTCACAACTGCCTGTGCAACTTCACAACCACCATCATGTACAGTCTCAGGACCACAAAGCTCAGTGCCCATATTGGAGAACGCAACCTGTGTTCTGAGTGCACTGCACAAGCCATGCACAGACGGTGTGTCACAGTCTGACAGCGGTTAGTTGTTTTGAGTGTGCCCCAAGAGCTCATCTGGATGCAATGTGGAGTGTCAGGTACGCCAGGCTCGTATACACTTGCACACACAGTCGGGTATAGTTCGTGCTNGAGTTCCAACCTGCATTGCAACACAGCTTGGTCAGATGCTGCTTGCTGACAAACAGCAGGATGACACGCTTGAACTTGAAACCCCAATTTGACATCAGAGCAGCAACCTGTGTGGCTGCTTGAAAGGTAAAGCTGGCAAAGTTGCTGAAGAGTTTTGGTCAAAGTATGAAGCGGCTCATGCAATCTGACAAGGGTGGTTGTCATGCAGGGTCAGCAAGACTGTCATGTAGTGCTGGCTTGGCTGAGTCAGACACAAGCAGCTACAGCGATCGGGCATGACTGTGAAGACCTTGTTTGCATACATATACCCAATTCCGCATAAATACTTGCCCCAGCCAATGCATGAAGAGCACCCATACACGCTTGCAGGCATGGACAAATTTATGCATGGACAAGCAGCAGCAGAATCCTCAGAAGCTGCTCAGTGCCTCTGTGGTGACTACTGTCAACTGAGGATGCATTTGCAACCTACTAGCATAAACTGAGGCATGATGCTGTTGCAAGCCATAAAGGGGAGTCAACAGATCAGAAAGTCAAGATGCATGGCAAAGATACAGTCAGCATAAGCTGGTTTTTAGGCAGTGCACTAGCGTACCAGGACATCAATGGTCTGCATCTCTGCCAAGGTCTGCAGGTACCGTTCTGCATGGTCCAGGTTCAAAGGCACACATTCCACCTTGGTATAGTGAGTGCCTCGAGGCAGCTTCATTCTGTGGTTGCACCACTCCAGCAGCTCATCATGATTCTCAATGCGCCGCTTGTGGTGCCGCTCAATGAAGGCAATCTTGAACACTTTGTCTGATCTTGGAATGACGGGCATCTGAGGTCGGTAGAAGTCAACAACCTGCAGCATCAACAATACTGCAAGATGCTGTCCTTACAGGAAAGCTGCACAAAAGAAGATACAGGAAAGGTTCACACCAGGTGCCGTTCCCACGCAGCAGCATAGTAGATCATGTGCCAAAGAGCCTGAATATTTTGTCTCCAAACGGACAACTTTATCTAAAAAACGTTTGCTTACCATNGTATTTCATGAACAGCATGCACACTGCATGTGACTGCACAGGCTGGCAGCTACAGAACCCATAGCAGTCCTGCTCATCAGCAGTCCTGCCACGCAATTCTGTACCAAATGTTGTCATTGTGAGTGTTGATGCAGCCTTTAGCAAAATGCACCTCAGGTGTTGATGTAGGTGCTATACGTACATGCCCTGCTGCATGCCACAATATGTTGCGGTCCAAGCATGCGCGAGTGACAGTAATGTTCTTCCGTACAGCTATGTTTGCATAAGCATGGGCCTCAAACATGGTATGTGGGGAATCCCCTTCTGGGTGGGTCTGGGTGATTGGAGCAGTGGAGTACATGTGATTGTGCCTGTACCGTCGCAAGAATGTGCTGGGCAGAATNAAAGGGTGCACTGTAGGGTGTTGCCTCAGTGTGACTTTGGGCACTTGTTTGCCAAACTTGCAGCGTGTCAAGGTCAACATCATGGCAGACAAGATTGGTTCACATTTTGCAAGGGACATTATTGCACTGCCCCGCTTGCGCAGACTTGACCTTACCTTGCTGGACAGTAACAGTGATGAGCAATTCCGATTAGAGATTTACAGCACCAGTTCAATAGAACGAATGAACCTGACAGGCCCTTATACCCGGCCTAAGGTTCAGCTTGTGGTAGAGAAGGTTGGTCTGGCTTACAATTTGTACAATGTGGAAACAGTCATGGCTAGGGTACCTGGCACCAAGAACTATTGGAGTTGAAATGTTGGCCCCAGTCTGGCAACCGCATCTGGCAACAAGACTCTACAACAAGAGCAGATTGCTGTTTGTAAGCTTGCACCTACTGGCAGGGGGCTCACCTGCTGCATCTGTATTACATGAATTTCGCTGTGCCCATGCTTGTTTGACAGATCTTATTGCAGGGTTAAAGTGCAGACGGCATTGGCGTCTTCCTGGACACGTTGAATGTCTTATCTACAATACAACACTCACCAAGTCAAATCTCCTATTTTCGCCCACTGCGACATATATTTTGGTCCATTGCTTGATCAACATACTGCACAGCTGCATTTGAAGAACCACTTGTTGATCATGAGTCAGGCATCTTTGCTGCAGTCAGGTTGCACAGCATCGCATATACTACCTTCATTATGCCAGCCACTGAGCACCCATGCCCACGTCTATAGCCACACCACGCACACCACAAGTAAACAATCCCCAGTAAGGCCAGGTGTTGTCATCTGTCCATCATCTGTCTGCTGTGTTGTATTCTCAACTTTTGCGCCCAATCATTGCAGCCAATTCTTCAAGTTGACCACACAGATTCTGATGACCTTGACAGTCATTGCCCACCAATGAGCCTGAGCACCTCTCTGCCGTGCTGCAGGAGTACTTCAACACCTCAGGATATGGCTGGTCAGTAGCATTGNCAGCACTGTGAGCTGGTGCTGAATCTTCAGGTAGGTGTTAACGGTGAGGTCTAAGTTGCGCAAGCTGGGCGGTAGCTGCAGACGCTTGCAGCGAGCTAGGCATCTGATCTCTCTGGGGGGATTAGTCTGTTTGACTGTCAGGNCCAAGGCGATGTGGGTTGCAGCTGCATCAACATACCCATTGTATTGGACGACCCCAAGCCTCGATATNGTTAGCGTGTCACGCATGATGGGAGACCAAGGCCATTATGTTGTGACCAAATACTTGCCCGAAGGTATGCCGCCTTGCATTTCTTTGTCTGTGTCTGATCAAGCCAGGGCCACGATGGTGTGAGACTGATTGCCTAGCCTCCGTCATGGGTGCACTCCACTTTTGTCTTCACGAGCACGCCTGCAAGGCATCTGCTGATATGTAATCCGTCGTTTCTGTGCGCTCTTGACAAGGTTGGTCCATGATGCAGCTTGCCACATCATTGATCTCAGGTCATCTTCTGCTGTTAAATGGGGCAAAGAAGCCTCAAGAGTTAATCTGACAATGCATGCACTTACTGCTGCCCGTGAGATTGAGCCCTATACATCTGCTGCGTTGCTTGCAAACCTAAGTGGCTTCAGATGCAACACAGCGAGTTGGAGGAGGCCGCTATGCAACCCCCTCAGACTTTTGCTTGTGCTTGTAAGCAGATTTCTCCAAGTTTGAGGCCATCATGACCTTTATGGAGGGCATCATTGGCACAGACTACATAACATTTACCAGCGGCAAAATGCAGCGGCTCACAACGATGGCCATGACGCAAGTCAGCTCCTCACCAGAGTGGGTGGACTATCAGCTACCGCCATCTGTGCGCAACACTGCACAGCACATGATGTCAACGCTCAACAAGATTGCCAATGCCGCCACTGCTGCCAGCAATGCCCAGGTGCATCCTCCCTACAGCACAGAGGAGTTCCTTGCTGGTATGGCTGGAAGAAGTTCCTTGCACCTGCTCACAGGATATTGTGCATTGGCTCTTGAGCCCCAGTTGCACTGCAAGCATGGTCTTGATGCATCATATGTAGCCAAAAGCTTGGACGATTGACTCAAAGAAAGGACACAGCCTCTAGCGCTCTCAAGATCAGCAGACCACACACACCTTTGTGTTTGCTGCAGTAGCGCTGACAACTTGTACATGAGGATGTTAAGCAGTCTGTGTCAGCTGGCATGCCCATTTACTATCGACACTATGTAAGTGTGATGTGCAGAGGGTGACCATATCACCAGGACTTTAAAGCTTTTTGGAGATGAGCTGGAGAAGCAAGATACTGATCAGCTTCTCATAGTGGGCAGACCGGATGTCAGCGATCAGCAGATGTATCTGCGGTGTGTGTTACTCATAGTGCACCTGAGCGGGAAATACGTAGCCAGGTTTCTGCCTCAGGTGCCCAGCCAGTGCTCACTCATTTTGCTGCACCACTGTGCCGTGTACATGCAACAACATGCATGAGCTCACACAATCAACCAGTGTTCTACAAGGCACAAACTGCATACGTGCTGTTGAGTCATGCAGTGCTGTAGTAAGGGCATGTTGCTTGTGTGAACAATGTCATGCTGGCAGCCCACCAGAGCACTCAGCTCCTGCTCATATATTTGAAAGCTGCTCTTGTTGTCAACAACACCTGACCATGCTGACACCCGCATGCAGGCACGTCTTTGTGCATGTAAAAACTGGCTGTGTATGATGCAGACCATGGTGTTGTTTGACTACGGTCTGCGCAGTAGAGCTGTGCAAGCCAAACTCCAAGCACTGGAAGGTTGGGTACAGCTACTGGTAGCCCTGGCTGCGCATGCACCTTCACACCTAAAGACTATTGCCAATCAGGTCTGGCGTACTTTGTGGTTTCACTGAGGTCATTGGACCATGAGTGAAATGCTTCTGGCTGTTGCTGTGATCAGGAACCTTTGGCCCTGTCAAGGTGATGTGACCAAGCAGCAACGTCACCCATATGTATGTGCAATCCTGTGTATGCCAGCCAGAAGTATGAGCTGCTGGCCAACATGCCATCTGTCTGATTCACCTTTCCCATTAACCTATTGCAGCATAGCAGATACTTGCCTGGTGCTCATGGGCAAAAGAATTTGCTAAGGATGCCTTTGAGTGATACCTTTGACCCGACTTGAACACTGCGGCATTAAATACAAAGCAAGCATCAAGAAACAATGTTGTGTCCTGCTGTTTCAAAACAACGCAGGTTCAACGATGAGCTGATATGCTTGTTGCAGGTGGTAGTGTCGATGTTGGACCCTTTGCAAGAGGGCGGAGCAGTCACTGTTGCTGCAGTGGCAGTCCTGGAACAGCTCGTGATCCACTCACGCCATCTGCTGCGGAGCAATATCAAAACCTTGCCACCTTTGCCTCCAGGCATACCCAAGCTTGGTAAGGGAACTACTTGAGGCCAGGTTTGATGCATCATGCAACAGCTTGAAGAGCTGTTATGGACATGTTGCATGTTATGCCAAGGTGCCCAGCTGTGCCACCTGCGTATTGGTGAGCGCAGGCACAGAGGTGATGTCTGTGTTATCGTACTGTGTGTGCTTTGTCAAGTTTGTCATACATGTCCGTGAGTCAGTCACACTGCAAATGCAAAGCGTGCGTGCACAAGCTTTGCCTGCCTAAGCTGCCTTCAACAACGCCATATGTGGACAATGCGATGAGATCTGTGGCAGCTGTTTCTGCCAAACGAGCTTCAGTAGTCTCTGTAGTTTCTGTAGTCTCGGTTGTAGCATTGACTGCTTTGCGCAGGCGCCGTCTTGACAGTCCTTTCAGAGGAAAGAGGCAGCCTCACAATTGATGAGTCGATGGGGATTGCCTTGAGTGCCCTAGCAGACCATTCCATAACAGTCAGGAGAACTGCACTACAGGAAATTCGCAATATCCTGCATGTGCACAGAGTCTGGCTGAGCGGGTTGCTGCCAACAAACAATGCCACAGACGGCAGCAAAGGCGCTGGTGAACAGAGTGGCATGCTTTGTAGGCTGTTGGGAGCTCTGCTGAAATGCTGTGACCCACAGGTTCATTTCAGCAGGCAGTCTTGATTGCAACAAAGTGCATGAAGTGATGCTGCGTGAGCTGTGCACAAGCTGTCTCAGCTGGAGGTGTTTATGTTCAGCACATCAAAGCTTGCACAATCTCATATATGCAGCTATAAGCTTCTCACTGGCTAAGAAATCCGCTTTGCCTCAGCACCCACCATGACGTCCTTGCCCCTCATCCAGTGGCTGAATCAGGGTAGATTGCTGCATGCCTGTCAAGTTTGGTGTGCAGCAGCCCATGTCATGGTGTATGGTACCCAGAAGCCTTTGTGAAGGCATCATAAACTTGCGTCATTGATAATGTTGCAGGAAAAAGTGGACATACATAACAGGCTGGCATGGTCATGCACATCAGCTTACATCAGTGGACTGGCTTCACTGTCATAGCTCATGCAGGTGCACACGCATACAAGCTGGTTGGCACAGCAGCTTTGCGCAGAGTGCTTGGGCCTGCTCGGTGCAGTTGACCCTGCTAGGGTTGAGCTTGCTCTGGAAGCTCCTGAAGCCCTATCTGAAACCCTGCTGGATTTGCTGAAAACCCTCATCATCAAGCACCTGGTCAGGCTTCTGAGGGTGGCCCAGCACATCCATGTGCTGGATGCTGCTTCCCTTGCCATTCAGGTGAGCTGCCCACTGTATATTGCCAGCACTGCTGGAATGAAGTCATGTCTGATTTCATTGTACTGGCTACCAAGCACAGCAGGCCCGGCTATACACTGCTTGCATGCGGATGTGCAGCCATAGCTGCACCCTGCTGTTGATCTGAGCACCTGACAAAGGGTCTGCAGAGCTCTGCATGTGCTACGTCCCACATCACAGCGAGGCTGTAGGTGCATGAAATTGTCAAGACACTGTGACATGCATGACTCAGCATACCTAGTTCAGACTGGACTGTTGCAAGTGCAATGGCATACATGCATACAGCGGTGAAGGACAGGCGCAATCCGGACATACAAGCATATCTGCAACATCAATTGTGCAGGCGCAGATTGTGCTGACAGAGATTCAGCAGCCAAATCTTCTGCGAAGCTTGTGATCAATTACCACCTGTACAGCTGAATGGATCTAGCTCAGGTCATGTGATCTGTAGCTTGACTTTGACGACTCAGCTTCCTGCAGGAATTGTTGCGGCACTATGGGATGTCTGATGAGCAGCCAGCAGGCAGCAGAAGAAACAGCAGAGAGACTACACCAGTAGAAACCAACACACTGTTTGTGGAGCTTCCAGCAGTCATACAGGATGTTGTACGGCCATACTTAGACTCCAAATTTCAGAGAACTCGCAGCTCAATGGCTACCAAAACCCCCATATTCACTGCAAACATGTCTTTCAGACGCTGGCTGTACTTCTGGGTGTACCACCTTGTAACATACCATGCATCAGGTAACACTGCTGCTGACAAAACATAGCGAATGCATCAAAGACATTGCCTGCCCTGTCTATGGCTGACAGCTGTGCTGACTTCACACCCAGCTGGACACAGTATGTTGCAGCGCTGTTATAGCTCAGATGCATTCCGACCTGCGTTTTTGCTTCCAACATGGTTGGTCAAGTGCTGCATCAGCTGTACACATGCCCTGGCTATGTGCAGGACAGCTGCTGCCTTTATTTGAGGCTTGCCTGCCAGTCATGCGCACTGACATCCAGGTCAATAGATTCCTCCTGCCATACCTCCTGCAAGATGTCATTTCATTTGGGTCAGAAGAAGCCGTTTCAGGTGAGCAGTGGCTTATCAATTAAACCATCACTAACGACAGCACCACATTGTATCAGTGATGCTGTCTGTGGATGTTGACACCAGTGCAGCGTAGTGTTAACCTAACAGTCTTGACCACATGTGCGCTTCACACTTGTCCCTTTCATGCACAGCATGTGGGGATGTGCATTGGTTCCCCCGGGGGATATGTAATATAATGTCAATTAATGTAATATGCAGGATTGCCCTGACAAGCGGGTTCCCTCTCTATGTCAGCAGACATTGTGCTTGTTGAGGATCAAGCAACACTTGTCCCACCAGAAAGCATACGCAAAAGTTTGGAAATTAGCCACGCGCATGTGTAACAGCATGTCCGGATGTTGTAAAACAGGGTCATGTGGGCCCTTGATGACACGATGAGTGATGTAGTAACATATGAGTACTTCAGCATGTGGCACAGCATGCAGGCGTGAAGACAGAGCTTGAGGTGGTGTTACAGCGTGGTCAGGCAAACAAGGAAGGCGAACTGTGTGTGCAAGCTGTCTTTGTGTTGCTGGATGTCCTGAAGAAATGGGCAGAGGCTGCTCAAACCCGTCCCTCCTGGCTTGCTACAGGTGTGATCTGTAGGCCAGTGTGGATCAAATGTTCATGTGCAGGCACGATGATCACGATGTCAGAGCAGATTTTACATGGGCTGTAAGCATGTCAAGACGTGACCTGATGTAGCATTTGCCCAATGCATGTGCAGCTTGAGATTACCTGTATATCCTTCTCTGGCTATGGTTGAGACCCACTGATGCCAATGGGATCAAGACTGTGCAGTCTGTTAAGCTGTGCAATTTCAGGCATGATTCTGGTCAGTTCAAACTGCTGCATGCGTCACATGCCATGCAGGGCGTGTGAGTCAGCAATCATCCAGCACTGCCACTCAAAGAGTGCAACAGCTGCTGGAAAGCATCCCTCAAGACCTCCTGGCACAAGCTGCTGCCCAGTGTGGTGCTCATGCCAGGGCTTTGCTGCACTATGAAGCGCATCTTAGGGCCAAAGGGGTCATGTTGAACCCTGTGGCCCGCAAAAACGTCTACGCCTCAGACCAGGAAGTGTCCTTTCTGCAGGCATGTCAACGTACAAACTACATACTGCTTGCCATGAGTGTGGATATGCCGTATGTTAGCTTGCATGCCAATAAAAAGCATTTCTGCAGGCTGTGACACCATGCTGTGTGACATAGTCAGAATAGCTTATCGAAGTCGTGTACCCACCTATGATGAACACACACACCCAACTGTTTACTGCAGCACTTGTGCATGCTTTTGTCACTCCTGCCTTCAGCCTTCTTACCTGGCTGTCAAGCAGTGCTCACATCTCTGATGTCACAGGCAAGCAAGTGTGGAGGCTTAAAATAGTACCCACATGGCAGGTGGCTAGCATTGGCTGACATACCTGTAACCTGTGCAAGCCATCAGCATCATCAACGTCATGCTGCAGGAAGTGTATGGCAAGCTGGAAGAGCCAGATGGCCTGGCAGGGCTAGTCAGATTGCGCAGTGGGCCAGCTTGCTTCCAGGATCAGCTGCTGGCTGCCGAGAAGGCCGGCAGCTGGTCTGAGGCTTTGGCACTGCATGAGCAAGCCTTGCAGCATGGTGTTGCTAGCAGGGCATCCCAAGGTGGGTCTCACCCATACCCCCCTTACAATCATGTCCAGTAAGAGCACAAATTGATGTGATGCACCCAGTCCAGGTTGTCAACTCATTTTGCGTCAGCAAGTGCAACACCTGCACTGTAATGCAACTTTTGATGTTTGGCATTTTGTTTGTACAGCTGGCATGTACTAGTGCGGCACAGCAGGGTCTGGATGCTGTCTGATGCAGCTGCTGAACTGCAAGAAGTGCCTGCAGTAAGCAACCTTGGCAGCTGCTCTGTGTATGTCAGACCAGCAACAGTCATCATGTCTGTGAATCTGCAGTGGTGACACCAGTGGACCAATCCCAACCAAAGGGACTGACAGATAGTCAGAGGGGCTATCTGAGCTGCCTTCTGCACATGGGGCATGTGCAGGGCATGATGACCCAGGTGGACGGCTGGGCCAGCCATAGTCAAGGTGGGCTGCCCAACAAGCCCTTGAGCAAACAATGCTGTCAGCGCCATGCACAGACAACATGTGCTTGCTTCATGCCAGGCATCTGCAAAAAGATTGAATAAGCCTGGACATGTCACACCCTACTCGCAAGAGCCAGGCCTTGTTGTAGATCTGACTATTTTTCCACTTTGTCCACCTGTTGCTGCTGTGTTGCACGTTGCTGTTGTCATGCAGACACAGCTCAGCAGCAGCTAGCAGCCTCCAGAGTGGCTGCAGCTTGGAGGCTCGGCCACTGGGAGGTGCTTGAGGGTGCTATTGCAGCCACCTCTGACCACTTGAACGTGCTCAGCGTTGATGAGCGGTGGGAAGTGAGGATTGGCAAGATGTTGTCAGCAGTGCATCATAGGTCAGTCTGACATCTGCATGGCAGTTCATTGGCTTGTTCTATGCGTGTCAGTCTTGACTTGACCACTGGTTGCCATTCCACGTGGTCCAAGCAGGTCCTCACAAGTTGTGCTCTTGTTACACTTGCCTTGTGTCACTGCCTTGTTACGGTAGCACTGCGACACCATATGGCTTGCTCTGCTACAGTGTGCATTGAGCATGCAGCGAGCATGGCAAGTGCGGCCATACTAGGCTGTGTTGACAAAATCATCCAGGAGCTTCCTGGCATGGCATTTCCTGAAGGTATGGACATGACCTGTATGTACAGCTGTCAACACACTGTTCAGTCTGTCAAGACAACCCATTGCGCCAACACAGAGAATGCGCATGTGCAGGAAAGCAGAAGCAGCTAAGCTAGAGATTGCAGAAGCCCGAGCAGAGATCATGGCGCCGCTGTCAGCTGCCAGTATGGAGTCTTACAGCAGAGCCTATCCCCACTTGATCAAGCTGCACATGCTGCAGGTGGCGCTAGACTGCTAGCTGCTTGATTCCGACCAGCATGCGCCTGCTGCAGTTGTGCCACAGATTGCGAGATGGTCCTGTAGTGCATCTGAGCATTCTACTGCAAGCACAACTAAATTGTAGCAGGAAGTGCTGATCATGTTGTGTATTTAGTGTGACATGAGGCGCACCAACGCAATGTGGTGCTGCATCTCGCAAAATCCAGCTGAACAACCTGTGCCTGATTCACCGTGTTATCTGCCAAGACTGTACTGCACATTTCAGACTGTAGCAAGTTTGTCACACCACTGNCAAACTGGAGCCTTGGCGCAGGACAATCATCTACCACATGCAAAGTCATGCACTCGGTGGCTTGGGCAGTTCATACATACACATTTCAGTACTTGTTCCGCCTAGGCGATGATAGCTACCTTCGCATAGACAAGTTTCTGAGTATGCTAGTATTGAAGCAACTTCCTTTTGGCAAAGCTGTCATAGGACAAGTGTTGCAAGCTGACATTTTAGGAATGATGCAAGAGTATGCGCAAGGGATGGGGTATGCCGTCACGTACGAGGTTTGTGAGTACATTACGGCAACTNCATGAGCGCAGCCACAATGCAAGCAGGCACGTGCTGTATCCAACACCACCCATTTTCATGCAATAGCAATGCATGATGCTTGTTCCTGCAGCCTCCTGGCAAGGCAGCATTGCTATTGCGCATCACCATGGCNAGCACTGCATCCTGCACATGCATACACACCGCTGCAGGGTCATATATGGTCAGAGTTGAGAGCAAGCTTTGTGGAACAGTGAATGCTGTTACGCATAATTGTGCGGCAGGCTGCACAGTTTGGCATGAACTGCAATATCAGCTTACACCCTCATCTTCCAGCATCCAGCAGCTGTGCATCAGGCAGCAAGCACAGTCCTTAGGCCAGCTATCGTATCTTGCGTCACTGACAGGAAAGTGAGCGCAAGGTATGCAGGCCTGGCATTGCCTCTTGCACCACAAGTTGTTGCAGTGGCTATGTATCTATCACCTCAGGGGATAGACATATGCCTTGAGCAAAGATCAGCTGTGACATCACTCTGATACGCAAGTGCAATGGAGACCAAATTCCACTCTGCATTACTGTGGCTTCATGGGTCTGGATGACCTCACGGGCTAGAGATACTTGTTGAGCATTTTCAACATAAGATGGCAAGATCTTGGAAGGAGGTTCTTGAGCAACAGCATGGTGCTGACAGCATGTGAATGGGTGCAGGTTCTGCCTGCTGGTGCCAGCAAAGGCAAGGGTGTGGAGCAGTTGCTGCAGCATCTGAATGTCAAGGCTGATAGGGTGCTGGCCATGGGCGATGGCGAAAATGACAAAGTCATGCTCAAGGTCTGCTTCTGCCAATGTTGCAGCTCAAACTTGTTTATCTCACTTGTGGGACAGGGCCATAGGTGCCAAACCCCTTCCAGTCACCATTTAAGTCTGTGTCATGTCCAATCATATCACTGCCATTCTGCACAGCTGACACTGCCCTTAGCATGCCAGCTACATGCATTGTGAAGTATATGCAGTTTTGAGATTGAGCTACAGCTGACGCAGAGCGTTCAAGGACCATTTCCAGCTTCCCTCAACAGAAAGCACTGTGAACGTGCTGGTCATGCCCGCTAACATAATGCAAACAGCAGGCTGGCCAGTGCACGTACAATGACAGCATGTGTGCATGAGTAGTATGCATGGATATCAAGCAAGACTGAGCATAGCTGCAAGGGGGCAAATTTGGCAGCAGCAGGCGTTGTGTATAGTCGCCGCTGCAAGCTTTGCACCGTAATGCGAGAGATGCACACCATGGTGTTTGAAGCTATCCTCAGGCTGTCTGAAACATTGCATGTGTTGCGCAAGCGCATATCTGCTCAGAGCATGCTGTGCTCCCAGCAAGATGCTAGTAGCTTTCCAGATCAAGTTTCTGTGAGCAACAGTTTGCGTTGGATAGTCCGCAGCTGGCATGACTACCAAGCCTGATGTTGTCTTCAGATGGTGGGCTTGGGTGTGGCAATGGGCAATGCAAGCAAAGCGTGCCTGGAGGCGGCTGATGTGCAAGTCAGCAGCAATGATGCAGACGGCCCGGCAGAGGCACTGGAGAAANAGCAACGACCCTGCTGACTGCCCTGCAGCTGCCCACAATGGTGTCTGCTGAGGTTGCAGCTCTCACACCAACACTGCAGCAGACTCCAGCCGCTGCCAGCCTGGACCCACTCACAAGCCTTGATGCACTTTCACACAGTGCACCAACAGAGTCTCCTGTCACCCAAAGAGTCACCTCGCGAATGATCGCAGCCCCAGAGCAAGCAGAGTCATTGGCAGCTGCACATGCTGCTGAGGCTCATGTTGACAAATCAGCCTCAATGCTGACAGCCTCTGCACAGCTTGATGCATCACAGACGGACGAGCAGGCGTTGCATGCTGACGTCTCAGGCGTGGACACTGATTCAGTCAGTAATGCAGCATCAATAGGTGCCGACTCTGATAATGCGGCAGATATTGTTGAAGATGAAGCAGGCAGTGTCGGACCTACACTCGCCAGCAGTGTGGATGCTGACAGCGAAACCAGTGCACATGCCACAGGCACACCACAAGATACACCCCAGGACAGTGTACAGGGCAAGAGGAAGTGGNCCCATGCAGGAGCCTGGGTCTGCCCAGGGCAAAGGCAAAGGGAAAAAAGCTGGCAGGAAACGCAAAAGCGATGGGAGCAGGCAAGAAAAATGTCTGGCTTTGCTTTGACCATTGACTTGTTTGTGGTTGTGGGTAACACCTCAACAGCAAGCGGCCCCTGTGCACACAAGGTGGTTTGCATGATCTCCTTGTGTTTTGCTGTGTCAAGCAGTTGGCTTATGCATCTGAATGGAGTAGTTGATAAGTTGGATGTTCAGCATGAGCAATCCCAAATCAAGGCTGAGTGTCAGCAGCGCACAGTAGCATGGTGTGCAACTTTTGGTCCATTCCATAAAGACAGACTAATCATGGTTGACGAGTATGCTTGACAGGCTTACCAGCCTCGCCAAGAGTGTCAAAAATGCCACAATTATTCCAAATGCTTTTCGTAAAGCGTTCTTGTTGGCGCAGGGACAGTGACACCAAAACAAGGTCAAAGAGGCGCCAGAAAGCCAAGTCTGGGGCCGAATATGAGGGGGCCAGTGAGGAGGAAGAGGACCAGTCTGATGAAGAGGCAAATTCGGAGGCTGAGGAGTCCAGTGANTGGTGTGTTTTGTGTGACGCACGTACCTTCATGCAGAACGCAAGGCCGATGGGAGTCATCTGCCAGAGGGCTTTGNAGTATAGAACTGCACACTACTGCTTGCCGGAAAAGGGTGTTATCAAGGCAAGCTATGTTGAAAATGTGCAGCTTGTAAAAAGCAGCTGAAACTATGGTCCTGCCGAGGTCCCATCAGAATTTTGCCAGAGGCAGAGTCAACATGCAGGATTGCCCAGTTCGCACAAATTCCAACTGCTGAGCATTTNTACTGCAGGTATGCTGCAGCAACAGCATGCATAGCAAGTGCAATGCTTTGCAAGGACAATGCAAGGGTCCCTGGCTGGAATGCATCATCCACATTGTGCCCCGTAAGCAACAATGACAAAGCTTTATATAGAACAGCTGTCTTGCTTTGCAACATGTGCACCACACAACATCACATGGGAATGCGGTGCCATGCAAACGCATCAATAGAGGCAGCAACAACTGCTGCTGGAGAGCAACAGCGATAGCAAACTCTGTCTCCATGGATGCTGTGATGTCAACCAGAGGAAGTACCTNGGCATGGTGTGGACCTCTGCTGCAGTGGTGAACAGCACCAATACCTGTATGACACCTTGATGCCTCACAAACAGAAAGCTGTTGTCCTGAGTCATGTCAAGCTCGGTGACATCCAGGGCGTCTTCTCCTAACAGCAGCTGCCATGATCTATCCTCCCACTGGACAAACCTGGCATTACTTTGTCTGATTGGCTGACCGTCATCCCCCTTGGCGTATCGCCACCGCAGCTGATTGCTGAGTTTGACTCGTCTTGTACCTTGATCATCTGTGTAGTATGTTGACTCAGGAGGCTGATATGTGTTGCGATCATNGAATGCTTCTCTGGCTGCTACTGTCACCCAACAACGTCTGCAAACAACCATCACCCTGTATTGCTGCACATTGTTCATGGTTTATCGGCTTGCACTCAGACAGGGTGAAACATCATGTGTCATGGGACCAGAACTGAGGTGTACATACAGAGCATCATCCAGAAGGCTGCATGCTACTCTTGCATGCATTGTACAATCACAGCGTGCACAGTCATCTTTAGCTGTCGCTGACACTAAGACAGCATATACAATGATCCTCTCAAGGCAGGCATGCACATCGTTCGCTGGGTGCTGGCAAAAAATACATACACACCAGGATGCAACAAGCCAAATTCAACCAAACTATAGGCGCTCGCCCAACTAATCAGTTGTAGTCGCTATGTATGGTGGCATCAAGCTTGATACACAGTCATGTCTGCTCCAACCTGGGGAACGATGCTTCTGAGTACAGCCCAGAGNCCCACAGTGACAGGCTTTGCTGCTTGCTTGGCAAACCTGCCCAACAAGTGTTCACTGGACTGCCCAGACTTGATGCCTTGATAACCATAGACCTGTCAGCTCAACATGCAGGACTAAGCATGCTACAATGTAAGGCTTTACAATGTCATGTCAGGTCACTGATGTTACACTTGGGCAGCGCAGCAGCATTGTACGACAGAGCTTGCAAATATTGCATACCTCAGCTGTATCGAAGAATGTCACACCACCTTGTACAGCTGTGTCAAATACTNTCTCTTGCACACAATTGCACAACGCATACAAGTGGGCATGGTTATCGCTGACAGCAAGCTACACGAGACATTCAGCAGAGCTGTGTGAAGTAGTGTCTTTGGTGGACAGCACCTGTGTCATCCTCATCCACCGCATTTGCATCAGCCTGTGATGTGGCATGTCCATTGGTGACTGATGTCAACTGGCCTGATGTGCCGTTTTCCTTTGGTGGGCTGCCTTGCATCCAGGACATACGCTGCAGTTGTGCTTGCTCCTTTGCACCAGGACTCTGTATGCTACTATTTATCCTGTGACTAGCAGCAGCACGACTGTCGTCTGCTTCCGTTGCATCACCATTGGTGCCGTCGGTGCTAGCAGCATGCCCATTAGCAGTAGCAGCCCTTGAGCTATGCAAGTCAGCATGAGCTGCACTGTCATTGCTGACAGGGATCTCCTCTGCTGACCAGATAGCTTCCCCATGCCCGCCATTCTGTGAGTGATGCTTGCCAAAACCATTTGTTGACACCGGATCAGCATGTCGGCACAATACGCCACAATGCAGAGCAACATTGCATGATCCTACACTGCACTGATGGTGGGACTCGTGCATACGCTGACTTGTGGGAAGTTGCTGTCAATGTTGGAGATGCTGATGAGCTCACGAGCCACTCACCTGTTGTTTGGCTCAAGCGAGAGCACATGTTTGAAGTCTTTGCCAGCATTGTCCACATCTTGGAGGCCAACNGTACAATGCAGAATGCAAAGACAGCAGCATAACAGCAGCACTCAAAGTCACAGTATAGGTGGAAAGGAACACAGCAAACAGGAGCAAGCATGGAACACTGACCTCTGTAGCCCTCCAGGACACGTCTTCCCTCCTCCACCTTGCCACGGAAAACCAGAGAGTTGGGAGAGTCTGGCAGCAGCAATGTACCAACACCAAGGATGATTCCTGGGATAGCAGCCAGGCCCAAGGACAGACGCCATCCCCACTCAGTGCGAACAGTACCGTAGTTGATGCAAGCGGCTGCCAGGATTCCAAAAATGGTGAAGGTCTGGAAGAAGAGGTTGAGGGTTCCCCTCCAGCGGGCTGGGGAGATCTCTGACAGGTACAGTGGCACCTGCAGTAGCATGAAAGAATGTCAGTGATATGATGCCAACAGATTGTGGGTCAGTCCCACACAGCGACATCAGGCTTCAAGTGCATTGAATCATGTACACCATAAGATGTTTTACAGCATTGGATCATTTGCAGCCAGAGCTCACAGCTGAGTCGCATAAAAATGTGACATTAAACATGCAAGAATGCAGAGCAAACACATAAATGAGCAGTACAAAGGACAGCAGTATGCAAGGGAAGCGCAGTTGATGCTAGTGGCATACGCAGATAGAATGGCACACACAGCAGGGCAGCTACAGTGTACTTACCGACTGGTTGGCGAAACCGACACCAAAACCCAGAAGGACACGTCCAATGTACAGCATAGCCAAGTCTCTTGCACCAGCGTTGATGGCAGCACCGACAGTGAACCAGAAACCGGCAATCACCATGCACCACTTGCGACCCAGGCGAGCGTTCAGGAGGTGAGAGGCCAGACCAGCAACGGCACCTGCATGTAGACATGCTAGGTACCCACAAGCACAAAAGTTAGGACAACTGCTGCATGACAAGGGCCTCCTGNCTGTGGCAGTTCCTCTGCCCAGACGGCTGCCCGGCCACGAGTAGCAGTCACACGCACAGCAGNTGGGAAACATAGCCTTGCAAGGCATCCATACATGTGCCCACTAGCTTCAAATACGGTAATGGTTAGGTTGTTGCCATGATGTAAGCCTGTCACACAACCACATTGTTCACAGCAGGTATGGGTGCTGGTGACAGACAGCGACATGTCAGTCCTGCGAAAAGACTCTGGGTCGCCGATTTAATCACACAAAGAGAGATTCTGGCCAGGCAGTCTNTCAGTTGGCTGCTTCTTTTTGCCAGCTCCTTCTCTTTTGTATGCTTCTAGATCGTCGTCTAGTATGCTCAGGGCACCCCCTGCCTTTCCAGTCTTAGCCATGTGGGAAACAAGATCCCTGTCAAGCTGGTCTTTCTGCCATGCAGTGCGTTGCCTTGTCACTTCGTCCTTTTCTGCGTCTGTCAGGTCTTTGAACTGCTTGCCTTCTGGGAGAAAGCTGGGCTGATTGTCAAAGCGAGACCCTNTGAGCTGTAGCAGCAGTGTTTTGCTGTCAACATGACGGCATAGTGGTTCACTATCAACTCTGATGAACAGCGTCTTAAGGTTCATCATACAGCTCATTGAAGCTGGGAGCACAATGCTTGGCATCACTACACCCTGAGCCCAAAGTACAGTGGCTCCCAGATACTGTAGAGCTGTAAGACAAGTCACCCAATCCAAAACTTCTTCAATTGCATTGGTTTCCGTTATAAATGACAGCCTAGTCAAGCTAGTCAGTGCTATNAGCAGGCAAAGCAGGCAGCTTGTCTGGTCTGTCCACCGGATGTGTGGCTGTGCCCCGCTGCTTCNGGCAGATCAGCGGCTGCCCCGCCACTGCCAATGGGCCACCCTCTCGCCATGGTTCCAGGTACTGAGCTGTCCTGCACTCCATTGGGCCAGGCTGTGCTGCCTGTTATGGCCCTTGTGTGTCAGCAATGGGTGGCTGCTATCCTTGGGTTATGTTGGCACATAGGGGAGATTAGGGTGCATGGCAAGCTACATGACACATGACATGCATGGCAAAATTGTCAGCTGTTGCACATTCAGCACACATTACGCTATTTGATGCAGAGGTGCAGAAGCAGCACCAGGAGCTGCAGTCTGCCCATGCAAAGCTGAAGAAGGCACACAGTGCGCTGCAGAGGGCCAAAGACACGGCTAGCAGAGAGCTCAGTGTGTCACAGACAAAGCTGGAAACTCTCCAGTTGCGAGTAAAAAACCTGCAGGTAAGGTGCNTACGTAGGTTCAGGATCTCGTCAGAGATGATTGCATGCTCTGCGCCTTCGATTGGTATCTTGACTGCTTTGCCTCCTGTTGCTAGCAGGATATACTTGGNTTCGTGCACAGCAAGCAGGAAATGCAAGAGCGCCTTCAACACACTGTTGGGAAGCTGTTGCATAGCAGCCTTGCCAGAGCATTCAGCGCCTGGCAGGAAGCTGCCCATGCCAGGGCGGAAGCCAAGCAGAAGGTGCTTGGTCACCTAGGGAAGCTGATGCATCAGACCATGGCGAAAGCATTTGCCCAGTGGCAGGCTTGTGCTCAGCGGAGAGCACGGAATGGCGACAAAGTCTTTTCCAGCTTGCAGCGATTGCGCCACCAGGGCTTAGCTAGGGCTTTTGCCAGCTGGAGGGCTGTAGCACAGGACAGGGCAGCTAGGAAGGCCAAGCTGCAGGCTTGCCTGATCAGGCTCACCAACAGCACTCTCTCTGCAGCATTTCAGAGCTGGTTGGAGCATGTGCATGACAGAGCAGCATGCCGTAGCAAGGCCCAAGGTGTGCTTCTGAGGCTGCAAAACCGCTCTCTGATTGCAGCCTTCAGCACCTGGTTCAGCTACGTTTCCACTAAGAAAGCCCATCAGGCAAAGCTGCACAGCGCAGTGCTGAGAATGCAAAATCAGGTCCAGTCAGCAGCTTTCCACACCTGGGCAGGATATGCGTTTACCAAGCGTGACAGGCATTTCAAGCTACATGCAGCAATGCAAAAGCTGCACAATGCCACGCTCAGCTCAGCATTCAACACATGGGCCACACTAGCAGCAAATAAAGTCCGACTGAAGAGCGCAGCTACGACGTGTTTGCAGCGCTTGATGCAGCGACAGCTGTCAACAGCCTTTCACACCTGGGCCCTCTTTGCGTCTGAGCAGCACCAGCTCAAGTNGCCAATGTGATCCATCTTTTCCTGCAGCAAACATATGCCTTGAAGGACAACCAAACACCATCACACTAGGCGGCGCAACTGGCAAGTCAGGCTGAGTCAGCGCCACAAAGCCGTTGCATCACACTTGTTCCCTGGCGTGAAACTGGATAAAGCAAGGTGTATGCGCTTCTTGTGCTTGCCCAGAACAATTCATCAGAGTATCTCACCAAAACATGGGAATCTGGATACACATGCCCTAAAGCAGAGAGTATGTGGGTGGTGGCCGCACAGAAACAGAATGTAGCCAAAGTCTTGCCTCCAGCAGTTGCACCTAGTAGGGATGCAAGCCTGAAGTGAACAGCATCCTGTTTAGATGACATGGTAGCTTGAATGGTGACATTGAGCATGTGCTGCATAAAGGAACATCTGTTACCCTAGCAAGACAAAGATCATCCCCGGGAGGCCATGGCTCCAGATGTTGATTCGTTCATACTTGTCATAGAAGCAGCCTGCAAGGTTGACCAGCAGGTATTTACATGTGCTGCCCACGACAACACTGGACAGGCAATTATGCATGGCGGCTTGCTCGCAGTCTACCGCGGAAGCCGTTCACAAACAACGTATGTAAAACAGAGCACAAATATCTCAAGGACAGCAGGGAAGCGCTCACAATGCCACCAGGGTGTGTGCGGGAAAGAGCCTGCAGGCGAGCCTGGTTGGCGAAAACTCAGCTTCTCACTCCTTATTGGCCTGGATTCATTGAGCTTTGGCAAGGTCGCATCGACGTGCACCGCTCTGGGAAAGCTCCCTTCGGTATTCGGTTTGACCATCACAAGGTATCTTTAGTGTCGCCTGCGCANAAACCAGCTCAGCATGCATAGCACAGCACTCATACGTGCGTGCTGAGACACACTAGCAAGAATAGCATGCGTAGCACAGCATGCATGGCACAGCACACGTATCACAGCATACATGTCACAGCAAGCATAGCACAGGACTTACAGCTGCATGCTGAGACACACCAGCAAAAACAGCACAGCCTAGTGCAGGGCATCATGGCACAGCCTGGCATAAAGTACAGGATGCCCTTCAGTGAGTCATGCGGGTCAGAAGGCGGCAGCCGCAGCTGGGCTGCTGCAACCCGGAATCACTGCACAGCACAGCGTCGAAAACATGGCACAGCACAACGTACTTGCCANAGCTCCTTGACATCACTGCTGCTGTGCAGGCAGTTGTCCCAAGTGGCCGGCACATTGGTGAAGAGGCGGTCGGCATGATCAAACCTGTTGCCCTGCAGCTGCCTGTTTAGGCTCGTGAAGGGCTCCATCCGGATCAAGTAANCTGCGGCGCTTTGTGGCTTGCAATGTTCCTAAATCTAACCGTTGTTTGCAGCTTCCAGGTTGCATTGTGTGGCTGGAGGATCTATCAGAATCTAGACAAGTCACGTACTTTCCTTGCTGTTCCCACAACAAAGGGTCTGCAACAGGTATGNGCAGCCAGTCACAGTCATGCACAGCTTGCTGGTCCCAAGCATGGCTATCAATGTGGTGCATCACCTGAACACGCATCCTGTTGACCTGTTGGAAACTTGTTTTCTGTGAGACTGCCGGCTGCAGCTCTCTATAGGTCCACCACTCGCCTATCACTCACAAAATACTCTTGCAAAAGGAGATTTACAAGGTGTGTTCAGCTGCCAATCCTGCGTGTTTCCTTGTGTGGGGGCTGTTTATACATTTTGTCATGCAGGTTGCCACCTGAAAGGCACTTTGCATGTGTTGCAGCTTTGTCAACACCATTGTTTGCTGTGAATGCTTGAGTTGTGCCTGGCCACCATGCTGTAGCACCAACATCATGCACTGCCTAATCACCCAACAGTCAGGTCGAACATGCAGGCTGCAGCATCATGCCCAGGCTTGCATGTACAAGAGTATGCTGAGGAGGAAGCTCTGCTGGTGGCGTGCTGTGGAGGGGTTGCAGAGGACAATGGTGCAGCAGCGTTACAGCGGTTGCAGCCGTTCTCTGAAGTGTGGAATGCATTCGTAGGATCAGGTGAGCTTGCAACTCCAATGCCTGCTCCAATGCCAGCCACGAATTGTTTCATCTGTTTTTTGTATGGCTCACCGCTTCACGTCGAATGGCGGGTACAATGGTCGCGTTTTCCAGCGACCAGCCATCAATNAGTATGGCCACATGCTCAGCAAAGCATTGAACAAGGTCTTGAATGTTGATAGCACCTGGTTCGGGCTTTTGATTGTTACAGGTGCTGCACACTCTGGTGTACCTGGCAGAAGATCCTGTGAGATGAGGCGCTGCTGCAGAAGGCTCTGATTCCCCTCCAGCAGTCTTGCAAGGAAGAGTGCCAGCTGAGGATCCTCCATCTCACGAGCACACACTCCCACTGCGTCCTTGTATGCCCCGCCTGCACATACCCAGCGCTGTAGCAAGTGTATTACCTGCCAGTTTGATGTACCCGCTGCATCTGCACTCGAACTTGTTGCATAGCTTGAGCAAGGGCATTGTGGTTACGTGATGAATTTACGAGCAAGTGTTGGGCCTTTTGCAGCAGGAAATGAGTCATGCTTACCCAGCACAAAGAATGCCGCAGCTAGCTCAAAGCGGTGCTGGCCTAGGAGGACATAGGCATTCTTGCAGGCTGCATCTCTGTTCTTATCCTGCCTAAAGTCCCTAACAAGAAAGTCTGCCAGCTTCTTGTGGTTGCCACTCCTAAAAAGCCCCTGCAAGCATTCTATGTTTTAGCATTGAGGAAGCAAGTTGCATAGACTTTGACACTACCAACGTCAGCCGCTTGGCAGACCAATGACAAGCATGGCATGGCAGAAGTGTGATCAGACTGGTACAGGACAATGATTCTCATCAAACACCATCAGCCATGCTGCTTACACTCTGAGCCTTTCCTGTAAGGTAACTCAGAATTGATAGCAAGCATAGCCATGCAACAATGTCATAATGGGTATACTTTGCTGCATCAAAAGTAGCAGCAGCATGACCACAGCACAGACAGGGCGCCCCAACTAGATATGACCAACTCGGATACTGTTGTGCTTGCAGGTAAAGGGCCTTACCAACAGCAACTGTCTGGTTCATCTCGTCAAGTACAAGCACATCCACTTCAACTGTGGAAATAGGCTCATTTGTGGTCGCGTCAATTGCATTGGTGCTCCAAAACTGGTCGATTACTGGCAAATTTGTCACTGGGTCCATGTGACAAGAATACATGCTGTCCTGCTGCATTTCAGGTCCGCCGTTTACCTCCAGCAAGCTGCTGACAACTTTTTGCCCAATGCCTGTCTGAATGCTGCTCACTTTGCGTATCGTTACAGAGTCCAGCTGGAGGTCTTGCATGAGGTTCGGGCTGACCTGAACAAGAGCAACACTGGCTTTGCCACACTTGCACACTATCTTCTTGACAGTGAGGTGGCAGCTGGCAGGCAGAAACAAACCGCTGCCATTGTGGAAAGCCAGCTCAAGGTGATGTTGCTTGTANGAGTTGGTGCAATGTTGGCAGCATGCCTCTTATGTGAAGCATTTACATCACTTTGTTGAAAGGACTTTCCCAGCATGGTCAGCGGCAGAGCAACACCACAAGTCACAACAACACAAGCTAGCAAGACTGTGCGCAATTGGATGCCGTGCTGGTGAATCCAATGCACTCAGGACTTGCGCCCAGAGTGGTTTTGTGAGTTGCATACCAGCAATTGCACTGAAATGTAAAGTCCTCATCACGAATTGTCACGCTGTCTTGCTGTTTGCCAAGGCAAGTGTTACAATAAGCTCACGTGTATGCGCCTACCTGACTGTCTCCTGTCACTGCCTTCAGCTCTGGACCAAGAAACTTGTGAAAGTCATCCACAATCTCAACCATCTCATTCAGATCGCTGCAGATCTCTGACATATAGTTGGTGCGCTCAAACAGCATGGGCTTGCTGAACTCCCAGCGTGCATCTCTGCCTGACACCTCGATCTTCTCCCTGACTTGCATGTAGGTGTTGTGCCAGCCGTCAAGCACGCTTTTGCCTGTCCTGATCAAGGCAACAGCATCTGCTGGGGCCATTTTGAACACCGCCTGTACTCCAAGCACAGGACTGAAGTGCGTGGAGCGGAACACAGCTGAATATTCGTGGCTGCATTGCAACAGTTCATGTACNTTCTCTCACCTCTATATCTGCCCAGCCTCCATTGGCCTCTTTTATCACCTCCTTATTCTCCCTTGCTCATGCTGCCTGGTGACAATGACGCGTCTCAACAGCATCTCCATACCTGATGCTGCTATTTGGCACCAGCCGATGGCCTCTATCGCATTCTGCAGGCTGCATGCTATCCAACACTTTGGCCTGTTTGCAACATAGCTGTTCTTAATATGTTGGTATACATCAAGCTGTTCAGCCTTGTACTGAGGCCTATCTGCTGCTAATACAGACATTCCTGTTGCACTCACAGGAAGTTCACCAGCTGTATGCATACTGGCAGACTGAGGACCTCATGACAGACATACCCAACCACAGCAGCTCTGCTCGAGGTGACAGTCAGCTTGCCATTGACAGCACCTCCATGGCAAATGCACGGCGCCCACTGNTTCCCAGGTCTCCTTTGCACTCCCCTCTCCCCTCACCTCCTTCTCCCCTCCTTCAAGCTCTCCTGGCGAGAATGATGTGTCTCAATAGCAAATTCATACCTGATGCTGCTATTTGGCACCAGCCAATGGCCTCTATTGCCTTTATTCTGCAAGCTGTATGCCATCCAACACTTTGGCCTATTCAACCTACAGTTCTGTACCACAGCTGTCCTCAATATGTTGGTCCGATCCAGCTGTAGTGATTCTCATCTCCTGCTGANCGTCTCATGATCAGATTGACGCTCCATGTCAGAAGGGAACAGCAAGGAAACAGATCAAAGTGATTGCCAATCTGCACCAGCGTGCTGCTCCCTCTTCCATCAGCCATGAACCTCAAGCCAGCAATACCGCAACAACATGTCAAGCACTAGCAGCAGAGCCAGTGTGTGGGCCAGCAGACACTCATCAGGCTCCGGCTGAAACCCCCAAGTTGTATGCAGCTAGCCAGCCAGCAGTTCATCATAATGCCAAAGCACAGAAGGCAGGAACGGCGCCCAAAGTGTCTAGCATGGTCAAGCCTCCAAAACAGCTGCCAAATAAGCGGAGGAAACTTGAGATACCTTGCTCAGCTGCAGTGCTTGATGTCGAGCTGAATAAAGAGTACACATACCCACCTGGTGAGCATGCTGTTTCCCAGACTGTCATTGTCTCCACACGCTGATGAGCTCCCGTGGTTCATCATAACGTGTGTAGCATGACTAGCACTAGCTACATGTACAGACAAGGTCTGCATGTGCCATGCTTGTGAGCTCGGGATTGAGCATGTGCGTCAGCATTGCACTGGCTAGATGCACCATCATGTTGTGTGTGTCAAGCACCACACAGTGAGTGTCTATGCATGCCACCACATTCAGCAGAAGCAGTCCTGCCAAGGTTTAAACACATTGTCAATACATTACAAATTCCAAGTGACGCCTTGCGACCAGAAGGCATGTAGCAACCATATAGCAAGCTTTACATCCGGTTGCTCACAGGTCAAGAGCCATACCGGGCTCTCAAGCTGAGCATGAATGAAAATGAGCTGCTGAGCCCTTCTCTTGTCAGTCAAGTCAGGGAAGCGTGTAAGCAGTATGATGACACTTATCGTGCGGTAGGAACGCCATTGTTGCATTGTACAACCTGCCTGTTGAGACTTTGGTGATCAAGCAAAATCGAAGCTAGCTCCATGCAACCACAATGTTCGAGAGCCTGCGTCTGCATCAATGTGTTTCATTCTGCTTTCTGTGCATTGGCAATCACATGCAAACCTCAGCAGCATGCAGAGCGTTATCATGCGTCATATGATACACAAGCTCTCACAGTCATCAAGTAGTCCTGTTACGCTCAGATTGCTGAGTGTAAAACGGTGATTGTGCAGGCCAAGATTTCAGAGCAAGCCCGATATGCAGCCACAGGTGGAAAGGGGGAAGGTGGCAAAGCACTCAGTAGGCGCCCAGATACTGTTGCCAGAAAATGGATGGAGGAGAAAGGACAGACCATCAATAAAGAGGCATGCGCAGGACATGTGCCTGGAATTGCTGTGGGTGACAGGTGACCATTAACATGCATTAGGAAAAAGCATAGCACACTTCTGTACTTCAACAAAACCACCTTGACATGCCACTGTGTGTCATAATGTTCAATTCTTGGTCCAGTAATGGTGGCCGTTGCTGNTGTTCAAGAGTGAGCTAGAGCCCTGCTATGGCCCTG
This sequence comes from Trebouxia gelatinosa, assembly GCA_000818905.1. Classification (NCBI taxonomy): domain Eukaryota; kingdom Viridiplantae; phylum Chlorophyta; class Trebouxiophyceae; order Trebouxiales; family Trebouxiaceae; genus Trebouxia; species Trebouxia gelatinosa. The sequence continues at coordinate 4,743,044 of KN805369.1, read as the reverse complement.
AACAATCTGTCAAGCAGTATGTCAGGGCAGCCATTAGCAACCGCACATTTGCTTGCATTTGCATAGAGAAAGCAAAGCTTGCTCAAGTAAGAAAACCCTGCCCATCACCACCATATTTCAAAAGAGCTAGTCAGGCGTGAGCGAGAGGGGTGCGGAGAAGTGTAGTGCCTGCTCTAAAGTGCTGTGCTGAAACGCAAGCTTATACCGGTAGGCTTGCAGCAGCAACGTTCGTTGCAAGGGTATCACCTTCGCATAGTGTCACATGCTGCATCTGGCGCCGTGTGCATGCCGCCAGATTGCGGAAAATCCCCGACGAGGACCTCATGAGGCACAGTGACGGACTGAATGACCTGTAGTAGCCTCTCCGCATGGTTCAAATTTGAGAATCAAAAATCGAAATAAGTTGATTTCAAACGTAAGTCCACGCTAGGCGTGAGTTTGACAGTTGGCAACATATCTGAGGTCGACGCCAAGAATGGATGCACACCCGGGTTCAACTTGCTGTNCACACACCGACACAGGCACAGGCACAGCATTGAATGCAATAGTTTGCAGTATGCTGATAAGTTGGTGCAATGCTTGGAAAGGGCTTTTGTCCAATAGCAGCACCGGGGTCCTGAACTACCCGTTTGATGTAAAAGCTTAAGAAAGGTCAAAGGTCAAAATTGAAGGTTGAGAAACCTAAGCATGCTGTCATGTGCTCTGTGCAGGTCTCCAACATCACAAACTACGCTCTGGACTTACTCTCTCAGGCGGGTGTTGAGCTGGTCCCCTTCGACTCCCAGGCCTTGAACGACGTGAGCTCAAACGCCTGGGGTACTGGCACAGAGAGCTATGCTTTTGAAGACACTGACACCTTGGCAAGGTGCATCCATGTTGGGCCTGCTTGCATCTACTGGTTGCCATCTGGCATGGCACAACTGCTATCACCAGCATCAAGCTAAACTTTTTCGCAAACCCATCAGCAGAGTGCAGGGTGGATTAGCTTGCAAACAGGACAACAGCTACACAACAACAACACAGGTCTTGTTTCCGCTGCATGGTCACACCCCACCGTCATGTGCAGCACAACTTGAATGCTGCAACCCACAGATCTGACCCGAACAACACTTTTCCGTTGCATGCTACAGGTACCTGTACAGGCACAACTACACCATCAGTGTGCCTGAGGTGTACTACAAGGTGAACAGGCCTGACCTGAATGCCTTGTATGTGGACCAGCTGATCCAAAGGGACTTCTCCAGGCAGGGCTCTACAGACTTGTGGGTCAAGTACCTTATGCAAGGTGAATTCCATGCTTGCACACGAGCAGTGGAGAAAGCTTGTCTGTTCTGGCCAATCTACTCTGTGTCTTGCTTGCTGTCTCACAACCGAGCCGCATCTGGCAGTTGACATAACAGGCTGTGCATAGGCGCAGATGTTATGTTGTTCACCTAATGTGATGCGTTTCCTCATTCAGTGTTTCAAACTGCAACAGGCCTATTACGCCCCTGAGCAGCAAGGTCGCTGCATTATATTGAAACAATTTTGGGCTATACACAGCGCATCAATCGCATGGAAGGCATGCATGGCAGCCATAGTAACCCTCAGTGCTACCTGCAATCGCTTGAAAGTCTGCAGCATTGAAAGCTTGATGTGCTAACTGGCTGCTGTCAGCAACATGCACAGCGGCTATGCATCATGTGCATCTTGCTCATTGACAAGACAGCGTCANAGGCCCCTGAACAGGTTGCAGCAGACACTGCAACCACAGACGAGGATCAGCTAGAATTTGCTCGAGTAGCTTCCCCCATGGAGGTCCGCCTCTACAGGGACACTCACAATCGTGACATGAGTACATGACTGTCATGCACAATCCTGCAAAATCGCAAGGACACTGCTCACCACTCAGTAACTTTACACTGCATTGTAAGATATGCACTGAGGAGAACAATGCGGATTTGTTCTAATGGTACCATCACCAGGCAATTGACTGTTGCTTGCCCTGCAGGTGGCTGAGATGCTAATGGCAGCTAAGGCAGACGACGTAGTTGTGCTAGATGTTGCTGACCTATGCAACTTCACTGAGCATATGGTGCTGGCCACTGGCAGATCACATAGACACATACAGGCTGCAGCACAAGCTGTTGCCCACCAGGTCCGTCAGCTTGCAATGTTGACTGCCAGTATGCGGTTGTCTGAGCAATACCAGCTGTTTCCTCCAAAAGCAGCACTTGCAAGTGAAATTACTGTAGTGTAAGACGTGTAGTCAAATTGGAATTGGGTAACACACCTTTCAGTCCCACTCCTTATTCGATAACATCTATACTGTGTCAACTGTTATATTTCCTTTTTCTTCTACATGCCCTGATTCAAAAGTGTAACAGCTTTCTTTCTATCGTTGATGGCTCATCCCTTTGTGCATTGATGAGTGACTTTGAATTGGTGTAAATCTTCTGTTTTATGATTATTATAACACTCTTTCGTTTTTTTGAAAAAAAGTTTGAAGATCTTTGATAGGATCTATCTTTTCAACATCTTTGGATAGATACCTTTGGCAGCAATTAATTGACGTTTCTTATGCTTTGCTGTGTCACTGTGCATATTGCTGTGCCTCAAAGATGTCTGCAGTGTGTGTGGGCATAATATGCACCATCGTGATGTGCAACACAGCGTCTGTCATGTTTGCATGCAGATATCATTGCGCTGCTCTGAGGTTGCACCCGGCATCAAGCCAAGTGTGGAGGGCCAGGATGGAGCAGACTGGTGTGTTGTAGATGCAGGTACGCTAAACCGTGTGTTGAACTGACGTTGTGACACATGTCCTGTGTTTGACATACGTGTGCTCTACAGGGAGTGTCATTGTCCATGTGTTCAGCCCAGATGCCAGGGGCTTGTATGACTTGGACAGCTTGTGGCGGTCAGGTGACAACATAACCAGAGTAGAGCCAGCTTACCAAACTGCCCACACTTTGCAGACCATGAATGTGGATTCACCTCCACGTCTAGCACACAGCTGAGGTCACTGTTGTACAACAACCTCAGCTAGCAGATACAGAGCCCTCAAGTACGTGGCTGCAGCTGGTTGATCCACATCGTACCCTTTCTTATAGACATCTCGTCCACCCATACGTCCTGATGAGAACAAGTTTGCTGACCTGCTTGCTATGTCTCAGCAAGAAATGGTTCTCTGTACATGTGTGTTGGCATGTTGGAGAGCATTTCAGCAGGCTATCAACTTAAAGCTGACGTCTGACCAGATGTATGTGGCATCTTTGCACTTGCATACGCCCCTACTTGATGCCAAGTGAGATTTGCTTTTGATATCTTGTCTGCGTGTCGTATCTCCTCACAAGTAACCGTGATCGCAACATTTGGCAACTTTATCAGCATGATCCCGCGCTGGGCGCTACAGTGCATCACAGTACACGCTGTCACTCATTGTTGCATGTGCAGATTAGAGACATCGATCTGAACAGCCATCAGATAGGCAAATTAGACAAATGATGACTAGACAAATGTCGGATCAGACTTCGGGCGTTGATGGGCTCACTACGAGCTGCATGCTCGTAGTGCTCTCATGCTCTCAATTCCGTTCGATATTTCGAGTTTATTTTCGCACCGTACTGTGCAAAAGATAACACACAGAGCAGCATCAGTAAGCTACACTGCTCTTACTGATCACACCGAGCACAACTTGCTCAACAGCGTTGTTCTCGGTTAATTCTCTGCACTGTCCGTTGTGAGAACGGACTGCGCACTGCCTTGATTGACTTCGAAGGGCTGTTGACACAGCTTGCTCTATCAGTGGCAGATGTCCTCCACCACATAACCTGCACTTGCAATTGCAACATGCCAGGCATTCCCACGTTCTCGTCCACACAAATATCACCAGAACATATACAACAGTACAAGCAGAATCAGCATGCTGAGCAGGCTGCCAGGTATGTAAGGTTTGTATGCTTATTGCACTGGCAATGCAAAACACCTGATTTATGACCAACGCTCAGGCTTGGCTGCGGATCACTCAANAGGCAACATGCTGCAAAGCCTCATTGCTGACTCTCGATCAGGCCAGTGCTCGATGACACAGAGCGGTCAGCAGNCAATTTTGCTAAGGTGTAGCTATTATCATGCTGCAGTACATTGCTACATGTCACCAGCCTACTTGGAAGATCAAAAGGCCACTAGACGTGTGACTGGACAACGTGAGTTTTGCAGGCAGCCTGTGGGGTTTGCAAGACAAAGGCTGCCTGCAAAACTGAACTGCTTGTGCAGTGAATGAGGCCAAAGGATCTTGTACAAACAGCTATGCAAGATGCCACGCTGTGTCTTGTGCCCATCCACACGTTTTCAGTGGATCAGCTCTCAAGGGCAGCAGAACTGCCTGACTCTATGGCATTTGCCAAGCTTTTTGGAACATGATTCTCCTGTATTGAGTACATTGTGCAAGCTTCCAGACTGAGTGAATTTCTATTCGCACATTGTTTGCCAAGAACCGTTGCTTGTCGGGAGCCAGATCTGTTGCCAGGCATTCGCTTGTGAATGGTTGCAACAACGGGTGAAGACAATGTTGATCTGAAAGGGGTACATACAAAGAGATGGACATCAGATCATGGACTCTAAACTTCGGCATGGAACACACTCTCAGGATATACATGTCGGCTTGACACATGGCATGTGTGCACCTTCCTTTGCCGCCTTCCAAAACTTTGTGTCAAAGTGAATGACTACCGGATTGCAATATCTACAAATTGCCGCTAAAGCGAACATATACAACGTATACAATTTAACAAGCTTTGTTCATCACTGNGTCAGGGCGGCTGCATATATGTCATACACACCCTTGGGTCTGGGTCTTAGAACTACAGCAGTTTGATGCTCAGCATGCAAGTCTTGAATATCAGCTTGCTTTTGCATTGTTACTGTTACCCAGGTTCGAGCACTTGGAATCATAGACCTGTTGCTGGCCCTTCCGGCCGTTCAGTACAACTGGATTTTGTGCCTGCAACTGTGTCTGGTACCTGAAGCTTGTGCAATCAATGCTCACATGATACAAGTCTGTGTGTCNTGCTGATTCAGCCAACTCTGATCATGCAAGCACGCTGTGCATTTCACAGCGTGATGTCTCATGCCGCAAGTTCAGAAGCTGCTTGAGTGCAAGACTTGTCTGTCCATTACTAATGCCATGAGCGATGGTAAATCAAGCACTTGGTTGGGTAACTTCATGCAAATCAGCGTACTGATTTGTCTGACGCAGACTAATGCTTGCATGCACTCACAGTGCTCATGCCTGCACTGTAGGTGCAACCAGCAGCTAAGCGTATCAATGCCAGGCTGGAGTTTGCCTTTGTGTATCCTGATAAGAGGGGCCGCAATGTCATGAGGATGGTGAGCTATTCACAACTTACAGTCACGACAGCATGTCTGCTTCTAGCAACGCCTATAACTGTTGCATGCTAGATGCAATCATCTTGACTCAGGCCTCAAAGCAATGTGATTAGTCCTGCTAGTTTGATAAGCAGTCACAACTTGCAGGAAGCTTAGTGACCATTTACACAGGTAGCTTGAAGGACAACAGGGTTTGCTGTGAAGCGCAGCAGGACCTCAAAATGTCATGATTTGCTGCATGCATGTTCACTGTATACTACGATGACAGACTCACTGTGACAGACGCAGGTACGCTTCTAGGGCATACAGACCTGTTCCATGTGTGACCAATTACATACTGCCTGGACTGATTTAGTGAGTGGCTTGTTCAGGTTGGCCATACAATTTCTGGCAAACCTGGCTTGGAAGATGACAGGAAGTCTCTCAAGCAACTCAACTTCCAGGTCAGCTGACCTTCTGAACTTTGAAGTACACAGCCTCAGTGTAATTACATTGGTTTTACTGTAAACTGAGTGTTATAGCAGCATCAACGTTCAGCACAAATGTTACATCTGGCTGACGGATGACAAGTCTTGCAGCAATGCATGTGGTGGTGCTGCTGATCCAGTTTCAATATTGCCGCCTGTTTGCAGACTGGAGACTTCCTGGACGTCGCCATTTATTGATGTCAAAAAACTGCTGTGGGACCACCGACAATCGAATGCTGGCACCAAGCGATAAAGCCTTGACGTATACATGGAGACATGATGCTCTTATCATAGTATGTGCAGCGAGTGTGATAATTGCTATGTCAGTACGGTATGCTCTTTCGTTGTGTGTGTTGCATTGCCGGTCGTCAATGTCAAGTTAGTGCAAAGCCTTACAAGCATTTGTGCGCGAGATGCAGCACAGACGAAACTTGCAGCCACATGGCCCTACAGCATCTGCAAGCTGTTGGTGCATACGAAGTTAACATTTGAAAATAACAACTCCAACAGCATACTCAACGTACATGAAGCGCANGCTCACACCAGTCACAGCATTTGCAGCAGCTTGACAGGCATCTCATGCCCACACTGGGCGACAAAGCTTCTCCTTATACGGTTGCTTCCTGCACCATCTGCGCCCAGTACGCAGGCAGTTTGCTGAANTGTGGCCATCCGCCTCGCACAGCTTGGCAACCCGCTGGAACTCCCTCACCTTAGTAATCCTGCAGGACAAAGGGTTCAAAATTTGGGCCTCCTTGGTGCTGACAGTGTACTTCTGTGCTCACAATCAGGTAAGCTCCATGCTGCTCTGTTATCTTACATATATACTGTATATACTACCAGAGTTGTATGATGTATGCTGTGCACAATCTGGATTCTAGCTTTCGGTGACTGTCGGCCTGACACAGCTTGGCAGGCAGCTGCACCTTCCCCACACCGATGATGCGAAGAATAGCTAGGGTTAAATTCTAAACCCTAGTAACTAGAATTTGTGACTGACTAGCAGGAACTAGCAGTGCTGGAGATCATGACCCTATTTTCTTGAAGCAGCCCGCCAGCAGACTGGAACAGGACAAACTGCTACATTGTACCAGTGACATGCAACACTGAGCTGGCCAATTANTGTTCAGTACTGCTTGTTGCAAAGGCACATTGAAGTCACCATGACATTCTATGGTCGTGCTGCTGCTCCTGTATCAGGCAGTTCTTGAACCAGTTTGCAAAGCATGTAACATCATAATGCAATGAGAGTTGCAGAGCTTTCTAGAAACAAGGCGTACACAGCACATGCCAAATTCTGATCATACGCGCATGGATGTTTGTAGCTGCAGATGCAGCTTAGTAAGTCAGGCTACCCTGGACACATGATGCACACGTTGTGATTAGCTAAGCAGGTGCAGATAAGGCTTTGCAACACACATGGTAACTGTACCCATCACTGTTGACCACATATACTGCGCAAAGTATGCAGGTGATGTCACATCAACAAACATAGCATTTCTGACCTTTGTAGGCAGGCTGATGCCCGCCACAGACGACCAGCCAGGAGTGTTGCTGTTCAGCACCACTTTCATGGCAAACAAGACAGCGCTGAACCCAATTGCACAGGTCCCATAATACTGGTTGGCAAATGCTGGAACTAGCGTCACGCATGCCCTGGCCAGTAGAATCTGCAGCATTGATGTCATGCCTTCAGCACCATGCTGTGGCTGGTTTGTTCTTGACTATTTGAGCCTTATGGTGTCACATTGCTATGCAAAGATTGCATTGCCTAGCAATACCTGCAAGTAATCTGCAGATTGATTACGCAAAAGTGAGTAGGCCAGTAGCCGATGCTGCCTGTACATACAAGCCACAATTTCTAAAATTTCTAATTCTGTTGCTGAGGAGTCAGAGGGGTGCTAGCAAGCAACTTGGCAATGCACAAGGTATATTTCACCCAGCAAGAGCATCATTATATTGCCATTCGCAACTAAAGCCATCAGCATCCTGCATGTGAGCACACTGCGACATAGATGCTGGACAGCAACTTCGCTAGCATAGGTGCACATGCTGAATCAACTTCTGAATGACGTGACAATCTCGCCCAGACCTAACACAGGTTGACAACGATCGTGTTAGATTTGAGCGAAACTGTCACATCATTGAGGGATTGATTCAGCATGTGCCTCTACGCTANCAACAGCAAGTTGAGCCAGTCAACCTTGTGACCCACCTGTTTGTCTCCACAACCCCTGCAACCTTGTCAATCTTCGCTGTAAGCCTGCCTGCCACAATGAAGTCTGCGAGTTCGCTGTCTATGAAATCTATACTGACACCAAAAGACTGTGCCATGGACTGTAGCGTCACACTCTTGTAGGAGTCAAGGAACTGNGCTATCACACAGCTGGAAGCAGCATGTGGGGTACTGACCGCAGCGATGAAGAGCTGTTTGAGGGCCTTCTCCTGCATGGTGAGAGGAATGTTTCTGACGCTGAGGCGGGTGCGGGAGACACTGAAGTTGGGGCTGCGCAGCTTCGTGTTCTTCTCCTGAGCAGCCCGCTTGCGGCGCGCCTGGTCGCTGGCGGACATGCTGCCCCAGGCTGCCGACCCCTCCTCTATCACCCCCTCCTTTGCCTGCCAACCCCAGCAGTGTCAGACACAGAGAACAAAAAACAGCCCGGACTGTACAGTAGTCATGATTTTCTGCTGTGTCTCTACAAAACATGCATTTGAGTGGCACAACAATGTGGGCACTCTGTGCATGGAGTGATGGTCACACACAGGTTAGGTCGTCCTTGATGTCAGTAGCATACAGGATTGTGTGCACCCTTTTCAATGACATGACACTGGTGGCCCAGCGCAAGTTTGATATCCCAACATCTGCCTGTCATCGCTAGGGTGAGGAGTGCCCGTCGTATCAGGTCATTCAGTGCCCTACACTATTCTGCAATGTGGTCCCCAGCCTCCACAGTCAGCTGACAAATGTATGCAGACAGCAGGAAGCTTACCAGGTACAGGTTACGGTTGTCTTTGCTGCCAGTAGTGGCAGCCTTGCCAGATGCCAGGGTGCGCGCATCATCTTGTGATAGTGCCACATCCACTTCCACAGCCCTGCCGCCTACCATGACCCCTGCCCCCAAGCCATCCCTGATCACAGCCCCACCTCAGTTTCACACACATCACTGCCTTCAACCAATGCCGCATGTAGCTGCTTCCTTCATGCAACGCTAGCCATAAGCATACACTCTGCATCAACCTTACATATCGTCAATGCAAGCGGACCATGACACCATGCAGCTATGAGGACACTTGTGTGCAGGCAAGCTTACTTACATCACATGTCACATGAGCAGCAGATGGCCTCTAGTCAGGGGCAGAGCGCAGGTCTCACTAGTGCTGAANAGCCATGCCATGCTGTGCAGCCTGCTGGTGGGATGTGCCTGAACGTTATCTGCGATGTGTTGTACTGCACTTGCATTTCAGACAGAGTCTGCACATATGACAGAAGAGGTCCTGGTTGACAAAGCGTACCTTGGTGTTCCTGTTGATATTGATGATCAGGACNCGCTCGGGTCTGTCTATAATGGCAAACATGTCACGGTCTCCACTACTGCGCTTTGCCGCCAGCTTGTTCGGGACCATTTTCGTTGGCTTCGGCATCAACGCCATCGTGCGCCCGGAGAATGCTTTGACGTTTTTCGAGTTTGAGCCTCCTGTCATCCCTGCAACTCGACAACTGGTCGATGGTCTTATGGTGATCTACGGTGCCAGAGACGTATTCATGGGTCTGGCTATTTACGCTGCTGTGTACTTTGGAACGCGCAAGGCCCTGGGCTCCATCCTGGTCGCTGCCAGCGGCGTAGCGTTTGTAGACGGTGCAGTATGCTGGGCTCATGTCGGAACGGGCCACTGGAACCACTGGGGGTATGCACCAGTCGTATCAGTGGTTGGCAGTCTTTTGTTGGGTGCATTGGATTGAGCCAGGGACCAGCAGTGTTACAAAGAACCTTTGCATGAATGGCTGAGATGGCGCCGAATGAGAACTGACTAAGTTTGACGAGTNGCCAAGGTCACCATCGAACAAACCATAAAATTCTTCAACGACAATCATGCAAACATGCTCAAGGTGAGCTTAGTATGCCCTAACAGCATGTATTGCCCACATCCAGCAGTCCACTGTACATTGCAGCCCATCTGCCCTGAGTAGCACTAGTTTGGCCTGACCACTGACCTGAGCAGCTGCTCTGCAACCATCAAGGGGTCTGCTCCACCAGAGACAACTGTTTAATGGACTGTGGAACCTCTGTCTATGCCAAATCTGCGGTGCTGCAGGAAGTGAGGTTTGTAGATCTTGANGGATTGAGCCCCTCTTGGATCTTGGGCACCCCGTCCACACTCTGCAGCACACCATATGTAGAGCTCAAACTCTTGCCTTATTCACCAACAGCATGCATAACAAACAGCTATAGTCATAGTGCCCATGACTGGCCTGGTTTTTGCGAGCATGTCCTGAGTATCTTGCCAATACCGGTGAGTCTCATACAGACACTTGAGTCTGCAAAATACAGCAAAGTTGTTGCAAACACACAGTGCATGTGTGAGCAGGGGGCACCTGGAAGTAGTCAATGAGGTCCTTGGAGTCATCTCCTAGCTGACCATTGAAGATGGTCTCTCCTCCTCTTTTCAGCAGCAGCAACTCATCAAAGGACTCAAAGATGTCAATGCTAGGCTGATGGATGGTGCAAACTATTGTTCTGCCTGTGTTGACAATGTTGCGTACTGTGCGCATGACAATAGCGGCGGCTCGTGCATCCAGGCCTGCGCAATGTTGCCAGCCTTCAGCTGCGTCAAANTGCTTAGACCTGTGTACAGCTTCTCAGCAAGATGCTGCTTCATAAAACAGGGTGAACATCGCNCACTGCGCTGGCAGCAACAGCCTCTGCCTTGTGAGACAGCTGACGTCAGTACAGCAGTTTTTGACGGCGCAGATGGGGTCATGCTAACAGCAGCCACCTCTATAGGCACAAGCCCCGTCACGGTAAGCTGTTGTCAAACTCATGTGGCTGCCTTGCAACTGGCTGGCAAATGCTGGCAGTCATGGTCAGGTTGCCGCTGCAGTCTAATCACAGATGCAGAAGCTATGTAGAAGCTTGAGTCTCTGGCTGGCTGTTGAAACTGGCATCAATGCTGTCAAGTTGTGCNTAGTGCGCTCAGCATGCTGCTACTGCAGGCAAGTTCATGGTGGTGGAGGGTCAGATGATGGACTCACTGCGCTGGNTGACGTCTGCGCTCAAATCAGGCAGCAAGGACATTATCAAAGAGCTCAATCGCCGCTTAGCACCAGCCGTTGCCAAAGGCTCGGTGCGTAAACGTCTTATACCTTTCACTGCAGCATATACGGTTACACTGCTACCCGCAACACCAGCCTGGTTGCACCCTGCAGGACTTTATTGCTGAGCGTGCTGAAGGCACGTACGTGTGGACGACCGATGGAAAGAAGCACCTGGACATGGCATGTGGTGAGACTACCTGTGCTACTCTACTGAGAGAGCCAGGTATGAACTCATAATCCATGTTAATTGCAGGAATTGGTGTTGTGTCAACTGGGCACTGCCACCCCAAAGTTGTGAAGGCTATCCAGGACCAGGCAGCAGAGTTCATCATTGCGCAACAGAATATATTCACCTCCTCACCAGCAATGGTGCGACAAATTCCCATTGAACACCATTGCTATGCATGCATACTGTCTGTCGCCCATGAGTAGCAATCCTGCGTCATGAGACACCACTCTGCCATGCATATGCAATACAGCAAACATTAGCTGTGGCCGCTGACATGTTGCTTTCACGAAGAGCATTCCTGGTCCACTACTCAACTGAGATTTTGAAATGCCATCTGCATCACACAGCCAGAGGGACCCCTCACAGAGCCTGCTCAGCAACAGACATCTGCTTGATGTGCACCAGCAGATCATGATCTGTCATATGTTGCCGGGGATGATGACGAGGAGCACTCCAGCTTACAGTGCACCTGACTGTAACTTCCAAGCTGGCTGTGCAGCTGACCTTGCTGACTGTGCAGCTGTCTGTGCATGTGAAGGTGGGTTCCTGAGTCCGGCTGGAGGATCTGCTGAGATGGGAACTGTCCCGTGTAGCTGGGCTGCTGTACAGTCAAGACAGGACTGCCCGCACTGGGGTGCCTTGGTAGCGAGGCATGTTGTCCCGGGGATGAATGCGGGTTGCAAGTCATTGTGGGGACTGCCCGGTCATGTGATGCCTGCTGAGCTCGCTTGGCTCCTGTGTAATGCACAAGTTGCTAATGCGGAGACAGCAGCTGTACCTTGCATACAGTAACTTGCATATGACTCAAGGCACGTACTGAGATGACTTTACGCAGCTGTGTTTGGAGTTGAATGACAATTAAACATGCAAAACCAGGCATGACAAAAGAACACATGCATGTAATGAGTACGTGGTAAGCCATTTCAGAGATGCAAGCTTGCAGTGCAAACAGCAGTGTGAGGACCCAAAGCAATTCAATGCAACCCAATGCAACAAACTCTTGTATCAGAAGCACAAGGATCATTGGTGCACCTGCTGGTGAAGCGTGAAGGGGCTGTGCCAGTGATTGCCTTGCTACTTCTGGCAGGAAGTCAGCAGCATCATGCCGACCCTGCCAGTAGCAGAGAGAAGGGTCATCCCCCAATTGATACCTCCTGGTGGGCCTTTGCAACTCTGGAACCAGTTGGTCGCCACCAAAGCATGCATGAGATGCGCTCAAGCTTTTGCCAGAGTGCTGCTGCGCTGGCGAAACAAAACCGCATAGGTTGCGCTGAACATACTGAGTGCTGTCTGAGCGTGTTCTCTTCACCGGAGACTGCTCTGGATGTTCCTCAAGCGACAAAGAGTAGTCTTGGGATGTGCTTGTAGGTGCTGATGCTGTCCGTTTGTACGGTGTCAATGGCTTGCCACACAATACAATTGAGCTCTGATATGGTGAGGGTGGTGTATATGGTGAGCAGTGGTGCCTGGCAGGAGGTGGTGACATGCTAGTAGCTGTTTTACTCATGGTAATGCGTGGGTCTCGACTGTTGGCCTGCGGATTGTCTGAGTCTGGGACAGCTTGTACGTCTGAAGTTGGCTGCTGACTAAGCTGGTGGCTCAGCTGCGGTTGCTGTGGCTGGGGGGCATTGCTTTGGCACGTCTTGGAGGGGAATAGAGAAGCTGCTGAAAATGGAGATTCTGCGGCCACCACGTGGCAAGCCTTCTGCAGCAAAAANAAGAACGTCAACATTGTAGCAACACAACACAGCACTGCTGAACTGGCATAACAATTGACAGGTGCCTCAACACTGCATGTCTTGCTTCAACATGTCGCTTTTACTTTGAGGTCCCCCAGCAGGCCTTGCAAATGGGCTTCGCATGACTGTAGAAAGCAAAGTCCCGCACAGTAGTGCAAGGGCACACATGTATGGTCACTGTTGGAAACAGCTGCCTAACATGACCTATATAGGCCAATTTACGGTGTCATGTTTGATTTGTACAGACAGGCACAGCAACGCTCTGATGGCATATTGCGTAATGCACTGTCCCGAGCTCAGTCTCTGGTCACCTCGGGGCAAAACGACCTGTAACAACTCTGAGCGCTTGTACGCATGCAAACCTGTCGCGCATGTTGGCTGAGCATTTTCTGTGTGGTCCATGTTGGCTGTATGCTGTTGGGGGTGTTGATAGGAGAATCTGATGTGTTTGAGTCCCTCAGCAGTGTGTATCAAAATCCATTGTACATATACTGCAATGTCCGAAGTTTATTCTGTGGGGTGGCAGCTTCNTCTCAGCTTCACCTGTGTCCTCATCCTGTTTCTGCTCCTGCTGGGCGCGCTCAATAGTCTTGCGTAACTTGGTGACAGGCCGGACAAAGAAGTAGCTGCTGTGTGCTTCCAGCCCTCCTGGCATGTGCTTGTAGATGCCCAAGCAATACTTGCGCATGCCATGGTCTGATACATTGGAGCGAAGCATGGTGTGCCATGGCCGACGACGTAACAGCAAGTCATCCCGCCTGATGTGAATGATCCCAGGCACATGCTTGTACCTGCGTGGCATGCAAATGATCAGTTGGAGTGCTGCACACGGTGGGGCAATGTTTGGAGAGGCAGGGCAGGGCTTNCTTGACGTTTGAAGCACTCTTGCCAGCTGTCACCCAATGGACATCCGGGACTGACCTACTGCACACAGCCCTCCTGCCCGCCATCCTTTCGGACATCAGGACCCAGGTTGAGAGGTCAGCTGCCTTGTTTTGTGTTTCTCTTCCTGGGATCTGCANTCTTCACCACTGTTCTGTGCATGATGACCTTTCAATCAATTGATTAACTACGTCTACCGACCTGTGGATCGACAGGGGGGTCAGAGACTGTCAAGGCGTACAGTGAGGTCAAGCGATGTTGTAGAAAACAAGCATCAACTGCCTGATCATGTACCTTTGTACGTCGTCTGAGCACTGCTGCTGTTCAGCCAGATCCTGATGTGCAGCCATGCAGGAGGCTCTTGACAGCTTGACCAAGGAGAATGTGCGCTTGCGGGCTGACATGGACTACTCACAGCGCCAGCTGGATTTGGCTGTGCAGCAAGCCCAGCAAGCTCGAGCAGCTGCCAGCCAACTGCCGACAGCAGGCATGAACGTCAGTACCAGTATGAGGGTTTCCAGCCACTTCTGTTGTGGCAGTGGAATATGTAATGTCATGTAGCTGCTAGTTGTCAATGCAACACGCCATGCATGCGTCGCAGCCTATCAGCATCTGATACAGAAATTTTACACAATCATACAAAGCTTGCATGATGCCGTGACATGTGCAGCAAGCTGAAGTTGCCGCAATGTCAAGCAGTGTCAAAATTACACTAAAATGCCTATCGGATGTTGAGAAGTGTTTTCCATTTACAATGTGTAACACTTAACTGCCAACTGACTACATGTGTTCACACAGGCAAGCGTGGGCACATGCCAATGTCATGTGTACCTGGTCATGAAGGATGCATTGCCCACGAGTGCTCTAAGTGGGTATGCATGCAAGTGAGATAGCGGCACATAGCAATGGCAATAGGTCACTGGCACATGCACCTGATTGCTTATGGCGTGTCAAAAACAGACAGCATTGTAAATCATCGGAACCTGCACCTTGGGGGCTCAGTGNCGATATGTGCGTCATGTTTTGCTGCAAAGGAGGCTTCCATGTCTCGTAATGCTATGTTGCATGCTGGTCATTAGTACCTTCACCAACCAGCCAAGCAGTGGCTGGTTTGAGTGAGTCATTCACCCGCAGCTTACAGCAATGCGCATGGCCAACACTAGCGAGTTTGTATCGGCTCGAACCCACAAGNTTTTTGAGCACAGGAGACAGGAGGTGCAGTAACATGTGTCTTGCACGCAGGGATTGTGTCTGGTATCCATACACCCCCAGATGTATAAGTCCCAGCACTGCATTCCCCTTGTCAACCTGTGAGTCGCCTTGAGTGGCNAGGCTCCTGCAAGCTGCTGCTGTCTGCTGGCTTGAGCACAGGCTGCATTGCAGCTCAAGGGCAGGGGCTCCTGCCCCTCCTGCACCACCTGATGGCTGGTCTGCCGCTTGCAAGGGCACTTCACCGTCACCTTCACCAGTGGCCTAGCATGCCTGCAGCACACAAGTGGGGTCGAAGAATGTGCAAGCTAGTTCATAGCTGTGATCAACACCTCAAGGGTGATGATGACAAGCATGAATTGCCACAGACCACATGCCTCAGCACCACTGACATNTACCAGACCACAGTGCTCAGCAATGCAATGCATCATGGCAAACATCTCAGCAGTAGCCCACCACTTCTCGCTGATGCCGAGGCATTGCAGAGAGGCTCTGCCTTTTGGTGCCACTTGCAGCAATAAGGCTGGCCAACTGTGTTTCCAGATTCTGTACCCATGCTTTGTTGGACCAAGCATGCGTCAGCAGCAGGGGGCTATAGCTTNTATCCGCCACAACATTACTCAGCATTGCATAGAACCTAGCAGCATAGCTTGCTTTTGTGTGTCTAGTTTGCATATTGTCTGTTTATACTGAGATGTATTGGCCGTTACATGTGCACCCTGTTCAGCAGTGGTTGAGCAACACGGTGCGTAAGATGTGGCGACATGTGAATCAATGTGACAATGCAAATCATGTTGGCATGGGGAGCATGACTGACCTTGACAGGGCCAGTGTTGGGGGGCAGCTGCATCTGCACTGGCAACCCCCGCCAGGCTGGAGCAGCTGCGTTGGGGTTATTGTGGTCCCTGGGAGCCACGCTGGGATCCTGGACATGTTCAGCTTCCAGCGTGAGCCTCTCAATCTGCATGACAGTGCTTTCATGTAAATTGCGGAATATGCGCCTGACATGCATGACCATGCGGTGCAAATCAAGAATCAAGGATTCAGGATCAAGACTTTGACAGTTNTCAGTGCTATCAGATTTGCTGGAACTTGAACTTGACCGCTCCTGAAATCAAGGTGATTCGCAGCATCATCACTAGCACGTACAATACTATGACTGCAACTCAAAGTTTCCAAACAATGACATGCAGCACACCCCAAACTATGAAAATTGAGGAGTTCAGCTTTGTGTAGGTCTAGCTGTAACAGAGAAGTGACACATGCGCAGGCTTGTGAACAGAATGCCCGACAGTTGTCCACATGCAGTTGGGTCAAGTGGACAGCAGCAGCGTTTAGGTTACAGAAGTGCCCACCCTCTAGCTCAAGCTTAGTCAGCTTCTTCAGAGCTCGTAGGGGCTCCAGGTCAACAGGCTCTTCAGACTTATGGTGCAAAACACATTCCGTGAGCGTATGGAAGGCTGAAACCATACACGGT
The DNA here is from genome assembly GCA_000818905.1 of Trebouxia gelatinosa. Taxonomy (NCBI): domain Eukaryota; kingdom Viridiplantae; phylum Chlorophyta; class Trebouxiophyceae; order Trebouxiales; family Trebouxiaceae; genus Trebouxia; species Trebouxia gelatinosa. The sequence goes on along the minus strand of KN805369.1, from coordinate 4,726,357 downwards.
GTCCTCGCAGACACTTCCAGACTCATGTAAAGCAACGGCGCTTGTTGGGACAGCAATGCACCCAGCAGTAGGTCATCTTGGCTGCACTTCGAACACGAGAGTTGCGTCACGTATGAACNGTGAGCTCGACTGCAGAGCTTGTGCAGACCACTCTTTACAAGCGACTTCTCGGCATGTGTTAACGTGCAGCAACCGATCGGGAGTGTACACTGAGAACAGCCGGACGAGCAAAAGTTGCAGACCGGTCACATAGCTATGGGCCCCTTTTATTCGCTATAGTACTGCCACCTTCAAGTTGGTACTTCAGGCCAGATTTGCCTTCACCATTTGCCAATAGTAAGAGCCCCCGCTGCGTCATACTGTGACACATTGCCACACCAGGCTGCCATGAACGCAAGAAACAGTAAGTGTACACCGTACAATCATGCATACATTCTTCCGTACAGCTCCGGGTGGCTCTCCCCTTCACCACTTCAACGATGACACAAACAGTATTGCGCACAAAACTTGCATGAAATCAGCACATAAGACCCCCGAAAATGTGCGTCGTGAAGGAGTGTTGTGGCAGGTGCAACGCCGAAAATTCAATGTTGCCTGTAGCCACATGATTGGACCATGCCAAGGAGCTGTACACGTAGGTACAACCTTCTCTGTGGCACAGCTGAACGAAGCAGTCAATACACAACACCAGCAATCTATGCTAAATAGCCTGAAAACACTGCAAAGCTGTTCTGAGGGTGTAGCTACAGCCACACAATAATTGATGTAATATGGCCAACCTCTGCCGCGCATGTATCAGTAACGAAACTGCAGACTTCACACTCAACACCCTAAACCACTTTGACAGACGTACAGTGCACACACCCAAGACCTCTCCAGTTGCAGCAAGTCTCTTGCATGCAGCAAAGAAATAACTTCAGCACGCAGACACACAGACCACACCTGATGTACAATCCCACAACTGCAGATACTGCTCAGATCACTGGTAGAAATGGTAGCCTGATGCATTTATGACAATCCAGTACATAGACCCAGTAGCTGCAACAAACATGACTGTGACACACAGAACTATGTTGAACACGTTGATAGCGAAAGAGAAGCTTCGCTTGGGCGGCTTTTTGACTACCAGCCAGATCAAACTTGGCAGCCAGAATGTGGTTGGAGCAAACCCAATTGCACCAAAGAAGCCCATCAGGTCTGCAAACCACATCGATTGTAAGCATAATGTCGACACAGATTGCTCAAACCTCCAGACATTCAGGTTCAGCACCACATTGCCTGACTGCACATCCAAGTGACATGTGAAACATAATAGAGCAGAATGCACACCAGAGGACAACATATGGGGATATGACAATGTTTGCTGCTTGAAGCACTACGCATATATTTCACAAGCATGGCACAGCAAGCACAGACCTGGCACAAACTCAGTGTGCCAGAGATGACCATAGCAACCAATTTCGCACTTCACAAACTGATGTCGCCAGCAAGATCAGTGCATAACAAGTGTGGTGCAAACACAACACGTCAATGCATACATGGGCCCCACACTGTTGCTTACCGCCGAAAAAGGGCAGGGAGACTGCAACAAAGCATGTGAAGACGACGTAAAGACTGCGCATGAACAGGCGGGTGACCAGCTTGTTGCGGGTGAGGCCCCAGTTGCGGAATGCAGCCTCAATCATGTCAAATACAGGCATACTGTACATCTGCAGAACAAACAGCACGTCACATACATCGAACGGTGTGGTTTGATGCAGCAAGAGCACGCTACACATGCACGAGGTATTCAGCATGCATGAACAAGCTGCAGGACACAAGTCTAAGAGGATTCTAAGCAGTTGAAAGAGACAAGGCCAACTGCTAGTGCCAGTGGGATGCGCATCGTGGCCTGATGGACACGCAGTGTGCCTGTTGTGAAGGCAGTTTATGATCATACAATTGCATGGGTCCAACGCACTTGCAGCACTCTCTGGCTAAAACTTTCTGTGTGTGCATGGCACAAACTTACTTGATAACTGCCAAAGACATGGATCACAACAAAGATGTCTGCCAAGCTGACAGCCCACTTTGGATGCTGGATGGACAAAAGGACATTGTCTGAAACCTGGTTGCCGAATGCCCAGTACCCCACAAAGGCCACTGTGAAATAGCAGTACGCTACAAGANTAGCTTTCTGTGGGTGAACTGCTTAAACGCTCCGAAGCCACGCGTCTGACTCGATACATACTGCGGCAGATTGGGAGACCAAAGCGCTATGCTGCATGGCTTANCTGCTGCTGATGCTGCTGCTACTGTTGTTCAAGATGAATAGCCTTGTGTGCTTGCAGGAAGCGGTGCAGAGATTCAACTATCAAGAGGCAACTGCTTACGGAGCTGCATGCATTGGCCGCTGTTATGAGTTGGGTTCTGGGGACATCAAAAACACATCATGCGCTGTTGACTGGTACTACAAGGTAATGACACAGACAGCATGTTCATACCCGTGTTTAGCCAGTCCCTGAAGTTTCAAAACTTGGCTTGCATGATGAAGTGCAGACAAAATCAAGCCTGATGTCTGTTGCACCTCAAGTACCTGCATGCTGTCATGCATCAACACAACTTCAGTGATGCCAATCTTGCAGGTGAGTCAGTCTAACACTATGTTGCGGTTCAAGTACTGGCTTGCCATGATAAGGTGCAGACAGTTTCAATAAGGCCGTCCTTTGAGCTAGAACAGCTCTGCACTCTGTTGTGCTTCAATCTGCATGGCACACTGGAGTGGAGAAGCCTGTCTTGCAGCAAAGCAGCCCAAGCAGCTAGNGATCGCTCACAGGGTACAGGTTGGGGTACAGAAAGCGCAGCAACTCGGGTGTGGGAGCCGACATGATCTCATAGCCTGCTAGTATCCGCTCATCTGGCTGGACGTCCCTTGCACCACCTCTCAGGGCACTGCACTTCAGCAAGCCTGCAAGTCGAAAGAGTGATGCCTGAGCTGCAGCAACAGCATGCCCTGAGACAAGATATACATGTCTACCAGCATGTGGTATCACAACCCACTGACTGTCAAGAGGTGCATCTGCAAATGAGTTTGACTTCCGTGTACTGCAAGAACATGTGCCTACAAGTCCATTGTGCCTCGATGGGCACATGATACAACAGCTCATCTCAAGACATTGACAGATTTGCAATGCACTGCATCTGATCCAGGCAGGCGGAGGTCGGCAACCTGTGACAATCTATTGTAAAGATGTTCAATGTAGCATTATGGCCTGCTAACACTTGGCTCTTACGCCCTGAAGTTCANTATCATGATTAGTCTTGATGGCTGGCCGACACCTGACAATGTGTTGGTCTTGTTCCTCGTTCGTTATGATAACCGTGGCAAAACCATGCCAAGATGAACAAGCACATAACACGCCTTCAACGGTGCAGTCTAGAATGAAACAGCCTTATCTACTTCAACATTGTGAGTACTTCTCACATGACACGCTGCACATGCGCATTGAGCAAGAGACGGCAGCACACTAATCACATGCAATTTACAGAAAGAAAGTTCCAAGTGGACAAGAAATACTGGTGGACAACATAGGATACACATGTGGAAATAGAACATCCCTACTTGATGACAGAATCTACATACATCTTGAACATCTGGGTTTCTGTGAACTGCTTGACAAACACACGGTCTTTGCTAGGAAATGAGTCAATAAACGATTCCTCCAGCAAAATGCTGACATGATCTGCCCCATTCACATCTGTGATGCTGTGGAGATGCAGATCTTTGACTGTACTGAACAAATGGTCTTGCAAAACCTGCAGCACCACTTGCTGTGTATACACAGAAATGCGAAGCCTGAGTGTTGTGTAGATGCACCTATTTATGGTGAACAAATGCCACACGACATTGTCAGCAACATACATGTAGCTAGCAATGCGTTGCACTTTTTACAGGCAGCACATAGCATTGCCTGACACACATGTAACTTGCATGCCTTTGAGCACCTGCATGCTTGCCAACAGCTTGCACACAGAGAAAAGCAACATAACAAAGGCACTGCTCGCCATGTCATGATTTGCTGCCATAGCACGCATCTGNGATGAGGTGTGCCATGCCAGCAATGCAACAGGTCCCAGTGGGCATGGGTACTGTAATCGCGGTTGCACACGTGATGCAATGCATGGTCTCAATGATGCTCTTNAAGGCTATTGTGCAAGCAGCTGCTCAGGATATCTTCCACCATGTACGGCATACTACAGGTGTGGAACAACAAGTGACAAGAACTTCCTGAGCGACAGCATGGCAGTTTGTGTCATCATTTGCTCTTCTGCTTCAGGCCGTGAGTATACACTCAGGATGTCAGCCATGGAGATCTACAATGAGAAAGTCAGGGACTTGCTGAAGGATGGGACAGAGCGACAGAATCTGCCCTTGCTTGACGACCCCGAGCGGGGCACTGTAGCTGAAGGCCTTTCTGAGGAGTGGCCCCGCTCTGAGCAGCACTTATGCCAGCTTCTCAGGCAAATCGAAGCCAGAAGAACGGTAAAATCTGTACTCTCATCTCTGTTGTAGCCCATGTGCTGTTGATCTCTGCTGCCTTTCCTGCTCTTGGCAGACTACTGTTCATCATAGCTTGCATAGCCATGGCTTTCCCTGAACTTGCTTGGCAACTTCGAGCTGTCCAGTTGCCTGCTTTGTCAGTTCTGTATGTATGGCTCTGTAGCACAACGATGGCCGTGAAACATATGGCTGTGCCTAGCATTGCATACCTCCACACTCCCTTGCTACCAATCACGCAATAAGCTTGCTGTCTTTGTGACAGCAAAAACAGTTACACCAACTGTTACACCAGTTACACCAACTGTTACACCAACAGTTACACCAACAAATGTGCTCTCTTTGTGAGCAACATCTTTGTACAGTTGTGGTCTGTTTGCAACAGTCATGACGGAAAAGTAGCTTGCTGATTTCACTACAGGTCAGGGAGGTTTGATTGAATCATGGGGCTGTAATCAGCAGTGGTGTGTACCCAAGTGTTGTATGTTGCAAACATAGGAAGTGGCATCAGGAGAGGACAAAGTGTTGCTCAGTGATATCATGTTGTTTGCTGTTTAGTGCGTGCTCTGCGAATAGGATTATGACCAGAGGCTGGCAGCACTCATGAAATAAAGCTAATTGCCGAGGAACTTGGCTTCATGGTACAATGATAGATGCTGCCTAGATAGTCGGATGTCATGACGTTAGTGCTGCCCAATGCCTTCAAATACGGCTTCCTTGCTGCCCTTGTGCGTCATATACATATACTTCCTGCCCAACATTGCAAGTTTTCAACAACTGATATGCGGTTTGAGCAGTGCTGCAATGGCGTAAAACAATGCTCAGCAATGCTCCCAAGCATACAGGTGCATGACCAGCTGCTTGTGTTGTTTATGCTCATCGTCTGTACAACACAGTACAAGCAGAAGCGTGGGGTGCTAGTCAGTTAGGGCTTGCTTTCAAGAGTCTCAGGGTTTCGCCGAGTTGCGTTGCCAGTCATGGCGTTCAGTTGCGTGACAAACTTCCGGAACGTGCTGAAGCGAAATCCGCGCTGACTTGCTTCCTCACGAAATAGCTGTGTGGGTTCGCGCACACCAGCTGCCTAGCTAGTAACGGCGNCAAGACTGCTACTCATGCCGTGGACTAGATTGATCAGCCATACCAAGGATTGACTACGGAGTTCATGGTTTGTGACTGGCTCCGGAACCAGGGATGTGATCAAGCTCGCCGCATGCCCGCATGCTGCCGTTCCCTTTGCCGTTCAGCAACTAGAATACAAGTATGGCTAGGCTAATTGCGCCCTGGCGTCGCGTACATTGCTTGCAGTGCTTGCGCTTGCTGACTTCCACATCTCAGCTTGAAACATCTTGCGAGACTACTGGACTGGACTGGCGGGGCGTGAGAAAGGCGCACACCAACAGGCACTCAAAGATGCCTGTTGACCGTGAGAGGTATGGGTCAATGCGAGATGCATACGAAATCAGCGAGCTGCATACTTGGCTGCTGTAACACCGTCAATCCTGTCTGAAGCTTGAAACCATTGACTGACCCACGTTTCCATTTGCAGTTGGCCACCTAATGCATGGCACTCTAAAGCAGAGCGATCTCAGGTTGCCCAAGTAGCAGCGGACTGATGTCTTTCAGGTGGTGTCAGGCTGCAAGGTACAAGATCTATCGAAAAGCCATGCTGCTGAGTGTCAAGCAGTTTTTTTGGTGACAGCACAAGCTGCACCTACTGCAGGCGTTGGTACATGCTACAAACCAAGCACGAGCAGTACACTTAGACAGAGCTCGCATTGCTTCAGCACAGTACAGCCGCACGGACCCAACATCACTCACCTGAGCCCTGAGTTTCAGCACCAGTAGGATCATGTCAGGAACGCACATCTTGGCAATGTGTTGATCAAGCTCCGTAGTACTCATAGGGTGTGGTGGTCATGTGACAAGTGTCCAGCAGGCCGCAAGCATAAGTGGGCAACAACGGTACGGCGCAGGGCTCTTGGGGCCGGATGTCCTTTTTGTGCCGACAAAGCAGTCTGCCAACACAACTCACTTGCAGCCAAGGCGCCAGCTGTCGCTGCCCAGTTCAGCAGCAATAATGCAGGCAGCGTGAAAGACTACACAATCAGCAGCAACAAGACTGTGACTTGGCGTTGTGAGCACAGTCATGAATGGACCGCAATGATATCTCATCGCACACATGGGAGAAGCGGCTGTCCCACTTGTTCTGCTACCCGACNGGCTCCTACCAGGATGGCACCACACCTAAACGATGTACCTGCAAGAAGTCCAGATGCCTGAAGCTGTATTGTGAATGTTTTGCAGCTGGTAAGGAGCTGCAACAAATGTTTCACCCACTTTTGCGCCTACTGGACTCGTCTATCTTGCACCTGCATCCTCAAACTTGTCTTCAGGCTGTCAGAAACTGCTCTGTGAATGCTTTGCAGCTGATCATGAGCTCTTTCCCACTGTACCAAATATGTCATCCCCATTGTTGCGCCTTTTGGAGCCGCCTGTCCTGCACCTGCATGCTTAAGCTAGTCTTCTTCTACCTCAATCTGTGAGAAGCACGCATGTGTCCCACATTGTGATCCATGTTGTGCAGCATGCTTGAAGTTATCGAAGACACTGTTTCTCTAGGTGGGCTTGCTCCAGCTGGTTTCATCACAGTTGTAGCTTGCACACATCATGCTGATGATTGCTGCGACCCATCTCTGACATTCACTGCTACCTCTGCAGGTGTGTTCTGCAGTGACTGCTCATGCCTGGACTGCTGTAACACAGTGGCAGCTGTAGATCAGGTCCAGTTGGCGCGGCAGAACATCATCAAGAGCAGGCCAGGGGCATTTGACCCCAAGGTTGGCTTTCTCCCCACTGACCATGTATGCATATGCAGAGGACCAAAAGTGCAATGCATCAAGTGTTTGTGACAACACACAGTGCACACTTCTGCAATGAGGTACACAATTTCGTGCAGTGCAAGCTCCTTTATGAATCAGGTCTGTGGTGAATCAAGTCTGATGACATTGTCTCAGATCTGACTGCAGTTTGGACGCTCTTAACTGCCTATCTGTTCCATACACTTGCACATCTTCTTCCTGTTCACACCTGCCATCANGTGCTTTGCGCTGCTGCCATTGTGTCCTGCTAGACTCAAGGCTGGCCTGCCCCATCAGCAGGGTTGCATTTGATGAACAGGCGTCTGCATGCCATGAAGGCATGCTTAGCCCACACACTCTTGCTACAGCCTGACAAGCAGCACCGGTTCAGCTGAATGTACCTTGAATGAATCAATCATGAGGATGCAGTGCCTGCTTGAGCTGAACATGTGTTCTCATTGCCAAGTGGATGCGTCGTAAGTGAAGCTTGCTTGAACTTCAGAAATGGCAGCGACTGCAGCTTGTGATTAGATGGCCAGTGTGCCTGACTGAAGCTCAGTGCTCACTGCAGGCCTCAAAGTTGGCTGAGCTAGCTCAGGAGTTGCTGCAATTGGGTTTGCCTGCTCCCCACATTGGTGAAACCTTCAAATTTGAAGATGCCCCAGCAGCATTGCGCAGGTTTCAGTCGGGCAAGACAGTAGGCAAGGTTGTGCTCGAAGTGACTGGACATCTCCAATGATGCAGTCATAATACCTGACTTTTTGGTGAGTGACATCATTGTCACAATTTTGGGCAGAAATGAAGACCCGTGTATGCGGAGAGACAGATCAACATGCAGTCACAGATTCAGCATGACAATTGCGTGCACAGCAGGTCTCACAAGACAGAAGAAGTGGCCAGCTTTAGCTCACCTAAAAGGCTTGTGTGTCCCTCATATGAGTCGAAACTGGTTGTAAGGCTACATGGTTACAGACACAGCACAACTTACAGTTAGTGAGGTGTGGTGTACCATGCAGGAGTCTGAAGCAGCTCCCTCATGGGCAGGTGGATATAAGGGCTGGACACAGCAAACCCCAGAGGCTGCGCCTGAAAGACTTGCTGTTAGCCCAACCAGTACTATCGACGTAGCATAGCCTAGCCCGAGCAATTGCCCGCTTCTCTGCACGTGCTATTGTCTGAGGACTAGTTGTGTGTGAGTATGATGTACACAACGTCATTATTACGTTTTCAAGGATACAGCATCGAATGGTCATATCCATATCCAACTGTATCGGCCATTCGATCCTCATTCAAATTACGGATGCTGCCGACAAGCATCTCATGTAGCAAGAATGTAAGTATCTGAGCCAAAAGCTATAGTTGTGCAAATTGAGGACAACTCTTTCCATCTTGCCATCTTTACAACCCTACTCAAATTGTCTGCCAGCCATGATGACCATTTGAACGATTCATAACGATGCAAGTGTGATTACAGAACTACATGCCTGTTGCCAACGAATTGCTATTTGCGTTCCATGACAGGTACGCAACATCCCCTCTTTGTCGGGGGTACTGCCATTGTACAACAAAGAACAGCAGACCACACAGAAAGCTAATACCGCCTACCNTTGTGGTCCTGCTTGCAGCTGTCAGTGTGCCTATTGGGCAGCGACCCAACCTTGTCATAGCTGCAGTCGGCGACTCCTCAATCCATGAAAGGTGCTGCTCAAGCCCATCAGCACCAAGCTGCTTTGTTGCATGTGTGTGTGCCACACTGAACTGCATACCATGTTGAACAAAAGGAAAAGAAACGGGCCCATGCGAGGTGAGCTGCTCAGCATACAAGGGGCTTGTCGCCCCAACAACCANGCCCAGGAGGCACCATGCACGAGGTAATGCCGCAGACACGGGCAATCATGCTTGATACTGTTTTGATCTGCATTCTCACATCATAAATCATAGCCTGAACATGGCACCGCCCTGCTTCTAGTGCTGCACATGCATCAGCACGTAGGTGACAACACCTTTGGTCTGATTATACGTTGCTGTTTGCAGTAGTAAGTGTACTTTTGTGCAACTGACCCTGGTCGCACTGAATCCAGACAGCAGTCTCCAGCTTGCCCTGCCAGACTGCAACATGCAACTTCCATGTCTTGCCCATTTATGTAGATGCATAGAGCTGCGANGCCAAGCATGAACAGGCCAAGCAGCAGCAAGCAGCTTCACAGGCGGAGGCTAAGCTTGACAAGCTAAAGGGTTTGCTACAACGGGAGCTGGCACTGCAGGTAGCTTGTCATATGCTCCAGGCTGGACAATGTTTGAGCAATTCATCAGCACTAGACATGGTCCGTCTGGGACTGTACGCACACAGGATCATCCATGCAAGCCTTCTTTAATCTGTAGGGTTGCTTGGTGCTGTCTGCCTCAATGCCAGGACACACACTGCCACACTGCACGCGCATGCCCATTGCTGACATATGGTCACTTAGCTGCATATTCTGCTGTGCTACAGCAACAAGACAGTCTTACCCAGCCTATGTTCACATGAATCTGGCTTTCATTCAGCCATCTAATTGACATTGCCTTTGCTTATGCAGGCCAGCGTACAGAGTGGCTCCATCAGACTCACGGACAATGGTGCTCGGCNGCTACTCTGCTGGATGTGCTGGCTGATGGCTGTCCACATGCCCAACAAGAGTCTGCTTACGCTTTTGCTAACTTGCTATCAGGTGGGCTCCATATTCTGCCTGCTGCAAGACAGCATGTGAGCCTCTCATGAGCTATCATGCTGGTACAATCAAACGGTACAACATAAGAAAATCCAGGTTTGCGATACCTGATATACGTGCAGCTCTACTGGCATGCAGGACACTCCGCTTGCTACATCAGCTGCAGAACATGTAGGTTGTCAACAGCTTGATCGCCAGAACCGCATAAATGCTGNGCACAGCACAGCACAGCACAGCACATCCACAAAGCCGAGCACTGCTATAACCTCCACACACTTGTCGGACCTAGCTGGTCTGGCCATGCTGGTNTGTTGCTCTGCCTTGCCAAAAGGTGCAGCAAGCACTGAACAGAGAGTACATACAGATACTGAATGCTTTTGCACACCCCACACCAGCTTGCCTGGCTTTTCAATGTGCTCAGCACAACGGCACAGCACAGCACATCTAAAGCACAGCACAGTACAGCCCGATCCCAGCACAGCAACATACCATACTCAGTACTCTGTAGAACAGCCTGATCAGCACAGCACAGCACATAAGCACAGCACAGCTCAGCGCACAGCACAGCACAGCAGAACCAGCACAGCACAGCACAGTTTCACAGCACAGCACAGCAGAACCAGCACAGCACAGCACACGCACAGCACAGCACAGCAGAACCAGCACAGCACAGCACACACAGCACAGCACCGCACCTGAAGCGCAGGTGCGACAGGCCTGCACGATGATAGCACTGGCCCCAACCATTTCCCCCNTTGAGGTCAGGGCTGCAAAGTTGGAAGGCATTGCTGAGGCCAGGATCCTAGTTCAGCAGGAGCGCAGTCAACTGCAGCAGGAGCATCAGGCCAGACTGGCACAGCTGAATCAACAGGAACAGCAGGTGGTTTCGACTGCTGACTCCAACAGTTCAAGCAATTTTGTCATGCGGCATTTGAGGTTGGACTGTCTGCAAAGTCTATGAGTGTCATCAGTGCAATGCCTGTCACAAACAAGCAGGAAACATGATTGTTGCGTTGACACTCATCTCACATCAATCCTAGGCCATCATGCTAGATCATCGCTGACTGTCACAGGGCGATAAACCCTACGGCACATCTACGCCAGAAATTACAGCAAAAGCAACAGTGTTCATCCTGACAGTAAGCTGGACATTCTGCAAACTGAATGTGTCAGAAACTTCAGAAACTGGACCGTGGCAGCAGCATTATCTGCTTCTTACAGCACGCCTGATGCCGCCGCATTGATTCTATGATGGTTCATAACAGACAAGCCTGTTGAGGCGGGGACAACGGCCTACAGCAGTAGATAGACTGAGGGTGTGACTTTTTGCCTTAGCGTATCAAGTATTGTCTCAGACTAGCACAGCACCAATCATACCTCAATAAGAGATACCGCGTATAGCTTGACTGTAGGTTGCAAGCAAGTGACAAAGAGGCTGAACTGTCACACAATCATGACAGCCCATGTGGACTTGACGAATGGGCAAGGAAGCGGCATCAGCAGCAAGCAAAGGCACTGATGTGCTGGTTACTATAGCATACAATGCAAGCTGCACTGCCACAAACATGACTGGAACAGGTGCTGCCGTCAATGGCAGCTCTGAGAATCTCAGCTGATATACGCAATAGGAACAAAAGCATGAGGCTGGTACATGTACACACACCTTGCCAAGACAGCGAGCATGAGCATAAGTGCCTCTGGACCACCCTGTAGATCATTGCTTATGTGCTCTGCTGAGAAGTTATTCTGCATGTGATGCTGCAGTCAAGCACAACTGTTGTGTATAGTCTGCCAAGACATTTCCTTCCACATGCTGTAGAAGGTCATCTCGATTTAGCTGCGGCCAGGCGCCACTGGCGTGTCCACTGTGAGAACCTGCAGGTTTTTGGAGTTCTCTGACTTGCTGCTGTTCAAACTTGAACTGCTATCTTGTCAGGCAATCTCTTACCAAGACAGATTCCTGCAGCCAACCCGAAGTTGCGCAAGGCTACTCAAGATTACAGTTGCTGCGTGGAGAGCTTGAGCCCAGGAGCGATGAGCCTAGGCCCAGGCTGAGATTGGGGAATCTGCCAACTCAATGACTGTGTGTCTACAAAGCATGCACTAGGCAATCAGAGCTCCACGCCCTTTACTAAACATGCAATAGTGTTGGCTTTGTCTGTCATACTCAGCTACACAATGTCTGGCCAGGTCTTGATGCACATGACATGCAAACATGACTCAAAACGTGGCTGTAACCACTGGTGCAATGCATGAGGGGGGTCGCAGGCGCTTGCCTGGGGACAATGCTGGGATGGGCTTCACGCACGACCGGCCGCTGCGCCTCACAGAACAGGTTGTAGGATGTGATCATCTTGAGACCCCCACTGTCCCTCTTCTTATGCGACTTGGGCTCTTTCAGCAGTGGTGCAAGCATGGGGNAGAATCAACAAGACAATACAAGTAAAAAAAAAGCTGAACTTGCTTCCTTAGCGGAAATACTGATATATGCAAAGTTGCAAGAAGCTGCCTAGCCCTGCATACATATGATGCAAGCTGCAGTGAAGCTCTGTTACATGTTCACTCCTCATATTCAGCTTCTCGGTATTTGTGATACAGATTGTACACAATGACAGCAAAGTGTCAGGAGATGTGCACAAGTCCAGCTCAGGACAGTGCTGCTTTGATCCGCACAGAGGCCATCTGTGTGTAGCGATGAAGCCCTCAGGAGGCATGTTTGCTTGCTTTGGAGGCAGCAAGCACCCCAGTCCTAGAGACAAGATGGCCGAGAGATACTCCCTGCTCAGAAAGCTCACCATTACAGAACCCAGTCCCAATGTTCTAGAGCTCAACTTTACNTGCTGCAGCCATGCCTGCTTTTGCTCTGCATGCAATTAGACATTCAACGCTTGAACAGCTCATGAATACATTGTACTACAGTAGGCAATGTGCTTCTTGCGTGTGCTGATCTGCTTCATGCTGGTTGGCGCTGATGTTTCCTTTCTGCTTCAGTGTCTAAGCACATACATGTGAATTTGAGTGACAGCAAACGCAATCGCACTCCACAGCATTTTCAATGCATGACATTTTTGGACTTGTTTGTGTGTTGTCTGAACCTGGCTTGTTGCGATTCCATGCGCAACAGGGCAAGTACAGCTGGTAAGCATGCTCACCGCCGGGAGTCATAGTCAGCCTCGTTGCCAGAGACTAGGTCTGCCACAGCGTTCAGCAGAGCGCTCCAGAGCCCGTCCATGCGGCCACTGAGCTCTAAATGATGGGCAGCCACCCACAGGGCACGAGGCTTCACTGCAAAGCTTAGCACCTAGCATTGAGACAGCGCCTTATGGAAAGCCATTTTAAACTTGCCCAACTGCTGAGTTTTTGGTGTTTGTGCTGCCCGCCTCAATATACATAGCTACCCACTTTGCATAGTATACAGGTGCCCACATTGCATGACGTCCTTACCTGAAACCCTATATGCAAAGACTCACATACGCATTGATCTACAGATGCGATTGACCAATCCCGACCTAGCCTCACCATCAAAGGTGCAGGCACTGCATAGCCAAAACCACATTGCGCAAGAGGCTCAGCACATGCCCTGTGGAATTACATTTGACTGCCCACCAATGCAGGTCACATACAGGGGACATACAGCTGGACAAAAGGGNCTGACTGATGTAGCCTGCAGAGATGAGCCTATGAGCTAGTTTGATGTGTGCGTAGTCTTCGGGACGCTCACAGCGGCAGTGTCTGCACCTCAGGCTGAGGTTTGCAAGCCAAACAAATGCAAGCTCATGCATGGCATAGCAGATTGTCGATAAACCTAGAATGACAAGCTCATGATGGGCTCTAGCAGCACACACATGCTGTGCGTTCACGCGGTAAGCCACCTTAGCCAAGCGTGCGGAACGCTACACAACCATCTAGCATGGTCACAAGGCATCAATGCAGCAAGGTAAAACTTGACGGGCAGGACAATTGCACTGGAAGCAGGAGCGGTTGGCAGAGATCTAGATCTGCATTGAGTTGTGTAGACAGCAATAACATGCATCTAGGCAACAAGGGCTGACTTGAGAGCGCACTTGTGGATGCTCAGGTACCTTTGAGCAGTGGGACAACAGCAAATTTACTGATGCCATAGCATATGGTGAAACAAGCTGGCTGGCTGCACGGCTGCACATCCGTGTCAGCATGCTGTGCGTATTCAGGATACAAGCTGCAAAAGGTTGATAATGAAGGTATGAGGAGCCCCGAGGCACCGGCAACCTAGGCAGAAGCGTACCAGTGTGTCGTTGAGAGTGCTGTTCCTGGCGCTGGCCCACACAGAGGCCGCCTCCTGACTATGCTGCAAAATATCATTCATCCATGAGTNTTGCTCTGAGCTGTATCCGGGACAATCGGTACCTGAGCTGCTTGAGTGCCGCCGTCTCTGGTGATTTTGGTGAACGTCACGCATGCTTGTGCAGCAATGCCTTGACCCAGTTGCAAATGTAGTATTTCCCGCACCTGACTCTGCACAAGCGAAAGCTGTATGGTGTTAGGTACGGCTTTGCAGGTGTGACAGTTCCCGCTACATCGCGTCTAAGCCTGTACCGTAGACGAGTTGGCAACAGAACTGCAGCTTCTGTATGCTGTCAAGCGCCAGCGGGATGCAGCGCACGCGCGCAGCTTAGTGAGGATGGTCAACATCGTCAACTCAAGTGTCAATCACTGGAGGCATGTAGATGCGGTCGTTCGAAGCTTTGCAACAGTATTGCTGCCTCACACCGACAGCAAGCATTCCTGGTGGTCGGCCGCGACGTCGAGCTGCGTAGCGTATAGGCAAGGCCTTGCACTGAACCAGGAAATGCGTTACGCGGTTTAACGCACGCGCATATGTCGCAGCGATGGCAAAGACCGGGAGTCGACGCATACACGGCAACAATATACGGTAACGTGTAATGGCGCGAGAGTCGAGGTTGGATTGANAGGACTTGCAGGTCAAGCCTGACCCAGACGCCATGACCGACGGCCATGCAAATGGTGTTGAGCTCAAGGTACACTTCATGCTGCTGTCACTGCATCACATGCATCCACAAGCTGATGTATGTAGTAGTAATATGGTGACATGCCTCTGATGTCACCTGTCTGTCCAAGCGTGTGTGCGGTATGAATGCGTTTTCAGGGTTGCAGCAGCAGTCTCCTTGTGACAACACATCTGCCTATCGTGTTGTATGTCGCATGCTGCAGAATCAGCATCTGCTGTACCCTTGCCTGAATGCCCTGTGAGCAGCCTGATCAGGCTCTTGCTTTGTGTGCTGGACACCNGTCTGCACAGGCACACAAGGCCTTGCACAAATCCCATGCACATGTTGTCACGCCCAGCGCAATACATTGAGGGACTCAGCTCAATGCTTCTGGGCACCAGGCTCAACGTGAAGTTTGCACAGGCACAGAAGGGCCTTCTACAAATCACGTGCAATGTGTTGGCATGCCCAGCACATACAGTGGGGAACTCAGCTCATTGTGGACGCCGTTCAGCCTGAGCCCAAAAGGAAAGGCAACGCCTCATGGTGAAATGAACACGCTGTAACAACACTATCCTACAGGAGGGGAGAAGGGATCTTTTTTACAGCATATATGGCTCAAACAATACGCTGGACATGATGCTCGTCTATTCACTGGGTGCTGCTGGCTGCACTGTGTTGNCATGAGCTTCAGCAGCACTTGTTGCCTTGTCTGATCAGTATACGTATCACTCCATGTCAAAGCATAGGTGACAGCCCTATCAAAGGTTTCTCTGTCAAGGGGGTACATATGTGGGGGTTGTGAGGAATACCGTATCAGCGATATAATATTTGATCATGATCAAAATAAGTGGAAATCCTTGTTATCATTCCTGACGTGCTGTGACTGTAACCACCAAACATACACAGCCAGAGCCCAGCTGCTGAGAGCCTACGCCTCGTAGTGTGACACATCTTGCTTGACCACGTCAATGCGCTTAGTCACTTTGCTTCAAGCAACAAAGTATGTCTGAACAGGTTACTAGGCATCTCTGCAATGCATAATTAGAGCAAGGGATGCACACCAGACAACAAAGCAGTTATCTGCACTGGTTGTCTGAAGGCATGATGTGCGACGTCATGGTGCTTGGAAGATGCATGGCAGATAGTCAAGACCTTGAACACAATATTTTGTCTGTGTGAATTGCAGCTGACCTGAGAACAAGACTCTTGACATCAGCAGTCATGCGGTTGTGCAGCTCCACAGTAAAGCTGATGGCGCGGACTGCAGGCTTGACAGTATGGGACACAGCAACCCTNATGTTCAACGTTGCTGCTGCTGGCGCCTTGCTGACTCATGCTGCGCTCTGTGAGTGCCTCTGCCACGACATGCGCGTTTGTGAGAATGGAGCCATTGCAGCTGAAAATGAAACCAGTCCCACTATGGTCTTGGGGAACTGGGAGTCCACTCTGAGTGACAGTAATGTTAACTANTGCTGCCCCAACCTTTGCAAGGCGTCAAGCTTGACACTGGGATCTCTAGATTTGGGATAAAGGTCGGCCAGGTAAGCAAAAGCAAGCCCAAGTGACAGCCAGTCATCAAGGTACCGGTACTGGCCTTGTCCCACAGTATCCAACCTTGGAGACATGAATGCTGATGTTCCAACTGGTAAGATGCTGCACGTTGCTGAGTCTGCTTTGGTACATGACACATCGTAATCATTCAGCAGCAATATGCCACCAGAGCTCAGCAGCATGTTGTCTGGCTTAATGTCGCGATGCATGACCCCAAGTGCATGCAGCGCATGCAGTGCCAGCACAGCCTGCAATGTGCAACAAAGCGGGTGGTAAGTGCCATTGGTCTGAGGTTTCCAGCCAATGCAGCAGTAGTACGGTCAGCGACAGGTTCACCCCTGGGNGCGTACTGGCATTGTGTATGCAGCACTGACGATGGGTTCCTGCACCCAATAGCAGTCTCAGTTGTTATAAGGCTCGTCCCCTCACTTGTAGGCAAACACTGGAGGCTTTGAGTACTATAAGGAGGACATAAGTGAAGCATGCTGGGTTGTGAGCCAACAAGTCTGNATGTGGCTCATGCCAAGTCAAGCTTTGCAGTGGTTTGACAACACTATGTGGTGTACATGAGATGGCGCACTGCTCGGCAAGCACTACAAGTCTGGTAAGGCAATCCCTGTTAAAGAAGTTAGCTGATGTAGAAACAATTGCACTTTTCTCACACATGTTCGGCCTTCAGACTCTTTCACAGCACACAGAGGCTAATGAGCTGACCAGTTGTGCTCGTGCTGCTTCAGTTTCTGCCACCTCCAGTCCAAGCCTGACACACCTTTCAGCCTCATACCCCTTGCGATGCTCTATAGCCTGTGCCACACATTGAAATGTGCTGTGCTGTGCCATGCCATGCTAGGCCATGCTGGGCTGCTGACCGACTCAGCAGGCTGAGATGGCAAACCTAAGGGCAGGAGCACAGAGTACAGTTCACAACTTTCTTTCAGGTTTTGCAGCATCTATTATGTGTGGGGGTTGACNCTGGTTTCATGCTGTCTTGCTGCATGACACGTGCATCATGCTGAGCGACAGCAGGCACGACCTGTGCTACTGATCTATTAGACAGTCACAACGCTATCACATGNGAAAAGAGTCAAGGTGCTGTTGAGCCATCACAGTGGCTAGAAAAGCAGCATCACATGTGCAGTCGTCTTGAGGTACTGAACAGACAGAATGGCTGCCTCCAACATGTGCCAAGATCACATCAAGTTGTACTTGTCACAGCACAATGCTGTAGTGATTGATGACAGCCTGGATTTGAATTCACGCTGGCGACCAGGTTTGCATTTATGACTACAAGTGCAGCTCAAATCAATGCTAGCTTAGCGAAAGACGCTAGGCATGGACAAGGCACAGAATCACAGCGCCTCATCACATGATGTGACAAAAGGCAAACGCANGCTGCTACAAGCTATGTTGCAAATGCCTTGGGCCGTAAATTTGTAGAGCCCCCTGTTCTGGACTTGGGGGAGACCCTGGGGGACTCCACACCCCTGTCACCCCTCATCTTTGTGCTGTCTGCTGGGGTAGATCCTACCCAGATCCTGCGCAAGCTGGCACAGGACCGCAACATGGCCTCCAAGTTCTTCACTGTTGCCCTGGGTCAGGGACAGGTAAACCACTCCTGCCTGCACTGCAATTGGACCACAGCACAAGCCCCTGCTTAGGCAAGCTGTGTTGTCTAGTTGTGCATTCACAAGATCCTGCTGCCTCAGCATCGACTGCTGTGTGTTGCTGCACTCTGCTTTACAGGGTGTCTGTGGTTGGGTCAACTAGGACAGGGCTCTTTGAGACGCCATCTTCCATTTCTCCCTGGTCCAGCAGTGCTGCTGCATAGGCTGCTATGTCAGCTTCATTGCAGGAAAGGTTTGTGCATGATGTGCTCATGAGTGCACAATACACACGGTGGTCAACCAACTGTCCTTGTCCACAGGCTGGCATTGCCACCAAGCTGATCCAGGAGGGCATGGTGGGGGGCCACTGGGTGTTCCTGGCTAACTGTCACCTCATGACCACATGGCTGCCGGCTNGCTTGCCGGCGCAAACTTCAGTGTCATTGATGCTCACATGTCTCGATCATGAAGTCAGTTGTCACTAGGCATGAAATGTGGCAAATACATCACAGCTGAAGTTGGTAGCCATGTCTGCTGTCATATTTGACACAAGCATGCCACACATGCACAGCCATCTAGATGGATGATGACCTGAGCACTAACAACTCTCCAGACATGCTCACGCTTTTGTTCAGCATCAAATGTGCCTAGTAGCCTGATGACTAACCTGGTAGGGGCAATGGGAGCGTAGATCAGCAGCTCCCCGTTCTGAAGCTTCACAACAGTCATACGGACAGTGGTGACTACGTTGATCCCAGCCAGCGACTGCTCTTGCTCAAAGCACCAAATCACTCCAGGCNCAGGTCTCTTGGCACCTGCAGCAAAATCAACAGTCAAATCCCTGGGCACATTGCCACTTACGCGCTTTGAGAAGACTTGTCCTGAAAGGCAGCACAAGTGGCTACCAGCAAACCTGGAAGCAGGTCCTGCTGAGGTGTGCCCCTGCCTCGATTGCTGCTTTGCCCAGCAGCATGCATGGCTACTTATTCGCTCATGATGCCACACTTTTGGGCCTTAGGGCAACGATGCTGGTGCTTGGTATGGCATTGGGTAACAATGATTGCATCATAACATGTCATGCTACATGGGATGTGTTGTGAACTAACCGTAATTTCACACATAGCTTNGCAAAGCCTCCCAGAGTCTGCACTGCATGTCACAGGTCGCACTAGACGTATGTTGACCTTTTTGGCTGTTGCAGAGCAGTCCCACTTGTTTGAACCCCCTGAGGATGCAGCTCCAGGATTCCCTATCATGGCTCTGAACCCATGCCTGACCTGGACGNAGTGCTGTGCACACTACAGGCATGTATGGCCTGCTAGCCATGATACTCTCAAGAGCAGGGAAAGCCTTTGCTTCATGGGCCTTGAACATCTCCCGATTGGTCGTCAGCAGCCCTGACAGGGTGTAGGTGTAGCGCACACTGCAGCAGCGACTTGTATTGCTAATACAGGCCTACAGACTGCCAGCATCCTGACACAGCCTCATTCATGACAATGTCTACATGCATTCAGCATTGTCAAGTAGCTGCATCCAACTCCCTTTTGACATGCCACTCTGTACCCGCAGGAAACTAGCCGCCAGCAGCGTGGAAGTTCAGCACGAGCGACATCGCAATCTCCACAACAGGCTCTGAAGGCAACCAGANGTCAGAGACTGGGTCTGCCTGTCTGCTAGTGCATTCAGCCTGACAAGCTGCGCAGATGCAGAAGTGGCCACTGCCTGATCAGGAAGCTGCTTCCTGCATGACACTCCCGCTTGAAGGTGCTGCAGCAGTCATGCCAACCAGAGCTGTAATCATCCTTGCTGCGACTGTTATGTCAGGGAGGTCATGTGCATATTCTTTAGTGACCGGCTTTCTCGTGGAAGCAAGCTTGGCAGTTGCTTACACTTGTGTGGTCATGGCACCAGAGCATGCATAATGAACAGTTGCATTGGAATGACTGCCAGCACATTAGTGTGACTGAAGCAATTGGCTTGCAGNTCATCCAGCAAGCTCACACATGCCCAAATGCACAACCTCCCAGCTTGCATTATGCAAGAGAAGCAGAGTTCAGCGAACCATAACAAACGCAAGCATAGAGCTTAAGTGCTCTGTAGTTTACTAGAGACGTTNTGCCCCTCTGCATCCATGGCATCTGCCAACAGCCTCAGAGCCTGAGTGATCACCATCCAGATTGCCCTGCAATGATCAAATCAGCATGTTGCTCGTAAAGCCAGGTTGCTTGGAAAGCTCGGATATTATACGTCTGCCGTGATTGCGAACTGTCAGCGCTTGAGAGATGATCTCATTGCTTGAGGATCTCAGCGTGAACTGCCTGGAGTGCAGGTTTCATTGTCGTCGCCTTTCTGTGCTAGTGCTGGATAGGCAGCAATGCCGAAAGCCTTGACCCCCATATCAGGGTGTGCCTAAGGTCTCAGCATGTCTTGTTGCAACTTGAGTGCAGGTTCAAGGCGGCCGTCCACTGAGCTGTCTAGGTTGTGCATTGCTTGTGCATATTGTGGCAGGTTGAGCGGCAATCAAAGACCACTCCAAGGAGCTCTTGTGTGTCGTTGCAAATGCCGGGTCATAAATACAAGCAGGTGACAACCCTCTCACACACATGTAGATGTGACTCTCCCACATTGACCAACTTCTCTTGATATGTATTGCTCAGGTACAATGCTTGACACATGCAGAACAAGTGTGTGGGATACAGTCCTATGTGAAGCACAAAATTGGCCAAAAGGATGCCCTTGTATGATGTAGTGCTGGTTGTGGAGGCAATGACTGACAAGACTATGCAGAAGTGTGAGCAGCTTACGCTTCTTCACCCTTGCCGGTGCCATAGCCTCCCTTCACTGCCACTGTCTCATCTATTGCAGCATCACTGATCTGCAGCATGTAATGTGTAAGCATGGCATACAGGCTCAGTAACAATGTCAAAAACAGTCGAATCCCATCTCAAATTGTGGTAGCGTGATGTGGCAACTGTAACAGTGCGAAATTGAAAGTGTGAGTATNGCACCATGTCTCTGATGCTGCTGTCCAGCACACTGCACTTCACATCTTCTGTGCCGTTCCTGTATTTCTCTGAGCGTGTTCCACACTGCTTTCAGGATTTGTCTTCGTTGGCNATGCTGATGCACTGCAGGTGTGACAGAAACTGCTAAAGCTTGGCAAAATGGCCCTGCAAAGAGCCCTGCTGCAGAGAAGCTTCTGTAAAAGCTTCTGCAGCTGACACAATAGCTTCTACCGGCTCAGCCTCTGAGAGGTGCATCTACAACTCCAGCATTTCGCAACATGTGGTAGTGGTTGCCTACACATAGAGGTGATAGGTTACCCCAAGCACACTCACAACAGAGCTGCAGCATGCAGCGTATGTAGAGCCTTTGTGGACCTGACCACCCCACGCAATGGCTTTGTGCTTGCACTCAGAAGTATGGCATTGATAAGGCAAAATCATACCTCTGCCATGGCAAGGGCCCCATACCTGTGACTCGCCTGGGCTTTGCCAGCCGACCCCAATGCAACCACCAGACCATAGTCAAGTTGTCTACTGCTATCAAGGACTGGTTGACTGAGCCCTTGAGGTTATTATGCCTATGCTATAACTTCTACAACTGGCCTTGCAGTTGAACACACCCAAGCCTAAAGGTGATGCAGCAGCTCAGCATGACATGTCACAGATGCTCAGCTCAAAGAAACACATCCTGAAAGTTCTTCGCTGATACCCGCAGTCAGCGCTGATCTGATGTTGTCCATGATCAAGCTCACCCAAATTCACTGACAGCCACAAGCTGCCTATGCTGCAGAGGGTGCTGCAAGTACTGCAGAGCCTGTACTACCAGGCAAGGGGAAGGGGAAGGGCCAGGATGCGGACCTGCCAGTCTTCTGCGTGAGTGCCAAGGACTGCCAGAGACATGAAGGCCGAACCAGCAAGGATGGTCCACCCTCTGCTTTCATCAGGCTGGAACACACTGAGATACCGCAGCTACGTGCCCANATACCGCAACTGTTGTTTCACAGTCAGACAGTCAACACGTCGGCTGACGACACGGCATTCTGGGTGCAATGTGAGCACGGCCTGGTGAGCGGTGTTTCGCCATGCTGTGCGGGCATGCTGTGGTCTACTCAAGCTTGCTGTTGCTTCGTCTTTCCGAGAGCAATNGGTGTTACCCTTGTTGCCTTGAAGTCCTTTGCACAACATGCCTGGCTTTCAGGCA
Organism: Trebouxia gelatinosa; assembly: GCA_000818905.1. Lineage (NCBI taxonomy): Eukaryota > Viridiplantae > Chlorophyta > Trebouxiophyceae > Trebouxiales > Trebouxiaceae > Trebouxia > Trebouxia gelatinosa. The sequence goes on along the minus strand of KN805369.1, from coordinate 4,703,902 downwards.
TTCTGTGCAACATATGGTCCTTTTCAGACATGAGCTGATGACACAAGCCACTGATGGGAATGCTCACCATTGAACCAGAGCTTGCCATTGTCAACACCGTTGCAGCCCATCTTGTGCCCCATGTCTTCTACCCGCACGCCAGCGCACACTGTCAGATCCTGTGACACAGCACAAGTGCTGGAGAGAAAGCGGCATATAATTCTGCAAGCTGACTGGTTGCGCAGCTACCCTTGATGCAGCTTGTGTCTGCCTGACTATGTTTGCTGCTCCTGACAAGCAGCAAGGCAGGCGCGGCTTGTGTTCAGTGTTGGCAATGTATGTGTGTGGCAACAAGTTGGAGTGGAAAGCATGCACTGCATGTGCTAGGGACAACACTAAATACCACATGCGTCAGCACTGCAAAGCAGCTGTTGCGATACGAGTCACATAACAGAGCAAGATGTTCCCAGCTATGTGCAATGCAGGCTGACACTGTTGTTGCAAGCAAAAGATGTCAAGGTTTGGCAGGATATGTGTTTGACCAATATAAAAGTACCAGTCAGTTTATACACAAGTAGCGTGACTGACCTCATTTCTGATGCGAACAAGGAAGCCGTGTATCCCGTGATTCTTGCCGTCAATCAGCAGCTGAGCAAAGACAGCAGACCATTTGGCATGCACTGAGCTGTTGGTAATCCAGTACTTCTGAGCTATGGTGGTGGGTGTATTGATGATGAACTCATCAGTCTCCTTGTCAAAGGTGGCAGTGGTCTCCATCTCTACTGCATTGTTTCCTGTGGCATAAGCCGCAAGTCAATTTGGCCTAAAGCCAGGCTTGCAAAAGCCAGATCCTGAGTGCCCGACCCTTGCGCAGTTTTCCTGCAGCTTCTCAAGCTCATACTGTTGGCCTATGCTGTTGATGTTGTGTGATCTGAGGTCAGGGCTTTGTAAGAGGCGTTCAAGCTGGCTGTATGCACTGGACAACCTTGCAGCATGAGTATTTGCTATGATGGAGGGTATCACTGTTGTTTGCTGCCCCCTGGAACTCTCAAACTGGATTGCAGCATACTCGTAGTTGAGGCAGCCGTACTACCTTGCAATGGGCTACGCTTTACTGTTTGTGTGCCAGACCAGTGACTGTAACAAAGGATGGAGCAACAACAGGGCGCAAGTGCATTTGCAGTCAGGGGAAAGGTGCTCACCATAGCCCAGCTCTGTCAGAGCAAAGCAGCCAACTGCGTCAAGGCTGTCGATGCCTCGCAACAGCTGGTCATGATGCACCTTTGTCCCCAACTTCAAGATCGTCCCTGCACATGCAGCTTCTGGTAGACGGCTTACAAGCGGGCCTTGCCAGCAGTAAAAGGNGCACTGCTATTGACAGCCTTGTCTGTAGATGGCTGGTGGCAGGGCAGTACCAATAGAGTATGACCTGCCAAAAGAAGAAGTGAAAAAAAGGTATGTGCCATCTCTGGGGCACTGCTTAAGCAAATAGGAACAACATGACATGCTTCCTATCATGATGCGCCGCGTATAACAGCTATTGAACGCACTGCATTCCTCAGTCTACAGGTTGAAACGCTTGTTGCGCTGTTGGCGGTGCTAAAGACAGACAAGGTTTTTGGACCTGTGAGAAGTTCACAATCAGTTCATGTGCCCTGCAAAGCTGCATGGCCTGCGTCATATCTCTGCCAAAACTTGCTGACTAGACCGTCATGTGTATTGTTTTTGGTCTACACATGGCATATCTGTTGCTTTGTTTACTGTGACGGTCTCGATGAAGGCCTTATGACTCAACCAATGAGCGGGTTACCATGAGGCACGCCTAGTAGGTAGTTACCCAGCATCGACTGCCATACCTGATATGTTGTTATTTTTGTTGCAACCGGTGATACAGGTTCGATGCCATCAATGGCTTGCTAGTCCCTGGAGGCTCTGGCAACCTGACAGCTGGCCATCCCTTCTACGACAACACAGAGTATCTGTTGCAGCTTGCCATGGAAGCCAATGACCATGGAGACTACTTCCCAGTAAGGCAGTACCCTGGAGTCCTTGTCATGCATGCATTGTGCTTGCCACACATGTAAAGTTTGCTGTTGTTGTGATTGCACCATTGTCTTAAGAGCTCAAAACCGTGGCATGGCACAGTTATAGCTGTGCAGTCATTGCCATAATCAAGGTGCGGCTGTGATGTGGCTGCTTCTCAGGCCCAGTGCCATGTTCTCATCTGCACACAGTACACGTCTGAGATATTCAACTGCAAAATATCACAGCTCTGAATGTGCATTTGTAGGTGCATGGGACATGCTTGGGTATGGAGGTACTGGCTATCATTACATCCAGAAATACCACCTTGCTGACAAAGTAAGCGTACAAAGTCTTGATGAACACACTGTCCCTCTGTATGCAAGTGCACAGGCAACCTTTGATCAGCACCAGCTGTTGTTGAATACCTGTGAACTTGTCAAGACGGGGAAATCACTTCTGTTTTGTGGTGTAAGTTGTTCTGTGCATTACCATGCACTGCTCTTTGTGAGTTGTTTGCTCTTCTATCTGACTTGATGTGTCGAAACATGACTTTGGTTGTATATGCAGAACATTTGCAAAATTGCATGAGATACCAAGCTGATGCTTAGGCTGTGATGTTTGCAAGCCAGTACACGCACATCTGCATTGATGCCCATGGCTTTGCATCTGTGTCCTTCGCTTGATCCTGCCTTCACTTCTTGTGACTCTTNTCAGATATGTCCTCCTTGGCACCTGCATGTAACATTCATCAAGTTCCAATAGGCCATGCCTGACTGAACACAGGGTCTGAACATAGAAACCTGTCTGGCCTCACTGCCAAATCAGGCGGGAGACCTGACAGAATTGCACCTGAGGACCACAGCCTGATTTCGATACATCTGGACCTTTGCGGAACATTTTCTTTGGATAGCATGTATGCAAAGTTATGGGGCTTAACGATGTGTGGCATTTACATGTCTTGCACATATGCAATTGCTACAGCACCAAGACTGTCAGAGCTTCTCAGCCACAACAATAGCAACCCAATCACACGCTGACATGCTGCCTCTGTCTGAGACTCGTGCCCATTTGAGAGGCAGCAAACAAGGTCTTGTAAGTGTTGGAAGTGATATACCTACAAGCGCCATGTTGTTGGCCAGCTTGCAGAGCAGACAGTCATTCCTGGCTGCAGCGCATGGCTCAGCAGCCTCTGACTGAAAGTCACTGAACAAAACGCCAGCTACAACAAGGTAAGCATTGCAGCGTAAGCAGGCAAACCTGCAGCAGCCATCTTGTTGGCTAGGGTACCAAGCAGGCGGCCGTCCCTGGCTGCAAAGCAGTGCTGGACGACCTCAGGCTGAGTCAGGCTGGTGGGGCTGGCCCTGATGGCTGCCTGCCCTGCCTTCAGGCGGGCCTGCACTGCAGGGCTCCTCATTGTAGTCATATACTCCTTGGCGACCTTCTGCATCAGAACTCTGCACAAACCAGCAGGGCTTGGCAAATCTCCTCTGGCAAGTCTGCCTGGGTTGCTCTGTGATGCCAGAAGATCAAGCTCTACGGCAAGCCTGCATTTCTGACACCCGCATGTTCCTCTGGGATGTGCGCTCCCCTGACTATCATGTAGGCTTTGTGTAACCCTTAGGAATCAGACAAGGTTTGCGGAACAAGCCCATGGGCATCATGGACTACAGCCCTGTCCAGGAGTCCTCACATGGCAAAGGGGGCTAATGTCAGTCAGGAGTGAGGCGTTGTGATGAACCTTGCCACATACCTGCACATCCATGACGTAGAACAAGGAGTAGCTGACCTGGCTATGAAACCATCACACCTAAAAGAACGTCACTTTGACAAAGCATCACCAAACCGCGCGCTTTGCCAGCAGAACATAGTACACCATGCAACAAGTGATGCCACAAGATGCACCAGCAGTTGCATGCAACATGGCAGATTGCTGAACTTGCGCCAGCCGAGCTGCCATCATGCAGACAGCATGAAGGCAGGCGCACCTGTTGTCTCCTTCAGCAGTCATGCCCGCATGGGAGAAGCCCAAGATGGCCCCAAAGCGGTTGNTGATATGCCGTACAGGAGCATATACTGCCCTGTTGTCATATGCAGCTCGTTGATCATTTCTGTCTAGTGCATGTTTTTGAGCTTATCTCGTTTACAGTTTGAGCGATGCATGTCACCATGAAGGCCCTCAAGCTCATGCTCAAGGCGACAATGTCGTGGGTTGTGACGTTTGTGGCATGCTCATGATATGATGCCTTGCATGCTGCATAAATGAGTATCTGATGCACCTGTTGTGATCACCTCTTTGTTTTCTACACGTTTCTTACATGCACATGAAGCAAATGCCACCTCATGCTTTATGGCTTGTTGCAGAGCGCCTGTCACAACAGTTTGCCAAGATCGGCACTACAGTGGACACTTTTGAGAGGGTCAGAACCGGTGACAACCACNGTGCAGACGTGCTGACAGAGCTGCAGAGCCCTGACCTTTTGCCAGGGCTGTTTGAGGCCTTTGACCATCAAAGTGCAGATGTTCGCAAAGCTGTGACTATGTGCCTCATGCACATGTGGCAGGTGCGCATTGCACGTAGCCTCCGTCAGCACAGCTGGCACAAGTTTGCATCACTTCTGATCAGCACCTTACCTGATATTGAGAGTGCCTGTAGTGCTGAAGGCTAACTCGCCATGCTCATGCTAGGTTGTTGGAGATGATCTGAAGCCTTTCCTCTCTCCATTACGGGTGTCAAAGATCAAGCTGGTCACTGCTTATGTGGACCAAGCGCAAGGACAGAAGCGCATGGCTCTGCAGCGATAGCTTGCTGGCAGTGCTGTCCGCTGTACTCCGCCATTGTTCTGCTCTGTCACTGCCAGAGCGCAATCACACATAAAATTAGGCCAGAAGTTCAAAAGTTTCAGGCTCAGGTGCAGTCCTGGAGTTGCACATCTGCTGACAGGCCCAACCAAGGGAGTTCTCAACTCACTTGTGTCAGGTTCAGGCAGGAGTTAGCAGCAGTTCATGAGGTGTTGAGGGTACAGTCAGAAGTGTCAGCTGTGATGCTCAAACTTTGTGCCAGTAAGTGGATCTACAGGTCACCTACAAAGCTGCCTAGCCTACATAGTCAGCAGACTCTGTCATTGCCCCATATGTCACATCTGAACAATGCTTACTTAAAAGCAAGGTGCATTGGTCATTCCATCACATTGCTACTCTTGTTCAAGCCTGAAAGCCAATTTCGATTGTGCTTGAAAATTGATTGTTTGCATGAGAGCCTGGGGCGTGCAATTGTTGTTGCTGCTTTGCCTATGTCAGATTGGACCAAACAAGCACTGCAACCTCGCTTCTGTCCACAAAATTGCTGCTGGATGGGCGTACTGTTATTCGCCTCTGCAACAAGAGCTAAGCAAACCCATGTGCAGCCAGGCAGGGCAAGATACTGATGCTGATCGTCAGCGCTATTGCCATATATACGGCACAGAGTGGCCGAGCAGATCTTAGCCGCGATGAGTACAAAGGGGTGAGTTGCAAATCCCTCTCTGCACTTTGACATGTTGCTGGTGTTCAGACACTTGCTTTATCGCACCTCTTGTTCCACTCCATCACAGTCTCGCCTCAACAGAAAATGTGTTGCACTTTACCAAACCTCCTGCTGTGATGGAGGGAAACCTTCATGCCATCCACATGTGTGGTGTAACAATGCGGAAACAATTTTGTCATAAGTTCATGTCAAGCTGAGTCGGAAAACGAAAGCGACAGACGCCAGCTTGACATCAGCAGGTTCTTCAGCCCGGGGCGTCCTCACTTGACGCTGGGCCTCATCTTAGCTCTCAACATGTGACACACTGATTGTAACTGTCAAGCCCTTCTTACCCTCTCACTGCAACCTTCCAAATGAGTGTCATCACGACTAAAGGTTGTGGTTGCAACATGGCGAAAAGAGATGCAAAACACTCACATAACACAATAACGAGACCAGCAGTCTGATACAAAAGCAACACCTGACCAGCTAAACAACAAGCACTTCATACGGGATTGCACATTGACGGCCTGCGATTGTGCCGCTACTTCTATGTACTAACCGCGCTGCACACCCTTGCACATCTTAACAAGCAGGTTGAGCAACTGTGCAGATGACGCAAACAGCATACATTGTGCAAGAACATGACAATTGTTCAGCATAACAGATCACCTACACTGCTTTTGCCTGGAATGTCTACCAACACATACACACTATTGCTGAAGTTATAACTGCAAATTTCGTTGATCTGAGTAATGGATGTGATGCTGTAGCTGCTCCCAACAATTGCAGCGCACAACAGGTCGGGAGAGGCAAAAAATTGCACCTAGTAGACTGAGGCAGAAATGAGTGGCTGGTGGCTTTCCTGAAGTAGCAGCCCTTGTCCTGTGACAGCAACATATGCTGGAAATTACTGATGTGAGTGTAATCTATAAACCAGAGTGCTGAGACATAGGCAGCTACTCTGAAGCTCCTGAAACAGCAGCCATTATCCTGACAAGATCCTCTATTCTGAATGGCTTAGCCAGCCAGCCGTCAAAACCAGAGGAGAGGCACTGGTCTCTCCTGTCCTCAAAAGCATCAGCTGTCACAGCTACAACCCGCACTTTTGATTCTGGCCAAAGCTGTCTGACTTCCGTCACAAGCTCCATGCCACCCTGCAGAGGTCGGAGATGTTGCATTGCAGGATGACAGAACCCCAACAGTTGTTCGGGTCTCTTGGTGTACATGCACGATCTGACACATACCAAAAGTCTTTCAGAATGGAACAATCACAGACAAGCCACACGTATATGGGGCCAATGCAGCAAAGATGGCATGTGCTTGGGTATAAGCTGCAGTTCCAGTCCAAACAACGGGCCTGTACTTTGGGGTGACGCTTTACATGGGCCAGTACAGCTGCTTCCGCTCCAATGCATACGATTTTGCCAAAGCACATTTTGGCTGCTAGAAAGCTGGAGACTGAGAAGCAACTCAGCCATGNCTGACATCATGCACAGAAGCATGTGCATCAAGCGCTGCAGCGCACTCAACAAATGAGGCATAGGCATCATCCTGTTTGCCGTGCATCTGGGAATACTCCTGAGCTACTGCCATCTGCATAGCTGTTGTACCCCTGCCTAACCTTCTGATGCAACGAGTGCTGTTGCACTGCATCTTTAGACGCAGCAAGGACTGATGCACTTCATGTTGTGATAGAGCAAGAGCCCATGCACTGCCTCTTCTTCAGGTGGTCCCTGCACTGGTGCCGGCCTTGCAAGGTGACCAGTGGCAGGCTCAGGAAGCCGCTGTAGCCTCTGTCAAGGTCCTGGTTAGGCAAGTTGGTCCAGATCTGCAGCCTTGGCTGGCAGCTCTGCTGCCGGCACTGCTGCAATCTGCTTGCAGCAGCCGACCGCAGGTATAGCCGGTTGTTAGACTCTCCGTCAGTGAACTACATCATGACTGAACACTTCAGTCAGACCCTGTGAGCAGTGAAAGCTGCTCCTGCTTCCTACCATGTTGTGTGTATATGATGTTTGCGGCCCTCCTGCTGTGTGCAGTACCTTGTGATTGATTCTGCCCTGCAAACTTGGACAACACTTCCTTCAACACAAGCAAGCACAATAATATCAATTTCTCCAAGCATTTTTCCACTGATATGTCTGCTGGCATGTTGGCCACGACGCCGGTGGCGTAGGCAAGTGTTGATGTGTTGCGGGCCTCAGTCTATGCTGGTGTACANCTGCATGCGTGTAAGCTGCATTGAGCAATTATTGCTGAACGGTGGGTGGCTCACGACCAGTCAGCACGCAATCATCAACTTCAACAGCAGCAAAACGTTGTACATCCTGCAGCTTGGAGCGACTGGGTGACCTCTGATACGTGCACCCCAGCTGACATAGTATCGCTTGGATGTATATGGACCGAAGCTGCAGCTTTTTGCTAGGCACCATGGCAATACCAATTGCACTCCGGGCATTTTAAAATTGAGAAATCTAAGCATGTGAGGAAACACGAATGTTTAAAACATGTTTGCCGAAGCCTCAACCTATCCGGACCCTGCCATAGCGCACTACAAAAGCCCTAGCAGCGGCATTCAATGTGCCTGTTCCTCACAGCATGTCTGATGCTGCCAACTTGGTGTCTTGGTGTCACTTTGTCCATCGTCCATTGAGGACGAGCCTGTAGACGTGGGTCTGTCAAAACCAGTAGAGCAACCTACAGCAGCAGGTAGACTGAGATTCGACTGTACTCTGTAGTGTGTCATCATGGCCTCAANTTGTTTCAAAGGCAAGGCATTGGCAGGTTAATGCACGCAGTTCATATTCAGCGCTGCAAACGGATGAAGCTGACCTTGCGGATGGGGATTGAGCACAGAAAGGCAAAAGAGGCCATGGCCAGCTGGAACAGGAACAGCACAAAGAAGACCACCCCAAAGCTGTTATGTAAGAAGAGATCCAACTGGAAGATGGCCCCAAAAGCAATGATGAGCAGTGACAAGATCAAGCCCATCACCATCTGCAGGCAATGACATTGTTCAGGTGACAAATAACATCTCAGGCACTATAGCCTGAGCAGCATGGCTACCGAGCATGTCAAAGTAGTGCAAACTGGCAGACAGCGTCAGATTGTATGGTAAGAGTGAGGAAGTACACACCTCAAAGAGAGCCCAGGAAAGCCAGTAGGCGCTGTCGAGCATGCCCATGGTGGTCAGCATCTGGCGCAGCCCCAGCTCCTGCTCCCCTACCACCCCACTGATCTGCAGCACAGCTGAGACTTGCATAGGTCGCGTGCTGTGGTAGTGCTGTTTTGCTGACAATAGCATGGCAAGTAGAGCATGTGTACACATCATTTGCGCCACCAGAACAATGCATGGTGCTGCTTGATGTGGTTGTTACACACGGCTGCTGCTGCTGCTGCCCTGTTGCTGCTGTTGCTGCTGTTGCTGCTGCTAATCGGGCGGCTGCTGCTTTGCTGCTGCTGCTGCTGTATGTGCTGCTGCTGCTGCTGAGATGTTGCACCAAACATTGTGAGCTGGTTGCTGCTGCTGCTGCTGACTGCTGCTGCTGCTGATGATGATGTTGCTGCTGTTGCTGCTGTTGCTGCTGCTAATCGGGCGGCTGCTGCCATTGTATGCATGATAAGCTGCTGCTGCTGCATCTGCTGATGCTGCTGCTCATCAAGCCGTTAGCATGGCTGCTGCTGCTGCTGAGATGTTGCACCAAACATTGTGAGCTGGTTCCATCAAGCCGTTAGCACGCTGCTGCTGCTGCTGAGGAAGGGAATGCCCAACAGGACAGTCACTGTGGAGCTGCAGACGAAACCATGCCATGCTTAGACAGCTCACCACTTCCAGCCACAAGGTCTGCTGTCTGCAAAAGCTCAAGCGCACTCATGTTTTGCATGCATTGCCTCAACCATCACCATTGAAATCTGCTTAGTTGGCGCAGCACAGCTTGTCTGCAGTAGCTGTGTATGCTTACAAGGGCATGAAACATGCAGAATGGCAAGACACAAAACCAGGACATCAAAGACACACTGTGGTGTTGGGCAGACAGCTACTGCTGCTTTTCATATCTACAGCATTCAACTGCATGCATTGCCTGGCATGCTCCCCACACCACTGTGTGCAACAGGGCTGATGCGGCCGCCCCAGAGGTCAAGCAGAGCGTTGTTGCAAGCACTACCACCAGGCTGGCAGATCACGCTACACCACCAGGTCAAGCTGGTGGTGCTGGACCCCAATCTGTCCCTCAAGCCAGCTGGGATCCTCAGCATCCCCACAGCAGTGATGTGCAGCTTGGACAGCTGACTGAGTGTGCTAAGCTGTTCAAATGCTGATCCAACAAAGATGTCATTGCAATTTGTGACTCTCAAGCTGGTCAAGCTGCCGCACACGCCTTGCAGTATACTGTTGAGGGAAGAACCATCTCTTGAGAAGCTATGTGTAGGATCTGCTGATGAGTTTCTGTACAATGAAGACAGCCATGTAAGCCTTGCAGACAGTACGTGAACAGTGTCTTGCTGAAAGCATTAACACCTGCAGCAGAGGTGTATCACCATACCGCAGATGTAATCGCTGGACACAGCTTCCCTTTGCCACAAGCCACTTCTCGACTGCTGTCCTGAGGATTCTCTGGTGAGCAGCAGACTTTGAGCAGAAGTCCACTTCAACCTCCTGCATGGCGAAGACATCAGACAACAGGTTAGGGCAGCAGACATAGCATGCAGATGCCAAGAGTGGTATACAGTGCCACAATTATGACATGGAGCTTACCTCCCATACAGCAGAAGGACCCTGTAGCAGCTGCTTCCAGCGCTTGCACACCAGTGGCAAAGTCTCTCTGATAGGAAAGCATGCTTCGTCAGCAACAGAGTGGTTCCAATGATGTAGCAGCCAAACCTGAAAATACCTGGCGTAGGCTGTGTCGCCCGGGGCAACGCTTGCGAGCACATGCAGCAGAACAGAGTCTGGCAGGCAGTCGATGAATACAGCTCTCCTCTTGCTGACCTCAGCCTCGGCTGGCAACGGCAACGGTGCTGTTGTTAACCGTCTTGACCGGCGAGGCGGCATTGCGCTGGTCTCAAACACCGCTGACCCAGGGTGACTGGCTAAGCAGTACCGATCAATACGCGGCGATACAGTACGGTGTCAAGGCTGGTGACCGCAGCTGACGACGGGTGACGAAGTATAGTTCTCACCCGGTGTGGTCGCAGCTGCGGTACAATGTTGCCGATTGCATCGCATTGCTCGTATCTGAAAGTTTGAACGCGCAACAGATGAGCGACAGACATACCTCTTCTTCAAGGTACGATCAGTCACCAACACTGGCTGAGCCAAACTGTAGAAAGTGCTAGAGACATGTGCAGGGCGCGCTATGCACAGCTTGCCAGCTCTATACAACAAAGTTCCTATGTACNAGCAGTGTTCTGTAACGCACTGTGCTTGGAATTCTGACGTAATTTTGCTTGTCCGAAGCTTTGACCTGTATCGATGCAAATGTACCCCAATGACAGGTTCGTACGCGAGTCGCGGCTAGTTGCGTCGGTTACTGCACTACAGAAATGCAGCGTGACAAGGACGAGGCGTTTTCGACGCCCACAAGCCGGCTCACTACGGCGAGACTTGTTGAACGTCTAGCAAATAGTAACGGGTCGATGCCCAGATCCGACACCCCTTTGTCACACTTCTTCCTCGCAGCGCCTGCTGAAGACAAGCAGNTTGATTAGCATTGTACAGCCACAGCTTTTTTTGACTGAAGCAAAGGAGGCTGTGTCCTTTGAGATGCAGAGCAGGCTATGTCTTTGCACATAGGCAACGGTGGGAGGACAGAGTTGGTTTGCGCTAGAGATCAGTACCAGCAGGTCGATGCATGACAACACACAATCAGCTTTGAAGGCAAACATGGTGCATGCAGCTGATGATCAGGTTGTTGTTTGAGAGAATGAAAGTGTACATGCATTTACATGCCCACATGCAGCTGCGTGTGGCATCTAGTCCACATGCTGATCTGAGCATGCATACTTCTTGCACACGGGGCTCATGACATCTCATGGCATGCAGAGGTCTACCTGCACGTTTGAGATATGCTGGCTGTTCCACATGGGTGCAAGGAATCTGTTGGCAAAGCGCATCACAAGCATGTTTTGCATCAGCTCCTTGCCTAAGTAATGGTCAATCCTGCAACACACTAACCGCAGGTGATGGGTGCTGCAATTGTCAGCCATTAGCAGATTGGCCTGTGGACCAACAGCAATGTACCTCAGCAAAGGGCATGCAATGCATGCTTAAGAAAGCGACAGGCAACAGGTCTGGTGTCAACACCGTAAAGGTCACGCCTGAGCAATGGTGAGCAGTGCAGCACAACACAGCACGATTGGCCAGTAACGTAACATGCTCATTGCGGNAGCCAGCGAAGCCATCTGTGGTGACAGGCCTGGGTACAAGCAGGCACTGTCAGAACTGGCCATCCACGAGGTCAGCCTGCTGCAACTCCGGATTTCAATGCTCTGTAGCATGCTACTGCCTAACCCAAGCATAGCATACATTTCATTGCTAGGTCAGTACTGGCTGTCTTGTGTATGTGCCATGACACACGTCCTGCCTGTCCCGGGTGGCATCGCAATGTTGCCAACCAAAGTTGTATACAGTAATGTCTTGAGGTATTTATGTATGCCTTCTGTGCACTGTGCACACGGCATCAAAAGAACAAAGTGTGTCTGCCGAGTTGCTTTGCTCACAAGCACAATGTTCTGACCTTGAGGAAGTAAGCGATTCTCAACAGGAAATGATGATCTGAGAGGCCCCTCATGGTCCATGATCTTGACTGGTATTAGGAAGTAGTCATTGTCCACTTCCTTGACATCTTTACCCGCTACAATGACGGGCTGCTTCTGGGTTGGTTCCTGCAGCATCAAACTGTCACACACATTGTCCATGGCAGAGTGGACACAAAGTTGAGTCTCAGCTTGCTAGGGTTGCTGATTATTATGCCATCACAAACATTCACAAGCTTGCCAGATTGGTATCTTACGAACGAAACAAGAGGTGCACGGCGCGCCCTGAAGCGTGCTGGCGGGCTGAGCTGACAAAAGAACCCTTGAGATCATGCAAACTTGAAGTACAAGCCCAGCAGTCTTGCGCTATGATTTGACTCCAGGCTCTCCAGCCACCTAGCTGAANAAACACTCAGGAGTACAGACTAAGCTACAAGGCTTGTCAACTAGATGCTCAGTGGCATATATTCTGCTGCAGGTTGTGAGGAAAAGGCTCAATAGACCAATGACTTTAGCAGAGAAGGTGTGTAGATACCACTGTGACTCATCCTGCGTCCCAGTGCACAGCTTGTGTGCATTCAACTTCACCAACTTCTGCATGATGACAGGTTGTATATGGCCACCTTGATGACCCTGAGGGCCAAGACATCAGGCGCGGTGTCAGCTACTTGCGGCTCAGGCCTGGTGCGACCACATACTGCTTGTGACAGTGGTACCAGCACTATATATCTCACAGTGCTTGCTCAGAGCTGGTGCTAATCTGTGAGCTCTTGCTGCTGTACAGTATAAATGTCCTTGTGCAATTGCAGATCGAGTTGCAATGCAAGACGCAACAGCACAAATGGCAGTCTTGCAATTCATCTCCTCAGGATTGCCTCAAACAGCTGTCCCCTCCACAATTCATTGTGACCATTTGATCGAGGGTACAACTCAGGCGCAAGCTGACAGGTGAGATGACCACAAGCATTGCTGCTGTCTTCTTCCCTGCTGTTGAGCAGTGATGGACATGTGCTACGCAGTGCCTGTAGGCATNGAGCCCCTGCTGCTGATGCTGCTGTTGCCGCACATGCAGCTGATGTCTCTGTTCCAGTTGCTTGGGCAGTGAGCTGTCTGAAGTGGCGTTATGCTGGTGCTTGTGTTGCTGCCTCAACTGCTCCTGAGGCAGCAGTCTTTGCAATCTTTTATGCCACTCCATCAAGCCGTTAGCAGCTGCTGCTGCTGCTGCCCTGCTGCTGCTGCTGCTACCAGTACTGCTGCTGTTGCTGACAGCCTCCTTTGCTACTAGAGTGCCATGCTGAATGCTTATGTTGTTGCAAAGCAGGCACATCAGCTGGAGTTGGCTTTGCAATCCCAATAGACATTGCGCGGTCAGTTGTGCCACAGCTGATACAGTATGGCAAAGTGGTGCGGCCTGCCCTCAACATACAGGTCAGGCCNGTGCATGTGGCAGCTTGCAGCAGTCCTGGAGTTCCTGCATGTGTTCAGCGCGCACCTACAGCTCAGGGACAACTTCACACCAGAGGAGCTGGAGTATGCCATTGTGGCTGAAACAGGCCAGACTGGCATACTTGCAAATCTGCATCAGGTGTGTACCTTGCATACCTACATATCGTTTGGCTGCTTGCAGCCAAGAACGGCATCATTCATGCTGGTATACAGCCCTTGCTTTCACGCCTGTTGGGACTTTGTCAATAACATTGTGATACCTGGCAAACAAGCAAGCTGACCAAGAGATGATGGCATTGTTGATGCACATCAGGCGGCAAGAAGGCCTCTATAAGTCCTGTGTTAGCTGCTTGCTCATAGCACTTGCTTACATTAGGAGCATTGCACCCAGTTCCAGTCTGTACAGCCATGAAGAGGCTCTACAGATGTGAAGCGGTGTTTACTTTACCACCTCACCTTTTACATCTGCCACCAGAACGTGTTTCATGCAGGACTTGCTGAGGGGGATCACATCCCGCTCAGACCTGAACAGTCACAACTGGGCAGCACACTTTGCAAACAGGCTGAAGTATCAGTGGGTCAGCACCCATCTCAAAGGGTCCCCTCCTTTTGCCCCAACAAAGCGCCAGGAGGCCTTTGACTATGCTGCTCTGCATGCCAAAGACAGGTAAGGCAGCCAGACCCAAGCCCACAAAAGCATGACACATTGCTGTGTTTTGCATGCCAAGCTTATATGACCAGACACAGCTGTCATGATGTGCACAGTAGTTGCGCTATGTAGCTATCCCCCANTGCCACAGACAGGGGTGTCTTTGCCTGTTATGTGTAAATAGTGCATGCTTCATGCATTCGAGCTGAATTTTCCAAAATTTTCATTGTTGATGAGGGCACCGCAGTAGCGAATGACGTTGCACTCACAACAGGCAAAGACACCCCTGTCTGTGGCACAACAATGACAAGCAGCACAAGGGCACAAAGCATAACTGCAAATCCTGCTGCAACCTGGACTCTTTCTCTCTTTCAATTTTGCAGCCTGTTAGGGCTCAGAAGAGGAAGAGTGCAACCTGCAGCAGGACTTGTAATTATGCCTCATAGTCTTGTGCTGCTGGTCATTACTGTATCACGAAGAGTACAGCAAGGCGTTGTACTTGACTGCATCTTGGCAATGTTTGCACTGTCACAGACATGAGACAGGATCACCACATTGCATGCTGCCCTGCAGGAGGTGCCATGCTTGTGCATTTCTGGATAACGGCACAACAGTGCACAGTTTAGGATGTCACTGCTCTGTAATTTCACACAAGGCTGCCTGTGAGTTGCAGTGCAAGCAAGTCTGTGCGACATATTTCCCGATCACATCTGCGCACTGCTACATGTCAGGCAGCACATCGGTTGGTAGCGGCTGGCAGCAGGTGGATGCTCCATGCTGTGCAGCAAAACTGTTGGACATGCCACACAGCTCGTGTTGTCTGCACTTGTCCAGAATAGATGACACTGCCACAGCTACTCTGATATGGTGAGCGACCTGTGACATCGAGAGAGCTACGTACTGCTGAGCTCAGCCATAAGACACTCCCCTCAAGAGTTGATTTGTTTGAGAATGCGGCCCTAGGTAGGTGCATGTAGTCTCAATGTTGTGTGCAGTCATCTGGACACAACATGATGAAGCAGTGTCGATGTTGAAAGGCACTTGCTATATGTGTGAAGCACTTTGCAACGAGATGCCCCTGTATCCAGTGTTGCTGGCTCAACCCACAAGCATCACTCACAGAACAACAGCTGTTCGAAACACCTGATATGGTAGATCCTGAGGGTGGTCTGTCATAACCAGCTTGAGTGTATTCTGGCACACATCCCTCCATCATGTTGAATATGGACTCACTGATAGCAGCATCAATCACCTGCACAGATGCGAATATGTAGCCATGCAGCAGTTGCAAGCAACCCCCACATCCTGTTGAAGACAGACTCACTGACAGCAAAGCTGCACAGCTTGCAGAAACCGCTAGCGACATAGGAGGGTGATGTCAGTGCCAAGGGCAGCATGAAAGCCTGCCAGGGTGAATGCAAACACATTTCAGCTGGCAGATTGCTCACTTGTCCTGGGACCGAGTTGTTGTTGCGCTGGCGGTGCAGGAGAGCCATGACGATGCCGAAGGCAGCATGGAGACCAGCAAGGGTGTCCCCCAAGGAGATGTTGGGCCGCACAGGGGGGCGGTCTGCAAAGCCGTTTAGATGCCTGCCACACTGCAAATCACATGTCAGGCCTGATGCAAGAACATCATATCNATGAGAACACCCCCAAGGAGTACCTGCGATCCCTCCCAGATGTCTCCCCTGCAAAGGTATGCGCCTCATCTAAACAATGACGGCCATTATTGGCCAAAGTTATCAGGTCAAGGTTGCACCAGCATCAACCATGTGCAACCAAATTGATCTGTAGTGTGCACGATGATTTATCTCTACATCATAGACGTCATCAAAGATGTGGTTTCGCGTGATGATTTGTCACTTACCATCCTAGTGTAGCTTACATCTAGCCATGTGACTTGTGAACTGGCGGCTTCTTCACAGTGCCAGGATGTGCTTAGAGATTAGTAGAAAGGCGGCTGAACCTGTGATGACAACTATGTATTCTCAACAGGTACTGATACCCTGATGACAACTACATCGCTCAAACTCATGTCTGAGGTTCAGCCAAGAACAACCATGTTTTATGTCGATAGCTGAGCATAGTCATAGGCAAACAATAGTCCTATGCCATACATGTGCACCAGCTTCAATGTCTGATCATTGAAGTTGACCCTTGTAGGCATCGCCAAGTACGCTGCAGTGTACACATGGCTGTCCAAGTAGAGTATATCAGGCAACTCTTGGAGTTTAGGGTTAGTTCTTAAACCCTAAGCATAGCTGCTGATGCAGACTGAAGCTGGTGGCGAGGCTGCNTGACGTTATTTGACAATGTAGTGTTGCACTGCTGCATGATTATGTGTGAAGGCTGGTGTACTATTTGTACCTCAGTAAATCTAGCTCGTCAGGCTGTGCAGACAGTTGCAGCACTTGTATGCAATTCTAAGTGGTGACTTCAGTACGGCATCTTTGTGCCAGTCAGCTGCTGTCAGCGTGACATGGAGCAATTGTTGAATGGTCACATGCCATGGCTGGAGTGTGCTGACCGTCATGCAAGAGCTTGACATGCTGCCGAGAACCAGCAGCCATACCTAAGCAAGTCTTATCAGGAACGTCAGGCCGTTCAGCAAGCGTATTGAGTGTCTTTCTTGAAGACCTGTTTCAAGCACACACTGTGTTTGCTACAGGAATTGCGGCGTGTGAGGTCAGGTATCATGGGAGAGAGGGACAACATGGTCACCATGCATGACATTCTGGACGCTCAGTGGACCTTCGACAACTACAAGGACGAGAGCTACCTCAGACGGGCGATCATGCCCTTGGAGCGTGTCTTGACCAACTACAAGCGGCTTGTTGTCAAGGACAGCGCAGTCAATGCCATCTGCTATGGTGCCAAATTCATGATCCCAGGACTTTTGCGATTTGAGAACGGCATTGAAGTTGATGATGAGGTCAGTAGCACCAAGCCTGTACATTTCCTTCACAAATTTCCCCATCTGACTACATGTGCAACAGATTTTCCCATGATAATGCTGGCGTGGCATCCCTACCTGCTACAGCATTGCGCGCCCTTGTAACATGACTGAGTCATCCATACCTGGCGCGCATTCAGCACATCTGTGAGCATGTGCTCAGTGCCACAGTCATATGACCCATTCACATGTGCTACGCCATGTGCCTGTAAATGTACTAGTTCTGGCGCTTTCACCTGCTAGGCTCGCATATCCATGCATGTATGTACGTGCATTCATGTACAGNACGCAAATCTTGCTGCTGGGAGACACAGCGGTGCACGAGCTTGTGCGGTGCGCTTTAAATGACGAAAAGCATACTTGACGACCTTGGCGAGGAAGTCACTGGGATAGTCTCGCCTGTCTCACTATGCATGGCGTTGACTGTGGCGCTGGTGCGCATGCTGAACCCGACAGGAGACAGCTCGAATAACACATCGTACTTTGCATCAGCGTACTATAAGGAGCAGGTAAGGATGACTGTCAACACACTGAGCGTGCCGCAAATCTAACGAGCAAGACTATGGGTTGTAGGCAGATGACCCTACATCACAGAAGATCACTGGATCAATTATCAATGCCCTCATCTTTGTAGCTGTCATTGGACTCATGACAGGGCTCCTTGTGCTGCTATTCAAGTACGGGGTATGCAGGTGCCTGCATGTGTATCATTGACCCTTGCTCTGCAACTTGCACCACTGGTTGGCTTACTTGCTGAGGACCTGGGCTGGCTATGCAGTACACTAAGGTCATCTATGGGTACATGGCATTTGCTGGGTTTGGCATCTTCTTTGTCCTGGTTGGAACCATAGCATTGCAGCTTATAGTGAAAGCCCAGATCCCAATAGACGCCTTCTCATTCGTCTTCATGCTGTACAACTTCTCGGTGAGTTCCAAAATTCATTGCTCATTGCACGGGTGAGTCTTCACAAGCAGCAGATGTGTCATGTCAACGTTTGATTTGAAACCTAAGGTTACTCAACATGCTATCATTTTGACGCTTCGCATGAGACGTGCTGCAAAAGTTTCCCTATACTTTTACAGTGCGTAACTACTTCTTGACTGCAAGAAAATGTGGCTTGTCACAGCATATGCAATTGAGCATACTAGAGAGCTGGAACGGAGCAAAGCTCATCAGACCAGCCTCACTCATCATCATGAAGCTGGACAGCTTCAGCTGCTTGCACTGGCAACACTTCACCACTGGGCCATGCATATGCTTGCGTAGTGTACTGGCCATTTTGATGACAGCGCAGCTGCGGGGAGGTGCACAAAGCAAACTCAAATGCAGCGCCCTTGGCTTGCAGGTTGTTGGCGTGATTGCTCTCTTCTTTGGACCGGCCCCAATGATGATGAAGCAGGGATACCTCATAGTCACAGGCGTTGCCACCGCATACATGTTCACATTCATTCCAGAGTGGAGCACATGGGTGCTGCTGCTGGCCATGGCCCTATATGACATCTGTGCAGTTCTCACCCCCCACGGCCCCCTCAAGGTACCCCTGTGTCCTGCGACATGTCCATTACCCTTGGCCTGCGACGCATGGCATGTCTGGATGGCTTGTCCCATACCGTCCCTCTTTGTGCTCATCACCTGGGTCACAAAGACGATTATAAACATGATTACAAATATGGGCAGCCTGAACATGGGAGCAGTGACAATGCCTGTGACTATGAGGTTGCCATGTTAGGCATCAAAATCAAGGTCTTTTGTAGCTTTTTGTAATGGGGTGACAGAATTTTATCCGGTCATTGATGCATGATCTTACTCTACCCGCAACTGATCCCGGTCAAGATGCTGCCTGTAGCTGATAAAGTGGCAGTGTATCTANAGACCCAAGTCAGGCAGCAGCAAAGAGGAAGCAGACAAATCAAGCTGGAGCACTGCACCCAAGAAGTGCCCATGCAGACCTGCCTGTGGGCATGCTGCTTGGCTCAGCGCCGCCTAAACCAGGCCGCAAGCGTAAAGCCATGATGCCTGCTGAGTCTGCCACACACCCACCAGCCCAAACCTCAGCAGCTGATGAGATCACTGAGCTTCAAGAAGGTGACCCAGCAGATGTTGCAGCTGCTGAGGTTGCCGGCCAGGCAGCCCGCCAGGCTGCTGCAGCAGCAGCACAGATCACCTTGTGTCAGTAGCTATTACTCACATCTACTTTTGCATGCAAGAATAGCCTTCCACTGCAAGCAATGTTAAGCAATACTACACAATGGCCCCCACTGGACAATGTCTATCAGTCCTGACCAGCCGTCGGATGGTACAAGTCAGGTGAGGGCTGACCTGGTTTGTGAGCAGGATGAGGGTATTTGTTTCCTCCTCACTCCAGCGTCCTACTTTTCGCCGGGGCCCACCGCTCTTGTTCTTTTTGCCTCCTTCAGGTGTCATGTCCATGCCTTGCTCGCTAGGCGTGGCGTCCAGAGGCGCTACCATTCCAGATGCTGCAGCCATCTCCATCTTGACCTGCATGCCAACATTGTAAGCCACACAGCCCAACTCTACTTCACCTTGTGGTTGGCGACAACATACATCAGTAGCGTATAAGCTTGAGAATGCAGGGNATTTGCAGATCTGCAGATGGCAAAGGCAGGCTCTTTCGTAACATCCTAATTGGATCTTTGTAAATGAAACAAATAACCTGTCGTTTTGACAGGGAGGTAGTGGGCTGGCAAGCAAGGCAGGTCAGCTGGCAAAACATGGGCGTTGCGGTTGTCACAGCTGAAATGAGTGTCTGAGCAGGGCTCATAGCAGCCCATGTAATTTAAAAGGTTTTGAGACACTGCTAGAGTGTATTGCATATGGCAAAGGGGTCGTGCTATCCAACTCTGGGATGGGCAGGTGGTTGGATGAGGTGTAAGTAAGCTCAAAGGCTATCACACACACACACACACCTGCAAACACATCAGAGCATATTGTCCACAGGTCTGTGGCGCTACCAACCCTGCTTGTTGCTGCCTGCAGGCTCATGACATTTCTCTACAGATGGCAAGAGCAGGCTCTGTGCTCTCCATTTCGGGTATGGGCAGGTGGCTGGACAAGGGTTTGAACAAGCTGATGGGTGGTCCTGAGCAGCCCCAGACTGCACAGGGGACCCCAGCTGAGGCTGGGGGGTCAAATTTTGACCCCTATGCTTCCAGGCACCGCAGAAACACCAGTGATCAGCTGCTCACTGCTGACAACCCCAAGGTCAGTCTGTTCTAGTGGTCAAACAGCGACACAGCATAGCACTTGTCATAGTGCATGTTCTGTTCAGTTAAAACTGGTAGTACTTGATACAGTACACACTCAGTCAGTAAGTGTCAATAGATCAAAAAAGTTACTTTCTCAGCAGTCAATCAACCGAGAGATCCCTCGCAAAGGATGTCTAGCTATGAGTCAACAATGCCTAAACAGCATAGCACATTGCCTGTGTTGCTTTCAGGAGTGTTCAGATTTTGACACCACATGCAGATTTGCGAACATTATAAGTCAGCTCAGGTGTATGTGAACACCTGAGTGCCTGAGTCAGCATAACTTCTGAAGCTGCCAACTAGAGTCATTTGAGCACAGGTGATTATGCCAAAGCGCAGTCAAAGCTCANCGTGCCTCGGCAGCAACTCAGCGCTGTTACCGTGTGAGTTGCATAGGTTCATTCGTTTAGCCTTGACCCGTGGAACCCCAGCAAGAACCATTTTGGGGGCATGTATGTTGCACTCTCTGCAGGGAAACCCCAGAGACAAGCTTGACATCAGAACTGCAAATAATGTTGAAGTCAGACATGTTTCATGGATGGAGAGCAGCAGCCTTTCTTTTAACAGAGGAAATTGGCTGCATGTAGCAGAGAAAAAGTTTTGTGGCGCTGTTGCGTCAACATTGGTCCTGTTGTTTGGTAGTTTACTGCATGCATTGACTGCCTTAGGTCAAGGGTCTGTCTGGCAGCCAATTGCTGGATAGCACTGCACATCTGCTCTTATTGTGCAGGTTTGGACTTCGCCGGGCTGNAAGCTCCTCAGGCAGCACCTGTGCAACAATGGCTTGATGCCCAATGGCCCATACCTGGAGTGTGATGGCGAGTTTGAAGACTGCATCAGCGTCATGTCCGGAGTCCATCTTGCTCCTGTGGATACTTCAGATGAAGAAGATTGTGAGGAGGAAGAGGAAGAGGATTATGATGACGAGGAGACTGAGGGAGAAGATGAATAGATAGCACATTAGAGTGAGATAGATGAAAAGGGACAGGTTATGGGGTTTCAATAGGGGACAAGATTCGCTGCTGAGTCTGACATGGTACGTGTGGTGTCAGTTATTTCCTTCACTAGCTGCTGTTAGTGGGCAAACTCAGCTAGCATGGTGTGCAGTGTCANGGCATAGGTCAGGGCCTTTCCTGCTGCATGTCTGTCAGTGAAGATTTGATTGATTGCGTGACCCTGGGCTTTGCACATACGTTCAATCGCAGAGGCACGTACGAGCGGTGTGTCGGGGCTTTTCGCGGAACTAATTCAACCAATCCTACCTCGACATGCCTTGAAGCACATCGCACTATTTTTGCGCAGCTGTAGACACCCATCCGATGTCCACGCATATATTGGCAAATCAAAATTGCAGCAGTGCCGTACAGGAGTGTCTCGATGCATACACATGTCAAGTTCATATCGCTGCCCACCACCCTGGTGCACATCCCACCTATAGATGCCTTTACTCTGCACTTTGCTAGGCAAGCTAGCTGTGTGCAAAATTTCGGCCAGGACTGCACTGCCAACAGGCACACCAGCACTGCTCGTGAAGTATTGATCACAAAGATCGGTGCTATCTCCTATACCTATCCCGACCATCTGGGGACCTGTCACGATGCCGGCTGCTGCCCCCTCCACCACTGCCACCATCTCCTGCAGCAAAACATACGCCCGACTGATTATTGCTGAGCCACCAACAAAATGCCAATAAGCTACACGCATCAGACTACCCTTGAGAACAGCTGTAGCACACAAAACCATCTGTGCTATACCTGACATCAGCATGTGCATGGGACAGTGGCTTCATACGTGGTCACGTTACAGGGCCACATGATCATGCTTTGGGGATACATACTGTACAAACTTAGCAGACATTTGGAACATCACATGCACATGTTGATGCGTGCTGTGCTGAAAGTTGGCTACCAATGCGGTACATGTACTGAGTTGTTTTCCTAGCATAGTCTTTGTCAGCCTCACAAGGCGCTAAATTGTTTGGCTAAGCAATGTGGACAGCGCTGGCAAGGTACATGTACTGAGCGTGTTGCTGAACTGAACAGTCTGCCACCTTGTGTTATTGATAAAGCTTATGCTAGAGGAGACAAGGCTGGAACATACCTCTCAACCTGGCTAGTGCTGCTTCCTCTCGACTCCTGCGGTCCTCGCCACCTCTATTCTTCCGTCTCACCCGCCCAAACTCATCGTATCTGGAGTAGATTTGCCATACTCAGCACACCAAACATACCAAAGTAGCAATCTCTCAGATGTTTGTGCATTATTGTGCAAGCATGCGTATCAGCGCAAGCGGCTGATTGTAATTGCAGGAAATGCAATAGAGAAAGATTTGTGGGTGGCGACTCTTGCTTTATGCTCAAATACACACACGATGATGCATTGCCCTGCTGTTTGGCCTCTATACTTGCAGACGGCATCATGCAGAATGCTGGATGACCAGCAGCTAGCATGCGCATGAGGCGCTCAATTTATGCGGTCTACTGGGGGAACAGGCGGGTTCTACACCCCGGTTCTCAACTGATCAGGATCCAAAGCACACACAAGGCGCAAGAACAGACACACCCAGCTTACATATGATGAGGACCTCATTTTCTGATACAACAGCATGCTAGGACATTCTGTGTGCAAGCCGGCCATACAGCCCCATGCTATATGCTTCTTCAGCATAGTGACTGAGACGGGATGACAGCCGTGCCAACAACAACGAGTGGTACATTCTATGTGCAGATGCAGCGAGGCCTCATGTGCTCAGATTGCTTGTTGGGAACATTAGTGCAGCATGCATGGCACGGGCACAGCAGAGAGCTTACTCGTCATCGTCTCTGTTTGAAGCTTCCCGCCGTCGCCTTCTAGACTCTTCAAGTTCTGTCTCGTCTAGCTCCTATGCCAATCAAGCAACACAAACATGAGCAGCAAATAACACAGCAGTGGATAATTTACAACAGAAACATAAGCAGCAGAGGAGTCAGCAGTCCCATGATCAGCTGACTTACCAGCAGTAGAAACCACAGCAGCCACANGACTCGGTTCACAATGCAGTCATGTGAGTGTGATTGTGTCGCAAGACATTGCAGCGCAGACTACCTGATGTTAATCACCCAGTCAGCATCAGCAGTTAGACTGGAAATTTGCTGGTTATGATGATGCAAGATGTGGGCTTTGCTTGACATGACCACCAGCCTTTACAGTCATGTGTCACCAAGTTGTACTAAGGGCCCTACGTACATGGGGGCTGTGCAGCTTGTGAGGTGTTTTGCAATGTGGATGATAGAGGTTTGAGGTTCAGTGGTGACCTAAAGCTAGTGGCTTCAGCAACTCATGTTTGCTGGTCGCATTCTGGTATAGTTGAGTCTGTTTACTTTTCTTGCCTGCCTCGACGCCCAGCAGTCACTGAGTATGATTATCTCAGAAGGAACACATGCTACACACATTTGTCATTTCAAAGCTGAGTTGGTGGTGTCTATACATACCTGCTGTGTTCTTGTACGACCACTGAGTGACAGGTTGTGAGAAATAGGCTGGACAGCAGACATGGATGAGGACTGATTACAATCATCCATGCAGTGCAATGCATGGAAGCCATCACTTGATGAGGTAGTAGCATAAGGTGTCAGTGGTTACAATCAAATACTCTACAGACAACTACAGTGATCTCCTGAGGAGATGTCAAAAAGATTGTGCAGTAGCACATGAGGCAACTATTCTGTACAAGTCTAGTCAAAGAGTCAAAATGAACCGAGCAACCGATGTTGTACAGCTGCAATCAAACCCATGTCTAAACAACTCAGTTCTTATGGTGCTTGGCAATTTGCAACCCTATTCAACACAAGAACTCGTCCAACACTACAACAACCAACCAGCTGAGTCTGAGCTATTCACAAGGTGGAACATCACTAAAGGTAAAACCAGATGGTAACTGACAGAAAGCAGTTTGCTAAGATCATGAGCAATAATATGGGCTCATGGTGATACCATTCAGTCGTCGCAATAACTGTACAACACAGCAAGTTGGTGTACAGTTCATGCTACACTCCTGAGGCCCACAATCTGTACGCAACGTCTATACAAACAGACATGTATGGCATTCACATAACAGGCATATGCCATCAGAGCGTGTCTAGGCTTGAGCGATTCAGGGTTGCATATTATTGCATGCTGAGCTGTATGTAATTCTAAAGAGCTTGCAACATGTCAAAACTTAGGCATCGTCAGGTTCAGATGTGACAAAGGTCAAATCAAAACAGCAATCAAACCAACAACTGGGCGCCAGGAGGAGCTCATGCTTGTACACCACGTAGCGCTGGGAGGTTGTTGCGCAGCAACTTCCGGCCACTGGCACCGACTTGGGCATTGTATAATTGTACTGCTGTATCACAGTCAATCCAATCCCAGGTGATGGTGTATCTGCCATTCTTGGTCTGTGTGTAGCCAGTGTAGTAATCAATGTCACAATGACTGCACTCTGGGCACTTGTTGTCAATGGTGGCATAGTTTGGCACTGCTGGGAAGGGTGTGGTACCCATGCCCGCTGCTGACGCCTCTCCTGCTGAGATACCTGTGCNAGGATCAGCAAACAGATGAGGCAGCAAGTACACCAAGCTCAGTCACCGGAGTTGATTTAGCTGGAGAGTTGTCCATCTCAGCTGCATCACCTTCCATAGAGGACGAGATGTCATTTGCCACATACAGCAGCGGCAGCAGACTGTCCAGTCAGTCTCCAGCACTGCAGACACAGTCCCCCCTGGTTTGCACCACACCTCCTGAGACTGTAATGTTCTCCTTGCAAAGTGGGCAATTGCCTGCAGCTGGTTCTGCTCGGCCTGAAATGCAGAGTGAGGAGGCAGACTTGGGCACTACAGCCTTTGGTGCAAGCGTAGATGGTGATGCTGTGTTGACTGAAGCGACCAATACAGCATCATCAGCAAGCTTTATCACGCCTCCACGCTGCGCTATGTCCAAAACATCTGCCCAAGGTCCTGTCACCAGAAGCAAAAGTGCAAGAAAGGTAAGCACGCATGACATGGCTGATCTGATGCCAGCGAGTCAACGTGTGCCTGTTGCACTCACAAGCTACAGTAAGAGTAACGAGATTCCACTCCTGTTGCGACTTCTAGTCAGCAATGATNCTCAGCACTGGCTTCCTAGCTGCTGCAAGGCTGCTGTCGGGTGTCATAAGTAACTGCTGCTTCTCCAGGGCGAGTGCAGAAAGCAGCTATCCTGGGTTGCTTGACGGAATGATGAGTCATGCAAGTGGCCAGCCGCTCTACCAGCAGCTCGCATCATTAGGTAAGCCCGGCTTCACCTTGAGTGGTTGCAGTGACTTGTGCTTTGTGGGAAACGTGTTGGAGGCACAGCACAAGCTGCTGGGCTTGCCACAAATGTGCCTGAGTGTCTGTGAACCATGGAGGAGCTGCATACTCGCTGTTGGCACGTGGCAGAAGGTCGTGTGTGCCATCAGCTAGTGTTTGTCCCTGACATGCAAGTTGTGTCACAANCAGCAATGATGGCACCATTTGCTGCAGTGTCATCATCTTCGAGTTGCCTTGCGATCCGTATCTACTCTGGCATACAGCAGCAAGTTTGCTGCAAACTTCCAAACTGAGCAGACTCTACTTGCACACAGTCGCTACATNTGCACTGTGCAGATGCTGACTGTCTGTGCAAGCCATATTCCCGCATATCACATCTGTAGTACTGGCATTGTTGATTACACCTTGTCATGCTTGTGGGATTGCTAGCTCTTGTGCCAGTAGCTCTTCACATGCTGGTTATTTTGTAACAAAGGCTTACTTGTGTGTGTGGGGGTGTGTATGGGGGTCCCATTGTTACGCACATTTTCCTCAACACTGATGCTTGCTGTTGTGTAGGTGCTGCCCTTCTTGGCACCCTTTGTGGGTCCAGGGCGCTTGTTCAACTTCTTGATACGCAATCACTGGCACAGTGGAGAAGCCATTGCGCAGCTTGGGCAGCTGCCTGTTTTGCTGCTATCCTCTGTGGAGGTACAGTGCCCTTCGTGTTACATGCTTCACAATCTGGAAGCTGCTCAACTGGAGTGATACATGCTGCATGTGTAGCTACGCACAGCTTGACACAATGTACAGAGGGGTTTGTGGAAGTACATGGATCTCAGACATTGCTACAGCACATTGTGTCTATGCACTCTGGGTGTGACATACCACAGCTTCATGCCTGCTTCAGCAAGTCATGTTTGACGGCATCTTGCATGTACAGTGCCACTCTTCAGTACANGTATGCAGAGCTTGCATGAGTGCCTGCTGCTTGCAATGCCTTCATGTTAGTGCAACATGAGGACATGACTGTCAACCAAAGCTTGGCAAACTATACGTGTTGTGCACTTTTGCCACAGTAGCTAGCATGGCAGGTCATAGAAAGGCACATTGAGCTGCACGGTGCTGCAGAGATACTTTGGCACAGAGGGACATTGAGCTGCATGGTGCTGCAGAGATACTTTGGCACAGCAGTGGGCAAGGGCAGACAGGGGGCCAAGACTGACATAGAGCGCCTTGATCTCAAACAGACCACCTGCAGACAGGCAATTACAGAGATTGCAAAGATGTAAGCCATGCGGCTATGCCATGGAAGCCCATCAGCCACGCAATGCAANCTGTGCTGTGCTGCATGCCTCTCACTTCAGCCGTATTCCAGTCTCTGCGCTGTGCCCACTGATGCAGCTGATCAGTGTGNCGGTATGCTGACTACACATATAACAGGCACCATTTCTGCTTATCTATGGGAGGCCTTTCAAAGCTAGCTCAAGAGTGCTAAAGATGGCACCAGATGGAGTCAACATGCAAGTCAATGCATGAACCAAGCTCAATCACGANAGTTCCACATCACCTGAACTCTAGGGACGCTACTCTAGACATAGTGGGCACGTAAGATACGTCAGGTCTTACAAAACGAGCTGCACATACTTGTTAGTTTCCCGAATATGGCCATCTGGCAGAACCCTGCGGAATTTTGCCCTTTGCCTTCCTGTCATCCAACCAGGCTTGATACATGGCAGACTCTGACTGGTTATCAGACCACTCCAGCTCAAACTCCCCTAGCTGCACTGTGTCCCCATTCTCAATTCCTTGCTTTTTCAAGGCCTTGTTAATGCCTACATTGTACACAGCACGTTGAGCATGTGCAGTGTGGTCATGCAGGTGGCCAAGAGGAGCGGCCAAGTACAAAATACAAAAACATGAGGCAGGAACCTAACATAAGTGTCAGGCAATGATACAGCAGATCCAGGCTCAGAATTATGAGTAACAAGCTGTATCTGCAGATTGTGCTCAGCACTGCTTACCAGCAGCTTCCAATACTTTCTGGAATCGATTGGCAGCTTCGTAGTAATCCCAGTTGGTCATCTGTGCAAAGCGCTCTATTGCTTCCCCCGTGATGTGGAAAATGCGCTGCTCGTTGTACCGTTCCACCTCCAGCTGGAACTGATCCATACGCGCCCCTGAGCGTACTTTTGGAACCTTGGTGATATTTGTTGCTGAGCTGNACATGCCCAAGTCACACTCAGTACATGCCTAACTCACAGTCGGCTGCAGAAGGGTTGAAGGGCTGACCCGTTTTTGAGGTCNCGGTGCTGAGACAGCTAATTGTGTAAAGGAAACATCAAGAGTAGCGGAACCTGTATGATGAAACAGCAACACGCCAGAATTGCCGTGCAACAAGCTGTAAATCAGGCCTTTGCACTCTAGAGAGATATGTGACACAGGTCTGATAACACACAGAAGGCCGTTTTTCCATACAAAACTCAGCATTCATACCCACTGCTGCTCCCTCGCAACATCTCCAGCCCAACAGACACATGCATCATGACAATGAGCGCTTCAATGAGCTGCCTGTTTTTACACACACACCAACCATGGTTGCTTTGCTTGCAACAGCTGCATGCTAGCGCTGTCAACACTGCTTCTTGGGTGCACCTGCATTTAGTGCCATATTTGACTTGTGACATGAAAGCATGTATACTCATCTGTATTGTCATGCCTTATGCATANCTATTGAGTACCAAGGTGGCCTCCTTTGCTGAGAATGAGAGCTTCAACAGATATGTAGTGAAGCGCTGCCGCTCAGATCTTGTCGGGGTGGTTGAGAGGTTGCAAAAGTTGTTTTGGCAGCCAAGCTACCAGCGCAACATCAGCCCTGAGCAATTCCATGAGGCGTTGATTTTGAAGTCAGCATGATTCGATTCATCTTGTCATACATATGTTGGCTTGCACTTCGTCATCGCAACAGACATGTTATAGGTCTATTTATGGGTTAGTAGGCTAGTTCTTCACCGTTCCTGGGTAGCAAGCTTGCCAAGGTTGTTTTGCCAGGCATGTATGCTGCTCCACATGTGTTTACTTGAAGATAACATGGCTGGCAATATCTCGCTGCGTGCAGTTCAACAATGCTGCATGCAGCACTCTGCATTGCGAGCTTGTCTTCACAGCTTGTCAGCTACAGCGTCAGCTTATGAGCTGTGCACAGCCAATGTTTGTGAGCACTTGGTGTATTCACTTAGTTTGAGGCTTTTTGGGTTTGTGTTGGTTGCATGTGAGCATGAGACATATCGTCATGAACTGGCAGCAGCAATTTCATCATTTTGACGACTAGACTCACTCTGCGATGCAGCAGTGGATGGACACGGACGTGCATCGCACCAGCTGTCAAGTCAGGAATGCAGTGAAGCCACNACTGCACAACAAGTCACTGTTGTGCAGCAACCTCCAGTCTGCAGTACATGACTTCCATGACTGTCAATCCCATGCTGTCTATCTGCTGTCACATGCAACATGGCCCCCTTCCCAGACGAAGGAGTAGATATCACTGGCCTGCTGGACCTCTGCATGCTGCAGTGTGCAGCCCACATATTGTTTTCTGACTGTCATTTTACTTGCTGAGCATGCCAAGTGGCAGCTNGTGGAGCTGCTGGTCAAGCTGCTGCAGAAGGTAACATGCTGTTTGTGACCAAGCTGCTGGTCATGCCACCAGCAAGGCATTTGTGACGCTGCTGCATGTTGAGTCACCTCCCCCGGTTGTGTCACACAGCTGTAGGCATGCTGATTTTAGCTTCCTGTATCATCAAAGATCAGCTGCTGTTCAATTTGTAGCATTTGACAGATGNGCTCCAGTGTAGGATCGTCCCTGTGCAATCAATGTCTCCCCACGCAGGGTCAAGTCCCGTATGCGATCCTATGTGTCTCAGCAGGGCTTACAGGTGACTCGGAACGTCAGTGGAACTCGGTNATTTAGTCCAGCGCTAGCTCAAGCTGTCTCAGAGTATTGACAATCAGCGAGTGAACCACGGTGATCAGATGTCATCCAGGTAGGCGCAGCTACATTGTCAGCGCCGTTTTTCGCCTTTGCGTCTGAGGTAGTTGGTTGCATCTCTCTGCTGGTTTTGCAGGGAAACCTTCGTAACACGTTGCGCGCCGGCATCGGAGTCACCGTTCAAGCGAGCTAGGTACGTGAGTGTGACCAGATGCAGGCTGCTTGTTTTTTGAGCTCCACACGACCGCACGTGCTTTCACGTGTAACCGCTTGTACTGCTTCTCCTGGGTGCGCACAGCAGCGCCAATGCAGCGTATATACAGACCCGCATCATAGAACAGGAGCACAACCGTTGACAGGTGTTGATTGTGCAGGACACCCAGTCTACCTGACACAGGAAGGCAGGCTTCACTTGAAACCCAGAACCAGCTGGCTGTGGCAAACATTGCTGAGGATTACGATGAGCCTTGTGCAAAACGGTCAGGACGCAGTGTCATGAGTCATGTGGCAACTGAGCAGCGCAGGCGGGACAAGATCAATGAAGGGTGTGTTGACTCCTTGTATTGTAACTTTGCCAAGCCTGAGCTACACTGTGGCTTCACCTGGATCATGCTTTAATCAGCGCTGATGGCCGCTTGCTTTTTAGGTTCCTCGCTCTGCGTGAGCTCATTCCTCACAAGGACAAGATGGACAAAGCGACTTTTCTGCAGCAAGCTGTTGAATACATCAGACAGCTACAGGTAGGCTTGGCAAGACCAATTGTACCAGTCAGCATATAGGCACAGCAGCAAGATTAGCTGTGCCATACAAGCTAAGCGGCATGTCACCCCCTCCAAAGTCTTATGATGCACCTCCTTGACAGTCACAAAGTTGCAGGATGCTATCACTATTGGCCAGCACTCCCAACTGTGCTCACTTCATGACCATGCACTGATACCATTGGCAACACAGTGCAGTTTCTGATAGAACTATTACTGCTTTGCAGGCTGTCATGCACCAGCTGATCTCTCTGGGAGCTGTCAGGAACTTGCCAGATGAGCTGCAGTGGTCCATCCGCATGCTGCTGCCCCGCCAGAGTNCTTCTATTTTCAGGCTGTCATGTTCAGGACAAGCAGTGCAACACAAGCATGTAGGGCATTCGCAAAGCCGTCAACAAGCAAGTTGAAATGTACACATGCATGGGTTTCGTGAGTCATAGACCTGTTGCCTTAGCTGCAACAGCACCTGCACTGAGCAGTGTATAGCAGCAGAGTGCAGCAAAGTGGACTTGCCTGTGCTGGAGAGGTCGTCAGCAAAGTGCAGGGTTGCAGCTGTAACTGCACACACAGCTCCCTGATACTGTTGCCTGATATGTGGCAAAGTTGGAACCGTACAACTTGGCTGCTTATACAGGTGTTTGTGGGGCTGATGCTGTGCTGCACATTGCCAGGGTTGTGGCCTATGCTAGGGCGGGAGCCTGTAGACGTGCCAGAACATCTCTGAGATTGCATAGGCAGCTGCCATATTTTGCGTACTATATCGTGCTACAAACTAAAAGCATATGACACCATTGCATCAAGGTGTGCCAATGAGCATTCAGCATTTAGCATTCATTAGCAGCCTCAAAAACAGTGTGTAGAGGGGCACGTCAGGTGCATATGCATAGTGAGTGATAGCTGTGGACAGGGAACACAGTCTGCACATCAGCGTCTGCATGATCTGCTGCAGGAGAAACATGGAGTTGAATGTGTGTTGCCTTTGGCAGGCATGTAATCACACTACACAAGTTTTGAGTTCCTGCCCCAGCAGGTATGCTGTGAGTGGCACGACTCCTACCATCTGGGCGTATGTACTGAGAGCTGCTGAGCGCCAGGGGGCCAGCATCCCCCTNGTGCTCACCCACCCTCTTCTCCAAGTAGCCTGTCTTCAGCTCACCTGCAGCCACGAAATAGCGTAAAGATTGTGTTCACAAGATACACCATGGCATTGTTTGTNACACTCTGTGGTAGACTGGGCAACTGCCTAGTGACATCTGTGCTAGCTACTCTGCCGCCGAGCTTGACGCTTGACAAGTCTTGCAACCTGTCTAGTTGAAGGTCAGAGCTAGCTGACAATACGTTGTAAAAGCAAAGTCTTGTCAAAAAAGGTGGGAGGCCCAGTGCAGGCTTGGCGGGCCCTCTGTGCGTGATACCTATTGACCTAAGGCTGGTGCACTTAGCCAACTCAAAAGATGCATTGCAGCTGTCCGCAATATACAGCTCCGCTAAGTTTAGCTGAGGACTCAAAGCAACAGCGTTCTTGTCGGGCAAGAGGCCTGGTATGTATGACTTCTTTGGGAACNGCAAAAGCAAAGGCAGATATGCATGCAGCGACCAAATGGACTAGCAGTGACAAGTCAGAGCGCTTGGCAGCAGCACTGAGACTGCCAACCACACCAGTACCTCATCAGGACAAATTTAGCAAAAGCTGAAACAAGCAAGCGGCTGCATCGTCTGGCACAAAATATGTGTTTGTACACCCGAAGTCACAATTTTCGAAGTGTGGCGTGAGCCTTCTTGAGGTTTTCTGTTGTCTCCTGCAGCTGTCTGTAAACAGCCACCCTCTGGGGATAATGCATGAAGTCAATCAGAGTGACATCAGGATCACATGTCAGACCATCCCTGATGATGCTGGAAAGGGACTTGCCCACCTGCAGACAGCTAGGCCTCAAACAGTACTGTGATTCTCAAGACAGAAGCTGTCATGAATTTAATTCAGCTAATTTAGCTCCAGACATGAGTATAGGTGCATCCTGTCTTGCAACCAAGCTTTGTCTACTGTGCAACTAAACAACAATGCAGTGCCGGTCATCTACAAGTCAACCTGTGGTCAACTCCGGGAAGCAGCATATAGCTCAACTTTGTGACTGATTTGCACATGCACATGTGTAATGCCTCTGCAGGCCCAATACCTTTGCCACCAACTGAGCATACACGAGCTTGGGAATACTGTCACACAAGCTCTTGATGACAATGTATGTATATGCTGCCAGACCCAGCTGCAAATCCACCAAAGCCCCGTCGTCATTGTCATTGCCAGACTGTAGGACATCCAGGTGAGCCAGGTCCTGCAGATAACACGTAGCCTTATGCATTCAGAAGCACAGACTGAGNGCGTGCATGCCATGCTGACTGTTGCAGCACCCGCTGCCTCGCAACCCAATCAGGCTGGAGCTGATGAGTGACTCACCTGCTGGCTTTGGAAATTTGGAGGTGCCGCATATGGTGCAGCAAAAGGTCCCAGAAGCTGTTGCACAATGCTGGCCACCTCGCTGGGCTGGGCATCAAGCAGGCGGGACAGAGTGGATGCTGGTTGCTCTGGAGCTGCGGAACATGAAGCACAACATCAAGACAGACATTCAGCACTTGTGGTCATGCGAGAATGCTGACTCGCAGCTGCGTCATGCGTTTCGAGGCCGATTTTCGGACCAGTCTTAAAACGTGACTTGATATTACTTGGCTTTGCAAGAATCATAGGGGGCTGCATGGCAATCAGCAGCTGCAAGTGTGGCCATCGCATAGCGTAACATATGCGCCATGCTGAGCATCCACTACTGCAGTGCTGGCATTGCAGCATGACAGTCGCTCACACCAATGCAGTACAAACTGCAACATATGCCCTGCTCAGGCTTTGCTGTCACTGCAGCATGAAAGAACAAATGCTGTGCCAGCCGCCTCAGCATGCTGAACACACTTGGCAAGCAGACCTTCCAAGGCTGCCTGGGCTGCAGGCTTGGGGGCTTGCCCCACTTCACTTCGCACATACGGCGCACCATATGCATAGCAATCTAGGCAACTCTTGACCAAAATAGCACCACAAGCAAACCTAACACACCCTGAGCAATTTCATACAGTAATCGATCTAAAGTACACGCACTTACTTTTCGTGGGATTGGTTCCAAGAATGGTACATTTATGTGCAAGTCCACAATATGCATATGGTATGGTATGCATCGTAGCAAGCGCACCTTCAAGTTCTGATTGAGGTGCCGTGGAGGCGTACATCAGTGACGTTGCACCGTTCTCAGAGCTCATGCCAACAAGCCTGATTAGGATGTTCATGAGAATCGCCATGGGCTTCCAAAAGGACATCTTATCCCAGATGCCTGTCTTGATAGCACCAGGCCAGGCTGCAACATTGTACACTGCAGTGCCCTGCAAGACACAATGTTTCTTGTTCTATTCTGCTGTGTACAAACACTACGGATGACTGAGCTGCCCTGCATATTGGTATGCTGATGAGCGNGCTGTGTGAGGGCCTCTGCCTTTATGGCTAAGGCTTCCTGCCAGGAATTGTCGCCAGACTCATCACTTCAGAACAGCAAGCATGTTGTGCAGAATAGGCCATTATACTCAATGATCCATCGGCATGGCACGTCGCACAAGGTGTCACTTTTGCAGACATCATGCGCAATTTGAGCCATGACAACTGAGTGCGTGTGGCGATAGCGTTTTGACAGCCCAGCTACACACCGCTTCTTGTGCTGCAGGTGGAGGAGGATTCCGACTGGGTATGTAACATGCACCCCTTCTCCAGTATGCGATCATGCACCATTCCAGAGGACACCACCATCGTCAAAGCGTTTCAAGGTCTGGCCCAGTATTCATGCCCAGAGCTGCCTCACATACAACATATCTGGTTTCCTGAATTGACTGCACTTGAAGGGCTCAACAGCCCAGTGATACATGTATAATGGGTTGCCATGGCGACAGTCAAGCACAATTGCCATGGTGCTTTGTCACACACACACACAGATCCGGCTGCTGTGACTGCAGTTGTGTCCAAATTCTTGCAAGCATGTGGGCTTAGCTAGTGGTTGAGCACAAGGCCATGACATTGCTCCAATGATCGCCTTTGAAGCACAGGGTCTTGAAATATGAAACTGCCTTTGCAGAGTGCAGAGCTGAGAGCGTTTTTCTCTTTTGTTACTGGCTGACATTGTGTTTGAGGACTTACCACAGCCAGCTACATTTCTCCAGGCTGGTTGTGANGCACCACCTGCCGAGCAACACGCAGCTGCTCAGCAGCCTGACACTCAAATCTCACAGGAGCAGTACGCCAACATGTCAGAGCAAGACCAGANACGTTGTATCAGTGCTAGCAGTGTGTCCTTGCTCATGACCAGCACAACAGCTGTGACGCAAGTAGCAATATCACATGCTGTCAGGCGCATGAGACACAGACAATGGTCAAGCATGCTGCACCTGTACATTGCGTTGCCCGTGTCAGCACAGCGACATGACAACAGCTGCCCATCTTGCTTGTATACATTCAGCTCATGCTTGGGTGCAGACCCATTTTCTGCCCCTGAGCAAGAAATTGGTGGAGGGAANACTTTTAACCACCGCGTGGCTGCATGCTTCAGTATGATTCATTATTCAATACTTGGCTGGTACCTGTTTCGCAGCTAATGATGGATCAGGCTGGCTTCGGCTGGTGAAGACAAGTGATNGGGCTTGACATCTTGGAGTGCTGGCACCTTGGCACACAGGAGTTGCACTCCCTTGTGAAAGATTGCTTGCTGCCTTTGGCATCTGCACATGCTAGCCTTGAGCTTGCTCAGAACCTGCAAGCAAGTCCNACTGTACCAATTGCCACACTGCAAGGCTGAGACATGCTAAAGCGCAGGGTCAGCGTATGCATACCACAGAAATTCAAGGATTTCTACACCCCAAAGACATGGGCTCAACATCTTTGTGTNCTAGTGCACCAGAGCCGCTATGCAGGTCTAAATATCATTACCATCAAAAATTTCTTCAACTTCCGAGCTGTGATCAAGCGAAACTGGCCCAACTTGAGGCTGATCATCCTTCCTCACCACCAATGGGCGCTGAGCGACGGNACCCCAAGCTCAGCAACAACAGCCTCAGCAACAACCCCAGCAGCAGCAGGTACAGTGTCTTTGATACCCCTTAAAAGGAACAAATCATGCAAGCTTACTGCCAACTGCATATCCTGTCCTCTGTGCTACAACAGTGGTCAAACTCTCTGTTGTCATGCAATGCTGATGACCATGAGGCCCTGCTGATTGCAGTGGTCTCAGCAAGCCGATCCCTACAGCCAATATCAGCAATATGCCACTCCCGCTGAACAGCTGCCGCAAGCACCCCAGCAGGTAGGCTGATATATTCTGCCCTGTCTTTCTCATGACACGATGGCCGCCCAGGTCTGTCTGCATACTATTGTGGCATGCTTATACATGTCTATACATGGCTGCTGCCCAGGTCATGCCTGCATGCTATTCTGTCATGCTTGTAGCTCTGCAAGACGCTATTTGTGTAACTGAGCTGAGAGTTGCATTCCATTGTTGCCTAGAGGTGCAAGCTGCTGACGTGTGACCAT
Organism: Trebouxia gelatinosa; assembly: GCA_000818905.1. Lineage (NCBI taxonomy): Eukaryota > Viridiplantae > Chlorophyta > Trebouxiophyceae > Trebouxiales > Trebouxiaceae > Trebouxia > Trebouxia gelatinosa. The sequence goes on along the minus strand of KN805369.1, from coordinate 4,667,692 downwards.
ATAGGCTCACAGTCAAGCCTCGTATCATCAGCAAGGGTCCGCGTATGCATCAATCCCGCAAGGCCAGCACATGGCCCCAGCCTATGCTCCCTCACATTCAGGTACAGCTATGTGGTCAGCACCAAGCACATACGCGCTGGACCTCTCTGTCTTCTGTTTCATGCTTCAGTGCTCATGTCACTGCTCTGTATCTCATAAAACTGACAGGGTTGTCATGCAGACAACAGCGAGCTATGTACGCGTCCATGCCATCGAAACTAGTACAGCTCTGCAGTGCAGTCTGCATACCTTGCTGTCGGATGTGCATTCAACTGGTCACAAACATTGTGACATCATCCAGCACATGATCCGCAGGTGACCTATACAATCCAGAAATGTCAATGCCACTCAAGCCATAAGTCATGCATAGACAGTGTCCTTTGCACGATACAAGCACCGTGGGTGCATGTTTCAGGTCCTGTGCCGTCCCAGCCTGCGTATGCATTACCTCATCNCAGATTGAGCAGCTGCAGCAGGAGAAGCACAGGACCGCGCAGTCCCTTGCAGCTGCTGACAGCCAACTTGCTGAAGCCAGGACTGAGGCGCAGCAGCTGCAGCAGACTGTGCATGACCTGCAAAGAAGGAAGCAAGACAGAGGCTATGATGACCTGCAAAGTCGCTTCAAAGAGGTCAGTCTTCANCGGATATTTGCTATGTGGGCTGCAGGCACTCGCTGAACAGCTGCTACCATTGTAGTGCAAATGTTTGGCACTGAGTTCGTGCCTTGCTGTTGGGCGCAAGTCCATCTAACGCCTGTCTGAGCAGATCATTCTCTAGGCAAGCTGCCCTGTTGCGCAGTTGAGTCAGCACTGCCTGCAGTGACTCCAGAACTGTGCTCGCGTTTGCACTTGTCTCTGATGCTGTTGCTGCTGGGTATATGATGTCACCACCTGCAGGCATGTAAGAGCATATACATACACGTTACAATCTATGCTTTGATGTTGTGCTTGCATGCTAAGATGCTAACAAGTAATCATACGTCAGCTTTGGTGCAAACTTTGCAGTACAGCATCACTGAGTGGTCTATGCAAGACATTTGCATTCATGTCAGATAGCAGTCATCAGTCTTCAGACATCAATCAGACANGGCAGTCTGCATTGCTGACATGTCTGATGCATGCAGGGCATGGCAAGCATCACCCAGCATAGGCCAAATCAGTCACACATGTAAGCAGGCATAACTTATTCCAGACTGGAAAATTTGATGAGGTCACATCTACATGTTGCAGGATGCCTCTCAGTGTACAGCGTCTTTCCACATGCTGCATGTTGTCTCCAGCGTCACGAACTATTCCAGTCCTCACATCACAAAGCCCATGCTGGCAGTGATCAAATCAGATCACAGTGTGCGTGTCAACAGCTTCCAGCGAGCCAATTGTCATGCTAGTTTCAATATGCATGGCATGATGCCAAACACTGACTTGCGTTGTTGGCTGTGTTTGCAGATGTAGCAGTGCAGNTCGCGACAGCACACGCTGGCTAGCGGGACTGGACTGCAGGCCGGCCATGCCTGCGTGCTCTTTGTCCAGTGACCTTGCACTCGCAGCCTCAGGCCAGAGCGGAAGTACGACAAGCTTTTTTGTTGTAGAACGCTCAAGAGCAGCTCTTGTGCCGTGCTACACGACCTTTGCAACTGTACACTCAGCTCTAATCAAGCTCAGTTTGAATCACGGTGCCTGATTTGCATGCGTTGCGACAACATCAAATGGTGCCACAAACGACACTGGCACTACTCAGTCCTACTCTGCACCTGAGATGCATCAACACAGGGTGCAAGTATACATGAACCAGCCAACGCATCTAGATGCGTGTATTGGGTAGGCCTGCGGTGTAAGTATCTCTAAGCAAGATACTTACATATATAGGCGCTGGAAAGAGCTGCAGCAACTTTGCAGTCATCACCCTTGGCATTTATTTACGCTCAGTGACACATGCAGGTTGCACAATTTCCTCAAAAGCAGCAACACAGACTCGGAGTCTGGCGTCGGAGTGTGGCACAGTGCGGCTTCAGATCTGCCATCAAAATCATCAAAATGCATGCTGCAAGTCTGACATAGATATATACAGGTGCAAGTGTGCAAGCAAGCCGTCCCATTGACCTTGCAGATACACACTTCGAATGCATCATGACTTGAATCTGTCTTCAGCACCAACGAAATTACGCACCTACCAGCCCTTTTGAACAAAAAAGTGCAGCTGACACGAGCAGACAGTCCCATATGTACATGTGTACCAACTCCCCTAGTGTNGTTTTTGCTTTCTTGACAACCAATGACATGTTCTGAATTTGTCATGGATTTCCATCGGTGGTGTAGAACGTCAACTTGAGACGAGTTAAAGAAGCCAAACTGTGCCAGAACTGCNCTTGCAGCATAGCTTGACAAGCATTGGTTTACGTAGTGCTTGTGCATAACAAAACATACGTGAGCTAGCAGCAGCTGAGATGTCACGCTAATCATTTTGGATTGGCTGGTACTGCTGCTTACTTGTTCAACAGAAGCCAGGGATGTGGCATNACATACAGCCGTTGGGAACTGCATTGAAGTCATAGACTTGCTCATCAGCGTGTCAAGATGACAAACACTCTGTCAAAACTGCTGAACACATGTGCATGCTTCCAGCACTTCACTTATGTTTGCATGAGCTACATGTCTTGCAGCTGCCTCTGGCAGTCCTGACAATCCCAAGTAGCTATTTTGAGCTAATATGTNGAAGCCCAAGTTAGCACAGCTGTTGCAGTCATACCTGCCCGCTAGGCCAAGCTGCCTTGAGGTAACTTAGTGCCTCTGATGCACAAGGCAGCACGCAGCGTGATGACACTGATTTAGGGCTTGTGATTTGGGGTTTGCATGGTCTGCCTCTTAGCCCACATATTGCAAGGTGGTTTCATAGCCATGCAGGAAGCAGCTGACTAAACGCTCAGTCAAGCCTGTCGCACCCTTGCAGTGGCCNCATCTTTATGCATGTGTACATGCTGGGAGTTGGCCAATGAACATTGCCAGCTGATGGCTACATTGCAAAGCTACTCATACTTGGTCTGCCTTATTTGCCTGTTCAGTACTGGCAATTGATCTTTGGTAATATCGGCTCACACAAGCTATTTGTGAGTACAACTAACAGTGTGAGCTTTTGCTTGAACATGTGGCTTCGACTCAAGGCAAAAAACATCAGGGTTGTAGACATACCAGTGCCATGCAGTTGCAAAGCATTCAGCTGAGAGGGCTCCAGGCCACAGCTTTGGAGTGCCCNGTGCTATGCCTGCTATGCCTGCTGCGGGTTCTGAATGTCCCACCCAAGACTTGGCTGCCATCAGTGTGATGGTGCTGTTGGTAGATGTAGACTTGGCAGCATGGAACACAGCAGATGCTGCNCCACACCCGCCTCCACCAGGAGCTGATCTCGCTGATTGGACTGCACAAGGCAGTATGAATGCAGTGGCAAAGCTACAAGGCCTTCCAGATTGCTGGCGGAGAACCTGTATGCAAGCTGCTTCATTCTTAGGTTGTTGCCTACTGAGTGCAATCTGGAAGCTGCAGCACACAACCAGAACAGGACATGTAATGCTCAAAGTTGTCTGCTTCATCAGACACAGGTTCTNAGCACACTGTAAGCACTGCAAGCTTGCAACTCAGATTCAGCGGGGTGCCAAGGGCACAAGCACCTGCCAGTCCTTCCGGGACAGCTTTCCAGCTGCTTGACTGTAGCGCTTTCCAGTTGGCTTGGCAGTGTGCTGGTCTGGACGTCTGGCTTGTTTTGACAATGTGGACTCACTGTTGCTATGCTGTTTCTCAGGCGCTTGCTGTACATCGGACGATCGCTGTCTGCTCATCGAGTCATGTCTGCCAGACGCTTGCTGCCTGTCCAGAGCCTGTTGTGTGTCACGAACTTGCTGTCTTTGCTTGTCAAATTCAGCAAGGTCTTTACTAGTACCGCTGCGTTGCAGCAGCCGGCCAGGGGCCCGGTTGTTGAGCAGGGGCTTTGCAAACTNGACAGCAGCTGCAGCTGTGGCACCTGATGGGGAGGGAGCGGAAGCAGCTGGAGCAGCGGGTGTGTTGGTGACCAAAGCTGGTGTGGCTGCATCAGGGTTGCCGCTGGGCAAGCCCACAGCTGCATGGGAGACAGACNAGTGGTGAGCAGAGTTGCTCATCATTTGCTTTGCAACTCCAAGCTGCCCATGTTGTGACCTGGAGTAGACAAGAACAGCTCAAAAAAGCTGCAGATGGTGTTCCAAACTTTGTGGTGCTGTGTAGCACAGTTGAGTTGTCACGTTACATGCATCTAGATTCTGCAAAACCGTAGCACACCTTGTCCATGGGCGTCATGCAGTCTCCAGCTGACTTGTGCGACAAGTCCAGAGCTCCCTGAATGACAGTGATTTCATCGTGTGACAGATTCCCTCCCAAGCCCTCCTTGAGGCCATGAGCATCCACCAGAGCCTTCAGCTGTGCCCGCCTGAACAGAGCCTGCGTGCCATGCACCACAAATGCAAATTTCACAAGTGCAAGCAGGTCCTGTAAGGATGTGCAGGATGATCCCAGACTGCACCCAGCTGCAAAGATGTCACAGTCCCTGAATGGCAGCGTGTACTCAGAGCTTGAGGCTGGTCCAGGCACACACAGAAGTGTCGCAAGGCCTGACTTGTGCTGCTTTGCATTGCGAATGCTTACAGGACTTAAATCCTTGCTGTAAAGGTGACAATACTTATCAGCCTTATCGAATATATAATGCGCTTCTGTCATGTATGTCAGCTGCAATGATAGTGATGTATGCTATACAATGCTGATCAAACAAATGCCACAATGGACATGTGATTGATGCGGGCTTTTCAGTCTGAAGTGTTACAGCAGGCACATATGGAAAGAGCCAGATTTCCACAACTCTGTGCAGACATAACAGCTGTGCAAGCACTTTCTGTGCATCTGCCTTTATGCCACTCTTTGTATCTGTGCANTCTTGTCTCCCACTTGCGTATTGCAAGGCTCAAGTGTGGCTTCACACCTGCTTTCAGACACAGCAGCCCTGTCCTTTTGGCTGCTGACCTTGTGTGCGAAGGCTATGCCTGTTGCTGTGCATGACACCTGTGTGACCGCAACTGTCGACCAACATGNGCTCACCAGATTTGCAGCCTGCCTGTCTATTATTGCAGGACCCTCGGTTTTGCTAGGACTGCTGCTCACAGGNGCAGCAATAAGTTGCAGCTGCTCCTGATCAGTAGCAGTAGCCTTTGCTGCAAATGTGCAATCAACTCTAAGAGTCTATCAGCTGTGAATTTGGATTGGCAGGTCACATAGATAGACAACACAGCCAGAGCACAAAACGGCAAGCAGGTTCTGACTGCGCAGGCTCACATTCCAGCGTAGGTTCAAAGGAGAAGTATTTGGGCCTCGGAACAAGTGTCAGCCACATCTGCATGACCACGACTTGCAGCACACCATTGTGACATATAGCAAGTGCCAAACCTGTCAAATAATATGGCTGCTTCCAGCAAGCAGGATGACACAGGGTCCTCTTCAACAGTGGCAAGGCAAAGCAATTAGTTGTGCCTCCTGCATACTTACATATCAGTCATCAGTCAATGACACATCGTAAGCAACACTCGATAGCAGTTTGCGTCATGCCAGCCATGTGTGCTACAGGTTACCTGCTTATTCATGTGCCAAGTACTTGTTGTACCATAGATGACAAGGCAGAATATCATGCACAGCTAAGACTCAAAGATGTATGCATCTAGAAAACTTTGCCGCACTTGGGTGTCTGCTACACCTAGTTCAGCAAGTGGCCTTGCACCTACGCTCACATTACAAGCACGTGGTGTTGTTACATTATGAAGTGAAGAACGTTGACGCCGTTAGGCATGAAATCATGGGAGATCTCCGGACATACCGGTTGCATTGGGTTTCCAATACAACNGAAGTAGGGGCAGAGGGCAAGCACAGAACCGCTCTGGGGCTGCACCAGGAAGGGGGTCTGATACTGCAGGGCAGAGCAACAGGCCTGTACCCAGCATGCACGATGCACCTCAAGATCTGTTTCAGGCAGAAGGTATGTGCCTACTGTCCCCATTCCCTTGACCTGTCACATCCCTTTGACAACCATCAGCGTGTAGGTGTCTCAATATGTTGCAGCTTTTGCAAGGCAGGTGCAGGGTCATTGGTNGCTGATCTGGCTTGCCTGGCATCACTGCTACGCTCATGAAGTATGGCAGGCAAAGAGTCTCAACTCTTTAGCGTCAACATACCAAGTCCCACATGTACAGAGTGAAAGGTTTCAAATTCTGGTCAGTGAGCTAAACCCGCCATGTGCTGAGCATGATGCTTCTGCAGTTGTNTTTGAGTGGATGCCTAGGTAGCCTTCATCATCAGACGGAGCAAAAACTCTGCGAAAGGATTCTCGAAAAGCCTGGCTGGAAAAGGTAGATGCTTGCACCAGCAGACCACCTGTCNTCGGCGATATTTGCCAAGTACATGGCAGCCTACTGGCGCATGCCTGAGTACAATGGCACGCGCTTCTTCCTGGCACTGGCTGTTGGCTTCCTCTTTGGTGCCATTTTCTGGCGGCTGGGAGACAAAGTGTAAGTCACATGACCGGCTTAGCCTGGCTTCTTGTTCGCATATGTCAGCGGCTTCTGTTGCTTCACTGTTAATTTTGCAATAGTTTTCGCAGCCATGCCTGTATCTGCCAGCAACTTGTGTTTGCACTGCATCACAGTGCTGTCACAGTCACAAAAAATGTAATGCCGCTGGTCCTGACTCAACTAGCAGCAGCTGCCCAAGGATACCTGCCTCGAAGAGAGCTGCATACAATCACCCAGGCATATGGTTGTGCTCTTGCTGGAGTGACCAGCACTGTCAACAGCCAGTGGCATCTGATCAACTCTTTGTTTCAGTGTCATTGAGGGGTCTTGCATGTATTTGTGCAGTCACTAGACCAAGTAAAGCCATGCATCATTGGGAGCACCACAGGTAGGTTGCTGCAAATGAGGACTGCATGCATTGGTCCNGCTGCCCTCACAATGCATGACATGCATGCTTCAGCATCAGGAACGTCAGGGACATATGCTTACACTGAGTGTCAAATCAATGCTGGAGTTGGTATATGAACGCTGCCTGTCTGAGCATTTGCATCTACTGCTTGTCTGGTCACAATGCAGCTTAGTCAGTGTTGCTGCGTNGCATCTGTCTTGCTTGCCTACACATCTGTCGGTCTGCTGCTTTGCATTTTGCTGCCTGCTTGTCGGTNCCCTGCCAACCCACTGCAACTGCAATCACAGGCATGTTACTGTTCTCAGCTCATTGTGCAAGATGCCTGCATCTGCTGGCAGTTGTGCTGCATCAGCAGGCCCTCTTTGCTATTCGACTGGCTATTTACTGGAATCGCAGACATCACTGTCAGGTGTGCATGTTGCAGATGTCCTCTGCCACAAGACAACTGCAAGCCGAGCCTGCTGGCTGGCAACAAGGAACTTTCCAGCAGTCACAGCAGCAACAGCCGAATGAGTATCCCCGCAGCAGGGGCTCAAACTGGCCGCAGCAGTCTGCTTCGCAGCAGGCACAGCGTGGTGGGGAAGCACAGGTTCTGAACCAGGAGGGCCGAAGGCAACCTCAAACTGATGGTGACATGCAGAGGCCTCGCTTCAGGGAGGATGCTCAGCGGCAAAATCCACCCACTGTCACAATGGATTTCCAGCAGCCTAATACGAGCAGGTCTTCCTATCCGAACACGGACTCGCAGACGCTGTNCGGCTGAGCCTATGTAGCAGCAAAACACTAAGGACACACAGCCTTGTATGCAAGCTGGGTACCATGCACCAATTGTACACTTGTACATTGTGAGAGAGCAGCAGACCTTGTTAACAAGACCTTTCAGGCTCAGAAGGCCTAGGTGGCAACTTCAGGTCACATTGCATGAACACGGCAATCACAAACCCTCCTTGACCCTGCTCCGCCATTACATTTGATGAGCATCAGGTCAGCCATGCTTCAATGTATGATTGGATTTGGCATCAGACAGCTTAGTATGGATGTACAGTAACCATCACTGCTTGGTCAAGCTGGTGTGCACGCTCAATTGGCTCACAAAAATCTGGTCAACCAACAACAAGAGCTGGAGACTGTAGCATGAGCAGGCTGCACCTGTGCCAACTGCGCAAGGACAGCAACTTGAGCAGTCTCCTCGCCAGTGCCAAAGCCTGTTTGTTGCACAGCCTTCTGAAAAGCATCTATTGTGTCAGTGGGCTTGCCCACGAAAAAAGCCACTGGACTGNGGTTGCCATGACTGAGAGCTGGCAGGAAGGCATCAAGGACGACGCCTGGTGGCAGCACTTGCATCAGTTCATCCAGCAGCCGGATGTTGGCTTGCCGCACCACCACTTTGTTGTCCCCCAGCTTGTCGATGAGGCCGGGCATTATATCCCTGCAAAGGGGCACTGCCATTATCAGAATTGGTTCATTGCACCTAGCCTGTCCTTGCTGCAAGTGCCCCAGCCAGCCAACACCGNGTGTGGGTTGCATCAGCATGCAGACACATCTAGCACATGGCAGTAAGCTCTCCAGCATGGCAGAAAACTCCAGTGGCGCCAGCAGCTTTGGGCATGGTATGTTGACTTGTTGACCATTACCATGATTGTGGTCGCTTACAGCAATGACTGCGACCTTTGCAATGTTATTTGAACATCATTGCATAGTCACCAAATGCATGACTTAAGTACAGCTGTGAGCTTGGTGCAAGTGGCAATTCACTCTTTGCAAAACTTTTCCAATTTGGGATCTGCAAACGGGAGAGTATGAGCAAGAGTATGGCAGCATCTGATGTGTGTGCAAGTTGCGGTGTGNGCCTCTGCAGACACCACATACAGTCTGAGCACCTCAGGAACCTTACGAATACAAGGTCTACAAAAGCAACAAATTTGTCCTTGGTGGGGACTTGTAGTGCATACACTGATTGAGGTTGTTCAGCTGCTCGTCACGTGATATTGTGGAGCAAACACCAGCAACATCGATAGCGACAAGTCAAAGGAACCTCTGATGTCTGCCTTACAAGCCATGGAAGCTGGACAACTGCGGTCAATGCATGTGCATGAGAAATACATCTCACCCTGTCACGCTGCTGACTGTGCGACATCCAACAGTGCAGGACAGCAGCAAAACAGCATTTATTTTGCAAGTTGAAGCATGTCTGGCTGATGCTCTCTGCAACATGAATGGCTGTACAAAATGCATGCTTGCTCAATCCAAACAAACACTAGGCAGGTGGCGCTCTTGAGGCTGTCAACCCAAGCGCGTTGCATGGATGCATGCACACAAAACCTCTCCAAACGAATATAACAGTGCTGCATTGATGGCGAATCTGGCAGGCAGACCTCATCTTGCTGCTCCAGCTGGGCCATGATCTCCACTTCTCGGTGGAGGGCCTCCTTGCTGTCCCTGAGGGAGGCCCCCAGANAGACATTGTTGTGCACACATTGCAGCAGCGCTGCCACATTTATGCTGTAGCAGGTTGACATCTAGAAAGTGGCTTGCCTCTGATCTCATCAGGCATACCCAAAGTGCATTACTTTTTGCACGTCTCTTGGAAGTGGCTGTCAAACAATTGTGCCTGGAAAGTATACTCATTTCACCAGATGAACGCCTATATATGTTGTCGCAAAAGCTTGGCGTGTTGAGAGAGTTGGTCTTGACGCACTGTGCAAGATGCTCTTGAAGCTGGAGAGATCTCAGCTGAGCAGGCTGAAGCTGCCAAGAGCCGCTATGCGAAGATTCACCGCCACTTTGTGGAGGCAATGGCCAAGGAGAAGGCACTGTTGGACCAGGCCAAGACTCTGAATGAGCAGCTGCTGGTAAGCCAGCTTGCAATTCGCCCTTTCACTTCTGGAGATGCGCCGCTTCGCATTTTGTGAACCAGCTACACTGCACATGGCATGACATGGGCGGATAGTGCTATGTTGCTTCAGAAACATGAAGGCAACTGATTGCAATACAGTTGTTCAGACCCAAGGCCTCTTGTACCTGGAGCAAGACGCACACAGTGTGTGTATTAATGATTGCTACAAACCATTATGTAGCATGGTACGTCACAGCTTACCCCAAGCAACGTTGTACAACACTGCAGTAACAAGTGCTGCAAAGTGCTGCAGGTATGAGGCCTGTCAGATTGCCTGATTTGTCTCAGTGCTAGTACATGCCACCATGCAGATCCGTCTGCGTTACCCAAGTAACAGCTGAGCCCAGAACTTGGGGACTGCTGAGGGACTCCACAGACTGCTTGCACTGCAGGGTCACACCATCTATGTATAGCTCATGAGCTGCATGACAGGTACACCAAACCTACTGCAGCCTTTTGTTCCTGCACAATGAATGCATGCATGACATCGCAGACATGTGCATCATGGATATGTTATGTCATTGCGTCATGCTAGCACAGAGAGCATGTGCATTGTGCTATTGTGGATGTGATGTCAGTGCTGGCAGGCTTGAGGATCACTGTTGTACACCATGTTGCATTCGTCTGTAGCTCAGGACAACTATTGATGTAGATNGCTCATTAGTGCATGCAGTCAAGTAGTCATGCTAGGTGGTGAAGCCAACACACCTGTAAGGGCTCATGATCTATTAGCAGAGTGGTGTATAACTGCGGATCAGAATGGCCTCCACCCTCCAGATATTCAGCCTTGAGAGACAGCTGCACCTCGTACAGGGGGTCTGCCTGCAATGATCACTGCGGTAATTGGCAGCTGCTCTCCCACCATTGCATAGCCTTCACCATTCACCTGAGGTTGTCAAAGCCAGCTCGTTTCAGTTTCTGCTGCAAAGTGTGACTTGCAAGACTTCACACTGAGACTTGTGGAATAACTAGCTTGCGCAAGAAGTCAGTAGTTGCTGAGTAAGCCAATGGCTGCTGCAAGACACGGTGCATGGCAGCAGCTCACGCCTGGTATGGCATTGCGGAGTCAGCAAAGGTTGTTGCTTCATTGCAAAGTGCATTTATGTAGGCATTCTAGAAAGGGCCCCAGCATCAAGTTTGACCTATACTGATATCACACATTGCCAGGGCATGCAGCCATGAACTGCAGTGTGACATTGCTTGCAGTCTTGTGCAACAAGCCATAGCATAAAGACAGCAATTTATGCCATGGAATGGGCCTGTCAGACACAATTGCAGACCGTACACGCAGGCTTCGAAATGACGATGCAGACAGCCATGCAAAATGCCAATGCCAAACTTCTGATGGATTTGTCAAACTGTCAGCAACTGAGGAGTGGAGGGGCACACCACTAGGGCTGGACAACACAAGCCCTGTCTGCAGCGAGCAGAAGAAGAGCGACATACCACTAGGGCTTCACGCCATAAGGCCTCCCCTTCAGGTACATCCTGCTCAAATTTCATGGCAGCCATGCACATCAGCGCAGATGCAAGCAGACCCGCGCTTGAGTGCACAAAATGGCTGCCAGCCGGCCCTCTCTGGCGCCCTGCCTTCATCATGACTAAGTACGTCTCAGCTGCCGCCTCCATTGCAACACAGTCACTGCACAGCACTTGACTCTTTCAGTCGAATAGGAATGCATTGCCAGACTGCCAGCCCATATGAAATCCGGCATACACAGAATCTACAGAAGCATTGGATGGAGTTCACCACGGTTTCGGAGCTGATCAAGTATGCCGAATAAAGATGCAGTCAATCTGTAGCAAAATGCAAGTGGTCAGGCAGTGACAGAGACCCAGGCAGTATGCACCATACTGGGGTCAAGAATGCAGATCTGGGCACAACACACAGTCTATGGCTGGCATCAACACAGCGTCACTGATATTTCTGCGACATGCCACATGCAATAAGTTTGCTGTGACATACCGAGTTTGCCCTTATACAAAAATTCTGGGGCAAAAACACAACTTCAAGATTCTGCTGCCATACCTGCTCTGGTCGCCAGACCTTTTGCAGTCACAAACATTACAGGGCTTGTAGCATATCAATTTCCAGCAACACACAGACCAGGGCTACACAGACTTCACCCACCAAACAAACCAGGCACAGACCTGATTTNCAAAGATGTAAAAGTTGTCAACATTTGCTACAGATGTTGACAGCTCACCAGCAGCTTACATGCTTAACACCCTTACTCCAGGGGTTGACACTACCTTGCATGAAGAGCATGCAGGGCGTTAACACTCTGCAGACACATAAGCGCAAGCAAGAGCAGCCTCTGTCATCAGCAGTACCTCGCTATACAGCATGCGCCCTGAAATAGACCATGCGAGATGAGCAGCATGACTCACCAACAGTGCCATTACTGGCTAAGCGCTCGAGCTGCAGCTGGGCCATGCTGTCCACAACCTCTTGCTCTGCAGCCGGGCTCTCAGCAGGGGCCCCTTCCGGCAGCCCCTCGCTGGCCAGGGCAGCCTTGTTCCTGTNGCAAACTGCATTGCTGCAGGTGCTAGGCATCCATGACATGAAGAGGTTTTACAAGCATTTGCGCTACAGAATCATGAGCCTGAATGCTTGCCGATGCACGATGTACACACCTCCACGCCTGCCTCAGAAAGCATATGTGCCCGCAAGTTCCAGAGGGAGATTTGCAGTACTGCGCTATGTTTTTGCTGAAGCAGATGTCCTGGCACTGCTCATTCCTGGTTTGCTCAATGACAAAGCAAGGTGCGCATTGGGCAATGGCGAAGTACTCAAAACTTATGCTTTCTACTGCTTTTACTGACGCATGCTGGAGGAATTGCTGCATTGCTTCGTTAGTCCAGCGGTGGAAAGTGCTTCCGCTTGCAATTAGAATGAGCAACAGCAAGTCTATTCTGTGACAAAGGTGGCNTCGCAATATGGTGAGCACTGACCTGCAGAAAGATGAGTTTCTGAGGCTGATCATCAATTCCATCAGAAACGACTTAATCTCGAGAAATGAAGCCTTTCAGTGCCTGGCGCTGTCCTTCATTGGCAATGGTGAGCTCTACTCCGTCTGCTGTGCCTGCTGCGCTGAGCAGCCTGCTGAGCTGAGCATCCTGCTGTGTCGCTGCGCTGATCAGGTCTCTTCCCTCCCAATGCACGCTACAAGGCTGTAGGTTTGTGTAAATGCTGCATGAGACCAGTGTGCATTGCGGCAAATGTTCATATCCATACATGCCTGCCTGCCCTGACTGTGAGGGTTTGCAATGCAGCAGCCCTGACTGACAGAAGCCAGACAGAGTGGCTTGCCTGTTGCCATGCACAGCAGCAACAACCTGTTCTGCAGCTAGCAGCTGTCATGGTTGATGCTGCTTTGCATCATTCAAGATGAAATTTATGCTATCATTGCGTACCAGCTACTCACTTGTTGCATGCCAGCTTTGTGTGCTGAAGCAACATCCGCAAGACCACCACAAGCTTTGCAGTGATGTGCTCAGTATGCCACAAGACTGATTCACAACAGCATCACATGCAAAGCTCAATGCTAATGCAAGTCCAAGATGTGCATGTCTCCGCAGTCAGGAAGTGATGCATCTGCATACACCTTGTCAGAGTGTGCTGCACTGCAATCTTGTCGACTTGGCTGACAAGTGCTGCACACGGCACTTTTCCTGACATGCTGGTGACCCAGTGTCCTGCAGCATGCTGTTTGATCTTTGAGCATTGCATGTTGCCATGCCATACCCTGCTTTCCACAGCAAGATGCTGTGTTAGGGCTTCAAGCTAACATCTCCATTCGCCTGCACATATGCAGTCCTTTTTCCAATCAGCAAGACAGGGTCGCAGCTATGAACCTCGCACTGTTGGCTCTTAGTCTCATGGGCAAAGTTGCTTTGAGGTTTGCTCCTTCTTGCGCACTTGTGACTGGCAATTCTTGGCTGGCAAAAGCATGTTCTTGTTTTCTTAGATGCAGCATATCCGTTGCAGGATGTCAAGGGTAATGTGGGGCAGCTTTCTACACACCCCTATGGCTGTAGAGTGGTGCAGAGGGTTCTGGAGCACTGCACCATTACCTCAGTCAAGGATGACATAAGGGAACAGATCCTACAGGCCACACTCCCTCTGGCTTCGGACCAGTATGGCAACTATGTCATTCAGCACATGCTGGAGCATGGTCCAGAATCAGCCAGGTACCGCCCTGAGCATTGCTGCAAGTGTCAGCATCAATGGTTGAGTGTAGCATGGCAAGCCCAAAATGTCATTTGNCATTCAGCTCTTGCAGCATGTTCAGGGCTTCCATTGCATGCGACATGTGCACACTACTTCAACATGCAACAAGGCTCTGCACAGCACATGCTTGATGTAGTCCGCAGCTGTGTCATACATTCAGAGAAGTCTGAGATCTCTGCAGTTCATGGACGGCTTGCATTGGTGAATAAGGGGCAGGGGTGGCAAAAGGGAGGGGTGCCCCATGAAATGTCAGGGGGGTTGGCCGGGACTCTATTGCAGACTTGTGATGCAACAAGAAGGCACATTGCTGTAATGCAGTGCGAAGATGAAGCGTGTAGGTTGTGCATGGCCTGTGACTATAAAATGCAAGGCAAATCAGATCCACATGTCATGAGCCGACTGCTTATTCCAGGCAACACACCACATACCTGCTTCACCTCTTCTGCTGCACGCAACATCAAAACAGGCATGGCGCATGATTGTTCTGTTTGCATGATTGAAGCTCACCATGCAGCATGCTACTGTGGCCTACCTTTCAGCTCCTGCTGCAAGTTTGCAAGTCGTGCTGCCAAGCCTGAAGATGCAGACTGAGCTCGCTCCAGGTCCTGCTGCAGCCTATTCCCCTCTTGCTTCTTCTGTGCCAATGCAGTTGACACTTGCCCTTGCAAAGAGGACTTCTCGCTCTCTGCATGTGCCAGGTCTTGCGCCATGCTGCCACACTGCAGCTGGGACTCTCTGAGCTGCTCCACAATCTTTTGCTGTGCTGTGCTGCAATTGCTGTGCTGTGCTGTCTGATTCTGTGCTTGCATCAACCCATGTGTCACACACCAGCTTTGGACGCTGTATGTTGCACATGGTGAATCTGGCTCACTATCTACAAGCCTTGGGAAGACTCCACTGGAAGCAAGACTTCGTTTGAAAGTGTTCAGGCTGACAGGTCTTCTTATTGTTGCATGTGGTGTTGTGGGGAGAGTGCTAAGCAGCATGCATGTATGTTTGTCAGTAAGGCGGCAGCGAGAGATGTCTGCCCGCACTGACATGCCATTGCTGCAATGATGATCGACGTGCAACACGTACAAACCTCAAAGCATCCTGACCACTAATTGTACCATGTTATGAGCGCTGTGTAAGCTGTAGCTTGATAAGAAGCCCAGACTCCCTCCATTTTGATTGGTATGCTTCAAAAAGAACTTTGCGCTGTATACATGGCGGCATGGCGGCATCCAAACCATCAATGTCAAATTCTCATCCCACTCATGTCTCCAAGGGTTGCATAGAGAAACACAGACAAAGTGTGCCATGAATTGCGACTGANCTATGTGTTTGCATGGTGCCACTGCTGCACAGCATGTGGCTATACATTTTGATTTGTACACGGTCATCGGAACCATGCTGCTACAAATCGCTGTTGCACACTTGCCCTTTACCTTCAAGTTCTCAGCAAACGCAACCCATGAACACACATGCATCACATTGCTACATGCTTGAATAGGCCTGGTCACATAACCCTAGACTGTTTCATGACCCTAAACTACAACCCTGACACTGTGGGCACACTCACACTGCCATGATTCACAGTAAAGCAAACAGCTGTCCATGTACCTGCAAGGCTGTGAGGGCTTTTAGAGCAGCAGTGATGGCGTCAAGGGTGTCAGGAGTGAAGGCTGGGAACCTTGTGATCTGCCTGAAGGAGTACACTGTTGCTGGTTGGGTGTCTCTGCATCACCCATGAGCAGATGTCAACAGCAGCTGAGACTTTGCAGCATGACGCAGCAGATTTGCACAAAGAAGAGCCCATCCTTTCTCAAGCACAAGACTAACATCCTTGCGCAGTGCAATTGCGCACATACTGTTGCAACAGATCAAGCAGCATGCGATGACCTTGGACTGTTGAGCATGCTAATACCAAGATGCGCAGATGACTGGTGCAGCTTACATCACGTGTTCCTCTCTTTGGGCCTCACAGTCAATTGCATTCATGCAAACAGGTGTTTGCAGTTGCAGCCAGCATTGTGTCACAAATGTATCTGCCTCCCAAGACATACCTGCTCTGCTGTGGTGCAAAGGTAGCAACTCGAGGCATGACTAGAGCCTGCTGCGGACTTGGCAGTACCACCTGCACAGGACGTCAGTTGAACAGGAGCTTGGCAGCCTTGCATACTGCTTCTGCTCAACCGCACAGATCTGAACGCACTGGCTGTGGAGTAATCAATGGTGTGTGTGTAGTGTGAGACCCAATCACTTGCATTTACACTGTGTGATACAGTAGCATGTAATTGTGAAACAAGGCATTTTGACCTCACACAGTGTAGCAGTGGATTTGAGTAAGCAAGTTTCTGGTGACCGGAAGAGTACAGTAGAAAAGCGTGCCAGTGTCAAATACAGTCAGAAAGTCCTGACAAATCTTGACCTGACAGTGTTGACATTGATCAAGTTTGCGCAGCAGTTGACGTAGGCCGCATTATGTTTGTGCAAAACCAACAAGCCCTGGCGGTGTGCATGTGACACAAGCAGCACCTGTGACGGAGGCTGTAGGGCAGGTACAGCTGCAGGAGGGGCTGCTGCCCTCACCAGCCCTACCTCAGCCAAGGGCAGTCCTGGGACATCTGAGCCCCTCAGCTCATGCCGAGTCATGAAAGATATGGATTGGGTGTCTGGCTCTGGTGCATTGATCACATCAGACTCTGTGATGCGGCAACGCTGATTCTGACTCTGCAACATAATCACAGACAGGTCAGGAACAGACTGCTTGCTCTCAGCGGTCAGGTGATTCAACGGTTCTGACTGACCAACAAGCATTATTCTCACTGCTGATTACAAGCACTGCTTCTTCCTGTTGCTCACAACTTGGCTGGTGGGGATGCAGTACTGCCAGGATGCAGGACAACAATGACCCACAATGCTTCCAATCTGTCGCAATTTAGTTAAAAGTGCTATGAACTCACGCATTCCTTGTTGACAGGTGACTCAGCAGTCCCAGGCTGTGCTCACTGCTATACATGAGCACACCAACCCAGCACATACATACTGTGTCTGTTGCTGACAGGTCATGTAATAGCGCACATCCTTTCAACAGTGTGTTGATAGCGGGGAGTGCACACCTGACGCCATGCATATGCTGCATAAAGGTCATTGTCCAGCACTTCATATCCGCTGCCATCCTGGTACACCACAAAGAAACGAGGCCGTAGGCTCAGTGCTGACCAGGGGCTACTATGCGGCTGCCATCCACTCAGCTGTTTGTCAGCATCAAACGTGATGTGACACCCATCCTTTGCAGCATCTTGGAATGCCATAGACCCAACTCGCAGGTCAAAGGCAAACCTGCAACCACATCCAATTCAGATCTACATGCATGCAAGCCCGCAGATGTCTGAGACCTATTGCAGGACGGATGCACACATGTCTGCCCAGGAACTACATAATATGTAGGCTTGTGTTGTTTGGCCTCTCCAGTGATGAATAGCAATGATGTCAGTGATGGAACCTGTTTAGAGCAGTTGCACAAGTGCAATGCCTGNCACAGCTGCACACCTTGCTGCAGCAGCACTGAGGGTCACTGTGACAGCTTACTTACATACTTNTTTTGTGGTAAGTCAAGGGTAGACTGCAAGCCCTGAATGTTGACTCACCGCGAAAGCCCAAGTCATTCCATGATAGTGTCAACTGCCGTAACGACGTCCAGGTCTGCAGGATGGTGCCCAAAGGCCCTGAACACAATGCCCCCATGTTGCACTTCTCCAAAGCCAGCTGTATAAGGGCTGATCTGCTGGGATCATCAATACAGCCAGCCAATGCTCTCATGCCATGATCCCCCAAGGGGTTGTAACTAAGCGCCAAGTACTGAAGAGAAGGCCCTGCAGCAGTAGTGGGGCAGGATTCAGAGTGTGCGAGCTATGACGCGTTTGTCTATAGTGCTTGGCAGTTTGCCATTCCTACACAACCAACGTCAGGTGAGGAAACCTCACACTGTCAAGTATGTGTGATGCGCTGAGTCTTGGCAGTACTTGCAGGAACACTAGCTGCAATACCAGCAGCAATGATGCATACACTTGTCACAGCAGGGATGTGAAAAGCATGAGGGCTCCAGTACACAAATCAGACTGATGCCTGCTGAAATTTACAATGCAGGTACATGCAGGTGATGCACAACATCATTAAGCTTAACAAGTGCTGGTGCTGGATGCCTCAACACTGCATAGCACAGTGCTCTGGGAGTGTGTCCCTTTGTGATGCATGCCAAGCCATTGCTGGCCGTGTCGAGTGTTCATGTCATTGCGTGTATGACTACACTGCGACCTCAATGCGCCCTGAATGCATAAGCGGATCTGAGGCAATCAGACAGTACTGTTATCAGGTCTTTCTCTACCTGACACCCCTGTTCCTGTCGTGCCAGGGATGTCGGCTGCTGCTGCAAAAGCTGCTCCAGCAGCTGTGACTGATAAGCGTCCTGATGTGGAGGGTGCAGCATCTTCATCGCCGCTACCAGATCGCTGTGCAGCTGAGTCACNGCACATTGGTGGACATGACATTGTCACATGGGCATGGCCATTTTGTTACTCGAGATGTCAGTCCATATCACTGCTGCCACATACCAACACACAATTTAGCGTGCATGCCAGATGCGACTGGCAGACCATAANGCAGCAGCAGCTGAGCAGCGTAAGGAGCGAGATGCTGGCCGGCGCAGAGCCCTGGCCATGAAGACTCCTGCCACTGCTGTCATGACACAGCAACAGCGCAGCCGTGTAGAGGAAGTGCTTGCTCAGCTGCGCAATACCCAGATCACCGACAGTACACTGTCAGGTATGTCAACCAGCTGTGTTTCAAAAGATTGTTTCAAAAGACGGCAAAAGACTGTCTTTGCTTGCCTGATCTTATCGGTGATATGTCCCTGGTGCAGTTCAACACCAGCAGGTGTCAGAGTAGCACGTCGTGCAAATTTGCAAGAAACATGTGCCTGGGGTTCACAGCTGTGCTTGTATGGGCACCTCACATGCCCATCAAACATGTCGTGTCATGAACTACGTTTTGACATGCTAGTCCCCACCTTGATCCGCGCTGGTCAGCAGCAAAGCCTCATTCAACCTGATCACAGCTAGAGTTGTGATCAAGCTCAACACACATCGAGCACAGTGCTGAGGCACCCATCTTGCATGCAATCACAAGGTGACATGCGTTTCATGATCGCCTTGCCTTTCAGCAATGCTTTGATGCGACTGATGTGTAGGAGACGGCAACATTGTCAGGCAGGAGCTGCAAAGGTTGGGCTTCGCAGAGACAGATGCTGAGACAGCAGTGGAGGCTGTTGGGCAGGCCAGCCTGCCTGCTTGCCTGGACTGGCTTTGCCTGCACCTGCCCGAAGAAGACCTTCCACCTGCTTTTGCCCCAGGTCAGACCCTTGCTCATACTGTTGTGCTCCTGGGGTATGCCAGCTGCATGCCCACCCGACTGTTCTGCTCGACACATGCAGCTGTGTTCTTTGCTTCTACTATTACAACAGGCAACTTCGTGAAGGACTTCCAGAACCTGAGCACTCACAGTTGCTGGTGTAGCTCACAAGGAGTACTGGCAGCCCTCCTGTCTCATGCCTTCAGTGACAAAGAAATCAAACAAATCAAAGCAAGTGTATCTGTACAGCTTAATATATTGTTGCATTTTAGTAATGTGAGTGTGCACAAGAGATAGGTCAGTCAGCACCGCTCACCAAGAAAAAGGCATCCACCCATGTGATCTGTTTGGCAGCAGGCAACACTTGCTTCTGGATGCCTGTGCATGTGCAAATGCCACCAGCTGAGCAGTAGACCACAGCAGCAAAATTGCTAGCAGCGTCAGCTCCGCCAGTGTGCAGCAGTCAAGCACTGCCTTCTCCTTGCCACCTCACGAGTGCCCTTGGCACGACTGAAGGATGTGCACAGTGGAGTGCTTCCTCGATGCAGTCTGTTGCTGCATGCAGGAGCTGCAGGTGAGCCAGTAGGGGTGCTGCTGTCTGGCAAAGNTCCACTAGCTGGTTCACTATATGCACCACTTAGCTGACTATATACATCACTTGGCTGACCAGTTCAACTTTGTCTGACAAGGTGCATGGCATAGCTAAAATGTGTGCCACTTGGCTGACTGTATGCACCCATATGGCCCACTACATACAACACTTGGCTGACTGTATGCAAGACTTGTCTGACTAATACAGCATTTGACTGACAAGGTGCACGGCATAGCTGACATGTGTGGGCCTCATGCAGTCTAGATTGCTACCTGAATCATGACAGGTAGGTTTGGTGACATGTATTCCGCTGCAAACTGCTCATATGTCAGGTCAGATGCATGCTGAATGGGGATTCTGTGGTGCTGCATGTGTGGGGGCTGGCAATGATCCGTAGAGACTGAAGGCTGATTGGGGACTGCTGAATCAGTGCCAGCTGTGTCGCCAGGATGGCAACATTTGCAGTTGTTTGCAATCCTGTGCCAGTGTGACGTGAGCTTTTAGTCCAAGCTAAATGCCACTGGGACAATGACGAGGCAAATTGCAGCATGTTGAGTACCTTGATGTTGCTGCATCAGCGTGAGCCACGCTATGAAATCTTGTGCCTGTGGTTGCAACTGACTGCTGCATGTATACATCCAAGGCATCTATGGAACCGTCAAAGTACCTGAATGAAAAAGCGCTGTGTAAGGTGCCATAGAGCGGGATAGTTCATACTGTTGCAATTCATGCATGAACACTCTGTGACGTGGATTGAGTCTACCTGCTTGCCAGTGCAGTAGGATCAGTGCCCTGAGCAGTCCAGGTGTTGTATATGTGTGTAGCAGCCTGCAGCTTGTGGTCAAAAGCTTGCGGGCCACGTAGATAGACCTAAAAGTCAGAGCAACAGGTTTTTTTAGGGAGATCACTGTGCCGACTAAAGTTTGCCGTATCAACTGAGCTGTGCAATGATAGGACGTAGTTGCTATGTTCTCCACCGCACGCTGTGGACGGAGTGTAAACGTGCGTGTAAAAGTCAGACAAAGCAGAACTCCAGCGCATACCTGGGCAGATGTTTGCATCCAACGTTTACTACTGACAAGTTACGAGATGCCCCGACGCCACGGCACAATGTCGCGCCTGACCGACAGCGTCTCTCCAAGTGCACTGCTGCTCCGAAACACAACTCTGAGACTTTGCTTTGCCCAGCCGGGCGTGCAGGTCCAGTGTGGTGTTAGGATTGTTTACAATCTCATAGTGCGCTCAGCATGCTGCTACTGCAGGGAAGCTCATAGCTGTAGCAGTTCTTGACATTCTACCTCACGCTCTGTCCAGCAAATACTTTTTCTGGGACTGCGATTATGCTGCCCTATCTCCTGGAAAGTTTTCAGCATTGAAAGAAATAGAGTGGGTTCAGGCTGCAGCCCAGCATTGCCCTGCTCTGCACTACTACTACATGGGGTACTATATACACAGCTGTCACAAAATGAGCTACAAAGCAGACTATGAGCCGTCTGACCTGCTGTGCCCAGAGCGATTGTGCTGGATACCCTACAAGCAAGTGAAGGCTGCTCTTGATGTGAGTCACAAGTATTGCTCATATGCGCATGCCTGCGGGGTTGCTGAAGAGAATTTGCTGTGTACACGACAGACCTGTGAGCACATGGTTGCACGGAACTCAGTGTCTCTGCTTGTTAAAGATATCATGTATGTCTGAGATTGTCTTGCAACCAGTTATTAGTCCGTTGCGTTGCCACCTCAGCTGTCGTTTATGCACAAAGTCAAGGCGCGCAAGCTCAAAAGTGCAAAGACGTGATCAACCCAAACAGACTGTCTCGGCTGCCAGCCCAANCATGAGCACTTGTGCTGTCTAGTGGGTGATAGTGGAAGAAGGGCAACTGCTGAGTACAGCCGTTGCTTATTCTATACAGCTACAGTGCCTGTGCTGGCCAACATGTGCAACATATGTTGCTGATCAAGTGTGATCTGTCGGCAACATGCACATCTGCATGCAGCCTGACTCACGCCCATTGTGATCCAAGGGGATCAATGCAGGACATGTGGTTATCATACGCCACAGAACATTTCCTGCCAGAGACAACATAGCTTACATGCTTTTAGCCATTTGGGTTTGCGGCTGTGCCTGCTGCTACAACAGAAGCATGTTGCCAGGGTCCTGAAGGCACAGGCCTTGTGGGTGCCATCATCGCTTGCAGGTATCTTCTTTGGGCCTGTGCTGTGCCTCACAACACCCAACTGCCCAACATCTGCTGTTGCTGCCCTCTGGCTGTGCTCACAAGCATTGAGTGATCTTGCAGGTGAATTATGGATGATAAAGTTGCAGCTCTCCTACTTGCAGTGGGGTCCGGCACTCCAATGGGTCAGGTCCCTCTGTGCCAACGATAGACCCCTTATCAAGCAGTACAAACACGCCCACTTTGCCGATGGTTAAACACCCTTCCATCATCACGGCTGACCCATCAGTATAGTGGAGATGTTTGGACTGTTTGCAAAGGGCTCTACNCCTTCACCCTATGCATCTCATTTGCACAGGACAGAAGCTTTACATTCATACTGAAGACACCACCAGCTTCAGTGCTGCTAGCCAAGGCTGCTGGAGTATCAAAGGGTTCTGGCGCTCCCAACACACAGAAAGTTGGTAAAATCACACAAGCACAGCTCAAGGTGAGAGACCCATTTTGGCTTGAATGGTCGTGTTCTGTTTGTTGTGTGGCCAGGTCATTGACACACAATGAACTATCACAGGCAATGCAGCTGTGGCATTAGCCTCACTGGCCTCACGGGTTGCTACCTAGCTGAGGTCCAAATATGACTGTAAACTCATTATGCCGGTNACAAATTGCGCGTGGACATGCAGGGCAAGACTGCGCTGCACTATGTTGCCAGCATGGATGACAGAAATGCTTGGCGCGAGTGCCTGTACGCGTTCTCAAATAAACAAGGACTGTCAGCTTGGGTAGACCTTATAGAAGAGCTGCTTGACGTCAAAGCTGATGTCAATGCCAAGGACAGCACGGTATGTGGGCATTTGCAATTTGGAGCATATGACATCCATGTGGCGTATGATGTCTCCTAAGCAATGCTTGGCCTTTCTGCACATTGTGCTCTTGATCTGCAGGGAATGACCCCCCTGCACCATGCAGCTCTCAAGGGCAATGTTGCTCTCGCCAGACTTCTGCTGAAGTCAGGTGCAGATGTGTCAGCAGAGTGCCAAATGGTAAGACACATGCCCGCTTGCTTGAAAGAAGATGAGTCAGCACAGCCAGACTTTCATCATGTATAATACACAAGCAATGTAGCACTGCACTCAAGAGTCATTCACTCAAGCTGCACTGTCTGTAGAGCCTGTGCTGTCGAGAATTGGCAGCTTGCAGTTATGAAAGCAGTATTTTGATATGATACATTTTTAGCATGCTGGTGTCATGTCAGCAAAACTGTTGGCCAGTAGTGAATGTACATCCTGGGGTTGCATCACATTTGCTTGTTTCAAGGAGCAATACGGGTGCTGCAGGGCGCGACAGCACTTCATATGGCTGCACGGATGGGCTGTCACACGACAGTGCGTTTGTTGATGCAAAACAATGCAGCAACCTTCTTTCTGNAATGCTGAGGTGCATGCCAATTAGTATGGCAGCAACGAGGAACGCATACCTGTACAAAAGAGTCTCAGATACTGCAGAGCAGAGACCCAAAGCAGCTTTAGTCAGGTAGAAGACCTTGACTTTACCTGCAGTGCCATTCTACTGTAAATGTCAGCAGCATCAGACCATGTCTATAATTTGGGGCCACATCATATGTTGTACAGCCGCACAGCAGTTATCAAAGTGAACTGCCATTGTACATGAATGGCCACACAGGAGTGACAGACTCAGACAGCAATCGGTATGCAGGCTTCTACAAGCAAAATTATGTCCGGATGGACTGACCTGCGCCGCTGCCATACCACAGTGCTGCGGGACCAGCCACAGCTGTGTGCAGTAGTAGGTATAAGTAGGGCCTCAAGGCAAATTGAGCACTGCAGCACAATCATGTGTGTCAGTTTGTGACACAGTCTTTGAGAGTGTTGCAATCACAATCAGCAGACCTGCCAGAATTCACCGCAAACGTCGATCAGCACTAAGTACATAAACTATCATGATATGACTGACTATGCAGCAAGAAACAAGGTCTTGCCTGTACTCCCATGTTTGCAGCCCAAAACCATACAGCAGGTAGTGGAGAGGCTCCCAGTAGTTGAACACCTCATCACAGTCATGTATGATGTTCAGCCATGCACTCAAGAGGCGCGCTCCCAGCAACAGCACAAAAGCAGTTTTGGCACTGATTGACCAGAAGTGGTTTGTCTTCGGTCGTCTGAATCTGCAACAGAGTAGCCTGTGATTTAGTACGACGAGGCTGTGACTTGGGAGTTGCATTCGCTCACCTCGATGTCAACTCAGAGCTCCACGACTTGCCTGGACTCTCAGGCACAGGAGCGGGTGCTCTCCTGCGCAAACTCTGCCCGTCCATTTACGCCATATCTTTCTGAGTTTTGCTTCAGAATAGCAAAACCAGAGCGGGTAGGGAGCAGGTCAAAATCGCCGACGATCGGTTGCGAACAAGCGGTGATGTATAGCGCAGACGGTCGCCTGTGCACGGGTCAGTGTCGACCACGTCTCCAAACCAGANCCTCCACGAGGGTCTAGACTTGGGTTGAACAGCAGCGTAGCTGCAGCACGGAGCACCGCTTTCGAGCAAGGACGCCATGGCTGCCGGACCGTAAGGCCTCATCTCAAGTACGTGCGTGATCTTCACTGGCCGTAGAATATCACGCGATATTCTTGCGCGAACCTTGTACTGATCTGGTTTGCTGACAACGATGCACGGGAAGAAGAAGACTTGGAAGAAGAGTGCCTTTGCGTCCTCTTCTCACATTTGGAAAAGGTCAGCACAGTGCTGACCTCTGTGACTGTATTCATCGACTTCAGAGTCAGGGCCAGAGCAACACGGCTCAGGGTGTCTTCATTTCCAGAGTCCAGGTGTGTTTTCTCATGTCAATGCATTGTCATTGTCAAGTTATACAGCAAACAAAGACACCAGTTGCAGCAAGGTTGCTATCAGATCAGTATGTGTGATGATGCTTCTCACTGCAGACACCCGGCATGCACATGGTTGTAGCAGGTATGCAAATTGCCTAGTGTAAGTAAATAGCCAATTAGCCAGCCAGGGCTCTGGCATGCCCTAACAAGGTGCCATGTCAAACAAGCACAGATTCAACAGCTTGCAAACTGCAAGTTGCAGTGCTCAGCAGCACATCGTTGCACCCAGTCATGCCCAAACACCCAAGCGCCGCAGGTTCTGCAACTGACGCTGTGTGAGGGCATCAGGCATGTACAACTTCCGCAGGTTGGTTGAGATGGTAAGCCGCTGCCAGTGCATGTGTGTTAGCTCACCATCCCACAAGTCAAGTTCAGTCACTCCTTGCGGTAAACTGGGCAGCTGCCTCAAGGCATCGTGGCTTATGGCTGTGACATAGAGATTGACGATGAACACAAGGTGCAGGTCATGAGTCAAGTGGCTAGACTGAGGGACTGTGCTGAGTTCAGGCATATCTTGCGGCATAGCTCGGTCCAAAAAGGTGACAGCATGAGACTAGGCTGGGACACTTGTCATGTGATGCTCAAGAACTCAAGACGTATGCATTGTGCGAAGTCAAGCAAAGTGCTGCACCAACAATANCACTGCTGGCCCACCTTCTCCTCCTTGGCCTTGACATACTCTGTGTAGTTGCCCTTGAAGGAGGTTGCCACTCCCTGCTCAGTTTCCACCAGCTTGTTACACAGCTGGTCCAGGAACTCTCGGTCATGGCTGACAATTACCATGGGTACCTCCTGGCTTTTCAAGTAGCCTGTAAGATCACAAACACGTGTTGACCATAGCTCTATGGTACAAGCAGAGCAATTCCACAAACATGAATGATACTGCAGCAGCTTGTGTTGGGCTGCACTTAGGCCAAACCGGGACTCTGTCTGCTTCAAATGCAGGTAAAAAAGCGACACCAAATGATCTGCTGCTGAGCGTAGTCGGTGTTGCTTATCACAAGCGTCACTCCCAACATGAGTGACAAGTAGCATTGTTGAGCAGCACAGAAACCACAGCACACACAAGCACAGCTTCCTTGGGTAAGCATGTTTGTCAATACTGTGAAGAGACAGAGATGCATACCTTCGAGCCATGTGATGGCGTCCAAATCCAGATGATTGGTAGGCTCGTCAAGCAAAAGCAAGTCTGGCTGGGACAGCAAAATTTTGCCCAAACACATTCGCATCTGCCAACCACCACTGCAGGTCAATTGACATGTTGAGGCACGTACTGTGATCCTATAGTGCAATGCAAGAGATATAGATATATGCAGCTATGACCTGCTGACAACNACTGTTTTTGGCAGTGTCAAGGTCAGTCCTGGCTGATTGTTAATGTGTCATATGGCAGCAGCTTTGGCCACACTTGTCTCCACTGCAGCTCACCCTCTTTGCATTACCCATCAATACTGAACTCTCAACAATGTAGGCACACATCTGTTTTGTGCATGGATTTGGCTCCCAACAGTATCTGATGCAATTGCTGTGCCAGCCGCAAGCTCTGCAACCTGTCTTTTGTTACATGATCAGCGTTACTCCCGGCAGCAAGCAGCAAGCGGCTGCTTCTGTTGTGCTTGCTGAGCCTGGGAACAGTACTTGTCGTGCCTGCATGGTAAACTTGTCATACTTATGGTATGACAAAGTGACAGATCAGTGCGTGCAGCTTCTACAGTAGCATTTTGCCATGCTTGTGCTCGCTATAAAGACAAGGAACTGGCTGTGTTTTGTAGTGTTGCTCATGACCAAACATGGTCTCAAAATGTACTATGGCACACTGCAGTGTGGCAAACATTAACTCAACACACTCCCCCACAGTCGGCCTACGCGAGTAGAAATAAGTCATATCATGCAGCATGGGCACAATAGGTAGCAGAGTCACAGAAGCAGTGTTCTGGCAGATCTGCTGACCTGAGTGCTTGAAGCTCCTGTCTCTTTATGCTGCTCATGAAGTCCGCCATAAATGCATAGTCCATACTACAGTTTGCCGCCATGTTTCGCTGTACCAGAGCCTGAAACTCCTCTGGAGTACATCCCGCCCTGCATTGAACATATCAATTGCTTTGCTGTACGTATGCCTGCACAAGACAAGTTGGCGCAACAACTGGACACAAACATTTGCACACTAAGCAGAGTGCACAGTATGTGAATAGCTCCGAATTTCTGCATGATGTTGACTGCCATGTAGTCCAGGTATGAGGCTTGCCGTCACTCAGCTTTAGCTGCAAGCCCGCATGCGCAATAAATGTACTTTAAACTTGCATAAGTTGGTGCATGTATACTTGTGCTTGCCATACNTGTATGTACACATGATTGTGCCAGACATGGACAACAACTGACCGTCACCGTCTTGCAATAGGGTCACCAAGAACTGGCAATCTGTAGTGGAACTCTGATATGTCAATGGGTGTCCTTTGTTTTTGTTATTCAGATAGTCTGGTGCAGCTGCGGTCCCACCCTGCAGGAATGTCCCTTGAGCACCAGTTGCAACAGACATGGTGTGAAAACTTAGCAAGTCCACAGACTACATGCATAGACAGAGTGTTCAGCAACGATCAAGATACCGCCTTGCCCAACACTTTGAGGTCATGCACTGCAGTCTAGGCTTACACTCAATCTACCAGTTCAACTCAAGACAAGCACAAGTGTGAACAAATTCATCATTTGGCCCACACCAAGAGCGGCACAGTTGACATGCAAGTGGTGCATACATACAGCATGTGCTTTTCAGACAAACCTCATCTTATGGTGATCAGAAAGGCTTTTGAGGCAAGCTCCCCTGCCACATGCTGCAAGCGCCCCAGCAGATCTTCAACAATAGCACGGTTGCATTGAGCTACATGTACCAGCGAGTAATCACACATAGTGAGATGGCAGAAGCACCTTAGTGGCGTTGAAGGCTGCAGGCAGAAGCCCATCAAAGCCACACTTGATGAACTGCAGTCTGTAGTCTGGGCCTGGAAGCAAGAAGGAAGAGGGGTGACGGTACCACTCATCCCCAACGCATACTTTGATGGTATCAGTGGGATTGGTGGCTAGGGGCTCCTGCATGTTTGCAATGAGTAGGTTGAGAACGACCGACATAAAGACAATATTGACGTGCACCTCAAAAGCAGATTGCATGCTGACACGCATGCACCAGACTGCAATAATTGTGATCCTAGCACTTTCAGCAAAGCCACACGCAGAGGCCTTGTCAGCTTGTCTTCTGTGATGCTGCAGGAAGTGAGCAGACACGGACATTTGACTCTGTCCTTTGTTAATCACACTAAATTCAAATACCATTCAAACCTGACAGCACATGCAGAATGCAGTCAAAAGCAAGGTTTGTGTCATGTGAGCCATGCGCTGCAAGCAATTGTTTTCGTTGCTGTTCAAGACACTGTATAAGACAGCTTGGTTTGTCATTTTGCATGCTGTGCGACTATGCTGACATTAAATACAATTCACGATTCATGACAAACACATGTGAACATGTGGAGCTTGAAACCACTGCTAGAGGTGTGCCAGGCAACTTCAGGCAGGATTTGATGCAGGACCCACCTCAGGCAGATGTCGATAGATTGCCATTGGAGCAGAGTAGTTCAAGAGCAAGGCAGCTGTCCTTGACACAGAAAGCAACACTATGACTACAAGGATCAGGGTTGTAGCAGCTCTTGATAGCAAGCGTGCTATCCGTCGTGGCAGAACCTTGCTTAGCAGGGGGGTAGAAATGGTCGGCAGGGACGCCAATGTAGCAGCAGCTGCCAGGCAAATCTGCAACAGGAGAGCATTGGTGTCACATCCGTTTTGGGATTGCCAATAACAAGCGCAGTGCTGCAAAGCAAAGCAGCACTCAGTGAAGAGCTTTGCAGCACTGTGCTTCTTGGACAGCATTGTCAAATCTTCTTTGAGTGCCGCACTTGACCATGCTGCCAATGATGTTCATTTGCAGCATATGTAGCTGTTGGTTCATCAATGATGGCTTTGGGTGTACAATCAGTGCGCAACACAATTGTCCAAACCATGAGAAGCTGTTACAAAACAGGATGCAGGCACAGATGACAGTTGGAGCTTGCTGGGCAAAACTGAACACCACGCAGTAAGTGGATCGCTGCATTTTGTGTTATGAATGCACAGTGGCCAACATCAGCATTTTGTGTGCTACTACTTATGCCACACGTCAAAGCCACTTACAATAACGTGTCACACTTGGTTTGTGAGGTATAGGACGACTGTAACCGTACCAGTGGGTAAATGACATACATGAAGCGCTCCTCCTTGTGTGGCAGGGCTGAAATGGCTATCAGCCACGCATACACCGGACTCAATGCAATCAAAATCTTTGGCCGCCAACCATTGCCTGCAGTCATTCCCATGACTTGTAACCTGACAAGTCGGTTGTGAGGTTACAGACCTCTTATGTGACTCACATACCTGCCTGCTGAAAATGCACAGGGGTGACTCTTACACAAGAAGGGAGACATGGGAGGAGATCAACACACAATGAATAGTCAGGTGTGTGTGTTCAATGTATCCTGTCAGTTGCATGCTGTGACGACGCCGCTCAAAAACGGCCTTTTATGTGCTACATCCCTGAAGTGAGTCTTTGGTACACACTCTGATGCAGGGGTGACCTTACCAGTGATCTGGAACACGTCCAGCAAAGCCATCAGAGGGTACGCCAGGCCCAACACCAGGATCAGGTTCAGATTGTTGGCCCCATTGCGCAGATAAAATGAGGAATCCTCAACCCCGTACAGGGCACTATCGCCTCCACCAATGACATTGTACCGGATGAAGTTCCATAAGGAGAACTGCAGATGGGGTGAGTCACAACATCTTGTCAGTGGCTGCTTGACGAGAACAGGCTGCAACTTGTCTCGTCNCACAGTGTGAGTTGCTTGTAGATGTACACTGCCTGAGTCAGCAACCTAGACTGTGTGTTGGACAAGACCACCCTGGCGTTGCTGATGACAAGGTGTTTGCACTTGTAACCAACACAAGCACTGTAGCTGTGCAGAACAAGGTCTAGATTTGCGGAGACCAATCTCCCTGCTTTGCTGACTGCATCTGGCTTTGCTGGCTGCATCTGGCTTTGCTTCTGTCTAGTCATGTGTTTGTCAGCGAGTTTGACTTCATGCTGCCTCTGCATCCAGCTCTTTCTTTGCTTGCCGCTTAGCCCATACCATCATGCTAGTCTCTGGCCTCGAGCTAAGTCCAAACCCCAGAATAAGAGCAGCAGCTGTCATTGCTGCATACCTGCAAGAGTGAGGCCATGATGTCTTGTGCAGGCAGGCAATGTTGTCTTGCCTGCAGATACCCACACAAGCACTGTCACAAACGGCTTCCGCCACATCGTCAGTGTGTGCGCCTTTGGCCCATGCGCGAAGCCCTTCTGCCCTATATTGCAGCCGTAAGGTTCGAAACCCCTCGCCAGATCGTATTTCACGATGTTCAAGCCTGGTGAGTCACAAAATGAGCCATGTGCACAACAAACTTTCATCTGATTGGACATTGCATACGGCAGGGGGGTTGTAGGCCTGCCGGCAAGTCATGCTTGCTTGAGCGAAATCTGCAGGAGTCATGCCTGAGGGCAGTAAAAGGTCAAAAACGATAGCTTCTGCGCCGGTTGCAATGTCTGACCGCACGCGNCAAACATACTGTAGCTTGCAAGCACAGCCTATTTCAATCAGCGCTGCTCATCCACTCATCCGCTGCCGGGGAGGGACCTCAGGCTGGGGAAGCTGAATTAGCCGTTGTCAAAGCGTTCGACTGTTGTACACGCATACGTGCTTGTGCCCAGCGGCGGTCGCGTTAGCGACGTACAATATTCTACTTGGACACAGCTGTGTATGAGGTGAAAATCTGGCAGGACCAAGCCTCAGTGACTCCTCGGATGCGATGAGGCCGCTTGCAGCAGACGGAGCTGTTTCGGTGTTACCTGTTGCCTTCCGTGTTTTCACGCATCGGTACGCGTGACATGTAAGTGCTGCTTGGTTTCGAGCCTTGCAAAATTCATGAAGCCTATTCACACACAGCAAATCAATTAGCAAAGTGCCGAAAGAGTGCTGGCCGCTTCAGCTTCTGTCAAAAACGCCTCATCAGGCTCTGCTCTCAGGACAGGATACGCCGCAGCTCTCCAATGGTGTGCTTCGGTGTGCTTTGGCTCTATGCAACATACATATGCAACAGCCGGACACATCATGATGGAGCCCAAGCGTACGTATGAGGAGGACCCTTTTGCTTGCACTGAGATGCAATCTTGCACAACAGTCCCCAGGCTATGTGTTCAGCATAAGATTGTGCATGTAGCAGCNCTGCAGTGACTAGAGGCTGGCAGTGGGTCCTGCATGCCATAGAGGAATGCAGGTGGTTGATGCATCAGCGCAGCATCACCTGCGATACAAGATTGCAGATGATGGCGCTATATGCTGTGCGGTTCCCACCAATCCCATGTGAAAAGATAACGAATGGGAATTTGGCTTCAGCTTGAGCAACAGGAGCATTCTACATCATCACAGCGCATCATCTAAGTTGTTTGAGAAGCCACATGCAGCAGAATATATTGGAGTAGAATGCCAAGGGATACAAAGCATAGCATAATATATAAAAAGCAAGTGAAGGATTGCAGAGTAGCACTTTGGCATAGCTAGGTCATGCAGCAAAAGCAGCATTGCAGCCTCTTGTACATTGACGAACTTGCGTTGGTGCAGAGTACCTACCGCATATGCTTTGATCCGCTGTGTGCTTCCCAGCAGGTATGTTGATGCTGTGAACAAGGGCCTCATGTATTGTTGCCGCCCTTTTGCTTTTTGAAACAAAAACGATGAGTAGCCTGCAGCAATGCAGGGGCGATGACACGGTATTTTTGGAAGCAAGTGGTGGGGCACAATGCAGTTTGTCTCTCTTCAACAGACTGAGTGTGGCAACATATATTCTGTAACACATCAGCAGCACTACATATAGAAATTCTTGAAGTGAGGAGAACTGTTGCTGCAAGACATCTGCAAGCAGTCTGTTGAGTGGTAAAATGTTTTTAGTAGTATATGAGCTCACCATATGCATACTCATACGACGGCAACCACGGCACCTTCTTGAAGCTGTTGAACCACTGTGTGCTGGATGTCACAGGGGCAGGGTACCACAGCCTTCCAACCAAGTGCTGCAGTTTGGTGGCGGCGTCACAACGCGGCTGGTCGTGTTGCCAGCAGGAACAGCAGCACGTGGGCAAAGCAGTGACAGACCCCGCTAGCAGGGCTGTCACGTCACGTGAAAACATACCTGATCAGCTTGCAAGCTGCCGGGAACTGGCCGTTCCCCATTCAGTGTCCATTGCAGATCGCAGCACCCCACAGCAAAAGGGGTATCGTGTGCAGCCATGCGCGTGTCTGTGACTGCAAAGCGCTGGCAGAACAAGCAGGAAGTCACTCGCTGCGCACAATGCTTGAATCGTGCCACAGCCACCACGACCACCCGTGCAAAACAAACAGCGAGACCAGTGACCGTTGTCTGGTTTGCTGCTGAGACGAGCAGAGACTGACGTGTATAACTTCGCTTTTAAGCAGACAGAATGTGGCTAGAGGTCGCTAGGCAGGGCAGCTTATTATGTGGCTATGTCACGNTCAAGTGTGCAATGAATGCCTGTTTGTTGGTGGAAAGTACTGCTTTGCTGCACCATGTGACTCTGCTCGGCACCCTTTTCAGTCAAGCTGAGTCTCAAGGCTTGGCATCATTGAGTAAAGTTCTCGGCAGCTGAGAGAGTCATGATCTGTCAGCCCAGAGGCTTGTGACCAAGGCATGTAGTGTCAACAGTCTCTGGGCGAGATGCAGCTGTGTGGTGCGCAGGGCTGCATTCCGCCCAAGGCAGCTTATTCTGATATCGCTTGCAGCAGGCATGTGGGGATGCACAGCATCAGGGCTACATGATGTCACCCGACTTGAGCAAGGCTGTCTTCTGTTGGGCTTCCTGTCATTCAAGGTGTGCAAGAACATTCTATGGTGATCACTGTGACTCACTAGCATGGTTTGACTTGACCAGCACTTGACCCCACAATGCTATGTTGGCTGTGTGATGCCAATGCATCTTTGTATGCAAGATACAGCTCGGGATGATGGTCATGCTGTCCTGAGAGAAGGTGACTGCAGGCACCTCTACTATTGTGTGTTTGGGACAGTGTCAAGCCCAAGTTCGATCCTGAAGCTGCAAAGCGGCCAGCTCGACCTGTACAATACAACTTGGATGACGAGGAGGACAACTTAGATGACATCATGGCCAACATAGCAAGTGTCAGAAAAATTAGAATAGGCAGATAAGTCTCTGCTGCCCAGCAGGACAGCATGTAGTTTAATGTATGACAACCCATCTGTCAACATAGCCATGCTTTTCCCAGTCTATGGAAGGTCACATGTGGGCGCCATTTAAAGTTGCGCCATGCACGTTTGCTTTGTGTGTGCTTACTGATGTTTTGGGTTGTGCGCTATCATGTTGACTTCATGCACTCCGCCACCAGATACATGCACAGGGCATGTGAAGGTGTCCTCAGTCGACATTGTTGTGGTGTCAATGAGCCCTAAGGGTGAATCCTGAACAGGGCCTACAATTGGCTTCCACACCTGCAGCAATTAGGTTTGCAGCTGTTGATTATTGTGTAATGACACATACTATAATGTATGTCGATAATAAGAGGTTTGTTATATAGTACAGATTTTATGACTTGGCGACTGTCTGTGGGTGGACTTGCAGCACTGCATCATGTATAATGTAGCTTGCTACGTTGTTCCACACCCACACCCACAAACACTATGAGGCAACAAGGTCCTCACCTTGTAGCATGCTATTGCCTGCAATCAGCTTACAAACTGCTTCGAGAGCACCATACAGCATTATGCACTGCAGTTATGAGATGGGTGCTCAGTGCCCCAGCTACATGCCACCTGTATGGGTTACAGCACTGCAATCATCAATCACTGCAGTGCAATCACCATTGAGGTATGGGCAAACAACATTGCAGGCTGCTGAACAGACAGCAGGTGCATATTAGCCACTAGCTAGACACTTCTGTCATTATCATCACCTGTGTGACCATGTGTCATCAGCATTCCTGTGTCAAACAAGTGATGATGCTGACAGAAGCGTTCACATAGTGGCTAGCATGTGTCTACTAGCTGTCTACTGCACCGTTTTAGCCACTACCCAAACGNCTGTGCTATGCCGTGCTTTGCTGTGCTGCGTCCTCCATGTACAAGGCTGGCTGGCTGTAGCTCTTTAACTTTTCTTTGCAGATAGCATATGCAGCTACTGCACTGATTGTGTACCTTGGCTACTATGGTCCAGTCTACCTGAAGGCAAAACAGCGGGAGCGGGCAGTATCAGCAGTCAAATCTAGTGGCAAAGCGTCTTCTGGACAGCAATCAGACCAAGCACTCCTGCCTACCTCTGCTGCAAAATCTGTCCGGCATAGGGCGAGTACGCTGCATGAACAGCCTCAGTCAGGTATGCACAGAGCTGTGTCATGTGTCATGCTCTGTTGTCATGTGGCACAGGTGATCAATTCTGTTGGCTGGTCAAAACCCCCCCTGTCCTCATCATCATCACCTTCTTCCTCTTCTGCTGCACACCAGGTGTCCAGTACAATGCACAGAGAGTTAGTCATGCGCCTACAAGCATCGCATGGGTTTGCNAAGGATGTCAAGGTAGACTTCTCATACACTGGACATTGTGCCATAGCACGATGAAAGTGCAACTTCAGGCGAGAGACCATAGTATGGATGAGAGTGTAAGAGACTCAGGCACGTGCATCAATTACTTTCAACAAAGCCATAGTAAGAGACAGAAACACGGTCTTACAGCTGCATACTTGTCTGTGGTGCGCAACACTGCTAGGAGCATGTGTAGCAGAAGCAATTTGGCATTGCTTCTCGGAGAATGACAGTGAAGCTCTTCTGTTCACAGAGCATTCAACTCACGCTCTAGCAACTTGCAATCAACCGGTGCCCCAGCTGAGCTGTTGCGCAGCTCAGCTGCATAGAACTGCAATCTGACCACGGCGTTTGTTTTGCCCCGCACTGAACTGCAAGCATATCAGAATGATCGCAGAGGCAAAGCTGCTGCTGCGGGTTCATCAGGGCAATCAAGCACGACCTGTACACGTACCTTTGCGCTCGTCTNAGAGAGCTGCTGTCGCAAGTCAGCACTGCAGGTGTTGTCAAGAACTTCACGTGCTTTCTTTTCAAAAAGCGTGCTGTCTTGCATCCAGTCAACTTCGTGCTGCAAGGCCTCAAATTGATCCTTGAAGGCCTGAGCAGCTTGAGCTGGCAGCTGTACCAATGGTATCTGAGCGACCTGGTCCAGCGTGCCAGTGCGTTCATGGAAGCTCATGGCCTGGACTGCCATGTGCTCACCGACAGTGCGAGTCACGAGTCGGCGTGAACTTGAATTAGCTTTGCACACTCTCACGACGTGCAGCCTTCTCTGCGTTTGTCGAAGACAGGCACCTTGGGTAACAACCTTGTTGGTGCAGAATNCTTGTGAATGCATGTTGGCATCTGTATTCTGTCTAACATGCTGGCCTAATGATCAGACCTGCCGTAAAGACGTGANAGCACAGACGTGTGTTTGCTGCTGCAGGGGTCAGGCTTTGAGACCAACACCAGCGCCAGCAACATCATTGACAGGTGGACGCGCGAAGCCTGCTCCATCATTGTGCGGCACAACCAGCGCAACAACACAGACCTGCCCATGCCAGAGCTGCCAGCCCGGGCCTTCTGTGCCGGCATGGCCAGCAGCTGCTATGTGCTGAAGGCCGTGGATGTGGAGATGCTCATGCTGCCTGGTGTCCTCAAAGATGACCTCAGGTCAGGTCCATAGTGTGCAACCTTGTGGCAGGACTAAGACATGTGCTCCACATGGGCTCTTGTTATCAGCATGTGAAGCAGTTAAAACAGTGCTGTAATGTAGCTGGGCAGGTGACCTTGACTGGCACTGTACAGGAGCTGCTAGCATCATGAAACCACTCTGCTGTTGCTGCCTGCATTTGCCGAGCATTTGCATCAGGCAGCATGGTGGGGTCCTAAAACCCAAGTCTGAAAATGATTGCTTTGTGTGAAACTTGGTAGGACTGAGCCAGGCTTGTAACTGCTGCAGGGCAAATCTGCAGCGCTACATTGCCAATGTGTGGCCCAGACTGGCCCTGCCCTTGCACAACCCCATCCCGGCACAGCCCCGCACCCACCCAGCAAGCAAACCCCTGTNTGCAAGGGTCAAGTATGCACTGCTTCGCGCACAGCATGTTGCTTGACAAGAGGCTGTGTGGCTTGTATGCTTGTGTTCAGCCATGCACTTGAACAGGGTACCTTTGCCTTCCTTCCACTGGCTGATCAGGATGGCTGCACAAGCCTACATGTCAGAGGCACTTTAACCGCAAACTGACAGTAATTGTCAGCTTGTTGTCCCACATTGTGTCTCCTTGTGCTTTGAACACTGTGATGTGCCTGGGCAGGGTGGACACAGGGGGCAACCGGCAGGTCATGGACCACTTGAAGGACACAGGCATGCTGGAAGAAGTGTCACGAGGCAACGATCAGCTGGGCGCGCCTGCGACGGAACGAATCCGAAGTGAATGTACCAATCGAGCAGCTGCAATTTTCCAGGCAGCAATAAGTAGGTTGAACACCGATTGTTATAGCTATAGTGTCATGATCGCGACCCGATCGGTTGTATACTCATGCATATCAGGTCAGCTGTACAGTAGTCTAGGTGAGCTTTCGCAGCCTGTTTCGATGATTCAATATGATGATTTATAGCTTGATACTGATGATGCGTCTAGTAGACCTCTGCCAAAGTAATCAGCTATGACTCCAAAGCCATTTGTACTGCTCTTCANGCAACTCACATCACGATGTCTGACAAGGTCCCAAACCCAATTGTTGTGGCAGCACTCAATGCAGTCAGCTGGCCTGAGATGTGCGGCCTCNGTTGCTGCAAAGGGCAGACAATGGCAGACTGCGACATGGACATCACATGCATACCAGCAGCTCAGGTGTACACTGATAGCACAGCTACATGCATTATCTCAAATTGGGCTNCAGCCTTCACCATGCTTGTGAACATAGCAATGTGCACATACAAGATGCCAAAGAGAGGCCACCTTGAGGCGGTCAGCAAGGCCAGGCTCCTTGGGTGGAGGCGGGTCAAATTCCAGATGGTACACACGCCCTGACTGTGGGTCCACACGCCGCCCTAATGCTCTCTTGATAGCTAATCCGTCATCATGAGTCTCAAGCACCATCACTGCATAGCGTGGCATGTCTTTGCACATACAGCTACATAGTCACACATCCGCATCAGCAATGAGTGACTTGTAGGAGACAGAGATGGGACGCTTCCAAGCTCCTGAAGGAGCTGCTGCTGAGGAGGACAGACTGCGCGCAGAAAGAGAACAGAACGAGAAGAACAAGATCAAGGTAATTCTGCCATCCTCTACCTCGTGACTACCTGCATGATGTGCAGTGTGGTGTGCTGTACGCCCACTGCTGCATTTTTCATACACAGACTACTGCAGCATTGTCTACATTGTGGTTGGCACTGGGATGTATCTGTTGCATGCTGTGTGGACGGTGCCTTCACATTGCTGTCCTACAACTCATCTGTGGTAATGCACTGTCTCGTACTGTTGACACAGCCATGTACAGGGGTCTGCTTTATAGTCGAAACTATGTGCACATTTTGCAAATTTATGCACGCAACACAGTTGTTGTTGTAAAGTTGTCGCAGCTAACATTCACCGCAAGACTTTCTGTGCTTGGAGCCATTTTGCACTCACTGGTTCCGGAGCTGGGCATGCATTACAGGAAGCTTATCTCTCGGGCGAAGCCACATCAGGACCCTTGAGCANGCCGTAGGACTGCCTTGATGTGCCCTGCTATCTGCCCCAGGGCAGTCTTCTCCAGTCGGCCCTTCACCACCCGGGCGCTTGTCACCTGGTCTGTCACAGACAGAGCCACCTGCGCAACAAAGCAGGCATGTATCAGTGGGTCTGTCACCAGCAATGCAGTTTGTATTCCAGGTGGCAAGTGTAGCATTTGTCTCCCCACAAAGCCACTTGTATGCAGCGTTACATGCACTTATCAGTGGTTCTATCATTGTTCCATGCGGTATGACGTGTGTGTTATCACGCGTGACGCCACTTGAAATCAACAGAGCAGGCCTTTGTTGCTTAGTGTGTCGCCAGCAGCGCAGCCTGCATGCGGCATTGCACATGGCAAACCCTTACACGTAACGAACAGGCCAAGCAGCATTTGGCAAGCATTGCACACATCGGTGTAGGTTTCACATTAAAAAAGGCAAAATATGCCCTTGTACTGCCACCTTGTCTTGACTTTTGTGCCTGCTCTGTGTGTACGCAATTTATTGACAAAGATAGCTTGGCTTGTGCTTGCTACATTGAGTCACCCATTTTGCCCGTCTTACATCTGTTGATGAGCAGGCAAGTCCCCAAGTGAGTGATGCGGCTCACATCTTCCGTTCTTGTAATTGTTGCTGAAGCAATAGGCAACAAGCAAAAGGACCACATCATATAGGTGCCGCGTCAGTGGATGTGGCCTTGTGTGATGTGACAGATTGGCGTGACCCTCATTGCTCAAAAGGACAGGAGTGCAGTGCCAGGACAAGCTTAGATGATGGTACACAAGGCTTCAGGTTGATGCGGGATGCAATGATGGGATGTTGTAGTGGGGTCACATGAAGTGTCAAGCATCACTGTCAAAGCAGCATCTAGGCTTACCCGCATAATGGGTGTGGAGATGTTTTTGGCAGCATTGATAATTTCCTTGATACGCGGCACACCCAACGTCACGTTCATGCTGGCAACCCCAGCAAAATGAAACGTCTTCAGTGTCATCTGCGTGCCAGGCTCTCCAATACCTACCCGGATGTCAGCAGCACATTGTGCAAGGTTTATGAGCGTGCTCCATGATCAACAGCGTTTGCCAGGCTCATGTGAACAGCACTTGCAGATTTTCAGCAGCCACGCGTGCCAAGATACTCAGCACGGCTTGCCGCTTCTTGCTGCATGATCAGTACTACCATACACACATGACAAGTTGCGATGCAATGCACCAGATACACTTGCAGCTCTGGCACAAACAGCTGCTGAATTGGCCTGCTTGCCAGGTTTTGCACATACAAAAGGCAGCTGTGACATCAGGTAAGACGGAGATACTAATGCTGGCCTGAGCTATAGCAATACTCAGNGGGTTGAAGGTCAAGGATCCAAAGAAGTATCACTTTGACCCAAAGTCTTTGCTTCTGCAAATCTGTGAGGTGATGCACATGTTGCCTATTGGTCGAGCAGCACTGTGTGGCTTGACATCTGATAGTGTTGCTGTCATACTCACAATGTGTACACCAGTATTTGCACAGGTCAACAAGCATACATGCACAGAGCAGGCTTTCATTGCAAGCATCAAGCTGTTCCTTGTCATGCAAAACACCGCTACACATATGTTTTCGGTTGTATAGAAAACAAGCATGAATGTACATCAGTGTCCAGATCTGTCATTTGGGACAGCAGGGTGTCCGGATGCAAATTTGAAGTTCTGGAGAGTCTCGTCAAGGGACCACATTTGCTGCATACCTCAATAAGCTGGTCTAGCAGCCCGCTGTCAGCATCATGTTTCGCAAGCAGCAGGAGGCAGGGCACTGAGTGCTGCTGGTTTGTGCAGGTCTTGCTGCGACTAGCGGAAGATGACCGCTTTGTTGCTAGCGTGGCTGCTGAGCCTGACTATGAGGAGCCTGTGCTGCGGAAGGCACATCACATCCTCACCTCCAAGCAGCTCGGGGAGTATGAGCATGCTGCTCGCCTCGAGAAGCTCATCAGCCAGGTCTCGCCCTGCCTGCACANCCCAAAAACTCACACTGACTGCAGCTGCACGCAGTACCTGCCCCTTCATAGTGTAGCAGTATGTTTCACGATGCGAGCTCCTGGCAGTGTGCATTGCTTTCAACTTGTGATACAAGTATAAGCGCACGGCTCGCTGTCAATCTCAGTATTGTACGTTTCCATATGCAAATGCCTACTAAACTTTCACTTGCATGCATGTCACAGTCTACTGCACCTGCCCATGCTTTACTAAGGCCGCATTCTGAAGTTCACTTCTGATTTTCTGTAGACAGGCAGTCACACTGACTTTTGCTGCTGGAAGCGCCGCTTGTGGTAATGCAGGTTTGATCAATACACTGCATATGGTAAAGTTGGAGGCTTGGATGACCAGAGCATGGGCTGGGCACGATATGCACAGGTGCCCAGTATTGCCAATATGTTGTCTGCGAACAAGTCTTCTGCTTTGTTCACAGGACCTGGCATGTTCATGCATCTGGCTTGCTGAAGAACGCTTGTCTGTGGCACATTAAGCAATGATGCAAAAAGTGTGCATGCTTGATGCACTGCACAGTCTGTGCCTCAATGTGCAGTCAACGAAGCTGCAAATCTGTCTTGTACCAATCTTATTACCTCTAGAGCTGTGTTGAACAAACTGGGTGTCAGGCAAACCCACCTGCATATGAGCAAAGAGATGTGCTGGCCCTGATTTGAGTTTCTGCTACTTGTAAACAACACTGCAAGGTCATCTGCTCTGGACACTGACCGGTGTGGCTAATATCAAAGCAGGGTGCTTCACATCAGGATGGGCAGCGCGAGGTATTTGGGCAATATACCAATGAGACACTCAAGGCGCCTGCATCATAGCCCCATTAACCAAGGCTGGGTTGACTCTACAGATGAGTATACACAGNCTTGCAGAAATGCTTGCTCAGCTGTGCACCAACATCAATAAGCCATGCACCCTGAGATGAGTTGCAGACATTCACCTGCATCACTGTCTCCTTGCATAGCTGCTGCTTCGAGTACTCCCAGATCCCAAACCTGAGCAGAGACCCAACCATCACCAGCAGCTCACTTCCATGGACAGCACATGCCTCTCAGCAGTCCAGGAATTTGACAGGATCTGCAAATTCCTTTTGTCCAGCTGCACTTACTGTGTGTGCCTGCAAGCGAATGCATGCAGCAGTCAGCAATCTGTAGGTGGCACAGCTGTCGGTTATACTGTGTTAAAATTTGGTGGAGGTGACATGTCGAACTGGCAACTGAGAGAAGCCATTGTGGTTGCTGTGAGCAACCCTGCATCTTACACCATCTAGCTGATGTTCACAACTGCACTAGTACAGGTGTTGAACTGATGAGCTCGCTCTGTATGTTGAGCACGGCAAGGCAGCAATGACCACATTTGGTAACTACAGCTGTCATTCAGATGGCATGACAGCTGCGAGCAGGCGCAGGGCTGAAGAACATACCCAAAATTGGTTTTCAAGCCTCTCTTTCTGGTTCAAGTCTTCCTCCTTGGAGAGGAAGTCCACCTGGCTGGGCATCTGCCCTGGTGCCTGCATGCACACCATTGCATTGCTGTAATGAAGCCTGTCACACAGTATGACTTGTCGTGGTAGCTGGCTTGGTCAAGAGTGGCTACAAGAACCCTGATGGCGAGAACCAGGTGTAGTTCTAGGAAACCCGACTTGCACATGATAGGATTCCACGTCTGCTGCTTATACTACGACAGAATAGGTTTGGGCCTAAAATCCCAAACCCTAAATCCAATCCACATACCAGTCCACCTGGTATGTGCTGTCAGTGTCAATCTCAAAGGCTTTGTGCAAAACCCCTTCAGCAAAGCTAACAGGTGGAGCTGCATCTGACTATGACCTCAGAAGCAGTCCACACGTCGTGTGCTCCCTTTATCAAGCATGTGACAGAGTTGTATTTGTTCAAGTGTGGCATGTCCAAGCTTCACGTGCTCGCACTGCCAAGGACGTAGAAGTGCTTTATCTATTGAAAGAAGTTGTGTGTTCAAAATATACGCGCTGCATCAGGTGCATCGCTTGCCAAGCGGGCTGCAGGGTCATGATAGCAATTTTGATCTGCAGCAAACATGAGTCTTAGCATCATGCTGTTGCTTGATGTGTGATGAGTGTCCAAATGCCCAGCATCGCTCTAGCAGTCCTGATTGCAACAACTGCTTTGGCAGCATCTGCTGCATTCCTTTGAGATGTGCAGGCATGTTTATAGCAAAGTTCAGTAGCTGCAAGCCTTACTCATCANTTGCAGTCGCGTATGTTGCACAGCAATGTTGGACAGCAATGTATGGTCAAGCCATGTGAGAATGGGTTGAATGATCATTTGGGTACCTGCTCTGTTGTCAAGCAGAAACACCAATAAGCAATCTGATGTTTCTGCCTTGTTGCTTACAGCACAGTACTGCCTTGCAGAGTCCCGCAAGCCATTTTTGCCAACATGCTGGCAGGCAACCCAACTGCAGTTTCCAAGTTCTTTGGCACAGCCACCTTTTCCATCACTAATATCATCTTCATCACAGAGTCCCTATCCACTTTGGACAGCACTTTCACCTCAGCTGCTAAGCTACTGGGCCCCGAATTTTTCGGCATCCTGGAGTGTGGACGACCTCAGCCACCACAAACCGCTAGCAAAAGGTCAGTTTGGGTTGACTGTTCACGAAAGCTATCATACAATCTGCACTGTGCTGTAAGCAATCTGCTAGTTTGATAGTGAATAAGCCATCTTTGGTCGCACATATTCTGCTGGTCCCAGATGTGCATTGCAACAGTGAGATATGGTATTACGCTCATTACGCTCATGGGCGCCTGAGTGATAAGTCTGTGTTACTACAGCAATTTGTATGGGCTTTTCAATAAGCTTGTTGCAATGCCTAGCGCACTTGAGATGTCAGACAAGGTTGCATGCAGGCATTTGAGGGCGGGCCGCATCATCATTGTGGTCCTGGCTGTGGTGGGCATCCTGCCACTGCTGGCGCATGAGACTGCCCTGAATGCCACCACTATCAGTGGCACCCTCATCATGGGACTGGGCCCTCCCATCTTCTTCCTCATCTTCATTGATGGCTACAGGCCTCTCACCTTCCATCTGCCATTCTGGTGGTGCGTATAGCTTTGTCCAAAATGTCCTGGGTTTTTGACAGCTGCACGCTTGCATGGCCTTCCAGCTGCGGTCTGTATAGATTTCCTGTATGTCTTGATGCTTGAACTGGTCAATCATTTGCTTCATTCATACTTACTGTGGCTGCACAC
Source organism: Trebouxia gelatinosa (assembly GCA_000818905.1). Taxonomy (NCBI): domain Eukaryota; kingdom Viridiplantae; phylum Chlorophyta; class Trebouxiophyceae; order Trebouxiales; family Trebouxiaceae; genus Trebouxia; species Trebouxia gelatinosa. Next base: position 4,624,304 of record KN805369.1, on the reverse strand, counting down.
AACAAACGGTGCCACTTGCCCAGCTATTGGAGGAACATTCCCGCATGCCCGCTGCTGTCTATGCCCATGTGCACATCCACATCCTTCTTATGTCAAAGGCAGCATTCCAGTCTCAGGTTCTGTGGACATATGCATGGGAGAGCTTGACTCAGCTAAATTTGTTTCACATGGCAGGTGATCGGTCATGTTGGCTGGCCAAAGCGTGTGATAATATCTCTCTCTCTCCCTACGGACTTGACCTTATCACCAGCAAGACACAGAATGACCTCTCGCTCTAACTCTCCTACTATCTGCCAGCCTCGTAACTACCTACCGTAAAAAGGTTTTATTTGTGTGTGCCGCGCACGGTTCAGCCCCCTCTCTTAGCGTCACATGTCTCTGTACACATGGGCGTCCTGCACTGGCCTTGCACATTTCTAGGGTGCTATATATAATCTGCAGTCATTGCATTGGTGGAACATGTCTTGGTGGTACCAAACACCGGCTGCCACACCACAGGTCTATCCTAAGCGACATGAGAAACGTCAACGACACGGGTGGGTAGGTACAACAATGTAGAAGGTGTACACGAAGGTGTACATGTAGAGCCTAAATGATGCCCTACCCATTCCAGATGACAAGGCATGTCTTGTACAATTGGGCATGCAGAGGTCATCATGTGGGCCAACGCGCTGTTCAACGGGCTGGTACAACTTGCATAGGCGAATGACAACACGAAACGCCACAAGTGCAACACTACAAAACCAGACATACAATAAAAGTAGCGGGAAATACATGTGAGGTTTCTTGCTGCGTTAGGCTGGATGCAAGGCTAGACCCGCCACAGAAGCCGCAATCCGTACCATTATTTGTTCTCATGTGTTGAGGAGACTGCAAAATTGCACATTGCCGTCAGGGTGTCGTGTACAGCACTGGCGCTGCGGTGGTCTGACACAGATGCTGCTCGCCTTTAGCTGTACTCAAAGCTTTTCAAAAGGTGTGATCGCTTGTCTGTTGTTGATCATATGGCGCGGTATGCCTCGGTNATCACCATAGTTGCCTCTGCAGCACAGGAATGGCAGCCCATTGTGAGCTTCCTCAGCATTGCATGTCTGACTCAGCAGGACAGGTAGCAGCTGCAATGCAGTTGGCATACTTGCCTGATGTATTTGACCAAATCCAGGGCACAGTTGAAGCCTCCCTCTACAGCCTCAAAGTTCTCCTGGCCTTTTGGAGGATCACCACGCAAGGCTAGCACATTCTGAATGCCGACTTCCTTGAGCTGCACTCAAAATCAGCAGTTACTGGCACGCTTGCTGTGTACGCATAATGTTAGAGCATGTAGATGTAGACAAGGTACACATGCGTCTTGCAGGCCTAATCCTTCAAGGACAGCAACAACACTTACCTTGTCGAGTGCCTGAGATAGCTTATCCTGAGGCATGTTAGTACACGTCAAATGCATCATGGTCTCCACACATATCTGCAAACAATGCAGCAATCTTGTACTGAAAGTCATGTCAGCAATGTTGGTCATGAACATGACAACAATGAGCTACATTGCACGCACATCATCTTGCAAACAACACAGAGCAGGTAGCACAGGAACTGCACACACCATGTTTTGCATTTTGCTAGCGATTTCCAATGTCAGATCAGCGGTAGTGCCGCCGGCACCCCAGGTGATATCGCAGAAAGTGGGGTCATGTGTAGCCATACGATCCATTCTGTCGAACAAGTTCTCGACGCCCTGCAGATACGGAATCCTTTGCTCAGTGATCGGGCAAGTCCAGCTGCTCACACCGAACGACTCAAGGCGATCTAGGCACCTCGTCAGTACGCGGTGGGAAGAACTCGAAGGAGTAGAAAGTCTCCTTGGACTTGATGGCCGCGTTCATCTTGTCGACTACCTTCATATTGCTGCTTGTTAAACGGTCACAAGCGACTTATGTATCGTCGACGGGTGCAGTCGTGAATAGGCTGATGGCTGTCAACAACTGCAGATCTAGATCGACCTGGGATCAGCGGTGGCGCTGACANCCCTGTTCATACAGCTTGTGCATCTGTTGCCTTGGGCATCGCCCTCATGTTTGTGTCTTTGCAGTCTGATTGTTAGCATGCAACCTGCTACTAATAGGTCTTTCATAGACATGTCCTGGCGGTGCAATGAGAGCAATCACTGCCAAACTACATATGCTGCAACAGTTGCTGCAGTGTGTCTACTAAATTATGTAAATGCAATATGACAACTGCAGTGCAACTGCATGCACATGAACTAGCAGACACACTGCAACAACACAACTCAACAGCGGCCAATCTGTGTTCTCATGCGTGGCTGCCATAAACACCATGAGGCAGCATGGCAACTTCCTAGCAGAGCTGAACAGCATTCCATCACGGCGATACATGGACATGCACTTATTGTTACGCAGCTTTACAGCGACGTGTCCGTGTGTCTGTGCAGGGCTGCCATGGCCATCATGCGGCAGCAGGGCAAGTTTGTGGCGGAGCTGTACAGCAGTGGCATGATAGACGAGCAAGAAGAGGAGCAGCTGATGGAACNCCCCCCCCCCCCCCCCCGCAATGTGAAGCATACTGAGCTATTCTGGGATGTGAGGTGGCTGTCAGCTTCAGCATGTATGTTTTTTGGGCTCCAGGATGTGTGCCCTGGCTGATAGAGGGGTAGCCATGCAACCTTGAAGGCTGTAACAAGCATGGCCAGCCCTGTCCATTATGAGGCTGGTTGCGACTCTGGGCACACTTATGCTGTGTTCAAGCAGTCTTAACAAATGGTGCAACACATAATCCACAAACAGAACATCACAAGAGCTTCTGCCCAGGGAAGATGACAAAACCAGGCCAGCATGACTCTCAGCTGCCCTCATGTGTGTGCACAACATGCTAGACTTTGTAACAGTCCATGTGGTCCTCCCTTTTGCGCACTGTTCCAAGTGAGTCAGGACACACCTGACAAGCTCTTTCAGCTTGAACACCGTCCGTTGGATGCCTGGCTGTGCATTGGTGTAGTGATCTTGGATGCCATCAAGAAGTTTACACAAGGACCAGTAGGCATCGGCTTCCACCCCTAGCATGACCTCCTCTGATAGCGTCTCTATGTCCCATGATTCTAAAGGCCCGTCCAGGTGCTGGCCTAGCAGAGCTGCCAGGAATGGCGTGACTAAGTCGTTGATGCCTTGGACATATCCACTTGCTGGATGCCTGCATGACAACACCCATCAATTGTTGCTGATAATATCGAGTCACAATCGATGTAGAATGGCACTGGACGTTTTCAAGGAGTGTTCATTACAGATGTNTCAGGAGTAGAAGGCACAAAGCTTATCACACACTACGTGTGTCAGGCCTACAGCGACGTGCTATTACATTGCATGGCCACCAGCTTGCAAGCATGGCAGTGACAAAGAGCGGCATGAGACATCTAGCTAATGCTGAACGCTTGCACAGCGACTACTGCACTATGCTGCAGGTATGCCAAGCCTTAGCGTCAAGCTAGAGGCTATGTAATGGAGAGTGCGCAAGCATGGCAACCTTGTGGTAGAGCAGCAAGGCAAAGATGAACAAAAATCAGACCACAGCAACTTCTATTGTGGCAAAATGTGACTACTTACACATGCAGACAGGCAAAGCATGCATGTCACATGGCTTTGTAACCAGGTTGTTAAGCTCACATGTAGGTGATGAAAGCGGAGACAGGCTGCTGACAATCAGTTCAGGTGGAGGTAGCTTGTCAGCAGAGGCAGGGTGCTGGGATGAGTTACTGACAGGTAGTGAAGGTGGATAGCTGCTTGTGCCTGCAGAAAACNGACTAGAGCATTGTGGCAGTATGGAGGGGGGTATCAAGAGCTGACTGGTAGAGCTGAGCTGTTGCAATTTGACCTGCTACAGCCTCTGTCAGATGTGCAACAGAAAGCAACAGCTAGGTGACCCTCAACAAGTTGGCACCTGTTGAGCCAACTTCAGCCATTCACAACACAGCTGGATACAGCGTACATAAACTCAGCAATTACTTGATTCCATCTTCAGCACCATGCATTTTGCCATATGCAGCACTCAAGTACATGGCAATTGCTGAGGCTCATACACCTGCAATGGGCTCGTTGCTAAGACTGCGACAATGTGCAGGAATGCCCCTATGCCCACTCCAATGTTTGCTTGACCCAAGCTGCTGCCTGACACTGCAATGCTGTGCCATGCACCATGGCGATTCACTGCTACAGGATCATGTAAGCACGTACTGCTAGACACCCTTAATTGCTGACTCACAATGCAACCCTGTGGGCAGTCCATGACAGCCGCAAGGCAAAGTAGTATCATGCACAGAGCCTGTCGCGCATTGGCTGCTCGAGACAAACGGTGTGAGTGTTTGGCATGAGCCTCCGGTGTGCCTGAGGTGTGCGGAGCAGCATGCAGCAGCAGAGGCNCCTGGCTACTGCAGGGCAAGCCAGCTGTAGACTTGGCCTGGAAGGTCTTCCATGAGACACAGGATCCCAACGACAAGACAGTTGCAATGCGTTTACAGCATCTGGTGGAGGCTAAGAGACTATAAGCAGAGCAAGACAGGGTTCAGACCAGTTTTGGCTGGGTCAGCTGCACTGTGAGCTGAGCAACGCCCATGTATGGCCTTGTGAAGGCCCCAGCAGGGATGTGTGTATTGACACACAGTCTTGTGCCTANAATGTTGAGCTGTTCTGTGCAGGGCTGGACTGCACTGATGAGCGCAGCTTGCAAGTCATGCTGCGATGAGCCACAANCTCTGTTCATCATACTGCATGCTGTTGATTGTGACTTTGCTAACTACAGTTGGTACAACAAATATGCATTGTGCCCTTGATCATGTGTGAAACACAAAGGTGTATTCTGTATTGCATCATGCCATGTGACCGTCTATCATGGGACATAAAACACTGGTGAACAAGCCTGCACTAGTGACATATGCAGCTAGCTTGGTGCATGTTGACTCACCAGCGCGCTTGTATGATGATGATGATGAAAGTGCGCCTGCTGCATTGCTGGACTGCTTTGCGATGGCCTGATCCCTGCTGTAAGACACCCTAGAATGACCCCAAATCCAGACTAGGGTGCCTTACAGCTGTGATCAGGTCACATGCCAACATGTTGCAGAGGGCTTGCTTGACTGTTGTAGGACTTGATCACACCAGGTTCCAGACTTCATGCTTCCTTTACGCCCAGCATCGCTTTCCATATCTGGAACAGCTTCAGGACATGTCATCTCAGTGTCGACTCTCTAACAGTCTCCCTGATATGCTCAGCTCTAAGCGCTCAGATGGCACAACTTATCCAAACTTTCAGAAATGAAACTGCCTTCACCATCTTCAAGCCAGTAGACCCAACAGCTTCCATTGCAACATGTGCAGCTGGCTATCACGAATGCATCATGCAAGCCATTTTGCAGCCCAGCAGCGTCCTGTCGCTCCAATGTCAGTCGGGCCAGAAACCACAATTTGCACTTGCTGCTTTGCAACCTTCAGCCAGATGCAACAAGGATCACACAACAGCACTGTGCTCCCTGGCAATGGTAGTGCAGCTAATCAGAATGCTGCGCAGCATACAACATCATGATCCTTGTGTCCAGGAAGCGCTACAGGTGCTTTGGCTAGTGTTGAAAGCAATTGCCAAAGACCTGCCAGCCCAAGCAAACATGCAGAGCCTGCTGCCAGCGTAATGTAATATGCAACTCCATATAACATGAATTGACTTGCACTAGGAGGTTCTTGAAAACATATTCAGAGCCCAGATCTGTGCTCGACACAGCACATACTCTGAATAGCCACAGCAGCAGTCACTACTGTAGATGTGAAACACCACATTGGTGCAAATGTACGTATGTGAAGGCAACAGACCAAAAGCTGAGTGAGCACACCTGCGAAGCATGCCAGAATGTACTTGACACACATGCCTTATATTTCTGCTGCCAAAATGACATGCTCTGCAGTTGGTTGGGCAGTCAGATGAGGAGGGCAATGAGAGCAATGTTGCAAACGGCACGTCATCTGATCAAGAGCTGCGTTGGCCCTCCATACGCCGCTTGCGAGCCTTCCCTTCCAGAAAGCGGGACCGTCATGACGGCGATGATGACAACGAAAGGTAACAGCGGCTATGCATGTCGCTGTGTCATAGTCCGCATCTGCAACAGAAACCTGCATGCACCACTACATTGCCGGCTAGAATGTCCCAGTTGAAGATGATGCTGCCATGCTGCATGCTGTTTGCATCTGAGTTTGCTGCTTGCGCATTGCGCACCTTTGCACTGCCGTTGCCCGCAGTCATGGCACGCTTGATGGCTTCATGTTTGGCCAAGTGAGACCACCATTGGCATATGTTTTTATTGACATGCATGCGGGAGATACAGGTGATGTTACAACTTAGTTTAGGGTGTGTATCTATATAGTCTGCTGTTGTCTGCCTCACATTGGTCTGGGTCNTTGCCTTGCAGGTTGAACTGCATCACAAGGAAGCACAAGTCAAGAACGTTGATACATTGCCTTGAACACCAAGTTGTAGTACATGCAAGCACAAGTCAGGACAGCTTGGAACTAACTGAAATTTTGGTTTGCAGTACATGCAGGCAAACTTTGAAACTTTTTCAGCCAACTCAAAATTGCAGACGGGACAGCTTTTAAACTGCCCTGAAGGTGTGGGCTGCAGCACATGCAAGCACACGTCAGGACAGACTGAGCTGCATTACACATAAGCAGGGCAACTTGTCACATGCAACACTGTTGTGTAGTCAACGCAGCACTTAGCTTGCTGTAGCAGCCATGCAGAATAAGTGCTAGTGTCACACCACATGTGCATGCACAATCGTGATTGCATGATCCAGGCAGTATGTTGCTTGTGGCAAAAGCTCTCTGGCAAATGTGTAGCTGCAGCACTGACAGCAGCAGTGTACCTTGACACCGTCCTCGAAAGCTGTGTCTCTCCCAGCATGCTTCGTGCTGAGTTTTGGTCGGGGTTCATAACGCTTTTTGGCCACGATACGAACCAGCCCGGTCCGCGAGCCATTCACCACGTGCTGCTGTACAGATCAGCAGCGACTCAAGGTGGGACAAAGAACTGNGACAGCTGCAGCCCCTTCAGAGCCTGATGTTTAGGGCTTCCGATTGTGTGACAAGACAGACAGCCAAGTGGACTTGTGACATACCAAACAAGCTGGTGTTTTTTCAGCACTTACATACAAACGACTAAGGTGTTGTTGCTGGTTCTAGCAAGAACTGGCGGGTGTGTCCTTGAAAATCAGCCTTGTAAATTGCTTGTGCGTTTTCACGCCCGATGCACACCTTCTGTGTCTGGTATGAGGCACAAAGATTGAGAAACGGCCTTCATGCTCATGACTGAACTGACAAACAGGCTACAGCACCTGGCATAAGCTTGTGATGCGTGGCGTGCCACATTGAAATGGTCTGAAAATCTTCAGGTGGGGTGAACTCCGGGAAGGTCATCAACAAGAAGGATGAGCAGAGTGTGCTGAATCAGCACCACGACAATCAGTTTGCAGAGGATGTGCCTTTCATGGGAGGAGAGGGAACTGACAGCACTCAGGACAAGAACAAACAAGGAGCCTCTGGCACTGGCTTAGCTGATCCCGGCAATGTGCATACACAGGCAAGCTCCTATGTCCAGCACTCCCTTTGCAGCATGTGCTGCCAGTCAAATGTAGCTCTGCTATGTCAAGGACTCCACTTAGACCTATGCACCGCTCTGACTGCAGCTCTCCTATGTTGAAAGCTCCCNTGCATCATTTTGTTTCAGCAGCTACACACGTATGATGCTGCGTCAGTCTTGTATCGGATCTGGGGTGGAGGCAAAGATAAAGTGCTTGTGAAGCAAGCCATCACGGATGCTTGGCTTGTAGACTACAATGCAGCACTGGCTACCATATGTTTCATGCTATTTTTGGGATTTGCGGATGATGTTTTGGACATCCCGTGGCGTGTCAAGCTTCTGCTGCCATGTTTGGCATCTCTACCACTGCTCGTAGCATATTCTGGAGGGACCAGCATTGTTGTTCCCAAGCCAGTACGTGGTGTGGCAGGATTGCCTGATCTGCTTAATCTTGGGCCAATATACCAAGTGTACATGGTGATGCTGACCATCTTCTGTACAAATGCCATCAACATTTTAGCCGGTGTAAATGGCTTAGAAGCTGGGCAGACCTTCATCATAGCATGTGCTGTTCTGTGCCACAACCTAGCTGAATTAGCTAGACTAGATGTGAGTCATGTTGCTGTACGAGATGGACATCTCTTTTCTGCTTTTCTGATGCTTCCATTGGCTACTACAACTCTGGGGCTCTTAGTGTTCAACTGGTTTCCGTCCCAGGTGTTTGTAGGTGACACGTTCACCTACTTTGCAGGTATGTGCATTGCTGTAGCAGGCATTCTTGGTCATCAAGGGGAGACATTACTGCTGTTTTTGATACCTCAGATCTTCAACTTTGTGTACTCTGTCCCTCAGNAGTGTGCTGTGCTGTGCTGTGCGGCGCTGCGCTGGTTTCTTGGTGCTGAGACTCAATATGTGTCTGCCAAAAAGTAATAGTTACTGATGTAGCATTGAAAGTCTGCAGATGGCTTATGAGCATGTAATGTACTCACAGTGTCTGATGTGTAGGAAGCGCATGCAGTGCGACAGCGCAAGTGCTCTTATGTTATGTTACGTTAGCAACTGTCTGTTCACAGTTGCTCACAAACATGATTGTGTTGAGGAAACCTAGAGTCAAAGGGTCATGCACAACAAGTCTGGAAAGCTCTCAACTCCCCCAAAATCTAGCAGCAAACCTTTTTGCATATGACATGCTGCTGCAATGGCTCAGCTGGGGCCGGCAATTCCTACAGGGATTGTGGGCTGGCATCTTGACTGGCTTTGCATGACCTGCATGTGTGGCTATCTGCTGTACATCTGCAAGCTTGATTTATGTCACTTGTATACTGTTTGGCTGGCTGATGAGCTGAGGCGGACAAACAATGTGTGTGTTTAGTGTTGGTTTGCATNGCGGCGCCAAACAGTGCTGCTGTCTGCCACACTCCACACCAACCTGGGCACACTGGCAACGCTCTCTTTGAGTCATCCTGTCTCTGTTGGCATCAAGTAAGCACCTTGTGATGCCAGGGTAATGTGACTGTATGTGACAGTTTTTTAACGTGTTGACATATGTTCATGCCATGTCTACCTACGCGTGACCATCATTCTGTCTTGGTTCACTGACAATACGTGCAGGCAAGCTGCTGGTGGCCTGTATAGCCGTGTTACGCTGCTGCAAGCCTGCATTGTGTCGACAAAGACAACAGTTTCGAGCAATGATGTATATGCAAGGTGGACAGGGCTTGCAAGCAGCCAATCTGATGTCTTATGATGACAAGAGACTCATCAGTGTGTGCATGACAATTGCATGCATTTGTGACATGTCCTGCACTAGTAGACAGTAAGTGACAATGTAACTCATTAGCAGTGTGGGTAAATTGCCCATCAGTGGTGGTCTGATTGCGGTAGCGCCGCCATAGGTTTCTGTTCTGGTATGCCTTTATGTCCTTCAGTTGTCCGACACAGATTGCGGTGCAGAGCTGAAGTAGTTGATGGGGAGGTCAAGGTGCAGGGGCCTGCATCAGAAACTGCCCCAGGGCCTGTTGAGAATGGCCTCCCTCAGCCGACTGAAGACTTTCAAGTCCCCACACAACTGCGGCAGCAGTACATAGAGGTGCACCCGAGCTCAAGGACCACACTTCACACCTGTCCTGCTGTCTTTTGACCTCCTGTTGACTTGGTCAGCAGCGTTATTGGTTGGTGCCTTGTGGGTGTGTGCATGTGCCCAAAGCCTACTGGCCCTGCTTACAGAGCCTTCAGGAATGATTCAGCTGCGTGACAGGCAGCACATAGATTGTGACAGAATATCAGCTACGCTCTCACAGCACAGGTGCTGACAAGCAGCGCTGAGCAACACAGTGCAGCTGACCTGGCCATGCTTCTTGCCAGCCTTCCACTGGCCTACATATGTGCTGCCATCCACATACTCATACTGCCCTTGCCCCTCAAACTTGTCCCCTGCAATAGCAAGCCTGCCTTGCCTGGCACTTGTCTCAGGCTGCAGTCAACATGCGGAGGCCATGCTAAACAAACTAGCTACTTTTGTCAAGACCCTGTTACCAGTCGTGCACAGTCAGGGATGTGTTTGCATGGCAGGCACAGTAATGCTGCAGGCAAGAGGATCATTTATGCCCCTGCTGCTGCAAACCCATGTGCAATCATCAAGCAAGGACACATTGCATAGGTACAACATGCACAAGCTGCAAGCACGGCATAGCCAGCATGAGCCATCACAACCCATCTGTCTAGACGCCAAAAAGTCTATTTTGTGGCATACGTAGGCGCCTCATAATGGCCCTGCACAGGTTGCCGCCACCCTTACTAAGCGCTACATGCTTGCTGTGTACTATGTCATACACAGTGGGTTCTCTGCAATGTTGGGATCAGGGAGGCATGCACCTGAGAATTGGCCTTGGTAGATGCCGCCATCAGGCAGCCTCATGATGCCGGCCCCGCTGCGCTTGCTGGTGTCATAACTGCCAGCATAGCCCCCACCCTTGGCCACAAGGTACAGCCCCAGCCCCTGGCGCCTGTCATTGTCATACTGCCCAAAGAAGGTGTCACCATTGCTGTACACTGCCTTGGCACGCTCATCATGCCTCTTGCCCCCCTGGTCAAACCGCCCTGCAGGCATTCAGGGCTGCTATAGTGGTGCCCTCATGCAGGACTGGCTGTAGGCCTTTCTGTACAGTTANACAGACACATGGTGCAGGCGATGCAAGTTCAGAATCGTGTGTGGGGCCCAGCAATCATGACTGTCATCACTGCAGTGGCCAATGTTCCTATCAACGTTGTGCTCATCAAGTACTATGATTTCTGGGGCGCTGCTGTTGCTACATCAGTAGCACGTATCCTGCTGCTAATCCTCTTGATAGGTATGTTCCAACCATGTCATGCTGTCTTTGCACAAGTGCTGCTTGTGATGCTGCCAAAATTGTTACCTACCGAGGAATTAACAGCGACATTTGTCTGAAACATGTCAACAAAGGCATCAGGGAGCTGTGAAGGCTGGGGTACATTGTCATACTTGGTGCCAGCAAACCAGCCTTCCACCACCGTCATGCGATTTTCTGTCAGGGTGCCAGTCTGCAGCCACACAGATTGCATGGGTCTGACAGCAAAAGCAGCGACGTGCCACTGAGAGCAGAGGGTGAAAGGAAGTCACAACTGGTATTGTACCGTCACAGTGCACTAGGTGACATGCAGGTTTGCATTGCTCAAGAATTGTTGACAATGGGGCAGCAACAGAGTTGTTATTTGTTCTCAATTGCTGGCCTGAGGCAAGACTGCCGTGCGTGCAACCTTGGCCGTGTCATGTGGGCGTTACACACATGAGTGGGTATGTTGATGGTGCTTGACAACTGAACTTGCCTGCCTTGGTGCAACCTNGTCCACTGTCGATGCTGTTGGCACTGCTGGTTCCGTTGATGCTGTCGGCATTTGCCATGGGACAGATGGCAACATAGCTCTGATATGCTGGGGAGCCAGGATGTTCTGCAGATGTATGTGAATCTCGCAGTGTGCGCCAGCTGTGTCATCAGTGAACATTCCTGACATTTCTGGCAGCTGGAAGATTTCGTCCAGCTTATTCCACTTGTATACAGTGGACTGCACTTGTGCGCCGGATGGCGTCATTGGCGAGACAGGCGTGGGTCGGACATGGTACCCAACTGCTGCAGGGCAAAGCTGCAGTTGATGCAAGCTCCGGCTATGACCAGCACAAGCTTGGATTCATCGCTTTTGGAGTTTGAGAGTCTCCTCTCAACCTCTGCCAACAAGCAGGATCTTGCACCGCTGATGGCCTTGCTTTGTATCTCTTTTTTGGTCCTCGATGCTTTACCCATATGTAAATTCTGTGTAGCAACAAACCGCTAAGCAACTTTGCATTGATATGCCGCCGATCCCTTCAGCACAACGAGGACGCTTACTGCGTATCGTGATGTGTTCTTTGGGCCAAGTGTTGCAGCAGCTCCTCAATCGAGGCGTCCAATGTTTTCAACGCGCATCGGGGGCATGGTCATTTGGTCCGTTATCGCAAACAATCCAGACGTTACTCACACAGGCTTCGGNTGATGCTGACTGCAGCTGCACTGCTGGAGGTGAAGTCACAGCTCATCTGGTTGCCGGCAGTTGCTGTGAAGCAGCTGCTGTCCTCAAACATGGAGGCAAAGCCATATACCCCCACACCCTGTGTGAAGACTCCCATAGAGATGGCAAGTGTGATAGCTGAGATGGGGTGATTGAACTCAGCAAAGAGGGCTATGCTCCATCCGAGGTAGAAGTGGTGGATGTGCTGAGTGTTGTATGCGCTGTAGTGTGCTGTGATAAGCCCAAACAGTAAGTAGAACCTGCAATACCACAACGAGCAGTGAGCAATCCTGCAGATTCAATGGGTGTCCATGCTCTTGGGCACCATGCTCAAGGCTACAACAAATGCGGAATTATGCCCAATGTACAAACACTCTGCAATGCACGTTTATGCATGCATGTCCAACCTTGGCTGCTGTATGCTTCAACAAACAGTCCATGCATGGCATTCAGCATGTACACAGCTTCAAGTGCATTGACACAAACAGAGCAAGACAAGCTGCAGAACTTACAGTTGGACTGTGAATCTGCTGCCAAGATAGGTCAGGAACCCCCGCTTAGAGTGTGTGGTCCAGGCGGCATACAGGTGCCATACAATCACAGTGACTGCAATGATAGCAACTGCAGGCAACACAGAGTCCCGACTTGAGTGAGCCTTGATGCTCATGTGTAATGCAATGTGAGACACAAGCATCAGAAGAAGGCAGGCAGTGCATTGGGCAACATTGCCTGTCAGCACTGACAACCAGCTATGCTGTCAATGTCATGAAGCTGCAATGCATAAGTTGTCCAGCCTGAGCAACATGCTGAACCAGCCCTAGGTCTCTTGGGGAAAACATGTGTGCTGCTTCATACAGCTGGTATAGCATGACTGTTTGATGCTCATTGTAGTATATACGTACTGTGCTGTATGTACATTGAGACAAGGTGTGAGAGTCTCACCTTGAACCCAATGACTGGTACATATGAGTCTTTGACAGCTTGTAGCTCTGTCACACCAGACAAGTTCTGCACAACACAGCGCTGTAAGCCTTGCCACAGTGCAAGGTTTGGCACATCAGGCATGAAGCGTGACAAAAGGATTGCAGATCAGAAGAGGTTGGAATCCACCTGCAACATGTATTGCAAACAATGTGACTCAAGTCCAAAAAAGTCTGTCTCCCTGCTGACGTGTCTTGGACCAACACACAGCGTATCAATATCAGCCCCTGCACAAATTGCCATAATATCACCAAGTGAGAACAGCAGTCTCTGCTTAGCAACAAAAGCATGATACAGGTGCTGCAACTGCTGTCTCAGAATTATGCAGCAGCGTCACCTGGTCCATGAACACCCAGTCGATACGATCCAAATGTGAAGATTTTTGCGTTGCTTTCTGCAGTGAAAGAGTCTGCCAGCTGCTGGGCTTCACCAACCTTCTTGACCCACTCCTTGACTAGCTTGTCCAGTGTGCCGAGCACGTCTTCACGCAGACTTGACTCTTGTACAGACTCGTACAGGCCTTCGTCCTCGNGATGTGGGCAAGCACACCAAGCAGTGATCTGCTCTGGCATACTACTTGGGCAGCTGCAAGGGTTTCTTCAGTACTAAATACCCTCAACCCTTACCCTGAAAGTCTCAGTCAACAGCACATGCTGTTGGTGTGGGTTGCTTAATTTGATATTCAGTTGAGTCTATGATTTCAGGCTGTGCAGGGATGACTGGACACTGTCATGCTGGATTTGCAGAGCAATTCAAGCTAAGAATACTTGGTATTGCAGTTACATGGCATTGTGACACAAGTCACCTTTTTGACTGATATGTCTGGAGTTTGTGCTTAGTGCAGTGTGGTGTAATGCTCAGCAGCTGTCGGATTCGATTGGTAGACTGAACACTTGAGTATGCACAGCCTGGCGTTAGTTGTATGGGCGTCCTGTAACGGTCTCTGCATTGCAAACCATGAAGGATGCCATATGGNATGGGGTTGCTGTCCCTTTGTGTTGCTTGTTGCATACCGTGTTACAGGTCAATGAACCCTAAACAAAATAAGCTGTTCACATGTGACCACACGAGCGTGTGAGATTGCATGTATAGGTTTCCTTGCGTAAATGGCAAAACATGCAGACTTCCACACCAGGGATCGAACCTGGAATCTTCCGCTCCGTAGGCGGACGCCTTATCCATTGGGCCATGCGGAACGAAGTCCACAGGAAGATGATTCAGTAGTCAGGTGGCAGTTTCGCCATTCTAAACACTACAATCGCAGCCTTACCTTGTGTCAATCCGTGCAGTGGCACTGATACGCTGTGATCCAGACCTCCAGTNGTGTAATCTCTCTCTCTCTCTCTCTCTTAAGTCTGCGCTACACGCTCGATGGCCTGCTAAATATCAGCACAACCTGCGGATCACAGATTTAAGCCTTTGCAAGCCTTTTGCTTGTACAACCGATGGCTGCGGAGCAAGAGCACAACGCTGCACCCTCAGCAAACGGTGCAGGGCACCACACCGACATCCTAGCGACGGACTTGCCTGCAGACGTGAGTGTTGCGCAGAATGGCGCTCAGAGCAAAGTGTCGGCAGCAGAAAAGCGACGACAACGCAAGAAAAAGAATAAGCAAACTAAGCAGGCAGAGAGGCAAGGCTGCACAACATGCCAGCACATTGCAGGACATGTTGCTGATATGTAAACAACAGCGCATGTGCTGCAGGGCTGCTCAGATAGCCAGACAGCAAAACACAGCTGAGGCACAACCTTCCAAGGTTGCTTTATGCCTGTGTATTGATATGCTTCAGTATGTCATGATCCCATGCTGACGACACACCCTTGTTGCAGGAAGCTGACATTGAGATTGAGTATGTCTCAGCCCCACAGGACTTTGATTCCCTCACGCTTGACGAGCCAGCAGTGCTGTCAGCTCCCACCCCCGCAGATGTCAGCATGCCAGAGGCAACAGACACCACTGATCGTGAGGCTCAGGCTGATGCTGCAGAAGCTCCAGCGTCAGCCGCTGCTACAGGTCTTGAAGACTCAGCAGGTTTGAGTACAACAGCAGGGCTAGGCTCGACACCAGGCTTGGGTGCCCCCACAGACATGGACGAAACCGCAGATGAAACCGTAGGTTTAGGCGCCACAGTAGGTTTGGGTGCAACAGCGGGGCTGGGAGCCACAGCTGGTCTAGGCTTGGGAGCGACACATNAACACAGCGTTGCTTTCGGCCGTCCTTGCACGCACCACTTAGGCTCCCCAACCCACAGCCAATGCTTGTTGCCCTCAAGTGCAATGCAAGTGCACTACTTGCTCTTGCGGCAGCATCTCACCAGTTTGGGCCTTTCACAGACAGTGACACGACGCACTGTGTGTTGCTGCTACACAGGCCTCACATTGATATGCACAACAGCTCACCTGTACTGATCCATGGCCGACATGTCATAGCCAGCTGTGGCTGCCGGGGGCACATGGATGCCCATGACATACAGGGTGGCTCCACATGGCACCNCCCCTACACCCTGCATGCATGCTTGGTTTTCGACCAGCATAGATGCCTTGAAATGTGCACGTTCCAATCTGTATGATCGCTGTATGTGCAAACACTGCTCATGGGTGATGCTGCTGAGCCATACAGGCACCGCGCAGTGTCGCGCCTGGCCATATAGCGCCAACGAGTTGGCTTCTTCTTGGCTGGCAGCAGACAAATAATCTCTCAGCCATGCACACTGAGCGTGCAAGTCAAAAGTGGTGTGCCACTGTACAGGTATGCCAGACCNATTGCGTGCTGGGCATGCTGCATGGTGTGGTTTGCGGATTGCCAACTTGTCATGGGGTCATGAGCCAGAAGTTGCACCTGAACAACAGACACAGGCTGAGATACAAGATGTGCTCATGCTGCCACAATAACACATGCTGTGCAAAGAACTGGCCTCTTGTTGCATCCATCAGCGTATGGTGCTACCAACTTATCATGCAGCTCCTACACTGTGGCTGGTGCGACTGATTGTGTGACACAACAATGCATATGCTCACTGTGAAAACAAGTGCGCATGCTACCACAACAACCAATACAAGGGACCTGTAGAGCAGCACGTGTAGATGGATAGTACATGTAGAAGAGCAAACACTTTGCCACAATTTATAACAACACAACAAAGTGGTGCTCAGTGTTGCAGAAGAGGAATGGACCTGCTCAAGGGCAGCGCCTTCATGTGCGTGCACTCCTGGATGTTGCTGCGCTGCCGCCTTCTGACGCAGGTCATACATCTGATGCAACAGCTGTTGGTGCTGCTCCTGCAGCTGCTGCAAAGCCTGTGCCTGGGCTGAGTGCTGCTGCTGGGCATCTGACAGCTGCTCCTTATATGCTTCAGCTTGCAGCCTTGCCTGCCTCAGCTGTTCCACCTGCATAGCGGTGTGCTGGTGTGATGCATCCTCTGGATAGCCAGGACATGTACTATCCCCTACGAAAACACCAAGACCACAAGTAATGCAGCACTTGTTGTCAAGTGAATCACTGCCACTGAGCGTTTGACAGCTCCTACTTGTATCCCAACTCACAGTCCTGCCTGCCTTAGCTGNGAGTGCTGAGTCAACTGCCTGCTGGTGTATGCCAAAGACGTGTGAGATGGATTGCAAGTTGGATTGCTATTCATGATAACGGTGAGACCTTAGTCGCTGTTTCCAGCATCTTACAAGCTGTATTTCCCTGTCATATTATACAGTGACTCAGGGTTCAGGGATCACAGTATATAGACCCTACCTAAGGGAGATGGGTGTACAGGCAGTAACACAGCAGAAAACACTACTCACACACACTCACATATCACAACCAAGCTAGAGCATGAATCACTTACTCCTTCAGTAGTCCATGTCAACAACAGTCTCATGGTCACAAAGTCAAAGTCAAATCGCTCTTGCAGCATCTGAAAACAGCTAGCTTCCTACTGCCCGCTACAGCACTGAATGCAGCAAACCCTGTATACAGTGTGCGACAACCGCTGTACAACATTTTCTACATTTACAGGCTTTGGAGACCTCGTGCATTTGTGACAACAGCTCATACATTATAGCCTGCTATTTCACAGGCATACAGTCTGCTCTGTATCAATTTAGCTTCTATGGCAATTGGCTTCTACTGCATTTAGCTTCAAAGGCCGCTGGTGTANCCTTTGCAGCTGTGGAGGAGGGCATTGTTCCCGGTGGAGGAGCAGTCTTCCTTCACCTGTCAGAGATGGTGCCAAGCTTCAAGGAAACCTTGGTGGACAGCGAGGAGAAGCTGGGTGCAGACATTGTGTACAAGTCCCTTCTGGTGAGCACACATTCTGCGAGAAATGCTGCTGACTGCTGCATCTACACACCTTATACAACAGGATGGTTGTTGCGACGCTGCAAAGCTTACTTGAGCACCTGCCAAGGACTCCAGTCATGAAATCTGTTGTTATGGACTCACTGGGATTGCTGCATCTGTGTTGCACGTTCATGCGCCAACCTGGCTGCACAGATAAGGACACTGTATTGGGGGCAATGTATAACAATGCTGTGGCCCTACTTACAGCATTGAGCTGATGTGCTTTGCCAGAGAGTGGGACGCACCCCTGTCATGTACCAGTCTTTGAATGCAACAATTGTCAACAGATTTGTCACCACCACAGGCATGCGTTGTTGCAGGCACCTGCCAGGCTCATAGCCAACAATGCCGGTGTTGAGGGAGATGTCATTGTGGAGAAGCTTCTGAGCCAGCCTTGGGAGATGGGCTACAATGCCATGGATGACAAAATTGAAGACCTTCTTGCAGCAGGCATTACTTGATGGGTGTCAGGCCTTCTGGTGTGACCAGTGGTGGCATGCTGCCAGCCGGCGCCTACAAACAGCAAACTGTGGTCAAGCTTGGGGCTGCTTGCTCGTGCCGTGAATGCACATCAGTGAGCCAG
This sequence comes from Trebouxia gelatinosa, assembly GCA_000818905.1. Lineage (NCBI taxonomy): Eukaryota > Viridiplantae > Chlorophyta > Trebouxiophyceae > Trebouxiales > Trebouxiaceae > Trebouxia > Trebouxia gelatinosa. The sequence goes on along the minus strand of KN805369.1, from coordinate 4,606,220 downwards.
CAANACGTGGCATTCAGCAGCATTGCACACTTCTCTGCGGCACATAGCAGCATAGTGCGGGCACTATTCCAGGCATGCAACGCATGTTGGCATATTGCATCACATTTTATCATTCCATTGCTTACGCTATAAAGAGCACTCACCGTGAACCTGTGTCCAGCACAGTGTCTACATCACTTGCCTCTCCATATATGCTGGCCATGCTTGCACATGGAGTTCCTGGTTACAGGAGAAAAAGACAGGGCTGCCACCCCCTGTACCCCAGCCAATTGGGCCAGACCCCCTAGAATGGCAGCAAACAGAAGACTTTCCTGAAGGAACCCGGCTGACCATTGATCAGGCTGACTTGCTGCTANTGTGGGACCTTATCCTCTCTGAAGTTGAACCGGGGGAAGTTACGCTGAAACTCACGGCATGCATGCTGGGGGTACAGCTGTTTGAGTTCCCTCAAAACAGCACCCCAAGTCTTCACCTCCTCAGGTGTGTACTGTAGTGTTGGAATGGTGTCGCCACTGCACATATGCATATGCAGCTCAGGCACAGCACACCTTACGCCTTGTACTCGGTGTTCATCACTGTCAAGCCAGGTGTTGTATGTTTTGCAGTCTGAATGCACTGGTCATGCTTAGCTGCATTATGCTAGGCACTATCCACATGGCAATTTTGTGCGTATTTGCTTTGGAGCATGGGCTGTTTGAGCCATCTTCATTCTAATTCTCAGCAGGTACAGCGCTTAGTCGCATGAGTGTGCAGTCAGTCTGCCTGAACTGTGTGGTAGTGTGCTCATGTAACAGTGGCACACGGCATGGAGGCACTGAGCGCTTGACAGTATGCAAAATGTGTGTTCATTAGTTGTTGTCGCATTTTGACAGTCATGCAAAACATGCTACTTAGGTGTAGTGCTGTCAGCCTTACACTTCATGCTCCCTAGCTAGATCTGAGATGTGTACCCTCCTTCTGATATAGGCATCATCACCAAACCCCTACGATAACAGTATGAAAGTGAATCATGGCACTACTGCAAGTGTGTACATGCTCACGAAGGACTACTCAACAAAAGATCAATTTTACCGGGTGATCAGCTGCAAGGTCAGCTCCAAAACCAAGGATCTTGCCGTTGTCAACCTCGCGCAAGCTCTTGGGTATCTTGATTACCACAGGCTCTGAGGCGGTGGCTGCGTGCAAACTCGTGGTCTCAGGCAAGAATTGCTTGTAGTGCCATAGCAAGGGCAACTGGCAAGACCAACTTGGAGTCNAGGCAATCCAGCTGCCTCTGCAAAGGAAGAGCTGGAGTCTTTTGTTGGTCAAAGTGAGAAGGCTTTAGTGGCTGGGGACTTCCTAGCAGCAGCCAAGCAAGCAGAAGCTTTGCTCAACAAGACTGTGTACACCTCTGACTCAGATGCCTTGCAGACTCGTGCAGGCTATGTGCCTTTACAAGCTAGATACGAGCTAGACAGGTGCAGCTATACATAAGCTTGCCTTCCTATCGACGCCTGTTTGCTTGATGAAGTCTTGACTCATACGTATGTGCCATACAAGCAGGCTGGAAGAGGCATTCTCATTTCTCCTGCAGCATCATGGCAAGATGGACATTGCAAATTCAGGCGTAGATTTGCGTACAGTACCTGTGGATAGCAGATGCTATATACATGTATGTGACTGGCCTTGTTGCTGACACAACCTGCATCTTCTGTGGCTGATTGCACTTGCAGACCATGAGCCTGAAGCTACCCAGATTTCATTGACACATGATCAGAGTATCATCAGGGTTTGAGTGCTGAATGTCAATGACTTTGGAGATTGCAACAGTCACAACTGCTGCTGTTGAGAGGCCACTATTAAGTGGCTGACAGCAGGCATGACAGAGAAAGGGAGAAAGAGAGGTCGTGTGAGATAGGTGCACCATATGTCTTGCATCTGAAGTCGCAGATCAACACTATGGCTGGGCAGTGTGGAAGGGTGTAGCTTGAATGAAGCTTCTTGTGTGCATTCAGCTGAGCAATGGGCATGCGAGTGTGCAGCATCACAATCAGCCATGGAGCTCTGTGGAAGACTGCCAGGATGCCTGCAATGTTGAGACAATCACGCTCTTGCAATGCGACAACAAGAAGTTGAGGACCTGAAACAATGTGTGGAGCCGTCAGCTGCCCAGATGATGAACAGCAGCATGACACTTGGTGNTGTGCACATGTTTGCTGAGCTGGTGGAACAGACCCTGAGATGCATTATCGCAATGTGATGCATTGTCACAATATTGCTACCTCCAAAACAGGATGTCTTACAGCTGTCTTATGTCCATGTTCATTTTACGAGGCATCACTTGATCCGAAAACAGCTTCTTGATTGTGCAACAGGCGCACAAACGTGTTTTGACACTGACCTGATAGGACAGATCCGGCTTGTGTGTNATGCAATGAACACAGGTTGCATGGCAATGCTGACAAGTGAAAGTGCCATGCAAGGTGTGCCACACATACAAAGCAAATCAGACTGCTCCGTGCATGTTTGTGTTTGCCACAGCCTGTTTCCTTGGTGAGGGCAGATGTGCTGACCTGTGACCGTGTCTTGACCAACTCGGCATCCTGGTCCATCACCAGATTTGATATCTCGCCAAGAATGTAGGCAAAGATGGTGAGGGACATGACCATGCTTACGCATGTAAACATCATCTGCAATTGTCAAACAGCAATGCCATCAGCTAGCTATCACTTGCCATTTTTTTGCTTAAACAGCATTGGTGAATGTCATCACATGTTAAACTCACAGTGTGGATGGCTTATGTACACTAGTAACACCGTGGTTTGTGTTGACAACAGGTCAATGTGTTGCAAGCATGACCAGACTATGTGCCTCAATTTGATTCAAACATTCTCACCACTGCACGATCTGCATTTAACTTCCAGCAGCAGATGTGCTTTTCGAGCAGCACATGATGGTGTCCTGCACCATGCAGGGGTGAGTCAGCAGCACAATCAGACATGTACAATACCTGACTGCACGCTACAGCCACGGGCATTGTTCTTGCANTGCGTGGCAACAGCAAGCTTGCCAGCTGGGCCAAAAGTGAGCATGCTGCAAATGTTTGTCCAAGTTATGTTTCTTTTCAAGTGTTGCTCCGCGTGATTTTGGACATGTATGCATGACCTGCATGCCAACCCATGCATTGCCTGTTTGGGTGAACACTTGAATGACGCAGTGCATGCCGCAGGCTGGACGACTGTGCACAATGATTTGTAGGATCTGATACATGGATTACAAAGCACTGCATGAGACTGAGTCAAACTTTGCGCTGAGCGTGACATGTCATTGGCGCAAGGGAGACACATGGCTTCTTAGATTGGGCTGCCTGTGTCCAGATGTGCTGCTGCATTATGCAGCGCTGTGTTGTGCTGTCCTGTGTTGTCCTGTGCTGTGCTATACAGTACATCCATCTGTCATGCACTTGTGTCTCTTCCAACTCTGCGAGCGATGTGGCAGCTGACACAGCACCCCTACATGCAGACATTAGGGCAATGCAGGCTCATACCAAAAAACATTCATGCACAGCATGCGACACAATGATGATGTGGTGGTAGTTGGTGCTACATTGCATCTACTCAGCAATGTTTGAAGTGCACTTTGCGCACACAAAACCCAAAAAAAAACCCGTGCAGTGAGTTGCAGCCCATACCTTGCAAAACCACATTGCGAATCACAGCCTCTTACACTCTGATGGCACCTGCAGCTGGCTCGCTGCAGTCACAGCCTGACTCAGCCAAGCCCATGCTGTCAGTCACGGTCGCCTCAGACAGCCCTGCAGGGGCCTTTGCCCCTGGCCCCAGGGGCGAGACTCTCACCCCAAGGGGGGAGCCCTCCACTACTAACGAGGCCAGCAAGGGGGAGCTTCCAGATGGCCTCAACCGTATGGGCTCCTTCACAGCAGAGCAACTTGCTGCTTTTGGGTATGGTACCTGCTACTCCATAGCCGATGACAGCTGTGCTGCTCATTGCTGCCGTGTTTTCAAGGCTGCTGCTGTGCCTGTGATGATACTGAACTGGACTGCAGATACTGTGACCTGTGCGGCTTGGCTGTGTCCAATTTGGAGGGGTGTGTGGGGTTTGTCTTTGCACAATGGGTACTGCAAGCTATGGTCACACAGCCCGTATGGCNCAGCTGCTGTGGGGCACACTGCAAGTACAGGGTGGCTCGTGCTGCTGGAGTGTGTCAGGCGGCTGAAGTTGTTGTGTGTGATTATTTTTGAACGTGCTGGCTGGTGGAATGGCCAAAGAAGGCCTGTGATGTCATCTGTGGGGAGTCGTCACATGGTGCTGAGCCCTGTCACCACCAGGAGACAACATATACACCATGTATCATATATGCTGACATGTATCTGCCAGAGTACAGCAAATGTCTGCCTGTTGCTTGTCTGACTCGTCTGGGACATGCCAGAGGCATACAGACAGGATGCTTGGAGGAGGTCACATGCTGTCTGCTCCAGGGTCGTACTGAGTGAGCACACATTGCGCAGCATGACTGACTTGCGGCACAAGATTGGGAATCGCGATCACAGCATACCTCGCGTTATACAGGTCAGCCAGCGTCATGGTCATGCTACAATGGCTCAATTGCCTGCAATCACTCTACGAAAACCCAAGCTGACTTGAGGTCAAAGGCAGCAAAGAATGGCAGCAAGAAGTATCGCAAGACAGTCAAGAGGTGGCAGACCCTGATGCAGATTGCTATCTTGCCAGTGAAACACTGGGTAAAGAAGGTTGGCAAACCTTACATATAGCGTATACATATAGCGAATACATATAGCGTATACAAACCTACAGCAAAGACAGGACATGGCATGTACATGTACCTGTACACCAGCAGCCCCCAGGGCCCAGCCCCTGCAGGAAGGGTCCCCAATGCCAAGGCAATGTACACCAGCATCACCAGGTATGAGGCAGCTACAGTGACTGAGTCTGAGGCAGTCTCTCGAGCCAGTTGATCCTCCACTGAGCGCTCTGATGAGAAGGCAAGCCNGTGTTGGTCCCCAGGACTCTAAATGTAAACGGTTGATTGATTGATGAAAGTATTCGTGCAAAGTTGTCAAGTGACTACTGGAAACACTGCAGGCAACCAAGTCACCATCAACGTAGGTAGCCTTATAGATGTGAGCGACATTGCTCCCAGGTGCCACTGCAAGGGCGCTGAGCTGCAACAGGTGCGACGCGTATGCTGCATGCCATGGACACATCATCGGCAGCTCCTAAGAATGCTCTTGAGACTGTAGTTGACAAACCACGCTTATGTGTTGTGATTTCACTTGGCAAGGCTAGAAGTTGCGGCAAGTTCCAACAATTTGGAAGCAGAGCAAGAAGTAGCAGTAGCAGTAGTTGCACAGCATGTGGACCAGGTTGCAGTGTCATCGTTGCTGCGCATGTGTTTGCTTTTGGGTTAATGACGTTATCAGCTGCCATGACCACAAAGCTTGTGGTACAGCAGCATGCCACATGATGCTTATGATGTGCTTTGCTGTTGACAGGCATGGAGGGACATCACAAATAGAATAGAGCAGGCATTGAAGGCTTTGGAAAAGGTCTCTCCCCCAAATCAAAGTCAGCTAGATGATGTCAAGTCAAAAGGCGAGAGCTTAGGAGAGATGGCGCCAAAGCTGCCAAAAGCAGCATGAAATGAACCTGTGCAGCTTGACATACAGCACAGCTGGCAACAAGCCCTACAGACAGATGGCACCTGTAGACCGCAAAGCTGTGTTTTTGTACAGCAGCAGACACTTGACCGTGGGTTCAGGCCAACCATGTGGAGGCGTTCAGCTCTGACCACTGGCAGCAGAGCTGGGTGCAACGATCACGACCAGCCTTTATGTGGCAGTGAGTGCTGTGAGTCACTGGTGGCAAGATCACTGTGGAAGGGTGTTCATATCAGTTGTGTCACAGATGAAGGGGTGTCACTCTATGTGATTCTCTGTCGAATCATTTACAGCTACATACACTTCAGGTGGCCTGTAGCTAGATCAGGTATGCAAGCTAGCTGTAAACAAATGCACCAAGGTTTTGTGTGAAGCACAGACCCTCAGGCATGACTCTCGTGAAGGTACAGATGCATCACATCTGATACTCTCCTTAGCTACGCAGGGCAGTAGCAAATCTGTAGCAACACCGACGTGCTGAACCAAGATGGTGATGATGTGATCAACACACCACTGACTAACCACACTAACAACTGTTACAGCTGCTGCACAGACCTAAGCTTGACGCAAACTAGAGACTCTTAATGTTAGATTGATCTGAAATGCAGCAGAATTCACAGAAGCAGAAATAGGTGGTCCTAGCAAGCGCTGGTATTGTAGCAGAATCAGAAGTCATCAAACACAGATGGACCTATGTTTCTGTTGCCAAGATCACGGCCTGCATAGTGTTCAGCAGTTCGAGGTTGCACATACTGCCGCTGGTGGGCTCTTGGTGAAACATGCTGCTGAGGCGCACTTGTGCCCAGGGATGCTAACAAGCAGCAGAACTTATAAAACCCCCAAAGACTGAGCCAAATCACCAAGAGCCACCCCAAAGTCTGTTTTTCAGCCAAGTAGCGCAGATTGATTCGGTAGCCTTTTCGCCTCACCCACCTCATAGNCTGCTGGTGTGGGCGGCCTTCTTCTTCGATTGTGAGACAAGCCAGGTATGGAAATGCTGTCCCCACGTATACGACTGCATTTTGCTGACCTGGCACCGATGTGTGCCTGACCTAGCAATGCGTATGCATGGAATTCATTGAACTCAAATCTTCGTAATGTCTCAGAAAGTGTGTGCATGGGCGCGCTCAGCAATGCCACACATCTGGCGTGCATGCAGTCAGGCTGTCACATCATGCATGTGGCTGCAATATCTTGTCACATGCCTCAAGCAGGTAGTCTGCACTCAGGATGCTGTTACGCAATTGGTTGAGAGAGTTACGTTTGTTGCAGGCTGCCTTTGCAGCTGACTTGTGCACACCAGGCATAAGTCAGCTGTGTGTATGGCACAGCTTGGAGAACTGTTGCAGCAAGCCAGCAGCAACTGTCGATATCACATGGGGTCACATGGCCTTCAGTATCTAGCAGTAAGTAGTATGTCACTGTTACAGTTGAATCAGTAGTCAGCATCAGTCATGCAGCAGAGTTGGCAGCAACATCACAGCAGTTGTCATCACCTTATGATGCTCAGCCCTCACCAACGCTCAGTACTGCCAGAGGCTTTCTTGCAGCAACATCGCTGTGCTGTCAGCATCANAAGTTCTGCTTGCAGTCTGCCAGCTGCCACCCTTTCCATTCAAGCTGCGCCAGCATGCACTCATACTTGTGTGCTGACACCTGTAGCAGCAAAATGTGCTCTGTACAAGTCAAGGGGGGCTGCAGACTTACACATTACAGATAAATTGTGTCGCAATGCACATACTGACTACAGGAAGGGCGTGAAGGAGGGGTTGGGGGACAGGGACCAGAACTGCCAATCATCCTTGTGGAACACCAGCATGACAACACTTTCAATCATGTCTGACTGAGAGTACTGGTAGACCAGCTGCATTTCAAACGCAAACTGACACTGCGCAATATGGCCATGCATGTTGTAGGCACTCAGACGGTCATGCACATGCTTGCGTTGCTCAGACACAACATGAGTCATGGATTTTACTTACCGCTTCTGAGGCATACAGTGTAGCAATGACTTGTGGAAGGTCAGGTTGCTGTGCAGACTCCTGCAGATGGCTCAGAACACCATCCAATATCTTGTTGTGGAGGAGCTGACGTGACTGCTTGGCGGCCCGGGTCCACACCATGCGAAAGGGACTGGGCCAATAGTCATTCAGCAAAGTGCCCTTGCCTTCCTTGCTGGTATCTTCGGAGGTTGCCTCCTGCTTTCTGATAACCTGCATGGCAGCATAATTGGTCTAAGGGACTGTGACATATCAGACTGATGAGGGGTGATCTGCCTTCCATCATGCAGCAGGGCCTCCGGAAACTGTGTTGTCGTGCAGAGACACACTTGAGTAAGCACGCAATTGGGCAGCACCAAAGCACAGAAGCAGGCTTCATGATTGTCATCATCCTGCCTGGGCATGTGTGTGCCGGCATGAGCAGGTGGGCAGGTTTTGTGCACACATACACACACAAAAGCATACCCTTGTGAAGCGGCCTGGCCGTCCAGGCTCANCTGTCTGACATTGCTGCAGCAATGCTGTGTCGTCATATGTTGGGTCACGCATGGCCTGTATGGTCATATACACATACATGTTGTATGTGTGTGTCATACAACCGTAAATATGTCATAACAATATGTACATCGGGTGCTCCTCCTGTGGCATCACAATGTGTGTGTCAGCAGTAGTCAGGTGCTATAGCTGTACAGTCTCTCATCATTGTCTTGTATCTAGCATATACTATGTTATACCACTTACAATGTATGATAATGATCATGTGGTTCAGTATGTAGTCATGCAGGTATGGCGTGTGCCTCATCCACCCCAGAGAGGGCGATACTGGTTAGGACAGCAGCCCCAGGTTCATGCTGGCTTCCTCAAAAGCTGGCTGGTAGGGGATCTCAAGGACAAAGTCATTGCACGTGTCTTGCTGCACCTGCACCAGTCGAAGGATCAAGCCGTCAGGAGAGTCGTAGTCACAGGTGGGCGGCCCTATATGTATATTCACAACATCTCAAATACAACTCTTTATTTTGGATTCGCTCTATTCGCTTCACTTCAATGTCAATGCTTGACTTTTCTCTTGTAAACACGATTATTCTCTTGCTTGAGATCAGGCGGTGTTACAAAGCACANATCCTCTCTAGTCAGGACCACCAGCAGCTTTCGCTCCTGCAACATCAAGGAAACCCTCAAGTCATGCCATTTGAGCAAGAGAAACATGATAATTTGCAACAAAGGGTCCTGAGCTTGAGCTGGTCAACAAGTCCTGTGTATTCTCTGCAGCAATGTTACTGATGAAAGACACAATGACTCACACTCCAAGCATAGCTAAATTGCGCACAAAGTCTTTTGGTGCCATTGCAAGTAGCTTGCATAGACAAGATGCACTTAGGGCCGCCATTGTAGGCTGCACCCATCATTGTGCTTGCTGTGGGCGTATGTAAGCAGAGGGCGCTGCTATCCAAGTCTATGCTGAGACACACAACTAATGCTGCGCCACACGACTAGCGTTGAGCTATCAGAACAGAAACAGCAGTGCTCGCTCCTGTGCATGCACAACAGCTCTCGACAATTTGAATTGCTGCAGCTCCTGACATGAATCCTTTCAAGGCGGTTGCCAGAGGCGTGCATGTCATGGCATGCAGCAGTGCCTGAGAAATACCGAAGTAGGTTTTGATGCAGCATATGCATTTGCACGGCATTAGCAGCTACAGTAGAAGTGTGGCAGACACCAGATGCGCAACTCAGTTGTGGAATGGAAGTGCTGACAAAGCTGTGTGGCGAACTTGTGTCAGAGAGCACAGGTGGTGATAATCCCCTGGAACGCACAAGATNCTGGGACCAGGGCAGGCCTTACTCATCACTGGCCATAGCGGCGCTGGCAAAACGACTCTTGTGAACGCTCTGGCAGGGCTTTGGCCTCAATGGCATGGGTATCGCCAAATGCCCAGTGCTGACCAGGTTTGTGAACGAACTCCATGGCTGGTACTGTGCTCAGAGGCGCAACTCATGGCATCAGCATCACTATGCATGCATGGTGCACGGAGACTGAGCAGTCTGTCTGTTGCATAGCCAGTCAGCCATTGATGATTCACACAAGCATCATCCTGCTATTCCTACTTACAGTACAGTACCTGCCAACCATACCCGCATTGTATACTGTTCTGTGAGACGGCTACATCATGCTCGTGCAACCACTGCATGCGACCGTGCAGGTGATGTTTGTCCCCCAGACCCCAGTAGCAGCTCCTGGCCCGACCCTTCTGGATCAGATTCTGTACCCCCAGCCCCTGCTGCAGCCTGCTGATGTCGACCTGCCCGCCTTGCAGCAGCTTCTGCGTCAGGTGAAGCTGGAGCACTTGCTGCAGAGGGCGCAGGGGCTCTGGGCAATGCCCATGGACTGGACAGGTGATGTGTCATCAAGCAGTCTTGTGGTCTGAACACTTTGCTGGCTCAGTGTGCAGCGTTGCTGGTGTTGCATGTTCAGCTCCCTGCAAGCTGTTTGCTTGACATCATATATTTTGAGCTTNTTCAAGTGGCTGCTGTATGGCGATGACGACACCGTCTTCTTCATAGAGAATGCTCTGAGCATGCTGGAGGGAATGGACCACAACATGCCCTACTTCCTGACAGACCACCTGTGGTTCCCCAACCTCCAAGGCATGTCTGTGCTCACCACTTGAATGCGCTTGACCGGGCGCGTAGCAAGTATGCCCTTCTGCCTGACACATGATGTATGACTCACCAGAAGAAGAGGAAGATTACATGTTTTGGCCAGCCAACAAATGGCCAGCCAACAAGACTCTTCACCTGTGCTACAAACAACAAGAAGACTAAGTGGCCATGAAACGTGCATGATACGTCTGAATACCCAGTGTCATCCTGCTGAGTAAAACAGCCATGTAAGGCTTTAGGTGTTATGGATATCTGGCGAAGCGGCACAGATGCTAACATGAATTTGCTAAATCTAGGCACCAGTTAATACCCGGTGCCCATAAATCCGGTGCATGTACTTCAGCACCTGCAACTCTGTCATGCTTCATTACACGATCCGAATGTCCGGCAGCAGGTGGGCAATTTATGACAACCGGATCTGAGAAAGGCGCTGCTTACGCTTGCCGGAAACAGGAAAAGAGGCAACTGACTATATCGCGACTCACAGCTGAACTGCTTGAACCACTGCGCATACGTCAGACCATCCAAGTAGTCCCCGATAGTAACCAGCGGTGTGACTAGTGGTTCGTCTATGAGGCCAGGCTTCAGTGAGGAAGATCCTTGCTCCAGGGACCGCTTTTGCTTGCTCTGCACCCAGTGTAGCTGACACGCGGTTGCTTGGCTTCAGACAGCAGCTGCTAGCATTTGAAGCCGAACTCATACACAGGGAACCCAGGGAGACTGGCAACAAACTTCGTTGAGTCTTTGGGCTGTTGCACAGCTTGCAATCGCTAATTTTATACGACACCACCAGTCGATATGCAGCACACAAAGCAGACACAGATACAGAGCTCGCACACAGAAACAGCATATTAGCATCNAGGGGCCATACGTGCTGACCACATTGCCTGATGCAGGCACAGAGCTTTACATCAATGAACCCAGCCGCTGGCATATCACCATCTTCCACACATCCAAGTTTGACGACACACGCCCCAACCCACTTGAACCTGCACCAAGCCAAATAGGTGATCTGTCTCCATCAGCAAGACAGCTGTCAAGTCCTGCTGAGCTGCAGCAGGAGAAGGAAGCTATGCAGCAAGTGGTTGCTGAGAGTCCTGCTGCAACTCTTGAGGTGAGTGTCGCTGTACACGGCTTACAGCTGCATACATGCTGTGTCAGCCTGGTCCAAACCTTTCAACACAGCATTGCGTTNCCTGCAGGGCATTGAGACAGATGTGTGAACCTGTCAAGTGCTACATCAAAAGAGCAGGTCTCGTTACAGGTGTGGGATGTGCCTTCAGTGCTGGCAGGGTGAAGGTGATGTTCATACTGATGGAAAGGGATCATATGTCGTCTATGCTTTTACCTTTCCTGTTGTCGGACTCTGCATTGTCCCAGGTGNGGGAAAGGGGGGGGGGAGTAGCATACTTTGATGCAGGCAAGTGGAGACTTTTGCTGATGCCAAGAGCATGTTGCCTTAACTACTAAACTAAAGACATGCCCTGCAACGCTCACTGGTTGCTGCATATATGACACGACGCAGTGAAGACCAACATCCTGAGAATATGGTGCAGGATGAACATATAGCATGTACCTTGCGTGCTCCTCGGTCATCAAGATATGCGTCCACAGGAGATGTTATCTTTTTGACTGGGCGGCTCACAGACAGGGCTTCCTTTCTGCCATCCCGCTTTTGCACCTGCACACACAAGCCCAATTGATGTGTATATCTCCCGCATTGCTGTGCAAGTCAGCGAATTTGGCGTTAGCTGACAGACACAGACAGACCATTGTGACCCAGCACAGGTTGCCAGTTGTGCATGTTCGCCTGCAAAAGCACTGTACATACCTAGCTAAGCCGCTCAGCTCGTGTGCCACAGTGACATTGCCGTCATCCACGGCAAACAGAGAGTCTCAAATCCCAGTGCTGAGCTGCAAGAGGACAACAGCTGCCATAATAGGGAACGTGTTGAAGCACTCGGTAGCCACAGGACTAGCTTGCACATGCGTGACACCCTCCAGAGTAAAATGTGAGTGCTGACCTGCAAGAGGACAGTAGGTTCTACAATGGTGTCAGGTTCCCCGTCGCCTCCACTGATAGCTGAAGCTGCTTGGAAGGGGCTCTGCCCATTCACTAACTGCTCATCGATTTGCAGTAGCTGGTCCCCTTGCTCCATGCCTGCCATTTGGGCTGGGGATCCCAGTATCATACCTACTACCCATATCCCTTCCTACAGTTCATAAACCAGAACCTGCACTTCTCTACAGTCTACAGTGTATGTGTGAGTACTTTGTTGCTGTACTGAGGATCTTGCTGCTGATGCTTTTGCTGTTGTTGTGTCATTGCTGTGCCTTGCTGTGAGCTTGCAGCTTTGCTGTACATTGCGGTGTTTTGCTTGAGGCGCGCAGGCCAGGATTGCTAAGTGACAAGTAGCAAGCTGGCAGCAACATGACCATTGACCACCTTAGGNTTGAAGGTTCTGCGAGTGACATTGAAGGTAAGTGTTGTCAGACAGCTATGATGGCACAAGCAAGATTAGCATGCAGCATGTTGCACACTATTCAACATGTGCATGTGTCTGACCGCTTTGCCCAGTTGCGTAGGCAATCAATTATGCCGTTTTGGAAGCTGCCAGTGTCAGTACTTATGTATGACATGACGTTTGTGCTGCTACTCTTAGCCATACCGTTATATTGTTGTGGCATCTCTGTTCGAATGTATGCGGAAATTCGGCAGGACGATGTAAGGCTTTGACTGTCTGGAGCATTCCATAAATGTGATTTTCATGTGTATTGCATGCAGAGACACCCCTGATCATGAGAGGGGCTTGTGTGTTATTTTGACGACTACACCACCGATGCGGGTTTGTAGTTACCGACATTCAGTTAAGTCAGCTTTGGTTGCCGGTGCTCTGTTGTCACAAGATCGTGCAAATAGCCTTGGGGTTGCGTGAAAGCTAAGCACTTGCCGTCTTTTACAATCGATCATAGCGTTGCTTCTGCCCAGGACCTGTTTGTCGTCTCTACGTATACAGTCTCAAAACGAGAGGCAAGTGTCTTCACTGCAGCTCATGACGTCACAACCTGCAAGGCTGACAGTTTACTTGACTTCAACAGCTGCACCTCTGCAGATATCGTCACTTACCCACAGATCCAAGGAGACTCAGAGCTCCATCGCTCACAGCGCCATCAAAGGTCGCATGTCTAGAAGGCACAGAAATTCGTGAAGCGGCTGAAAAGGCTGAAAGAATTGAACCTCTCCCTTCGATGGCAAATCAAGCCTCTGCGGATCTTCACAACACTCACACCAAGTAGGGATTGCCCCCTTGCTGTGGCTGTATTGTACGACATGTGCACAACGACCACACAGATTGCTATGTCCTCACCGGCANACATGACAACACACATCACAGCATGCACAACATCCGCAGCACCATGCCAAGCATATGTCTTGCAGGCCATGCACACACAACAGCATGCTGGGCTTCTATGATAGCAGGCATAGCACACTGAACAGTATGCACAGCAGTGGTTGTGTCAAACCTTGATGTCAGTGATTTGCTCTTCCAGCTTCTCCACCTCAGCATTGACCTCATTGACGTAGTTGAACAGGCTGAAGTTGGCGTCTTCGGCCTCCATGAACCGTTCCACAATGGCATCAATGTCCTTCATGCCTACATGCCAGGTAAGCATGTTGGACTGAAATCACAGGACCCATGTTTGTGTAGCCACAACCAGGAAAAGGTAGTGAGACAAATAGATGTCTATTGCGACGATAGCAGCATATAACTCTCAACCAAGCATGTGCAATGCAGAGCATTGCATAGCTACATTTGGGCAACAGTTAGATAGTCATAACAGTCTTCATGATGTTCTGACACCTGAACAAGGCTGTACCCGAGTTGAAGGACGTGCTGATTCCAAGTGACTAGCAATGGATGAGAAACAATTGATTCACACACAAGTCTCCTGCGGGGGCAAGCCTGCAGGGGTAAGCCAATACAGCAAGCGCTCCATAGCCAAGCAGATGGGTAGTTGAACTGTGTGAGGGCATTGTTGATCACAACAGTCACCTGTGGCTTCCTGGATCTTAGCAAAGGACTCTCCAAAATGCTGCACACGTTCCATACTGGCAGCGCTGGCTTTGTCCTTGTGCTTCAACTCCTCCTACACACATAAGCTTCTGTGTAATGCGATGGCCATGCATGCTGTGTAGACTAAACACGATGGGCCTGTTGTTCTATACTGATCATGTGCCTGATTTCACGGGCATGTTCCCAGCATGTGTACATGTTTGCTGGCATGAGNAGCTGCCCGCTGTGCAGCAAGATCAGGTATGCAGCACCCTTTTGGGTTGTTAGACAGACTGCATATTCTTCTGTGGTGTCCTTATGTGCGTTGGAAGGGCGTGCTGCCTGCACATGCTGGGAGTGCGTCATACTTGCACATCTTGTCAACATTCCCACCATACAGGCCTGAGCCAATGAGGTCATAATGCTGCTATGTAGAGTTGGCTTTGTATATAAATCTCTGGCCTGCTCTTTCAAGATGTGCAACCCTAGAGTGAACCTTTGCAAGCTTCTCACAAGACGTTGCTCAGGCCAGCACATAGGCAGCGTGGTACACAAGCATGTCTTGCCGACCGTCTGTCCCTGAAGTGTTGTTTGCTGGCATGCTCAGGTCTTGCAGCTGCTCATGGGCAGCTGCGAAAGCGAAGAAGAGTGCAGGAACATGGTGGCAGAGTGCTTGGGGCATGTGGCTCTGCTGTATCCTGACAAGGCCCTGCCCCTGCTGCAGCAACAAAGTCAGGTGCGCAGCCAGGACGCCCACGACAACCCAACACCAAAACGGAGGCGCACGGTATGTGCCCCTCCGCCTGCGCCTCCCCCAGCCCAACGCTTCTGTGTTGCCTGACCACACATCAAAGAGTCCAGCCATTCGCATGATGTTGCCTTCCCCAGTGTTTACATAAAAAGGCTGCTTACGAGACCCTTCCTGCAGACATGCAGGCTTGACTCTGCAACACATGTGTACTTGAAATGCTTTGAAAACCAGTGATTGCAGCAAATACGGACTGTGATGTTACAGCAGTGAAGGCCGAGCACACCTTCTTCCACTCATANAGCTTGAAGCAGTCACATGGCCTTGGCTGAGGCCTGCTATGCCGGTGACATCTGCCGCATCCAGCTGCAGAGCATTGTTATAGCCCCCAACGCCGCCCTTTGCACACTCTGCTGACGGCACAGCACGCAAGAACCAGGGCAGCTTTTCTTGCACCTGCTCCACACCAAAAGAAATTGATGAGGGATGTCACATAATAAGGTGTACACGTGCAGGGTTGAGAGTTGCAGTACTGCATGTAGCTCAAACAGGATACAAGACAGCATGCTTGCACAAAGAGCACAGTCAATGCACACAGAACACATCAGCCCAGCTGAACAACCAGCCGCAGAAGCAGCGCTTATGAGGCAGAACACAGTGCACANCCAGCAGGAACTGCAGCTGCTCAAGGTGCGATTGTACAATGACACTGCAACGAAGTAGCTGGTGGAATGCAATGCACAGACTGGTGCTGGTCACCTTGCATACCTTGCCTGGCAGCTTCTCGTGACTTTCCACCTCCATTATAGGGTTCATTCTTGCCCGCACTGGCGACACCAGAACCTGCAAGATGGCATGGCACGATGACAAATACCACCTAGCAAACTAGTCATAGTTCAAAAGTCTGGTTCAAGCTACTGCCCATGTCGGCAACACGCATTGGAAACGCACTGCTCTCGTGTCAATCAATGCATGTCAGCATGGATTGATTGGTGGGTCCTGTACTGATGCAGGACTCAGCAAACTAGTCACCGTCTCGTTCAAGCTGTGGCCCGTGTCAGCAACACGCATTGAAAACCCAATGCTCTTGTGTCAGGGCGGGCTGGTTGATCGGTGCTGTATCAATGCAGGACTCAGAGGGCAGGGAGCAGGCTCTGGCAAGCAAGATGGCCAGTAAGCAAGGAGAGCAGGCCGACCTGGCTGGGCGGGTGGCTGAGTGCCAGGCCAAGCTGGAAGGCAGGGTGCAGGACCTGCGCAACCTGGCTGCAGCCAAGCAGCAGGTCAGCCACTACCAAGTTACTCTTAGAGCCATGAAAGCTTGGCATTAATACTCAGTGATTGACCACTACTACTCTAGTGTTGACACCTAGTGCTTGTGCATTGCTGTGCCACCAGACATAGGCAACGCAGCATCTGCTTGTCCTTGGTGTGCGTATTGAGTACAACCTGTTCTTCCAGGGTGTCCAGTACAGCATCACTACTTCAAGGTGTGTTCGCTAGCAAATTCAAACGTTAGACATCAGTGACTGCTTGATAGCTTGAGCAGGCTGCAGTTGCTNCATCTACAGCTTTGAGCTTCATGCTGGCTGACAAAACAAGGTCATGCATACAGCATTGAATCAAATCCCTCAACGTGTCTCAACCATGTGTTCCTTGTTCAGCTCAGGCAAAATGCCGTACCTGGTGCCATCGCCGCTGAAGCTGTCTAGCAGGTCCTGCTTCTCCTGCTGGCTGAAGCGAGCCACCCCACTGTCATCCTTGATGCGCAGCGTGCACAGCTCCAGGATCTGCTCAGCTGCACCCTTCGTGAACAGCCTCGCACACATCATCCCTTCAATCCTGCACGACATGAGCAAGTCCAAGTCAGAAAGCGGCCTCAGTGTAATAGTTCATTATATCAGTCAGTGTGTGAGCACGTGGGCACTCTTTGCCGCAAACCTCAAACAGCAGTCAGTGCAATCAAGCTATGGTGCCATGTGACTTAGATTATTACAGGCTGCCATCACTGATGTAGCAGCTTGCTGCAGAGCATTGCAGCAGGCCATGACACGCAAAAGCATACACAATGGCATACAAAAGCTGGTGCAGGCAGGGACTTACGAGGCACCGGTTTGGAAGGTGATGCTGGTCATTCTCTTGCGCTCAGAGGAGAAGGGGTAGACCTGCACAATCTGGTGGGACTCCTGCAGCACCTTCACATCCACCCCGAGCTTGGCACACAGCTCCAGCAGAGCACACTCCGTCCTGTTGCCCACTTTTGTGAATGCACCTGCATACAGCAAAGACCAGCCAGCTCACACCCAGCACCAAGCGTCCTACAAAGTGTGAGCACAAGTTACACAATGACACGCAGCCACACTTTTGACCGCGTTACACAAGGTAGGTACAGCAGCAGGCATGCTGCACAGATTCTGCATGACAGCATGGCACACAATGCAGTGTGTGGTACTGTCAAGGCAGAGGGACAACCCTACATGCGAGCATGCAAGACCTGGTGACAGGGGCAGAGCAAGCNAGACAGGATGACCATGCACAAATGTTGTACGATAGAGGCAATTGACTAGTCAAGGGGTAAACAAGTCGACAAACTGGGTAGTACAAAATGCTCATGTCGACACGCTCACAGCAGCAGAACTTGTTCAGGTGTGTCTGGACGCAAACCACGCAATCTCCACACCAGATAAGGAAAGCAGCAGCCACCAATACACAAAGTCTGGCCCCAAAACCTTCATTTCTTCCCAGATCTTCGTCCTGAACCGTAACCTAAAGGCCTTTGCAACAGCATCTGCCAGTTGCCTGCACACACAGACACAGTGGCCACTGGGCACAGCTCAACAAGAATGTTGCCATGTTGTAGAGCTGATCATGCAACATCTGGCCATGTTGATGAAATGCAGACCTGTGAATCTGACGCTAATGTAAGCTTACAAAGCACAGCAACTTTTGATGTTGTGTCGCGCACATTGCAAGCTACAGCCAGGCCAATGAACCACCAGCAGAGAGCAGCCTACACAGCACAACCATGTTGCCTTCTACAGCCAGCGCACCAAAGATGGTCTGAGGCTCCTTTGTAAAGCCTTGCCTGAACACATGCAACTTTGTGGCCTTGAACCATACCCTCTTGATTGCAACTACACTAGAAGCCTTGGTTGCATGCCTGAGATCCGCATCTGTCGGGGGCAACCGCACTTTGCGTAAGCATCTTGAGACAGTGCCCAATGCGGCGTCCATGAAGCGTGGAATTCCCATCAGCATTCCGATCTGGCCCTGCACTGCTGGGTGCTTCAAGACAGTGTCTGCAACACTGTGTCATGCCGATCCTTCTGACTATCTCAGCCTTCATCAAGTCCAATGTCTGCGCATGTGTCAGCAAGTGAACACTCCTTGGGTATACCGTACACCATCCCACTATTTGGCAGCATTCAAGTCCACTCCCAACAAAGACACATACTCCCATGTGAGACTCAATACCTGCAAGTAACAAAGGGGGGTCAAAAGGGCACTTCCAGCAAGCCCAAAACATAACAGGGCACTTCCAGCAACCCCAAAACATAACAGGACTCCTATAGATCCTGCAACATACATCAAGGTGTCAGCGACACCCAGTCAAATCTGCCAGGACCTCCACAGTCAGCGACACAGGTATGCAGATGCCAATTGAGCCTACAGTTCACTTGCCTTTGATCATCCATGACTGCAACACAACTGTCAAGCATCTGGCAAGGTATTCAGAGCGGTACTTGAGCCCAAGCCTTTCGACCTGGCCTTTGATGTGTGGTAGGTCATCTACAGTAACCACCTGCAAGACTGCTGAGTTGCTGCTCAGTTGCATCTCTGAGCGTTTCTGGTTGGCCAGTTACCGCATGACATTTGACATGGTGTACACGCGTTCCCGTTGTGGCGGCAACACTAGGCGGAGATCAGCCAGAGAGCATCTGAAGATGTAGCGANCGTGAGACTCTCCGCCGTGCTGATCAAGCCACTGGAAGAAACCGCAACGTTCTGCCTGGACAGCAGTAGTTTATGTCAGGCATGCCTTAGTTATGCCTTACACGCACCGCAGGAGTCTGGCAGTCTAGATNACCGTCTATCACACTGTTTGCTGCTTGCCATATTCTGGTGCCTCAAGGACTGCTTGAAGTGCCAGTCAGATGCTTGCCTACCTGGAAATGTGCTTCAACAGCTTTGAACAAGAAGCGCTCTGTGTCTGCACCTGCAACCACCAACTTGCTGACCATGTTCAGGCTGTGACACACTGCAAAGCTCTGCTTCAGTCGGTTGCTCCAGCGCAAGGCGCTCTGCTGCAGCGCACCAGAGGTGGCTTTGTGCACGGGCAATACACCATGCAAAACTGCCTGCATGACAGAGCCACATCTTGAACATGTTGCAGTTTCGCTTATGGAACCTGACAATGAATCCGCTGCACTGCAGTAGATTTTACAATGTGCAACTTTCACACTGCCCGTCATGCTGAACGATATTAAGGTTGATGGGGTGTGTTATACTGCAGCAGCGTGACTTCTGGTATGTTTTTCTGTTCTGGTCTGTTCCACCAGACCACACTCAGTAACACCCAANACATCACATCTGGTCCTGATTGTGTTTACTTGCCACTTTTTTTCTGCTTTTCTTCACGCTAATGACATGTGGATGCAAGTGCACAGATTGTGACTTGCAAAGCTTTGCCTTCGCCCAATGCAAATCAAACATGCTAGACACAGTTTTTGATGTCTGTCGTTGGCTGTTGCAGGTGTAGACACACCTTTGTCAACACTGCGGGTTTGTCTGTGATGAACTTGCTGCCAGTAAACAGCGGATCTGCAGGGGCGCCTGATGCAGCAATGGCCAATGCAGAAGGACTTATTGCTGGCAGGGCTGATCGACCACAGGTCACTGTTGGAAGGGCTGATGCAGGAGGGGCCATTGCAGGACAGGTTGCTTTTAGAGGCGCCACTACAGGAAGGGCTGATCCAGGAAGAGGTATTGCAGGAGGGGCTGACAATGNTCCATTCGATACTGCTTTGGCATTGTTCACCATACCCTAAGAGATGCCGAGTCAGCACAAGCAAATTGATTTCGCTCGACATCAGTCAATGGAAGGGGCAACAAAAATTTTTGACCTGTGACTGTGGAAACACGCCCTCAGGAAGCCCTAGAACTGGTGGTGTGTCCTACATGGCCATCTTGCCCACTTACAGTGTGTTTCACTAACAGCGCACCATGTCACAATGTCTGAGCGCAGCCTCGTCAACTGTGGTTCAAGAAGGGAATGGCACTTATGCGATGCAAGCACTTCATTGAAGCCAACCCAGATAACACTACACATTAAAGATTTACACTACAAAAACCTGCAGCTTGATGTACAAAGAAAATTTGGTGCTTGACCATACTTTTGCAATCTTGAAGGCAGCGCCACGCAGACGAGGAGTGCTTATTTGGCCATGCAAATGGACAGGCACACGGGTTGGCTTGCAAGCGATGACTACTGTCTCAAACAGTCTACACTCACACACGAGCATGGTGTGATCAAATGAAACACATCGCATATGGTGTCACATGCAGTTCATTTCACTGAGTCGCCAATGAATGTGTAGAATGTATTGCATGTTTCATGTCGATCATCACACATGGTCAAGGCTCACCTTTTCCACGCGCTCTTCTGCTGAAGCCAGGTTTCAAAATTCATGAGTCCAGGATGCAGTTGCTTTAGTTGTGCAATGTCAGCTCCATACCCCTCATCGCCAAACCACTTGAACATCAGCCCTATATCCTTCATTCCCCAGAGCATTGTGCGTGCCAAAGTAGTGAAGGTTGTGGGCATTGGTTTGCCTGTGTAGCTGTTGAAAATTGCGCTGGCCTGATCTATGCTCAACTCATCTCCAGCAAGGGATATGGCAGCATTGGCGTATGTCTTAGAGCTAGGGTTGATGAAAGCCTGAGCAGCAAAGTAGCCAATGTCCTCTGTAGCAATCAGCTGAAGAGGCTTGCTGGCTAGGGACACTTTCCACATGGTGCTAAAACTCTTGCCCATGAAGTCATTGGTGAGATTCTCCATGAATGCTGTCGGCCGTAAGATGGTGTACTTCATGTTGGTGCCTTGCGTTTTCTCCTTCAAGTATTGCTCTACATGGTGCTTGCTGATGAAATGAGGCGCTGGAGTTGGATTGACAGAAGATTTCTCACCACCACGGTCGACAGAGGTGTAGACAAAATGCTCAACATGACCATGATTGAGTGCCGCATCAATGAGAGCTTTGCCTTCACGTCAACCACCACAGTCAAGACACAGAGCTGGACAGCAAAAGGAGCAGCAACGGAAGTGGTCATGGTGCACCTAGGGGTATTGAGCACAGAGCTCAGCTGCACATACCCTGTCGTTCTTCTGATTCCGGAGACTGCCCAGATCCCATAAACACAGTCACGCAGAAGACGCCCCAGATAGGCGCGTTTGTTGTAGTAAACAAAGCTTGAGCCTCATCGAAGTCGCCTTTGATCACTTTCACTGTAGGCTGCTTTGACAGCTCCATAGCAGACTTAGAGTGCGGGTCTCGAGTGACCGCATAGATCACAAAGTCTTCGGCTGAAGGTGACTCCAATATGTTATTGATCAGCGATCCGCCTTGCTTGCCGGTGGCGCCTGTGACCAAAATGTTCTTTGGCATGGTGTGGGCTTGCTAAGGGAGAGTGGGAAACAGCTCGGAAAGCAGCTTATCTCGGGGAATTTTTAGAACTTGCGTCAGGGGGTAGTCATAGCTCGTAACACGCACACAATTCAACAGTACACAAATGGTCACATTCACGTGCTGAGCGGTCTACAGGTCCAAGCCGTGCTCAGTGTATCAAATGGAAAGTGTCAGGCAGGCACCACAATGCAACGGTAAGTATGTACCAAAGACAGCGGAGTGCATCGTACATGATGGGAACCAAATAAGACCTGACTGACACTATAGGAGGAAGGGCGCCCCAGCCTACTATTGGAGCTGGAACTAAATGGGATGTGATGGGCTTTGCCAATCAGCCATAACTAGTGGAGTGCAAGCAGCCACGTGTACAGGCATCACAATATGTGCTAGCCCAATGTGCAACCACCTGAGGTCACCTTGCACGCATTCACATGACATCAAGATTTCTGCTTGTCTGCAAGAATGTTCCGTCTGTAGCATAGCATGCAGGTGGTCTTTGCAAACCAAGATAGCTCAGATCCCTTGCACTTTTGGATAGGAAGACCCCAGGTCTTCTTGCTTACCCTTCCTGGACCACTTGCCAGGGACAACTTTCGATAAATCTAGCATTTCCACTGGGGTCACAAGGCATCAAGCCCTGCCCCCAGCTCATCTCCCCCACGAGGCAGGGTGGGCACCCCTCTGAGTTGAGGCGAGTGGCTGAGAGCCCAGTCATAACCTCCAACAGGTATTGGGTTGTAGTAGGTATCCATCTGTTCACTCACATCCCAGTTTTCCCCAGTGCTGTTGTTGCCATACTTCTGCACCCAGCCATTGCCAAAATGGTTTTCTCCCCACCATTGCTGATGCCTGTTGGAGTTTCCATCAACACTCCAGGTCTCACNAGTAGTATGCAGTCTGCTGCAATGCATGCGAGGTGCTCCTGGGCAGGTCGTGTGCACTTACGCCTGGTACTAGCTTGACTGAGACACTTCATGCCCCAAACCGCAATTGGGTTTAGGGTTTGCACAAAGCGGTATGCAGAACAGATTTTGCTTCGTCGAAGCTGCTATGCATACCTGCTGGCTTCATGTACAGTGATCTGGCAGCTGGCATCAGACATTGTTTACAGAGTTGACTGGAGAATCATGACTACTGTCACAAATCTTAAGTATTGTTGCTATTGTGGAATCATGATCATGAGATGAACTATCTCTGGCACGGTAAGGCATTTGCACATCAGCAGTGCAAGTAGTAAGGCCTCCTCTTGCGAGACACCTGTCACCTTAACAAGTGGCACACAATTGAACGGCTCATTGAGCACGCCTCGCGGGGGCGCGGGAGGGGGGTGGGAAGGGGAATGCGCTGTGTATACAGTTGATCTGAGGCATACCATACATGTGCATGCTACGCAAGCATGACCAACTTGCCATAGCACCTCTTTGAGCTTCAAGCTTACATTTCAACATTACACTTCAGCTTGCATTGTGTTTCATGTGCCATCAAAAAGACCCAGAGGCAGATGTCCGACAAGAGATTGGCCCAGTGTCAGTAACACCCCTCTGTCTTTTCCAGTGTAGTTTGTCGCATAGCACTGCCTTGTGCTTGCATTGTACTTGACATACACAGGTCCTGACATAGCTGCAATGGAAGCTGCACTCTCGTCCTGCAGACAGACTAGCCTGCTCTGGCTTGATGAGAATTGAATTTTTTCCATGTATTCAACAAGCAGCAATCAGCAAGCTGACCCTGGACTCAGGTGTGATGAATGGGGTGCCTAGCATGCCGCACCAGTCTCGCAGTGCTCTCATTGCTACTCTGTTGTCACTAGCTAGGATGCCAAGCAGGATTTGGGGTGGCTGCAAGCCAGGATCCCAGGCTTCCTCAGGGGCGGGGTTGGCAACTGCAGTCTGTCGTACAAGCATCAGTCTGCGAGCACAACAGCTTGGTGTGCAACATACTTGCAGACTGGCCCCACTTGCACGGCCTTTTGGAGCTGCTGCCTGAATCCTGAACTCGAGAGAAGCTCGGGCGCTGTGCCCTTGATGTCAGCAGAAGTTAGTTGCTTCAGCGTGCCCCAAGCATCCTGTGAAGACATGCCTGTACCCTCACGTGACGCAACGTTTGCACAGACTATACGCTGAAAATCCTGTCATGTTGACATACCGCGTGTTGAACATTGAGGCCTCCTCAGCGCGCGATTGGCCCGCAACTTGAATATGTGCATGCTGTTTCGGAAGCAGCTCTGTCGACAGGGAACTGCCAGGCTGGACAGCGCGTATGGTGGCATGCTGACGGCGCCCGTGGGTACATGCAACGTTTAAAGTGCGTAAAACATTGCCACCTGCAAATACAAGACTTGCGCGCAGGTCCTGCAGCTGATCTGAAACTCACTCACCAGGTTCCGGTTGCCCACCGGTTGACCGAGCAAAAATTGCAAGTCAAACCATGCAAGCGAGAGCTCTGCAAGCGCTGATTTCTGCGCACNTCACCTCTCCATAAGATGCAATGGCTGTCCCGATTGCTATCAACAGCACTGCCATGATCAGCTGACTTGTCGGCCGTTCTAGTCTGGCAGCGAACAATGCTACCATGGTTATGATCGGCGTGAAAGCCTGCAAACAGCGCTACCATTATTGTAATGGGCATAAGGCCTGCAAATAACGCTGCCATTGTAATGACGGACGTAAAGGCCTGCAGAATACACACTGGCATATCATGCACAGCAGGCTTGCAGGAACAAATGTCACAGATGCCCAGAAACTTGCTCTTGACTCAGAATACACTGTGCATGAGTTTGTAATCTTTTGCAATGCAAAGCTTGTTCATCAGCCAGTGTGACTTATGCTTTGAAGGGCACTGCAACGGCTATACTGGTGCCGAACTTGGGAAGCAGGACAATGCAACAGTCAATGTTTGTGTGTGGATTAGTTTTGCCACAATGATGCACGAGACCAACAGGGGTCAGAGTTTAGTGTTTACGCTTCAAAGTATCTTCAAGTTTCTGTGGGTCTGACAAACCAGTTCGAACAAACACCAATAAGTGTGCAAGTCAATTGAACAAGAAGAGCACATAAACTGTCATGGGGGTCATCTCAACATGCTGAAGTCATGAATGCTACCAGGAAGAGTCTGTATGCACTGCCTATGAGCTGNCTGCACCTGCAATCCACATCCATGTGCTTTGCTATATGAGCAGGTGCTGAGGCATGGTGAGCAGTCTGTGGGTCAGTTGCACAAATCAGATGTGGCAGCAGCAAAGCACTGCAAGCCATACAAGCTTGGCCAGCACTGTGACTGGCAAAGTCAACAAAAGGAGGTCGTGAGTCGTGTCTGCTACAACTTGCACATGTGTTGCCTTGGCCCATGCGTCGAGATGTCATGAAATCAAGTCTGGTTTCAGGCTCTGGCCATTATAGCTTTGGAGATGTTTGCTGCATACGTTGCTTTGTGTCTGCCACACTACAGACTGCTCCAGCCGGCTGCTGAGTACCTCTTGCTTGATATCAAGTGTGCTGATGGTGCAGATGCTTGGCAAGGATGTGGTGCCTGGGCCTCAGCATATGCACACAGTTCATCAGCTGAGGCCAAGAGGGCCACACTGGCCAACAGCCTTTTGTCTCCCACTTGATCATCAGCGGCCACACAGAAAGCAAGTTGCACCCACGGCTGCGCAGCGATTGTACTGGCAAGACATCAACAACAACACCAGCAGGTGCCCTACGGGACACTACCTGTTTGCTTCTCATACTTTTGAGCTGTGCATGATGTCAAAAGCCTGTAGTCATTGTCATGTACGACAGAGGTTAGGAATGGCAAGCGTGAAACAATGCAGGCTGTACAATATGGTTTCATGGCGCAATCCATACAAAGGCCCTCTGTACGCTGCAAAGTCAACAGATCTTAGTAAGAGGTTGCCTCAACTCGCTTTTAACGCACAGCGAATGCTGTATGATGTTGCAAACAGTCACTGCAATACAGTGCAAGCTGCAGCACCTTATTTGTCCAAGTTTGGCAATGAGCTCTGCTGCTGATATGCGCTTCAGGCTCACACATGCATCTGGGCAGTACCTGATGAAGCTTCAGTACTGTCATGCAGGCAAGCCCCACAGTGAGGAGCAACCTCAAGGAACATATGCTACTTAAGCACTTGTGAAGTCCAAACCACCACCACCAGCATCTTCCCACTGCTTACACAGCTCATGCTGCACCAGCTGGTACAGTCCTTTTTGCCCACTGAGATGCTGTTTGTTATTGATCAAGCTTGCCATATGATTGCACACGTGATCTGGCCTGCACAACATCGCCAGTAGTTGGAGCATTGTCCGGCTGCTGGCAAGTCTCTGCATAACTTGCCCAGCTCATATGTCAAGTGCATCTTNCTCACATCACAGCCACAGACTGTCAGCTGGCATCTCAGCCATCAATTCCAGAACTACACCAAAACAAGATACAGCAGGTGGCTTTCCAATTTATCACGAGCCTATTGTGGCCACAGATGGATCTATCTGGTGGCATGCTCCCAAATTCGGTCTGTGGCTCATCACTCAAGCCACACTCATCACTCTCATTGTGTTTGAGTATCAGCACAGTGAGTTGCAGCTACACTCTACTGTTACCATTCCTATTGCTGTGACCGCAACTCTGTTGCTCTGACTGTGANAATTGGCTTGTTTGTGCCTGGCATGCATAATGCGGTCGTGATGCGTGTGCATGAGCATCAAGCCATGCTGTGAAAGCTCAGGCTGGGAACAGCTGCTCAGTCCATCTGCACCTCAGTATCATGCTTCTGAAACTAAGCTTGAGCTGAACAAAAAAGGAGTTACAAGCTGAACATCACTGTCTGTCAGGCAGTCGTCTGCTACAGCTGTTGCAAGCTTGTTGTGTCCTGTTGTGCAAGATGCATTGAAGCAGAATTAACAGACACACCAGTACCAAACAAGGAACAGGCCTGTTGCGCAATTGTCGTTTTTTGCTATTTCAAAGCAAGCCCCGAGGGGATTGCCTCGAAGTACGCCAGCTGATGCAGCTTCTGCTGCGCGTGTCATGTCTCTGCTTCACTACATCTTATGAAAGCCTGGAAGACAATGCTTGCTCAGGCCAAAACTGCTCGCTGCCTCAGTTAAAACACCGTGACCCGTGATAGGTGTTGACAAGTCTGCTTCTTTGTGCAGGGTTCAACATCAGCCTTACACCTAGCTTCTCAGCCAGTCGTCTAGCCTTCATGCTGGGCTATGATGCTATCTTTGTGGTAGCCAACCTCAGGTCTGTCGCTTGCCAAACCTTCTGACCCAGTTATTTTAGATGCTTGCTGACCTTGTTGCGCAATTGCATGCTGCCCAACTTCATCAGTGTCACAAAACATTCATACTGTGATGGCAAGCGGCAGCAAGATAGTGCTGCATCTCTGCATCACTGGTGCACCAAGCAGCATACAATGCATGTCTGGCTATCAACAGCCTCATTTCTACAGCCTTGGTCAAAGCTCAAGACAGCTGCCAGCATGACTGCACCGTTGAGTACAGATGTAAGCATTCTAGTGAGGCCACATAGGCAATGATATGGTGTAAGCAACTGAAAGGAGAATGCACAGTGACATGAGCTTGCAACTTACCAGCTGCGGCTCTCGATAGAGCAGCACCAGCTGGAACAGAGTACCCAGCTTTTGCAATGGCTTCGAGAGTGCTCTTTTTGGACGCAGCTTGCAAGCTGTTGGCAGCAACTGCGACTGCGTCGGGCCCATATCCCTGCAATCATGCAGGTGTGACAGGTGCAGATGCATTTATGTACCCAAGCTGGAATTTCAAGCAAAAAGCAGTGACAAAAAACACATATACACATACGTGCAGCCTGTCAGAACTCCTCAACACATCCGCCCTCAAGGCAAGCAACAGTGCACAAACAATGTGAGGTCATGTGCGTCATCCTGACTGGAAAGCAGATGTCTATGAGTTGCTCAAAAGCCATTTCAGCAACTTCACAGGTGTACAGACGCGTGATTTTACCTCCATCAGCAGAGCCATGATACTACTACCAGCCTCCCTGACATCACCAGCCTTGTCATTCACGCCGATAGCTGCTGCTCTGACGGCAGGTACCAGCGCCTTGCTTGCACGGCCATTGTCAAGGACTGTGGCAAGCCACCTTAGCCCTGCAAGTTTGCCCTCAGGACTTGCCTTGGNTGGTACACAACGCTCCCTCCTTGTCAGCGTGTGATGTCCGCTGACGAGTCGCTCGTTTCTGCCACGAGCAATCATGCGCCTTGGGATCAGGATTGGGAAGCGTGTCTGAACATGTTAGTGGCTGTGTCGAACTCTAGAGCGCGTCCCAACAGTGACATAGCAGCTACACCTGCTGGCACGTCGACACTTCTTGATCAAACAGCACCTATTGCTGCCTCCGCTCCTGCGTCCACAGAGGACGTCACAGAGAGGAATGACAGCATTCTACGACGACGGGCGGTACAGAAGCGATTCCGGCAGAGGGAGAAGGTAAGACACATAGGTTTGCAGTGGAAAGTCTGACCGCTCAGGCTATTGATACAAGTGTTGCTGTACCCAGGAACGTGGTCTTGCTGCACAAAGCCTGTTGGCAGAGACACAAACCCGTCTTAAGCAGGCAGAGCTAGACAGATCAGCCTTTGAGGCCAGGTTTGGACCCGTCTTGGTACCACAATGGTTGAATGGTTGACACTGCATGTTCTCAGATTCCGCCTGTTGTCAGGTGCAAAGTACTGGAAGGCATGCTGTTTCATCATGGGCCAGCATCAGGTCATGGCCTCTCAGACAGCTTAGCAGGCCCTCATGACATGGTCTGTTCTTGTTGCAAAACAATCAATTGCTGATGGGATTCTTGAAATGAGCTTGGTTGAACTCACTTATGCCATGTGCACAGGCAGTGCAGCGCAGCAGAACAGAACAGCAAATTCCCCTTGTGCTGAGGTCCATGCTCTTCCCAGCAGTGAGGCTGATGTCCTGGACTGACACCCCTTACTACATGACGCCACATGATGTCCGGCAACTCCCACGAGAAGCGTTTGCCAAACTTTACACAGTGAGTGTGCTACTGGATGACAAACATAAAGCAAGAGTGTAGTCGTAGTGNATATGTAGCATACATATGAAACTCTTCACGAGATGTTGCCACACCAAACAAATCGGACTATGGACACAAAATGCTGCAATCTGATGCACTTAGACTCACCTCTGGCTGCTCGGCCTGGTCCCAGCACTGCAGAAAGACATTTGCAGCTTCTGGAGAGGTGATTACTACCCAGTCAGATCGCTGATTGCTGAGATGTGCTACTAGCAGGTCCCTGTCATCAGGAGTATGAGTTACTGATGTCGCACAGATTGCTGAACAATTTGAGCACAAATGCGGAGCACATAGTCACCTATCTGGGCCAACAGCAGTCTCAACAAGTGGTAACTCGATTGCAATGAGTCCTATCTGGTGCAAAGCCTTGGCTAGCTTGCCATTCTTGCCTTGTTCCCTTGTGAGCACGATCTGCGGCGACTCTTGCGAGGCAGCAGCGTCGCAGCGGAAACCAGTCGCAGGTCTGTGGGTAACTGCAGGTGTGGGAACAAGCGCTCTTCATACTTCGCTCAGGCAACCGAGCATGCGGGTATCGATACTGGATCACTCGGCCGACTAACTGCGCGGGAAGTGAAGCAAGCTACTCACCTACGGTGTGTCGAAGTGCTCGTCGAGCCTTTATCGTCGACTTAACCAGTGCTACGGAAGTCCGACTAGTGATTTGTGATCGACCACAAACCTGGCAAGCTGCGTGCACGCAAAGATGCGAGCCTTCAGCGGCAGCTTGTACCAAAACGCTGGTCCCGAACAAATCGACAGCTTATATCCCAGCGGCTTCCCCAGACACGGTGTTGCTTCCCGCAAGACCAGTCGCACAGCTGATCGTATGTTGATCCNGTGGCACTGGTGGCCATGACCTCCGCAAAGAGGTGGAAGACTCCCGCTGACCAATTTTGAGGCAGCACGCCATAAATCAGCATGTATATGAACCAGATCACTGCAAGCCACCAAACTGGTGTTGTTGAATGGCACCAATGGCTGTGCTGGCAATCCCTGAAGTCATGATCCGTGCAACTTGTGGGCTGTTCAGCACACAGGTGGTAAGTGTCAAACAGTGGTTTCAGTTGGAACAGTTGAGAAGTGCACTATGTGCTGGCAACATAGAATTTGACCAAGTAAGGCATGCGAGCAAGGCACTGTACATGGCACCCCCATGTACAGAGGCAGGACCTGACAAGGAGTTCCATTGGCACAGCAGCCCAACAGCTGACCGTCAAGATATGCAGACTAAGGTTTCTGACCAAACAAGCAGGACAGGACTCACCGACACTGAAGATCACGCCTGCCACATGGAACACAGTCCAGTGCTCAATGACACTGGATATCTCAAGATGCACAGTGATCACTACAGCTGTGAACAGGGTGGCTCCTGTCTGCCACTGCCCAGGGGTGGCACCCCCATGCCTGTCGGGATATAGAGGGGTGAGGCTACCCATCACCAAGACGAACACCAACACAGCCTGGAAGGCAGAGTTGAGCAGCCAGCCTGTGACCCTGTTGATCAAGCAAGTACCAGCGGGCGCAGTGCAGCAGATGCAGATGATGACTTGGAGGTTTCTGCTCTACTCAGCACAAAGCACACCGGGTACATTTGCAGCACAAAGAACGATCCTCTGGTCAAAGGCAGGTAAGTGCAGCATATGCATACTTTGCATATGCACACGATACACAATGCATAAGATACACTGCGCTGATGTGCTTGCATGCGCAGCTAACCAGCACTTGACATCTGTAGGCGTATGCAGCAGTGCGCATTGCATGACACCTACGTCAGGTTACATATCAGCCTGCATGTACGGTTTGCAGCATGCCATGCATTGCTGCCACATGCAGCCTGCAGTCTGCTGACGCAAAGTATGTTCTGCTCTGCATAGGGCTGGCCNCACTGTCGTGAAGCTGTTGCTACTGATGCTGCTGTCGCAATATAACAAGGCAATACTGTATGCGTTGAACACAGTGCATTGCACCACACGAGCATAATTGTTGGTGCATGCAATGTGATTGCAGATCACCCGAGCTTGCATGTGCGCATGCCTGTGCACATGANACCTCAATGCAATGCATGAGGGAGTCAGGGTATCAGCAGAGCTCTGTTTTTGGCTGTTCACTGAACATTCAGCTTTGCTGCTGATTAGCAATCACAGGTTGAACCGCAATGCTGGCCATACGGATCCTGCTATCAGCTCAACAAGCAGCCAAAAACCAATGCAGATGCCAGCTTATACGAAACATACAGTGTTGCACCCTGACTACCACTGGTCGCTTCACGCGCTCACAGTGTCCTGCTTTGGCTGCAGATCCGANAACTTTGTTCAGCTTGTGCACAGCAAGGGTCAGCTTCCGTGCAACACAAACCTTACGACGAGGAGATCCCGAGACTCAGAACCNCTGGAGAGTTGCCTAGCAACCTGACCCTCATGGTGGACCGCCACTTGGTTGGCAAAATTGCTCCCGGCACCAGAGTCCATGCTCNTCTTCAGTTGCAATGCATGTGTGATGCAGATGTATGCATGTGTGCAGGTGCGGGACAGGATGAATGGCGGGGACGGTGAAATGCCAGCTGTGCCCATTACAGTGCGCCAGCTGGAAGCCATTGTGCGCATCAGCGAGTCCTTGGCGCGCATGCAGCTCCAAGTGGATGTCACAGAAGCCCATGTCAGGCAGGCCATGGACCTCTTCAAGACTTCCACCATGGATGCAGTCAGGGCAGGAGCCACAGAGGGCATGGTGAGCTGTCACTTGCTTGTGCTTGCTGTTCTAGGTGCTGCGGGTTGCTCTGCAAGCTTGCTCACTGTACTTGTGACTAATTGGCAGTGATCTGGCTGGTCCCTTGCATGAATCAAAGTGGTCAAAGAGACCTTAGCATTAAGCACACAGGTCTAAACATTGAGTGAAGTCATGGTGTTCTGGGCTGCATGTGATGTGGTGCTGCTCAGGTGTTCACGGAGGAGCAGAAGGCAGAGATGCATGGAGTCCAGGTGCAAATAAAGCGAAGAGTGGCTATTGACAGCTTTGTGAGTGAGCGCAAGCTCATAGAGGAGCTTGAACGCATTGGCTTGAACCCAAGCTTGGTACGGCGAGCTCTGCTGTATATGGTCACATCTGGCGAATTTGAGTACAGAAAGGAAAGGCGGTTACTGCACAGGAATCGAGTGTGATCCTTGACCCTGTGCAACTGTCACTTCACTGCGTACTGTTTCAACAAACCTGACCTGACACACCCACAGCTAACTTGACTCTGACTACTGGACTGTGCTACTTGACTTTGACGTATAGAGCTGTGTATGGCCTAGACATTATGGCTGCATTTCAGCTGTAGCAGGTATGACATAGGTCCNGAATGCAGCTAGCTGCCATTGCAGGTAATTGAAGACCAGCTCCTCTCCCCATCGGCCTGTCTGCTGGTTTGTATCAGATTGACTGACCTGGGGCGCTTTGCCCTCCAAAACTGGGCGTGGCTGCACATGCCATCGACATTCTGTTAGGTCTTATCTCACGTTTGGTATGTCTACATCACATGCTTTCTTAAGTCAACAATGACTGTGCAGTATCACGCAAAGGGTAAGATTGAATGGCAACAGACACGGATGCTGGACTTCACCTCAAAATCCCCTAACACACAGAGCATCATGCCTGAACTGAGATCAGCAATCACATGCAGTGGTGTGAATGATGACAGATGGCTTCTGGTACATAGCCACCTGGGGCTTTGCAACTTGAGTGTACAGGGACCTGATCTTCCCAAGGTTTGAGGACCAACTGCACTACGCCAGGCAACACAGATCTTGATAGCATGTTGAGGTTACCCAAGCCCGGTTACATGCCATCAACATGCTAAACATCCAGTCATGCATTGACTACGTGCAGCTCACATAGGGGGCCCTACCTTGTCCCTGATGTCGATGGGAAGATGCNCATTGCTGTTTGTGCTGGCAGGCTCCCTGCCAGCTGCCAGCACAGGTTCTTGGTCAGCTTCCAGAACAGGTTCTCTGTCTGTTCCTGCCTGTGGAGTGGCTTGTCTGCCAGTCTGCAAAGAAGGCTCTTTATGTGTGACTGCCTGTAATGTAGGTTCCCTGCCACTCTCCAACAAAGGCTCTTCATCTGTGTCTTTATTCGCCTGCAAAGCATGTGAACTTGAGGCCAAATATGGTACCATGGAGACGAGGAGGTAGGCCGATTGTATTTGCCATTAGCATAGTTGCGTGAGCATAGTCCGACTGCTGCATGCATGGTGGCGTCTGACTTGACCCTCTCATCACGGCGTGAGTCATCCACTTTGCTACTCTACAACCGCGTAAGCTACTGGTCAGATACTCAAGCAATGACTCTGTTTGGTGCGGGTACAACATGGTGCCTCGGTGCAAACAGCAATGCCTTGATGCCTGCCATGTGCAACACATTCATGATAGAGCATGGTGCCAACTTCACTGCCCTAAAATGCCAAGCAATTGCAGACGCACATGCAACACATCTAGAGGCCCAAAACATATGACAGGTACACTGGGCAGCTTTCTTGTGTATACCTCAACCGGTACGCAAACAGGTATGGGCTAGNCCACATAAGATCACATGTTATGCAACTGTGCCGCAGGAGCAGGTCCCACTAGTGTACAATGTGCAAGTTGTGTGTATGCGGCTTGCTTACTTGTATCTGTTCTTGGGCATAATAGGAACATCCTTGACAGACCATTTGGGGTCAAAGCCAGTTGTGAGGAAAGCAATGCCCAACTCATTTGCCATTGTCTTGACCTGCAATGCATGCAAAGTAAGGTGAGTGACGGAAATGCAACCAGAGCCAATGTTTTACTATGTATACACACTGTAAGTTGCCACGCAGTCTGCTTTGGCCAGTATGCGTTATTTGCTGCTCCACAATATGACCGCAACAGGTGATGGCATTGAATAAAGGTATGCATGTGTTGTTGCAACTGTCAAGTACAGTTGCGATAAGAAACAATGCATCAAGCCTCCACATACCACTGATCTGAAGTGCTTGAAGAAGCATGACCAGCATGGTGTACTTTAAGAGCACAGCAACGTGCAACACGACAAGCACTGCTGCATCTCATGCCAGCATGACTGTAGCCAGCATAGCAAACGGATGTGTAGCAAGCAAGCACGCTTTTGTGCCATTCTTGNGGATAGCTGGCAAGCATGTGTGCAGGCAGAAGCAGCAGTGCAGGCTGTTGCACAGCAGCTGGCTAAGTGGCGCACTGATGATGGTGGTACCCCTGGTCAAGCCGCTGCAAGGACCCAGTGGCAAAGTGATCCTCAGGTGATCAGATGTATGCCTTGCACAGACATCTTACACACACATGCTACAAAGTTTCTGCTGACCCATCCAGGTTGACTATCTGATTCCAGTGTGGCATAAGTGTCCTCAGCGACGGCCAAAGTATATACAGACAGTTGGGCAAGCTATTACACAGATTCTTGGCTGCTGTTGCTCTGCACATGCGCCATTCAGTGACAGCAAATCACGCAGCCTCTTGATGCAATAAGATTCTGTCAACCTGAATCGCTGCTGATTGCTCTCTGTCAATCACGACCACAACAGTGCATGGCTCACACTACATTAATTACAAGCTAGCTGACTGCATGGCTTGCTTGACAGTAACACAAACCGCACCCTGCCACATGCTGTTGTTGGCATACTGTCAATGAACCCTGCATTGCGTGAATGCCACTTAACCTGTCACGTAGTATAAGCACTGCGCATGGACATGTATCATCCTGTATGTACATAGCACGCATGTTTCCTCAGGCCTGTGCTCCTTGATACTGGCATAGAGCAAAAGAGATCGAGAAGCAAGTTGAGGATACAGGAGCGGGTTGGGTTGAGCAGTTAGGCTGTAGGGTGGCGCACCTTGTCAGCCTGGTCCTGCAGATCACGCTTTTCTAGAGCTAGCTGCTTAGCCAATGCTGAGTGTTGGGCCTCAGCTGCTGAGCTAGCATCCAGAGCTGCTTGAGTTGCCTGCTCGAGCGCCTGCTCCTTGTCCTGCAGTTCAGCTGCTGTCAGCGCAAGTCTCAGGTGAAATGCCACATATGATCTGTTACTACTTGCATGAACTGGTGGTAAACAGNAAGCTGCTCTGAATTGCTGTTGACAACAGATGCCTTTTCAGCGGGCTCTCTATCAATTGCTTCTTTGCCCAGGTGGACATCTGGCGCAGAGTGGTGTGCATCTGCTCCTTGTTGTTGGTCTGCCACCCTGACGGTTTNGGAGTGCAGACAGGTGCAGACCTGCTGCTGCAGCTTGAACAGCGTCCAGCTGCTGACCACGAAAGCTCTGCAAACCTGCACGCAGGCTGTGTAGCCCTCAAGCCAGCACGACAACAGAAGCGTGACACTGTCTACGTACCAAAAATACTCTTGAGCACATCTACAGCCCTGTCGCCAAAATCTGTCATCGTGCAGAGTGCCTTACTGTGGGTGGCGCACCGGTGAGATACGTGCGCGCTATGGCGACCGGCAGTGTGTTTGCAATCGATGTCCACGCTCCGAAGCCAGATATAGACGTGCTGCTTTTGCGACATAGACGTGCTGTCGTTTGGTCACGCGTAACAGCAGCAGCGTTTGAGACAGCGCTCAGATGAGGCACAGCCTTTTAATGGCGCAAAATAACATTGCGCTGTCAGCGCATGTCACAAGTGGTTGTGCCCAACAGCTTTACATGAGTAGGGCACACAAGATATATTGAGCAGTCTCCTCGCACTGTGGAGCATTGGTATTCCTCGCAGGCACAGCTGACCACAGCTATAGCGCTGCGTTATCATGCCATGTCGCGCTTGACAGAAACAAATGCTAGCGGGGCGCACAAGCTAAGTACCTTGCATCATATTTACAACACATTGCTGAGACTAGAATTGAGCGACAAAACTTGCTGACAAGAGGTTCATTACAGTAACAGTTGTGCAACATGTCAGCCTGCTATAAATATCACTGCAAAAAAGCCACTGCTGCTGTTGCAACCTCACAACCTCACATGCAGAAATTAGATGTCCAGCTACCGTGTCAAACACGTCTACATGCCTGCAATGCTGTGATCAGCACCAATAGCAGTTGTGACCTGAGCTGCCTTTCTGGCCATAACTTCTGGGGAGGAGGCTGCATTGTGGCCCCCGTATGCTGAGTTGTGTGCATGAGCTGCAGCATTTGTGAACCCAAAGCCTTCTGACATGGGTCCTGAGCTTGACAGACCAGTGGGTGCAATTGCTGATGTCTCGCTGGACAGTGGTAGGGTTGCCATTGTGGGCAAGTTGGAAGAAAGGTCTGATGCATCTCTTACACCAGTGTAGGTGTTGGTGCCCTCCAGAGGAACATTTGGCAGGGAAATGCCATACTTGCTAGCGAGTGTCTCCTCTTTCTCGGGTTCTGCCTCAGGCTGCTTTGGCTGAGGCCTGGCAAAACGCTCATCTGGAATGATAGGCCTGTTGGAGAGCTTCTTTCCCTACAAGACAGCAAAACGAGTCTGCAATGAAAGCGATTCCGAGTAGCGAATGAAGGTCTCCCAAGCTTATTCAGCAGCGATCCAATATGTTTCCGAGCGGTGTGGGTCGGTCCACTGGTTACAGCGACACATGCAGTCGGGGAGATCCCACTACGCACGCAGTGGCACGGCATACCTCGAAGCCGTTGGANTAGGCAGTATGTACCTGAGGTGAGTTGTCGGCCCCTCTGATGGTGCTTGTGCCCTGAATTGCGCTTTGACATGAGAGCCCACCGATCACAGCATACACTATACCCTTGAACACAAACCCAACCTGTACGTAGAACCAGAGAATGCAGACAGCATACACTGTGTGTTTGACTTCAATGCACATGCTGGCAATTACCAAGCAATCTGCGGCATGAAGCTGGCATGCAAACTGTTGCCACTGAACCTCATGTTTGCCTTGAAGGCACGGATGCACAGCTTCTGTCATGACCACACACTGAACAAATACAGGCTGAATCATAGCACACACCTGTCCCGCGACTCGCACATACCGCTCGTGATCTGGCCTGACCCCTAATGGATGCGAAAACTTATGCCCTGCTTTTCTCCAGAACAACCTGAATTTGTCTGCATAAACATGCAGAGGTCATCAATGTTTGGCTGCCAGAAGAGCAAGGCAAGAGCATGCACTGTTCTGCTTGTGTACTGCACCTGCTATGTAGTGCACCCCTTTGTGCACTGGCTTAGCTATTGCTTGTTTTGGCAAACTGCTTTCCAGTGATGCCAGCATACTGCTGCAGTGTCCACTAATCGCAACATGATGGGCCAGCGCCCTGGCGGCATTGTTGCTTGTCTGGCATGCCTAGGCTCTGCATTGACTTGACAAGACTATGCAGGTGAGCAGACTGGTGAGGCAGTTACCAGCTTTGCAGCAGATCTGTGTGTTTGGCTGCCACATAGACCCCTGCACATCACTAGGCGACAGATTCCCCAAAATCAGCTTTGAGAAGATGCCTACAGGACACCTCTGGGAGGCACACACAAATTTGGTGTAGCTGCATCAACAGCCCTTTTGAACTGAAACGAATTGTGTATGTTCTAGCTTGACAAGAGTCACGCTAAAAGTGTGTCATACATAGCTCAACACACTGTCAACATGTTTGACATTGGTAGATGTACTACTGCTGACATAGTTTGTTCCTGTTCAGTTCAGTATACTGTGATCAACTAGCTAGCATCCCCCTTTTCAGATTTGCGTTCAGTGTTCAACAAGCTTATTTTTGTATTCACTAGTGGCCTTGTTGCCTCTTTCTTCTCCTGCGAGAAACTTTGTTCAAAAACGTACCCAAATGCATATCTTTGTTTNAAAAACACCATAGGGTCAACATCAGGTGCATCCCATTGTGTCCGCCCCAAAAACTCGCCATCAGAAGCAATACTGTCCACCAGCACCANCAGCAGCGAGATTGTGTGTTGCAGTTGTCTAACTTCTGTTGGCTTGTTGAGAGACTGCGGGTACCTTGTTGAGTGTTATTGCAGTGCGCAGCTTGTCAGCTTCCACTTGACAGCGGGCAATCTCCTTCTTCAGAGCCAGTACCTCCTCACTGCTGTGGGATGCCTGCCATGCAGTTATCAACTTCAGCGATCCCATTTCTCAATGTGCAAATGTCACAGCACTGATGCCCATGATTTCGTGCAATCCGTGTTGCACTGGTGATCTTGATAGCGTGCTGATGACACATTAAAAGCAGCTGGCTGGATGGTATTCAGGCAGTATTCACTTCATGACCAGCCGTGTCACGTGAACTCACGCATCTTGCCAAAGCAGTGACTGGTGCAGTTTGCAGTAGCGCACACTACACGCATGCACCATGTCGGGGAGGGGAGAAGGGGCCAGTTGGTTTTGTCCTGACATTCTTACCGTTGTGACACCTGTGGCCATCGATGCGTACGTGTGGCAGACATGCTCATTGCTCTCACGAGACATGGTCTGGATCTGATCCAGCAGCTTCTTGGCAGTGCTGTCAGCTGCTGCCACCATCTGCCCTTTCAAGGCCTTTNCCAGGCACACAGTCATAGCCTGCGACATAATTGTGGTTGACTTTTGAGGAAGCACATTACACCAGAAGCAGCCACGATAGAACCTTGAGTCAAGTGTTGAGCTTGTGCAGAAACAAGGTGACCACAGCGAACCTGCGTATGCTGGTTGCACCATCATTGCAGACAACAGGAACTGCCTTGCAGCTGCAACTCCATCTACAGCAGCAGCAGATGCCTCTTGCACCTTGTCTTGTGCAGTTTCAGCACTCTGAGCTAGGCTTGGGCTCAACTCCTTCACAAGCGTCACAGCTGTGTTGGTGGACTTGGGCTCTGGNCCAACTTGCAGGCATGTCAACACGCAAGCAATTTAGACTACGCCAGAAAACACTGCCCCACAACACTGTAATGGAGACAATCATGAGAGGATTACATTGTAAGTCAAGCACAATGTGGGAAATTCAGGCTTTAAAAATGTGCCATGAGCAGCAGGCCAGCAGCATTAGTGGCAAGACGTGTTTCGTTGCTCAACTTCGCATGGCATGCAGTGCAAAATGCTTTGTATCACATGTCAGCTCTGCTGATCTGGAGACAGTCTGAGTCATGAAAGGGGCGTCATCACAGGGCTGCCCCTCCATCTGGAATCACGGTGAGCATATCTGATCTGTCACATGGGGTATGGTAAGCAGGACATGGGTCATGCTCTCTGGTGTGCAGACAAGGCAGGGGAGGGGGAGCCGGGCAAGATGCACCCCAACAGGGCTGCCCCCCGGTGTCTGNGCACACCTGCACAATGTCAGCAATGTCAGAACTTCAGGTGTGGTTAGATGCATGCAGCAATCTGGCGTGATGTTGAGATCATGTGATTGTGAATGATGTAGTTCTATCAGATGCTGACTGGTATAGTGCACCTGTCTGCTAGAAGGNATTCCACTACTTTGTATAAAAAGGCCTTCGCCCATGTATTCCTTACCAAAAAGTCCATATAGTGAGTGTATCATACCACTTTCTTCAACGGTGTTATACGGCTATTATATAGCTTCTGAAGACAGGGAAGGCAGTCAAGCAGGGCAGGCACATGAAACTGCACCACAAGTCACTGTTACAAAGTGGCATGCAACCAGATTATCAAGGGTCAATGGTTGACTCCGTGACCTAAGCAGTATGTAACTAAGATGCACAGGGGTGGGATTTGCAGATCACACCGGGACTTTGAACTCAGACGCATGAACATCTGCACATCTGCGTTGCTCGATGGTGTCCAGATGTATAAACTTTGCTCCCACTATCAACTACAAGCTACATCAGTGCTTATCAGACTCAATATCATGGCTTGACTCCTGTAAAGAGGAATGATGTGTTCCTGAGTGTCACAGTGTTGTTCTTCAGCAACATGCGCTCCTGACATAGATCCTTGAGCATCTACAATAGCACAGGCTGAGCCTGAGATTTCCAAGCTACTCGCTTGTACACATAGCAACAATATATAGCAACTACATACAGCACTCACACATCACAGACTGTGGCAATAACGGAGTGCTGCACGATAGTGATCATGACGATGGGCATATTACATGTTGCTGTACTGTCACAGTTACAAACAAACTCTGCACTATGTAAATTTGTGATGCACACCAAAATGCGCTTTGTACCAAACACAATAGCAAGCAGCAGCACGCACTGCAACATAACACCTAAATAGTTAAAAATGTGCAATGCAGCCCAGTGTGTCAAGCTGTTTGAGATCAATGTTGTTTGCAGGTCACCATAAGGCAAACCATTCAGCAATGCGTTTATCTTGAGCCAGGCTGTGTGCCCGCTCCTCTTTCAAATCAATCAATCATGCAGTCTCTAAACACGTCACATTACACTCACCATGCCCCATGCACCACAGTGCAAAATGCTATTACCGATCGTAATTCTGACGATTTAATCTAATGAAACTAGTTACAGCAGGGCAGGCTGATGTTCCAAGCGTTGCAATCATGTGTCACACTCCTGTCAGATTTGACAGGAGACATTGGACGCTGCTTCCTTATTGTTCCTAGAAATCAGTATTTTGTTTGGAGTGCNTGCAGCCAGAGCAGCACTCAGCTCAGTCATGGAGTCACAGGCACAGCTGCTCGCCTCACCAGACTTGGTTTTGGACCACCCAGAGCTCAAATGGGAGACCGCCGCTGCCACAACTACAGCACCACTGCTCGGTGTTGCACAAAAGCTGTTTGCTGGTGACAGGAAGCTGGCTGACTTCAGGTGAGCACAGAACTAATTGTTGTGGCCGCACTGAGTCCGTAACCTCTCTGTGCCGGTGCATACTTTCAAGCAAAGCTGCCTTGTGCATGCTGACAGGTTGCAAGCAAGCTGTGCACTCCTTGCAAAGGTGAGCACACAAGTGCAGCTGTTATTTGCTGATGCATCTGTGCGCACAAAATGCATATCACTTCAGCGCTCAATGCAAACTTATACACTTGTATGCCTGCTGAGTGTTGCCGTCAGCTAAGCTTTGTAGTCAGATGATGTACAATCAACACATTCATAAGAGACAGCCAGCAGCAAATGTGGACTAAGTAGTTGCCATCAGATCTTGCCTCATCCTCTGCAACTCAAGCTTCTGCTGACAAGCAAGCTCAGCTGCACACGCGATCGCATTTAGAGCTTGTGATGAAACAAGTTGCACCAGGTTTCTGGCAAGTGCAAAATCGCAAATCAGCAACGGCGTGTTGACACAGGCAGCCATATGCTGAGCAAGGTTCATGTGCACAGTGCACNCAGCCACAAAAAGGGTCTAAACCCTAAATGCGGAGGCTTTACACATAGGCAGGCAAGCCTCATGCCTGAGGCTCGAGGCATCAGGGGCTGAGAGGGGTTTGCAGATGTTGTGCCTGCTTACCGCAGTCTCGACATATTCAATGTGCTGCAACGGCCGCTGATAAGTCACCAGGTCTCTTTGCAGAAGCTTGAGCAAGACTTGTTAGGGACAGCAGACACAGTGGTACTGCTGTTGTTACTGACAGGGCAATGCAAGAGAGCTGCCTTACCTGCTTAGCAGTGATGATCCTCACTGACGCTGTGCAAGATAGATGCCATGCTATGCAGGAGCACAGCATCAGAGAGCCTGAAATCTGTACTGAAGAGCATTGATGGGCAGGGAAGATACATCAAGGAAGTACATGAGACATACTGAGGAAGGTGCGCAGAAAGTTGCATCAGCCACTGTCCAGTAGACAGCTGACTATTGACTTGAAACAGTAAGTCTGCAGACACAAAAAGGTATGCTGGAGTATTCAACATTGTACAATGTCATTCAAGGAGGAGCAAACTGGCAGTATGATGATGTTGGCTGTCCAAAGACGACATGCAAGCCCTGTAGCACTCCAGCCACAGCAGCCAGATTCTTGATGTGCTGTTGGTCGCCTGGTCAGACTTCCAGCATTTTCATGACAGTGCTTTCTGACGCAAATACATAACAGGCTTCTGCTGGCCATCCACTACACTCACCTACTCGGCCATCAATGTCTGTTTTGCCAAATAACCAAATGCATGCATACTTTTGCTCGTA
Source organism: Trebouxia gelatinosa (assembly GCA_000818905.1). Taxonomy (NCBI): domain Eukaryota; kingdom Viridiplantae; phylum Chlorophyta; class Trebouxiophyceae; order Trebouxiales; family Trebouxiaceae; genus Trebouxia; species Trebouxia gelatinosa. The sequence goes on along the minus strand of KN805369.1, from coordinate 4,564,287 downwards.
TGTATGTTGTCAAGACATGCGCACTTCAATGACAAACTATACCAACAACATCTTGGTGTCAGCATGAGATACTGGGCAATGTTGTCATACCTGCATCTTCACTGTCATCCTCGCTTGCACTTTCCAAGTTGGCATATTTGTCGCTTGCTGTGCCATCTGCAAAGGGGTCTCTTTCTGCACGGTCAGTGAAGCGTGACACTTGGTGACCCTTCCGCTGGAATCGCTCTGCCCGCTGTTGGGTGTGCTGCAAGCTTTCCTTTTCCAGCTGCGCTAGCTGCACAAGCCAGATCAAGATGCAGATGCAGCCAGATGCAGTTTATGCAACTGCCATTGCTGCACTGCTGTGAGCACGTCGCAACTTACATCAATTGTATAGACAGTCAGGCATGCTGCATGCTGCGGTACCACTGTCCAGCTTTGGCAGCCAGGCTTCCTGCACGCTTAGCTTCCCAGACAAAGCATCGTCTGTGTTGCTTTGTACAGAGCGCTCGTTTTGGCAATTTGCTGCACGTATACCTGTTGAATTGAGCGCTATCATGGCACACATTGTTATAATGTACATTGGTGCAAGCCTGAGCAAACCCCAGAATGATTTACACAATGCTGTGCCAGTCCCTCATGTTGCATTGCTAGCAAACTGGCATGGCAGGTTACCTGTGCCTTGATGGCGTCTGGTTCTTCACAGCAGTCACAGCCTGTGCATATGCGACCCCAGCTGACAAGAGGTGACATGCTGCAAATGGGTATGCAAGATCAAGTACCTGGATAAGAATGCGGTCTGTGAGTGTGACGCCGTCTAACAAGCCCTTCAGCAACTTCTGTGACTGGGTTACTGTCAATTTTTTACCATCTGATGCCAAGCCTTGCAGCGACTCCTCTGTAACGCTGCCTGCAGCTCTTTCTAGGTTGTCTGCCACATCTAGCAGACTTTTTACAAAGCCCTGCAGCAGTGAAGGGATGTGCTGTCAGCATTTCACGCGAAGAGTACATCTGACACAGCAGATGTTTTGTATCGACTCCTGCAAGTCAAATGCACCATGTATATGCATGACATATGCTGAGCACTGCATGAACNTACAAAACCAGCTTGTGCATGCAGGTGCTCGTAGGGAACAAATGTGACATGGATGAGAGCAAGCGAGTTGTGCCATACAGCAGGGGACAAGCTCTAGCTGATGAGTTTGGCATTCAATTCTTTGAAACCAGTGCCAAATCTAACCTCAAGGTTGATGAGGTAGGACAAGCTTATATGCAGCTTTATAAGCCGAAGTCAGGAATCCCTTTGCTGTCTGAATGTGATTGCGCTTTCATGGGGCCCAACTGTGCATCAATCCTTTGCATTGTATACAGATAGTATATTTGAGCATATATCCATGCTTGCACATATACAGAGGCAAGCTGAAGACATGCACAAACAACAAATGCAACACCCAGTACTCGCAAAGTCTTCAGCTTGATCACCTGAAATTGGCTGTATTTCCACCTGAACATGCTGAGCATACAGAGCCTGTTCATGGAATCCTGTAGCTTGTCTTGCCTCGCTGCATGGTGCCGCTTGGTCAGATTTGCTGCTTCCATGCTCAGGTCTTTCAGTCAGTGGCTAAGGATGTCATGTTGGGCTTGAGAGAGAACCAGCAGGCTGGCGGTGCCTCTGCCAGACCAGGAGCTAAGCTCAATGTAGCCTCGCCAAGTGCGCCTGCGCCTAAAAGCGGTGGTTGCTGCTCCTGACCATGTGTCAGCCACATCTGCCATCAACATTCNTCCTCTGAGCCAGCATCTGAGCTGAGCAGATCTTCCTGATTCTGCATGTGCAATGAGCATGTATGTCATTCAAGTGACCTGAGACACCATCAGCATGGTGCATGGGTACAGTAGCTGCGATGCTGAGAATACCTGAGTGTCCAGGCACACAGTCTATNATTGCTCTCTGGCTTCCTTTGTCTGTATGGGTCTTTTTTCAAGATGATGCCTTTTCCCGCTCAACTCGATGCTAATTTGCAAGGAACTGCTCCTTCATTTGACCTGCATCAGCCTAAACTTGACCAAATTGTTGTCAAGCTTATCTAAGTCATCTTCCAGGGTGCACTTGACTCTGTTTCTGTTTCGAGTTACGTCCCGTGGTTGTATACTTCTACATCTCTGATATCTCATCTGTGATATCAAATTGGTCGTGGTGTGTTCTTGAAGCTGATGACGGCTGCCATGTCCATGGATGTTTGTTGCTTTGTCCACATCGTACGTTGTGTAGAGGCATGGTTCTTAAGCGTTGAATCGCACGAGCTTCAGCTCTTTCTTCAGGCGAGTCTTGCAAGTTTGGGTGCCTGTCGTAAGCGTACAAGCCGTAGAAACACTTCTTGAGATGGCAAACTGCTCCGTCTTCTACATGACTCGAAGTTGCCTCATGTTGATGTTCTTTGTCGTGTCGTTGAGGAATGCTGTTTCATGATGCAGCTCTATAGGTCACACTGAATGGGGGCAAGCTGACCGTAGTTGCAACGCATTTCTATGTTCTAGGTGTCCGAATCTCAAATGCGCTTATGAAGCATCATTTTCAGCATTTGCGCGAGACATACGCGACCATTCCTGCTGTGCTTCCATTACCACCTAGCTTACATCTTTAGCAGCAGTTCGAGCGTATTAGCAGCACATTGTAAGGCCTCTGCGGACGGCAACAAGGCATAATTTGATTGAAGTAATCTCTGCAGCAAGTCGCAAATGTAGTGCTTGACCTGGTTCAAGACTGGAAAGCAAAGACGGGTAGTTAGCAATATTTTGAGCAAGAAAAGAGCTCATACGGATTGCCAAAGCTAGGTCTTGGAGCGAGATGTTGCGTCGCTTATACACAGCAGTTGTACCAGGAGGTCAAGGATGCGATTGCCGATCGGCCTGCAACCAGACAGATGACATGTTTGGTTACTCGTCGCAAAGCCAGCAAGGAGCTTGGTAAGACACACACTTAATTCTGTGCAGCGCACGCTGTCCTCTGAACTTTTGACTTCTTATATTGACTTCATTGGCATGTATTGCATCACTTTTTTCTGTAAGCTATTTGACAAAGTTCTTAATGCAGACACCCCTGCAGCACCAGACAAGAGGGGCCGGGCTTACTTTTTGGGAATGCAAAGGGTTGTCATGCATACCTACAGGAANAAAGCCTTAACACAAGTGGCTCAGGTTGCGTTCTGCTATGCATATGATGCACATTGTTGTCTGCTCATGTTGTCACCTTTCATGCAGACAGGATGTACCAGCGCCAGCCACCCAGGAGCTATGCACTGGCTGAGCCCATCATTTTGGCTGCCATCTCCGTGGCCCGATTGCACGCGCCTGCATGAGAGCAGACAGCACAGAAGCCTTAGTGATGAGGGCAGCAATGCAATGCACCCAGAAGTGAAACAGGTGACAACATGAGCCAGGTAAGCACGCGATCAAGCGCTGACGTAGCAATGTGCAGTCAGGTCCCTCTGTGGGAGTCAGCATGTATAGCAGTAGTCTGGTGNCAGGTAGTATGGCACCAGTTGTGAGCAGCTCAAGCACTTCAGCTTTCAGGCAGAAGCTGTTGGTGGCAGTTGAATTTACCACTCTTATCTTGTTGCAGGGAAGGGCGATACAATCTTTGCCCAGATATCAAATTCTTTGCAACACCACCTGTACATGGTTCATTAGCCAATGTAAGCCTCTTTTGCCACATGTGACATNTGGAATCACGAGACGGTGCTGCTGCAGCTGATGCGAATGTGTGACGGTTCCCTGACACCGCACGTCATGACTTGGCATCTCTGAACACAAAGTGCACTCCTGTGCAAGACCTCACAGGTCNTCGCTCGCTGAACCAGCTAGCGTCCAAGCAAACAAAGGGGCGTACAGCGAGTGCTGCCATGCTAAGGGTTTTGTAGCATAATATTGCTGGTATTGCTGGCTCATGACAGAGTCTGTGGCAAACACAGATGTCGGCAATAAGGATTAAGTTCAGCGCAGCCATAGGCGCAGCAAAACTGACANCCAAACAAGTACATTGTTGTGCTGCTACAATGGATGTTGTACTTGTGATCCTACTGTGCAAAACTTGCGCCAGGTTGCACATCAATGCCGTGCAGCTGCATATTGTATTATGCCAAAACCGTACGATCAAGTCGGCTGCAAATTTGGCATAACATTGCTGAAGCTTGTGTTGCAGCACATCACAGCTTTTTGTAGCTCAGCATGCTGAAGCACACCATTACTTGGCATAGCATAGCTCGGCAGCTTGCTTCCGGGGTCACTGGAATAGACAATAAGGGTCATAAACGGCTGCAGTACTCTGATGACGTTGCAAACAAAGAGCAACCTCATTGGGCAGACAAAGGCTCTATACAGCAGGTGCAATCCAGTGCAAGAGCCACTGTGATGCCAGGTGCAATCTACCCAACATATATTTGCTAGGGATCTCTGTGACTATGCTACTACACTGATCATCAGAGTTCTCCACTATCTTCCTGACTAGGTCTCTGTGGCGCTTGCCCTCATGCTCACCTTTTCACATGCTGTAGGCAACATAACAAGCGGCGCTGACCGCTCATTGGCCCTTCCAGTGCTGCCCAGTGGAAATGCAAGCAGCAGCTCAGCTGGCCGCTGCAATATGCTGTTGAATACAGAGTAAGTGCCTGTCAAGCCCATGATTCTGTACTNCAAGGCAGCACCATGTCCTGATGCCTTGACCCTCATATGCCTCATATTGTGGACAGCCTGTGCATGCACTTTGCAAGATGGCATTGCGTGTACACGTGAGCCGCGTCAGACAGGCCCAGTTCAGTCTGTTGCTGCAGACGATGCAAACAAGCTTGCCCGGGCAGTTGTGCAGCAAGGGCCCTTGGGTCGCAACTGCCAGAGACTTCTGGTGTGGCTGCTAGAGGCCGCTGANGTGCAGTGGCTGGCTGCAGGTGCATGGCTTGTGCCGGCACTTGCCTTTGGAGAGAATGATGTGTGGCATGCTCATCATGTCAAACAGGGCAAGCTGCACCAGATTCAAGAGGCTGTCAAAAGGTGAGGGCCACATGCAATGCATCTGGCAAAGCTCTGTGCAGCCAGCCTGGCCTGTTGGCACATCAGCCAATAAGGTTGATAGCAATGCTGTTGACCGTCAAGCATTTTCAGCACAAGCGTTCATGCACATGTCGGGCTTGTGGAAGAGACAAAGTTGCTTTTCTCACTTAGGTGACATGTGTCTTCCACAGGGCAACAGGCTTTACTATCCCATTGTCTCATGGCAGAGGGCTGTTTTACGGCCCAGTTGGGCTGCTACCTTTCCAAGAACCCATCAACGTTGTTGTGGGCGCCCCAATCCCTGTCCAACAGTATTCAGGTGCTATGTTGTGTTGCTCTGGATGGTGAGCATTTTGTAATCATCACACAACTTGATGCTGACATGCACACGTACATAAGTCACTGTTGCCCGTTTTGCCCAAGCGCTGATCTAAATGTCGGTTGCTGTGTAATTTGGTGAGGCTGTTTGTGATCTGATGATCATTACCGCTTTTCTTTTGTCCAGGTGATGTACGCAGTGAGGACGGGAAACAGCATGTGCAGCAACTTCATGAGCTGTACATGCAGAAGCTACAGGAGCTGTTTGACAGCAACAAAGACAAGTTTGCTGTGCATAGGTTGAAAGACCTTTGCTTTGTCAAGTGATCACTTGTCCCTAAGGTTAAACGCTCTGAATGTTAGCTGGCATATACATGCATGCAGCCAGATCCGCTCTGCATTAACTCTTAACTCAGTTGCAGCCATCAGATTTTGGAGTCATGTACATTGCGCATTAGACATGTATATTTCCAGTTCACATATGTACAACTACTATGATTGATATTGAGTAGGGGAGACAACAGAATGATACTTGGGAAACACTTGAGTAGGGGGGTAAACAAGTCTGCTAGTGTGATTAGGTTGCTGGACCGTTACTCGGCGAAATTAAGTCTTGTTGTACTTGTTTGACAAAAAGGTACGAATGGTACACTTCCGTGTTGGTGTGGAAGTTGCACAGACAGAGATTATCAAGCGTGTCTTGCTACCACGTCATGCTCATCTTTTTAACATCAGCTGTTGCACTTTCAGCAACACATCTCTGACGCATCGTGTGTTGCCACAGCTGGATGCCTCCCGCATGATTAGAATCAAGTCAGGCATGCATCACCCAAACGAGGTGTTTGCATGGTATTGCGTTTTATATATTTACATGATGACATGAGATATCAAAGCATCTTGACAGCGACACTAAATACTATGAAATGAGCTGACTTGTTTCCATACAAGCATGTAACTACTGCGGCATCAGTAGTGTCTGCAATCTATCAAGTTGCAGAACCACTCTTGACCCACAAACAAGCTGCATTTGCTCCAGTGAGCCTAGACTCACAACTCGCTGTGAACAGCGTACTGAGCAGCTGCTGGGCTGATGCGNTTGGTGCCGCTGAACAGCACATGGGCCTTGTCACGCTTCACAGACAGACGGCGCTCCTGGCCATCTTCTTGCGAGGCTGCGCTGCAGTCTGTGAGCTCCACGGGAGCCTTCCACTGGGGGGTGGACTCCCCCGTCAGGACAGATTCATCCACAATGCAGGTTCCTGCTAGAAGAAGGGCGTCTGCTGGGACTAGCTTCTCCACCTCCCCTGCATTACTACCTGCCACAAGACAGTGAATTGCATGTCGGCACTATGTTGGGTCACACCAAGTGGGCAGGCTGGCTATGCTGTGACTTAGGACTGTTGCTGATATGTGTCACTGTGAGTTTGTCAACATGCCTGGTGAACAGTAAGACTGTCTTGGCAACTCATCCTTGTGACACAGATGAGTTGTCTGAGATAACTGAGACATGCAGTCACCTGCTTGCTGTGCCATGCTTGCCTGCAAAGTTTGCGAAAATGGGCATATTTTGAGATGAGCCTATGTGAGCACCAGTTGTACACTGCAGACATGCCGTGCGGAACTCCGCTCTGCTGTGTTGCTGAATTCATCATGCAATTGGTGTCATGGTGCTGCGAAAGTATCAGCTTCGTCGCCAACATGCCAGAAGGGTACAAATACATATCCCAACCTAAGGTGTAGATGACAGCAGCAAGCTACAGCAGGACCAAGCATTTACCGCCGGCTGGTCTGCCAATGGAGATGACATCGCCGGGGAGGAGCCCGTCCCCGGGGATTTGGGTCCACTTGCCTTGTCTGTGCACCATGATTGGCTGCTTGGGCGTTTGCAGAGAGCGCAGCTCCTTCAGGTTGCGCAACCTCTGTGTCACCACCGTGCATTCGAACATGACCAGCATGCCAAGTGTGAACAGGGAGTAGTACCTGCAACACAGCATGTCACTCTGCATACACATTACTAGCTGACAACCCAACCAGAAATTTGCTGTGCGCAATGGTCATTGTGTGTACAACGGGGAAAGGCAACTCCAGGCTGAGACCCAACAAGTGGATTCTGCATTGTTGCACATGTGACAAGCTTGGCTGTGAGGATGAGCTTCACANGACTTGACAACATGCCATCCTGCAGCATGCAACTGCAGATACCTCATGTCCCTTTGCCAGATGTCCTTTGTGCAGTGGCGTTGCATTATGCCCACCAGACTAAGACCTACCAGCTTCATGAAATGGTCAGCACGGCGCTGTCCCCATGCAAAGCCACCTGTACATGCAGAACACCTTTTCAAGACTTGGCCATAGCCTGGATATGACAGAAATTGACACTTGTTTGTGGTGAGGTCACACATGCAGGATATGACATGTCAAATGGACCACGAACTTCACGACACACAGCGCCAGCTGTTTGCAGGATATCTTGGATGTGTGTGACATTTACGTAGAATGCATATGTTGAAGTGTGGTGAGTCACATTGAATATTGATCACCTGGCACAGCCCACAATCTGCTTACAGCGTACCTCAACAACTGTGATGTGCAGGGTGCATGTGAAGGCCTGGCAACATTTTCCTGCAATCACAGTTATGCAGCTATCATCACAGTGTTGCACGGTCACACACCAGGTGCAGCAGGCGTTTGCAGATCCCACAGGGCTTCAAGAGCCTGATGAATATCTTCAATGAAGTCAATCAGCTCTTCTTCTGGCAGCATGTCAGCTATCTTCTGCAGTGCACGCAGCTTGCCAACAGCAGGGGCCATTGCCGCGGAGATGGCTGCAGCACGCTGCATGTGGTTGCTGGCTGTGGCCATTCACGCTGATACAAAACAGGCAGGATCAAGCTGCAGTGACATGATGCTCAGCCACATGTAGCTGCAAGACCTAGTATTCAAAACCTTGCCTTTGGCGTTGTTGACCATGCCATCGAAGTACTTGATATGCCCAAGGCAGTCACAGCCCAGCTCAAGAGAGGGGAGGTCCACATCCTCGACAATGGCACCTTCTGCTGCCTGCCAGGGCCCATGATGTGTGTCCTGCCACCCCTTTGGATTCCCAGATGTATGACAGGTACTCAGAAACAAGCATTACTTTACTCTAAGTGACCTTAAACTCTAGATGAGCAACGCCTGATGCATGGAATGTTGGGGCGAGTGGGTCAAGAGTATATGCAGGAGGGTGTGAGCTCCTCAGCAAGTACTTGAGCGAGACACTGCACACAGATGCACAAGCATGCATAACCAACAATGTTGAGCATACTTTTCCCACCTGATCAGGGTACAGCTTGACCAGCTGGTTGTAATCTGCCTTAGGAAGTGCAAACAGAGTGGTCGGCATGCTGCTGTGAGCCCGGGCATGTGTGATATGTCGCATGCCAAAGAAGAAGCCCATCTCTCCCACCACCTTGCAGCAACACGAGCACCAGACATAGAATGGGGCCATGAATGGGTAGCCAGGATCTGCGGGGCCTTTTCTGTTAGTGCCAGTTGCTTGCCAGCGGACACCACACTGTGACCACCCATCCTGGTGCACCTGGTTGCATGTAACACCTAGCCTTCTGAATTGCAAGGCATGTCAGCTGCATGTTGAACACAGCTCAGTACTAAGTTAAGCAAAGTTTGCAATCAACACGACCCCAAATGCAAATGCAGATGTTCAGAAGGCAACACGTAAGCTCAGCTTAAGGGCAATGGTAAGGTCAGCATATGTTTGCTGTTGAAGCATATATCTGAGCTCACCTGACCAGCACGTCTGGTGCTTTCTGTGTGGTCTGGTTGGTCATCCTGCTCTATCAGCAGTTCCACCATACCGCCTCCCACAATGTACAGTTCTCTAGAGACATCATTCATTCGGTACAGGTAGCTGTCTGGGCTCAGGTTGACCTGCGGCACCTCAAATTTGCAACAAATGCAACATGTCTCTGCTGCCATATACCGTCAGACTGGTACCTGCTTGCGAACAGCTTTGGCAAGATGGGCAGAAACTGGTCACAATCAAGGTCTGGCAGTCTGATTGCCATGATGCCTGCATATTGGGCTGATGCGGGCTATCCCCAAGTCTGATTTCTTTACGACTTGCTTGCCAGTTCTTTACTTGCAGATTGACATAAGCACGAATGGCATGCATTCCACAATTGCTATATGTTTGACACCTTTGGTGCTGGCAGAANCTGGCACATCTGATGTACAGCATGATTGTGGTATGCCTGTCATTGATGCTTGTATGGAATCACTTTCTTGTTTGTTGTACAATGAGCTGATCATGCGGGACATAGCATTGGTGGTTCATGGCTGTTGCTATGCTGTCATCTGCCATGCGTCATGTGTTGTGGTCACTGCAGGGCAAGAAGCAGAGCTGGTAAGCCAAGGAGGGCCATCTGCTGGGGCTCAGCCCAATCAAGCTCCTGCTGCAGCCACCAGCCAGCAAGGCCAACAAGCAGATGATGATGAGCCGCCTCCTCCTGAGCCTGTCGGTACGACTGCAGGATTACTTGCAAGTCATGCTGCTTGAAAGTATGCCCGCATGCATGTCAGCGGGAGGTAGAGCTGTCAAAGTTCATGCAAGTGTGTGTGGCCATGCTGATGGGCATGCCAGCTTGCACTTGTTTTGAAGCTTGTTTTGGCTACATGACACCACCAAGGTTGGTTGTCCTGCATCATGTTTCAGCTGTTCAGCTCACATGGCCAGTTACCTGCATGGCATTTGCGTCCAGGCATACCGTATTCAAGCTGCAGCAAAGACAATGAGCTGCACATACGCAGCGAGGTCTATACATTACTGACTGTGATGTGCAGCAAGCCACACTGCAATCTTGATATGTCATTAATATCACTGGGGTCTGTGACCTCAGTGCAGACGCATGAGCANAGTGCAGTCTGTGCAGCTGACCTACCTGGTCAACTATGGCAGCCCTGTCAACCTTCCTATGCAAGCTGGCACAGGTAATGTTCTCACTGCCATTGATTTGATGACACAATTGCATGCCCTGGGGCCAACTTCAACTTGATACAAGAGTGTGAGTTGATACAAGAGTGTGGGTAAAGCACTTTGTACTGTAGCAAGCAAGCTTCCCTTTCAGTGCCTGTTCATGATCATCGGCACCTAGCATCAGTGCGTTGTCTTAGGTCAGGTATAATACCCTGAGCTGCAGCATTGATTCATGCATAGATTTGACTACTTGAGATGTTGCTGCAGGCAACCAGTATACAGCTTCCATTCCTTCAAGTGCCTTCCAAGCTGGCGAGCTTGTGCGCTGGTTCATTCAGGTGAGCCCAGCCAAAGCCCTTCATATGCTGGTGTCTACAAAGCGTCCTTTTTGTGGGAACACCCTGTCATGCAATCATGCGTGCTACTCTGGACATTCCAGTGGCTATCCACAGGACAGGCCACCAGTGTAACACAAGTGTCTGGAGAAAAAGTGTCTTTCCCCACACTCTGTGCTGCATTGGCGGACAGTTCAGTGGTTTGAGATGCGGACTGTTCTGCATCACCTGCCCTGCCTTGCCCTGCCCTGCCTGTTCTTGACCTTGCCTCGAGTCTTGCTATAGAGCAATGTGATTGCTGGTGCTGCTGCGTGCTTGCAAAGGTGTGAAGATGCCACTTGCGCTTAGGTGATCAATGCGCGTACAATGCACCAGTGTATACTGCTCGCCTGTTATACCTCATCCTTTGCACTGCAGGTCACATACTGCAAGTGGTGTACTCAGTCATTGCAGCTGTGCTGGGCGCTTCCATCCCAGTCATTACCTGGCTGATTGTAAGCTACTCCTACCGACAAGACAAGCTAATGATCGTTCGAGAAGTGGGTGAGCATGCAACTGAGGCAGACCTAGGGTCAGAGGCATCTGATGACTCAATGAGCTGGGATCTGCGCAGCGTCACTTCCAGACGGAATTCCGTTGATCCTTTGATCCAACTCAACCCCATGACAGCACACAGCGCAGCCATTGCTNACGTAAGGCGAGCAGCAGTCCTGTGCTTAGGCTTTGTCCTGCTTGGTGTGCCAGAGCAGTGCCCCCGCATTGTGTCGCTCCTCAGTCAGTCCTACAACCCGCATGTGCGCTATGGAGCAGCCATGGCAGTGGGAGTCTCGTGCAGTGGCACAGGTGAGAGCGTTCCTTGATACAGTGCCTTGCATACCATTGATTGTACAGCACACTGGAGGGGTACCATCACTCTGACCTGCTCGCCACTTGCTTATTTGTCAAAAAAGCATGACGCAATGACCGGCCATCTACCCGCCTGGGCACTTCTTGTATTACGGCAGCTTCCTGAGACTGATGCTTACTACTGGCGGTGCCATTGTTGCATTGAGCACATGTGTGTTGTAGGCATGCAAGATGCGGTGGACCTCCTACATCCTCTTCTCACAGACACAGTCGACTTTGTAAAGCAAGGAGCCCTCATTGCAACAGCACTTGTGCTCATGCAGCAGCCAGAATCCAAGGTAGCATCCCTTCAACACTGTCTGACGACGAAAGCCTCAGCATGCTGGACTATTTGCTGGCACACCTTGCTTTTGAAGGGCATGGATGCTGCATTTAATTGAAGAACAAGGCTTTCTCTTTGTGCACTGTCACTATCCTGCCATCTCTGCTCTGTCAGTGTCAATGACTTGGTCAGCAAGGCTGGAATGCAAAGCTGGCCTTGCAGGTCAAGGACTTCAGAAAGCTGGTAGATGGCAAGATTGGGGACAAGCATGAAGAGCTGATGTCAAGAATGGGTGCCATCATGGCTGGTGGCATCCTAGATGCAGGTGAGTCTGCACTGGCAGACTGCTGCTATGTNGTATTTTGTGCAGTGCTGCCACAAGCTGTAAGCAACCCATTCCCAGCAGCTGTACAAACGAATATATGCATCAGCGCACCGTCAGAATGCAGATTTTGCAGTGAAGGCTATGTGAGTTTTCATGCGCCTCCACAGCCATGACATGCGGTCACAGCAGGGATCGGCATCGCAATACTTTGCAGAGTGTCAAAATGTCTGTTTTTTGGCTTGGCTCCCATGCCGAGCTTGCAAACGATACGATGTAACCACCATGCACTACAGGAATGACTGCTCATGTGGTGTCATTGCAGGTAAGCTGGACTTGTACTGTGCAGCAGCAGGCTTCCACCCTGCCAGGGTCCTGCCATGCGTGATTGATGTGGGCACCAACAATGAGGCTCTGCGGAATGACTCCATGTACATGGGATTGAACCAGCCACGCCTGACTGGCAATGCATACTATGAGGTAGTTTTGTTCTGCACATGCTGCGGTTTGAGCAACTGCAACGTGTGCTGTGTGTTGGTGGTGGCTTTGATGTGAAGGGCTGGCTTAGGGGCAGATTGGGCGATGCATCACTTGTCAAACGTCTGCCACTTTTGCATTTTGTTTGAAACAATTGCAGGTGTGCAACTGATGTGATATGGAGGACCAAGAGCAAGCTTACACACAGAGCAAATTGCTGTAGCATCAAACACGCTGTGCTTCTTGACTGTGCAATAACACAGGCACATCACTGAGGAACAANATTACTGCATTTACAGGCACTGCGCTGATGGTTTGCAGTCCACAAGCTGCTTGTCAGACCTTTGACAGCCAGCCTCATGTGCTTGCAGGAAGTCACACTAGCTGCAGCTGTTTTTGGTGAGGGCAGCAGTGCAGGTAAGGCCACAGGAGTGACTCATCATCTTGAGCCCTACAAGAAGTGTGCAGACAGGGTGCTACTCCTCACAATAGTCAGGTCAGCCTTCCCAGCTGGCTGAACCAGAGGCAGCTTGCTGTAACAAACTCACCACATATGCATGACAACATGAGTGTTTGACTACTGCTGTTGTCTTTTTGTGATGCAGCATCATGCAGAGTGACATTCTATTGTAGTCTTTGTTGCACATGTAACAAGGCGTGCTACTGTAGGTCTGAGCAGAGTAGCTTGCTTGGCCCTTTGGTGGGTACAAAACTCTGGCGTATTTCTCGCAAAGGATGCGTTATTGATGTTACATTGTTAGTAGTGTAATACACTACAGTAGCAGTGCGCGTCATTTATTCAACTGCCAGAGAGTGGCATACGGCTTGGTACAGAGGGGTTGTTGTGTCAGTTGTGATGTGATTCCTTTTTTGTAGTGTCTTGCTGCATTGACACTCTTGTAAGCACTAAGTGTGGCGTTGTAGCTGAGCACAACATCTGTCCAGTGCACCACAGAGTTGGTATGGGTGAAGCAGTACTGCAATGCTACAGTGTAGCTGATCAATTTTGATTGCGTGGGTGATGAGATAGTGTTGCTACATAATGTGTGGGATGCATCTGTTTGGGGTGCACACAATTCAGCCGGTCTGTGCATCCTTGTTGCATGTACCACCTGGCTATGAAGTCAATTGTGCTCCTAGTGAAGAAGCAGATGTTGCTGAGTTGGCATAGTTTGCAGTGGCAGTTTCAGCTGAGGTTATTTCTCAAGGCAGGAAGCTGGTCAGGCTGGGCTGCCCTGTGGTCAAAACAGCTTGACAAGATGATCCAGCCGGCAATCTTTGGCCAGTGAACAGACTGGCACCTTGCAAAGTTGGCTGCTGTGCCTCATAGCTCCCACCAGGACAACATTGTCATGTTGAATTGGCGTCCAGCCTTTGTTTTTGCTGGCTGACCATCCAGATGTTGACATGTACNCCAAGCAAGACACTGTGAGCATCATGCCATGCATTTCACTGCCAAAGATTGATGGTGAAAGCTTTGATCTTTTGCAGTGACATGCAAGGCATGCTGCTTACAGCGTCTTGCTTGGCTATTGATGTACAAGAGCATCAGCTATGAGAGTGACCTGACCTTGTGGCAAGGTCCATTTTCAGCTTGAGCGAGGGCTCAAGCGTTTCATAATCACTGTATAAACAAGTAGTTGATGTGATGGTACTTATTGTTGGAGTATGAGAAAATCTCCGCAAACCCCAGTCATGTTGCAGCTAAGCCTTGCTCAGGCTGACTTTGACTTTCCGGCTGCAACGCTGCCTGTCGTGTAACACTGCACGTCTCCGATTCTTAGGCCACATGTCATGTTTGGGTAGCGTCTGGCAAAATGCACATTCATGCAGTAACGCGCAAGATTGCAAATGAGTGTACAGCTTGCAATAGGAGTCCATGCTTTGCCATGTATAGTGTGAACTATGCAATGTAGCATGCGACACATGCTGAGATATGCAGGATGAAGCATATAGCATGTATTGTTCAAGCTTTAACACACTGCAGCGTACCAGAGGTTGGTGGCCTTGAAGCTGATCCACGCCTGTGTTGGCTCTTTGGCAGGGCCACAGGCTCACAGGCCTCCGCCAGCTCAGCTGCCGTGATGTTCTTGAACACCTGCTGGAAGATCTCCATCAGCAGCGGCGCCTCTGTCCGAAACGGCTTCTACATGGCATAGGACACTCAACTCGTAGTCAGCCCCATTTATACTGCTGATGCTNGCTTCACACCCTGCATATCACATTGCACTGCTCAGACACAGGCGGCAGTGAGTGATTGCAGACAAGTGACGGAGGTCAATAAATGAGCAAAAGATAAACAAGTGACAACAAACAGTGTATGGTGCATGCTGCAAAACACATGTGCTTGGTGTCATGCAGGCATGGCACCAAGCTGTCCAAAAGGGGTCATAGTGGCAACCACAGCATCCATNGCCAGACCTGTTTTGTCACTCCCATAAGAGTGAGCTCGTAGGAGCAAGCATGTCAGCGCTCTTCAGGGAGCCATTTGCTCTGCTGCACAGCTTGCTCCTCTCATTTGCCAGAACTGCATGTCTTGTAGCCAGCAAGGTGTCACTAGCAAGGCATTGTGAGTGCCATGTGCAGCATGAGATCTCTGGACTGGCATGCAAGGGTGCAAAAGGAGGCTAAGTCCTGCCATTGTCAACAGGACTTTACAAGGACAATCATCTGCTTGCAGGCCACAAATGGCACCAATGCCACAGTTGCTGTCAGCGGGTACAGCCCTGCCAATTCACCAGCCGGAGCTGCTGCACCAGCATCAAGCCTTGCTCCTGCTTCTTCGGCACAGCAAGCCTCACCAGCACTTACCCATGCTGGTAACACTTCCACATCTCAAGCACCTGACGCTCACAGAGGCCGCAGCCTGATGCAATTTGGCTTAACTACAGACACAGCTTCAGCGTGGTATTGGTCTGCCATTTGGAACAACCCGGCAACATGTTGGGTGGGAAGCACAGTGCTGACCCCAAGCATGCGTATCTGCATGGCAGGATGCAGACACTTTCACCAGTTCATCAGCAGCATCACAGCCATAGCATCTCAGAGTCTCTACAGTATGACTTGCAATGTAGTGCAGCATGCTGACTTCTTGCTTCAGCACTGCTGGCAGGATGCACAGTCGCTCACGAGTCAGATACCAGGCTTCTCAACCCAGCTGACAAGCTTCAGTGAGGGGTTGCCCATGCACTGGCGCCAGCATTGCATGCAGCACTTGTTGGCTTGGCAAGCTGGTTGTTACAGTTCAGTAACGATTAGCTTTCCGCAATAATACACTGGCTCCATTTGAGTTCCAAAACATCGTTACCAAGGTATGGCAGGTTGTTGATGTTGCCGCTGGTATGCAGGATGAGTANATGTGAGCGCAGATGGTACACAGCTTGCCAAACCATAGCTATGTGTTCACTACCGTAGTGTGCAGTNCCAGTTCAGGCACGTGCACCTCCCCAACAGTGTGAGGTCTGCTGCAATTCTAGCTTGCACCCCTTGGGCAGAGCCTCATGCTAAAGTTGCNCGCCTGAGGAGGTTCCCAATAAGCGGCGGAAGCATCCGCCCATAGTCTGGTCTGCTGTGCCCAAGCCTTCAGGTACAGCTTGCAGTTGTAAGCCAGAGACATGCTGTCATGCAGATGCATCCGTGGTGAGGAGGCCACTTAGCAACCTCAATGGGGTCCTGTCCAACATTACCCCATTTGGTGTGCATTCTCAAGCCTTCACAGTGTTTGACTCTCTAACAGCCAACTGAGCCTGAGTGTCAATTCCTGCACATAAGTTGGACCCATCCCTCTGCAGCTGACTACACGTTCACGTCTGTCCATGCGAATACTTCCAATGCAAGGTGGTGATCGTGCTCCACGCCTGTCTATGCTTGTGCAGATGCCNTGTGCAGTACTGTCAGTCTCGCACACTGCCTAAAACGCAACTTTTTGCACAAGTGTTGCATGAGTCCTGGCATGAGTCTGCACACCCATACTCCAACGTGATTTTGCCATACTTATACCAAAATACAGACGTCATTGAAAGCAATGACATCCAGAGTGCTGCAAGTGTCGTTACACCGATCATATGCTTTGATGTGATTGCTCATTGTGCTGCGTGTGTGGTGGCGCATCCACAAAGCTAAAGCGCACCTTCCCAAACACAACACAGCATGCAGATACCTCAATTTAGACAGTAACAACCTCCCTAGCAATCAGAGGCTGAGCACCCAACCAGGCATCACGCTCCACATCTTGCAAGCCGTCAGGCCTCATCAAACCCTTCATAATCAGTTTGCGTGAGAGCTTCTAGTGCAGCACGGCGCAGCTGCTCAGCAGACACAGCCAGCACTGGCAGCTTTGCTGTCACAGCATGCCGCTGATCTCAACAACACGCAGCAGCAATGCATGTTCCTATGGAGCCTGGTGACTGAATTGCACAGCTGAGATGGAGGTCTTTGCAATTGCAGAACAAGTAGAAATTCTTGTCCAGGCAACGCATTGACCAAGTCACAAGGTGCTGCTAGCAGTGTGCAGTACTGTGCAACTCTGTTTGTGATGCAGAGCCTAGGCCTCACAAGCAGAGTACAACATCTCAGTTGTATAGCATGAAGTCAAGGTGCAACACTGTGCTGAGGTCTCACTGCTTGGTCCTGAAGCGGTCAGGTGTGCTAAGTCTGGTTGCTGATGCCTTAAGCTGCGCTGCTGTCAGTGTTATTGGAGAACGGTCAGGTGTGAGGTACCACGAGTGTTCANTGATATGAAGTGACCAAGCAGCCATACCAAGCCAACACTCAACACCACTGAAATTCTGTACAGGACAACTGCCCACCAGATTGAGCGGTAGCCCACAAACATGTGCACAACCTGCCACCAATGCAAGCCTCTATTATGATACTGTAGGGAGCTGCAGCGTGTCTTGGCTGACACGTTATTACCGCATTGTCCAGAACCGTGCACTGCCTTTCTGTGTGAACATTCTGTGCAGTTTCAGTAGAGCCATGCCTCACTGCCATGATAAGTGACCATATGGGTGCAACACAAGTCTAGCCTGATCAAGTGCCATGTGCGCTGGGACTTGATGCAGCACATGCTGCTGCGCCATTCATTCAAACAAGGGGTCGCTGCAAAATATGTCACGACCAACACGCCGATGACCGATGAGTCTGCTCGNCTGCCTCCTACAGCTGACTGCTGACTCAGATCACTTGTTACGCAATGAGACAATGCATATGTAAGAGCTTGTGCAATGTGAGTAACGCGGGATGAAACACTGCAAGGACTGAGCAGGAGCATCCGCAGCAGAGACAGGGAGACAGGTGGGTACTGAATGGCAGGGACGGTAGCAGCACTGCACACATCAGGTGACTTAGCACAATGCATGTGACAACTGACACCTGTTCTCATGCAAACATATAAGAAGTCATCTGACGCCAGCTCTCATATGCATACGCCAGATCTGTNCAGGGCGTCAGTGTACCAGCCTCCACTGAATGTTCCAAACGCCCACTGACAGCACATAGAAATAATGGGTAACAGTGCTNCTATGAACTGGTCCTGCCAACATGACCAGCAACAATACCTTGTTCTGACTCATACTGCTGACTGTCAGCATGTATCAAATTTGCCNTGTAGTGGAGTCATGCTCTGGACGGCACCACAACAGCCCAACATGGCGCCTGTGTGAAAAGTACTGCTGGGACTATCCCTTGTGTCGGGACACATGCCAGCAGCTGCACTGGAATGCTGCAGTGGGTCAGCCGTAGGATACTGATGCAGCAGCAGCCTGCTTTGTGCCGTTGCATCAACTGCCAATGGGCTGTTGGCTGAGCTGTGGACAAGAAAGCTTGCTGCAGAGCTGCATAACTGCAGACCCTGGCAGCCAGGCAACAGCAGTGAATCTGAATGACGAGCCAGAGTCTGTATAGGGCATCCCAACTTTTTTTTTCTTATGTTTTCTAAACATGCAACACGTTAAAAACACATGGGAGTCACAGTAGACTCACATCAGAGTGGCCATATGCAGCTTCTATGGGGGTTATGCCTGCCTTTGTGGATGCCACCTGTCTCAGCCAAGCCTCTTCATGCCTTTCGTCAAGGCATCATGTTGTAGCGATGTGACCATAGGTAAACAGCCATTGTACGTGTTAGTGCTCTGGCAACTTGGCAAAGGTGCTGCTGCAGAAGGTGACCTGTCATGCTTGCTGTGTGTAGGGCGCACATCCAGCTTCTTTGCAGGGAGGAACAGCTGTGGCGTGAGCCCTCGTGCCCTCAGCACCTCCAAGCGGGCTTGCAGGATTTCGTCCTGNGCCGTGAGTGCGTGCTGTCATATGACAGCCAAAACTGCGCTGCCACAGAATGCATAGAAGGGATGCTAGCTCAACGGGGATGGTACACACAGTCAAAAGACTTTGAAGGGAGGCCAGGGACCACAGTGTGCAAATCTGCAGCTGTGTAGTTGCCACGTCAACACAGCCTGACAAAGTTTGCTGCTATGGCGTGGGGGTTGCCACAGTCTTTTGCAATTGTTTGAAAGGCACAAAATATACCATGCAGCTGCTTGACATCATTGAGTGCCTCAACGGCATGATGAGAAGTGCCCGTAACTGCCATGCTGAAGTAGCCTCAGAGAGCTTGCCATCGGCAGTTGCAGCACAATCACAATGCAACTCTTGGACTCATATACTGTTCAGTCTTTTGCTGTAGTTATGTGCTCTCTGTCATATGGTACCATGGTACCTGTCACTCCCATGAAAGCTTTTCATTGACGACATAGTTGTNCTTGCTCTGCCGGCTGCTTCTTGAGCCCTACTGCAGGCCTCCTGACCCGTGTTGCATTTAGGTGGTATCTTTGCTGCCCTGTGTCATGCTGTAAGGTGTACAATGGCTGGGATGTGCAATCGGTTACATTTCACAAGTTGGCAAGGTGCCTAGCTTGGCCATGCCTCTTGTCACATGCAATGATTGCTAGGCTTTGGTAGTCGCTCATCCTTGGATTTATGCCGACTAATTCGTGGCACGCATGGAAGGCACAGCAATTGTAGGTCGTGACTCCGCTTATTGACGTCATGACTAAATGGTGCATGCCTTGAAAGCAGCTCCATGTCCTTTGCAAAGGTATGCCTCATAGTTTTCATCCTCACCTTCTGCAGGCATCTGTCCGAGTCAGAAGATAGTGTGCCTAGTGGTGGACGAGTGTCATCGTGCTCGAGGGCACAGTGATGTAGTCATGGCAGTAAAGAAGATGCAGGAGCAGAAACGCAAGTTCCGTGTGCTGGGCTTGTCTGCCACACCTGGCAGCAGCAATGAAGCCATTCAGGTGTGCCCACTCCGCAATGTTGACAATTTCTTGCATCACAGTGCGTCACAGTGNCATAAAAAAGGCCAAGGACTGTTCCATACTATCTGGCATCTGTTCAGCTCTGCTTGCTTGTCATTAAGGCAATGGTTTGCCACCGGCAGCAAGTGCAGGCTTCTGCAGAATTTTTATGATTGGGATTGCATGTGTCACTGTTGCAGCTAGTACATGCATCGAGGCCAAGCGTGCAACTCGTGTGACGAGGAATGCTTACCACCTGCTGCGTGTCTGTGCACTGCNCCTCCAGTGAGATGAAGCTGCAGCATGGCGTGGCAATGTGAGAAAACAGACCACATTGCAAAATCAGGCTTAGACATAGGGTCAAGGATGAAACCATAAGAATGAACTCTAGATTGGCTCATGCTAAGTGTATGCCACTTGCAGTTGATCAACTGGTGTGCGACTGGGACTGATCAGGTGGCACACAGCCTACGTGACACTTCTGTGCTGCTACATGTTGTGAGTCACGGTGCTACATGCTGGACACCACAGCGTTACATATTACGGGTCACAGCAATACATATTAGAGGTCACAGTGCTACATGTCAGGGGCCACATTGCTATCTGTCAGGGGTTACAGCGCAACATGTTGGGGGTCACAGCGCTGCATGTTGCCTGAAATCTGTAAGCTGCTGTCCAGTGACTACGATCAAGGTTCNCTCTGCTAGCTGCTGACTGGTTTTGAAGCCTTTGACGATTTTTGGCTGCAGCTGATGCAAGTTGTGCCTAAGCTGCATGTATACGCTGTATACCTGCAGGTCCAACTCAGTCAGGCTCATATGCACAAAAGTTGCAATGTCGGACCTCAGCAAGCAATGTAACATGTACTTCTATGGAGCTGTCAGGTCTCTTTGTGTGACAAGCAGCGTACACTCAGCAAGCACAAGCCTGGAGCTTCCGGTTGTCACAGTATTGACTAACGGGGAACACAGGCCTGAGTCATAGGGAAAGTCTCAATTGCAAGGTCTATGACAGACAAAAATCTGCTTTGTCTACAGAGTTTTCACAACAGCAAGCTTGTGTGTCAGTAATTGCGGCATCAGCTTAGAACAAGTAAAGCATGTGTTGCTGCTCAGCCACTTATGTTCACCTGAGAACTATTGACAACAGCAGAGACATCTGCTGACAAGCTGTGCTCTCGCTTGGACGCAGGCTCATCTTCACAGCCATGGCCACTGCTGTCCCTTGCCCTCTTTGACCCAGAGCGAGTCAGGCTATCTGCACGAGTTTTCTAACACTGAAACAAAGTATGATGTCAAACGGGAAATTTGCACAGCCCATGCTTAGCTAACNTCACACACACTCAGACTGGCTGCTGTCACAAACTCCACGTACAGCACAAAGGTGGTGAGCTGCTCGGGGCTGACTTGGCCTGTCAGCGCCATGCTACCTCCCACCAACAAGGTCACCANTGCTTGTGCAGCATACCTTGCCAGACCAGGAGGGCAGAGTGCGGCCAGCAGCAATTTGAGGGGCTGAGGGCTTGTCCAGGTAGTACATCACCCTCTCAGAGGCCCCAATGGCCTCCATGAGGGGGCCCCACTNTCTTGCCTGCTGAGGAGCACTGTGCATGATCGCAAAACTGGATCAAGCAAGGGCTAATGCCCCCTGAAGCTGCAAGCCATACCTGCTAAACCCTAAACCCTAAACCCTAAAGTCTTGCCCAGCTCTTACCATTGCAGCGTCCTTCAGAAAGTGATATGTGCTGTTGGGGCAGCAGGAGTGATTGATGAAGGAGAGCAAAGGGTACAACCCACTCCATCTGCGACAGTCCAAAGAAAATATGTGTTAAGCAAAGTGCTTGGGTATTGTTTTCTATCGTCAAGCGTTGGGCCATTGGGCATGAGGATAATGCATGGCTTTTTTATGTCAAGTGTGTGGGAATTGTTGCCTTCACAATTGCCTCACACTGTTCCTGGATGTGCGAGTATCGCCCAACAGCATAGCTGTGTAACAATGTTGTCTGGGCAGCTTCCCAGCAAAGGCAACTGCGTTGCTCAGTATGGCTGTCCAGGTAGTACATCTGATGACTNGCCATACGCTGCAATGACATACATGCTGCCTGTTGTTTTGCATGCATATCAAAGTCAATTGCTACACAGCTGCGTAGGCTTTTATCTCCTATGTAATTTGAACACCGCAAGTGAATGGCAATGTAGCTTCTGGTAGGCTTGCGTTTAGGGAGCTGACTAAGTCTGCACGCACCTGGCTGGAGGCTAGTCCTTACTCAAACTTATTGATGATGATATAAAAAAAGTGCTGTGAGACGTCCGCAACACTTGCTGCATTTGCATGCTGTGTGGGTTACCTCAGCTACCATCAGCTGACTGAAGTATGGCATGCTGCAGGTTTTCCATCTGTTGAACGCCTTTGTCTGCATCTCCCGCTGTGTCACCTTTGCCCTCAGAGAAAAGGTTCAGCAGATGCATCCAGCCACAGTCTCAGCAGTGCTGCTGGATTTGCCAGGCTTACTCTTCTTCTCCACATACACCCTCCTTGTCCTANTACATGACAATGGTGTTTGTAGCGTGCCAAGCAAGCAAACACGTGGCGACTTGCCGTCCTTCTTGACTTACATAATGCATATTGCTGCCAGGCTTTTGGGCAGCTCGCAGTGACCCAACCTATGCTGTTGTCTTGTTGCTACATTCTGCCACACCTGGTTCTGCGCAGGAGCTNTTCAGCAACCTCACTGGCCATGCCTGCAGACAGCCAGCTTCAGCTGTCCAACCTGAAGGTAGGGCTACCACTGTTGTGGCAGCAACTGCGCTGGCCTGCAACCAGTCTGGGTGCAGAGCATGTTGTGTTGTGTCTCGNCAGCCAGATTGCTGCTGAAGGGTACTTAGGTACCTGAGGCTTTACCAGGCAGGATCCAGCGCTGCAGGCGCACAGGACCTTGTGCAGGGATCCACTGCAGGGACCTGCGCTCCGTGCTGCTCATATACTGCTGCAGTGCATCTACCAGTTCCTGCACATCAGGCACACATCAACAGCATGCATCGAGTTACACAGACCTGCTTGACCAGTACTCAGGCACTCATCGCAATACTCACGGCAAAGTCTGGCACGTGTTGCAGGTTTCATCATGCTGCTGGGTAGTGCACTAGAACCTTGCTCATTTGCTCATGACTGCCAGCCCAGACCCATCATTGCCAGGACAAACCCTGCTTCAGGCAAATAGCATGTTTTGCATGTTGACCAAACATCAGCCTCACAGCAAAAGCTGTCAGTGTCAACAGAGCAGCGATGTCAGGGTGGAATTGGCGCTGCGCTGCTATACCCAACAGCAGATGTGTGGAGGGGAGTGTGCCAACATACCTTAAATTGCATCCCGTCACCACCAAATTCAAAGCCAGACTTTGTTACTGACCCTGACATCTCCTTTTCCTCACCCTCAAGTGCCACCACTCCCTCAGCTTCCTTTTGGTCACTGGCCATTTCTGTAGCATTGGCCACAACTCTGTTGCTGTCATTTGCAGTGCTGCTCCCACTTTGAATAGCACTGCCTACTGTAGCCTTATTGCTCTTGTTGTCAGTGCTAGAGCCTTCATTGGAATGACTAGGGCTGCTGCTCTGAATCTCCGCAGGAGTACTACCACCTTTCATGGCGTCAGAGCCTGCGGCGCTGGTAGATGTGCTTGGTTTTGGAGACCCAGCTGACGCTGTGGCTGGTAACACAGCATCTGCTTTGCCAGTCACTTGAGTGCCATTTCCAGTGGCTGCAGTGGCTGGTGATCCAGTTGCATCCTTATCTGCAGCTGCGTTACTTGTNGACTGAGTTTAGCTGTGCAGCAGGCAATGCGCAAAGCAGATTGCATATCAGCACGGGCATGTCTTGCAAACACAGCTGTGTAACTTCAATCAGTACACCAAATGCTCGTGAATGCTGCCCTTTTGCACAAGGCATATGCCCGCAAAATACAGTGACACGACAGCAGGGTCATCATTGACACACTGAGTGCAGTAGGTGTTGGGCTGCACCTCGCGCTGTCATGACAGGAAACAGATTGCGCACAGAGGCTACTGTCATACTGAAATGATAGCATTGTCTCTGCGGTTACTGCAGCAGCCACAAGCAGGGGCTTTGTTTGAGACCGCACCAGGCTGTACTGCCACGACCTCAAGTAAGCGATGCAGTTTTGATCAGGAGAGTTGATGTTGGTGGGGCATCCAGAGCACGGAGACACAAGCAATGCAGACAAGCATCTGTCTCAGCACCACTGAATTCAAGCAACCTTACTTCTTGCACTGCAAGTTGATTGCGTTGAGGGAGCACTGCCGGTGTATAGCAGCTTTTGGGCTCATCACCTCAGTGTATTGTGTGTGCGGTGNGCAATGTGTCTGCAGCAGCTGTGAACCTGTGTGCAGGTGACTCCAGATGATGCATCGCTGCTGTGCGCTCTCGGGGATATNGTGCAACGTGTCACAGGTTGCTGACATTGAAACTGTTGCCAGTGCAATGCCTTGACAGCAGCTTAGACAAACGCCAGAGCAGAAATGTAAGCTTACACCGTATGTATGCCAGCAGCCCTGGCATGGCATGTGTTGAATGGTGATTTGCTCATATGATGTGACTGACCTGAGTCGGGTCATGACAGGTGGCAGGGGCTGGTTTTGGCNATTACCAGTAAGGCATGTATGCAGCTGCATAGACAAAACATGTGAGGCATTCAAGACCCTCTTGTCAACAAGGCAAGCTGACATGGTCCACAGCTACTCGGACTCAATGTTGTGCAGAGACACACCAGTACCACTGGACAGTCTTGTTTAGTGCCACCGCCTCGGATGCCAAGCAATACGCTGCCTGTGCAAGGGAGGCGTGGCACCTTCCCTGATGGTCTGCTGAACAACGGATGCCTTGTAAGCTTGCCAGCTTTGACTATTGAGTCACAGCAAAAATGCTGCAGAGCTAAGCACATGCAGTCCCACAGCTTGAGGCGGACATGCATGCCATAACATGCACTGTGATCACATGGATCATCATGCCCACAGTCATCAAGGGACATGGTTTGTGCAGAGCCAGTATCCTTTGCAATTTGAATGCTGCAACTGCATATCAACAAATGAGGACGCACCTGACTGCAGTAGCAGGCAAAGCATGTTGCACGGCAACTGTCTCTGTAGTCAGCCAGTCCTCAAAGAGGCATTTCAGTGCCCCAGCATGCTGCTGTGACAAGGCCTCATCAGGCACACACCAGTCTGCAACCCCACAGAGAAACTGCCCTCTATTATTGGGTGCAATATACAGAATGCCTGGCAACAGCTAGCAGTACAATGTGCACACTTGCGCCCATCACCGGCTGCAGTGCAGACATGTAAGCGGCATGACAGTCTCAAAGCTGTCTTCTGTGCCAGCTGCAAGCAACTTCAGAAATCAGCTGATGAAAGTCATACCGCATTTTGAACTGCTGCATGGCACTGATTGTGCTAAGAGTGCATTGATTGGTGATACAAGCAAGCTTGACTGCATATCCTGCAAAGGCTACCTGTAGCGGATGTTCTGAGGGGGCTTGAGCAGGTCAAGGCTTGCATTGGGAGGTCAGCCAGTAGACTTGCTTGCATCTTCAGTGAAACCAAGTCANGTACTTAAGGTGTCAATAAATCTCAGAACATACATCATATGCTGTTGTCAAAAAGCACCTGTACACTGTTGCGTGCCTTGGTGTTGCATCACAAGTGTGCTACCGGTGTCGGCGATTGACCAAAACATTTCATCCTGATATACGCTGTCACACAAGTACATCAAGCGTGCATACGATTGCCCTTCAACACACTTCAAGCAGCACTTTGTGGTCACCAATGAAGCTGACATATGTGCTGCAAACAGGCAATCGAGGCAACGCTCTCCAAATCAGCCCAGTCGGCAGAAGGACTCATAGAAGCAGCTAGAATCCTCTCCAGCCTGAAGACAGCCAGGGCAACCCCCCCTGTCACCCCCTCAGATGGACCCCTGCACCACACCCACCCCACCACAGCAGCTTTTGCTGACAGCGTTGTTGAGCAGGCTGAGGCAAAGCTGCAGGAAAGTAGTGACAGGCAACAGGCGGTGCAGCGTAGGCAGGAGCAGCAGCAACAGACCCATCATGCTCAGCAAGAGGGTGCAGATGTTTCTGGTCAACGCAAGCTGCATTATCANGTCACTGGTCAGCTTAGCATGGCTCCCAGATCCAATCCTCCAGGTATGGTAGCATTGGCAGTACAACTGGTGTTGGAAAGTTATGCACTGCTTTCAGCCAAATGTCAGGCGCATGATAATGCACGAGTGAAAGTGATCAGGAATGGCTCAAATGCTGCAGGAGCAGCAGAAGGCACATGAGGCTCAGGTGGCTGACTTGCGGCAGCAGCTGCGGCGGCAACAGGCCGAGGTGGATAGACTGCAGGCCGAGCTCACCNTAGTCAAAGTCTTTGCCAGTCAACAATGTATTGACGTAAGGGTCGCATCTTGTGCCCAGCAAATCGTGTACTCTGCCACCTTCACCATCTTTGCCATAGTCCGCCAGGCTGTCCCCGGTAATAGTCACCATTGGTCTCAGGAATGGCAGTATGGACCAAAGCCTATCGAAGATAGTAACGTGAGCAGCGTGCAACTGTCGTGTACGAGCAGCCCACATGCGCTCGCGGGGATCGTTGAAGTTCCACAGGTTCAAGTCGCCAACCTGCAGATGATACCGTGTCAGCCTGTGCGGGTACGCATGTACCCATACGACTGACCGGTTTTCTGACGATATCCGAACCAACCTGAGGTCCCTCAGGAACTGTGATGCGGCACAGATGGCCCGCAGGTACTTTCCAGGCTCTGCCGCTACGTATGGGTAAGATGAACGAGTCGACCAGCTCGTGACGCTTGTCTTCGTGGATGTTACGGTACAGGTCCCGGTCTACGTCTAAGAAGCTACCAGCCGTTGCTTGGTACGCTGCAGCGGTTGGTTCGAAGCTTGTCATGTCTGACTCACTGCCCTGATCAGCAACAAATCCGCCTGCGCATGTTCAGCGCTTGTTGGCACTTCTGCCGGTCGTTACTCGCGTTTACATATGTCACATGAGGCACATGCAAGCTGTTGCACGTGCAGCTGCAAACCTAAGCATGTAACAGCAGTTGTGTCCCTCTGCCTGTCACAAGTATATGGTGCATACCAACACTAGTTGCATAAACGTCTAACGCTGCAGGCTCCAACACCTGCACCACGGCAGAGCACAGGCGGTCTATCTCCATCCCTTCCTTCCACAAGGCATCTGTTGCTGCATTTGTAAATATATCCTCACCACCGTTTGCATCAAGTGACACTGCATGGTCAGCGTGCTGTGGAGGTGCTACATCTGCATCACCTATGCTTTTGCGTCTGCTCNCAAACAATGATGTGCAGACAGCGCACAGCCCATGAGAAATGTGCAACGCTTGGCGAACCTGTAGCTTGACCTTGGGCTTCAGCAGATGCAGAAGCGGCAGGTGCTGGTGCAGGTGGAGCTCGCTCAACAAGGTGCAAGCTGTGCCCCTGCTGAACACCTGCAGGAGCATGTGCCAGCTGCTCAGATCACAAGTCACTAGTGATTCTCAGTGCTTGTGTGACAGTTGTAAGGAGGACACAAAGTCAGAATGGTTGATCTGCACTCACAAGTGTACACACTTGCACTGCTCAGGGTGCAAGCATCAGACAAGCCTTGCACAGTCAGCAGCTTTTGCGTGAGTCACACTTGCGCACACTACACTTACCACAAGCCTGTAGCTTTTGCTCATTCTCAAGCGCACGACCCTGGTAAATGATTCTTTGACGTTCTGCTGGAATGTTTGTTGTCTCCACAAGCTGTGATTTGAGCTGTGCCACTGTGATCTGCAGGAGAGCCACAGATGACAGTGCTGTCCTGTGAGGCACTAGGGTGTAATCAGATCGGAATGGCCGAATGCGCACCTCTGGAGACACTTTCAGCTCATAGGTTGCTGGCTGCATCGTCTTGACCTTGATGTCAATGTGGTCGGCAGAGCTTGAGGCAGGTGTATTCTCNAGCAGCTGCCAGCACTGCTACAACTGCTGTCAAGGCACCAGAGCAGCACGGTCAGGCCCACTCAACTGGCCTTATGCAGAGTGATACAGCAGTGCAGAGCACTTCGGCTGGGCAGAAGCATATTGTTCGTGAGAAGGCTACCTGCAAGGTTCATGGTGACACTTTGAGCANGCACTCCAGACTTACTTGGCAGCCTTGGGTGATGACACATCCTTCAAGGGGCTGCCCTGATGCACTGCAGAGGGGGAGGCGGTTTGAGGCTGGGAAGGCAGGGGGGCTGGCGCCCTGACAGGTGCTGAAGCTGTTGTGAAAGACTTGGATGAAGCTGATGCAGACGGTGGAAGGTCACTGCTTGTGCCTGGTGCTCCCACTGCAGAGCTGAGCACTTGTTACCTCAGGTGGAATGTCCAACACGACACTAGCTACTACCACCTACCGCTGCTTTGGGTCACATGTGCACATCTGATACTGACACTAGACATGATGGCCATGGCCACATTCAATATGCTGATTTGCAACATCTCCCAGTACATCAAAAGATCTGCTCTACAAAGAGCAGCCAGATCACAGTGCAGGAAGTTTCCTCATCCTGTGCACTTCAGTAGCAAATACTGGTACCGTATAAGAAGGCATAACAAGCGACTCAAACGNACAGCAGATTTCAGCAACAGCAAGGCACAACAACTGTGGGACCTGCAGGCAGCAGCGACATCAACAACATGCAGCAACCTGTGCATGCAGGAGCAGCAGGCCACAGCATTCCACAGGAGGCATTTGCAGAGCAGCTGCCTGCAACATTGGCAAGCGTTCACCCTGGATCGTAAAGCACACTATGGCCAGCAAGCAATACATGCCAGACTTGCTGCTGTCAACAGACAGCGAGCTGCATCTTCAAGCCAGGCAAGCCAACCAAGCTCCTGCTTAGGATCTCCCGCTGTATGCACAGTCTTGAGGGCGTCATCTGTTTTGGGATCAGGCGTATGATGGCCCTGGTGATAATCAGATAAATACGGGTTTTGTGTGCATCAAACTCTTTCTTTTTAACACTGATGCTGGACAACTGCCGCCTTGAGGTTATTTCCAGTGGCGGACACGCAGCTGATCAAGCTCTGTCCTGCTCAGATCAGGTCTTGCATGTGACGCACACATCAGTGGTGAAACATGCAGGATGAAGGGAAACAGATATGTTCAGCATCCACATGTTCTGCGCCGAGGCTCTTACGTGTGGNACCAGCACCTTGATGTGTGTAGGCATGCAATGAGAACACAGACATCTGGCCAGATCTTGCCTGCTGCACAAATCTTGTTCTGCACCATCTGTGTGTTGCAGTGTGTTCACACACCACATCCTGTGACTCACTCTGCCAGTGTTCATGCACTCTGCAGGTGAAGCTGCTGAGCGCCACCAACAAGATTTGCTGCAGGAAGCCATGCTGCAGCATGAGCCACAAAGTGGACAGCATGCAAACCCGTCTACTAGCTCACACTGGTTGTCTGCAGAGCCATCAACGGCTGCACCAGTCAGTTCCAACGTTGACACCGAGGCTGGGCCTTCCAGTACAGAGGCTGATGATAAGGATCAGGCACTTGCAAGCCCATCCCGCAGCACTGACACAGACACACCTACTNCAAACAGGATTTGTGCATGTCAAGGGCATCTCCACACTTCGTCCAACTATGGCAGAGTTACCTGTGTTGTCGACCTGCTCAAGGACAAGACAACTTCCAGGGCATGCTCAATATAGCAATGTGTGCACAGCTTCAAAGGTGCCTCACACCATGAAGGCTGATCACACAGTATGGGCAACTGCGCACGTATCCAATAAGACCTCGCCGTTATTCAAGAGTTGAATCATGTGTCCGAACATTGGTGGCAGATTGGGTTGCAAACCAATGGGTGATGTGTAATCAAAAGGCCTTCGTTCATAGCAACTTTCACAGTTCGCTGTTGTCACAGACATTGCAACTCTTGCCCTTCTCCTGATGGCTGTAAGCCTTCCTACTGAAGACTTAGTGATGATTGGCGCTGGCAAGATGAACACATACTTGCCGATGATATGTGGGCATGACGTCAATGCAGGAGAGGCAATTCTGGGCTGAACGCTACCATCAGCATGCAGCAGACTGACATCAGGAGCTAAACGCACCCCAGGAATAGGCAAAGCTTGGCTGGCTGCAGCACAACAGCAGCAACAAGGCAAACTGAGTCATGCTGTTAGCATACTGCTGGCAAAACTCAGACCCATGCAGCAACAAGACAAACTGAGTCATGCTGTGAGCAGATTGCTGGCAGAACTGAGTCATGCTGAGAGCAGATTTTGCTGGCAGAACTCAGACTACACACATGTTGGTTGACAGCATGTGTGCTTGCATGGGTGGTGATGTGCACACTGCTGTGAGTTGCTGCCATAGCATAGGTTGCCAGCTTCACAAAGTTTGGGACCAGGTGTTCACAAACATGGGTGCTGAACTGATGCACAGGTGTTGCAAAGCATACTTTGCCAGGCATACATACTGCATGCACTCTGCAGGCAGATGCTGAGCTGGCAAAGGTACACCAGTGACGCACTTGGCTGCAGGTGAACATCACAATGCAAAAACATGACATGCTGCAATGACATCACACCTACTTGCTGATATGACCAACAGGCTTCAGGGCGCAGGCACATGGGCTTTGGGCGCCTCATAATACTTGGCTGAGGGAAATAAGCTTTTTTGCACCTGCTTACTAGCTTGCTGTAGCTTTGTCGAGAACAAGCTGGCAAGTGTCCGGCTGTTGGAGGCAGCATCCTGCACAGCATGAGCAGCTGTTTTCAACGCAGCACATGCATGTGCGCATTGTCGTGACGACAGCAATGGCATCCATGCCACCATGACAACACAACCTGCATGGACACAATGTGTGAATGCCATGCAAGCATGCATGGTAGTGCTAGAGCTCATATCAAGTGTAGATTTTGGGATTGCTTCATAGCACTGGTGTGCTCCGCAAAACCTCAGTGTAATCATAGCTCATATGCACCACATCTCCTCTGTACCACACATAGATCCTAATCCTAAGACTGCCTCAGACTTTCGCCTTCTCGGTTAATCTCGTCATGCCAGCTAATCAGCAAGCAGCAATCTGAGCAACTTGCAAGTTACATTCCCAACTACATCCTTCTGCATGGTTCTGTCATATGGGCTCAAGGAGCCGTCAGCTCTAGGAGCTGTAATTTGGCTCTCAGAGCCTCAGTGTAGCAGACTGCTTCATGCAGTCGCTTCAAGATTGATGTCATATCAACAGCAGCACTAAGTTGTGCTAGCCTCATGCCAACCGGTCGGGCTTACATATGCTGCACAATGGCAGCCACTCACCAGGCCTGAAACTCAGTTCAGTCAACCTGGATTGCATCATGCGATGCCTTGCGGTCGATACCAGGGGGACCAAGGGGCTGGGGCCACAATACTAGCAGTTTCATCTAGCTATCCACTGCAGCATCCCTGCTAGCGACTAGTACACTTGCTCGGGGTAAATCCTCATGCAAGTCTCATTACTGTATATCATGGATATCGCAGCAAGCAGAACAGGCACACACGCAGCGCAACCGGGCTTGCACCTCGCAGATCGCTACAAAGAGAAAGCTCGCTGACTAGCTCTAACGTCGGCTCGGCCTTGTGTCTCATCATCGACAGTCTAACTAGGCTAGAACCTATGGTGGTACAAGAGGAGACGAAGTTGTGCTGTGCAAACACCGATCGCAAGGCGGGAGCCCGTCTGGAGTTGTACCTTTATCAGCAGCAGTGTCGTCAGCGGGCAAACCCTCAGATTTGGCTACTTTTCCTCACGCGGGACACCAAGCTGCTGATGAGTGCACGGAAGCTACAGTAGGCGGTTGCGCTGGGGTCAGCTTGAAAACTAATCTTTCCATCATCATCGCANAATGTTGAATTTGCAATGTGTGCAAGGGTTGGCCACATAGAGGACTACAGCTGAAATCAACATGTCTGGCTGTCACTGCACATCAATGCATGCAACACCCTGAACTCGGCACCAGGCGTCAGCAAAGTTCAGTGCTAGCCTGCCTTCCACTAGCCTACCTCAAAGCAGCCTGCTATCGCATCAAGGAACAGTCTGCTCACTCTGAACATCACGAACCTTTTGACTGTCATGGCCATTTGGATACCTTGATGTGTCCTTCTGTGATTGGTTTTTGTGATCTGTGATTGTATGTGTCCTTGAGTACTGGCGCTGCTTTTGCAGGCACAAACTATCAGCAACAGCAACAAGGCTATCAATTCTCATTCACCTGAAGCCAGGTACACTGCTGCACTTGAAGAAATGAATAATGAGCTGGAGCGTACAATAAGCAGGCTCAAAACTGAGCTAGAATCTACACCCAGCAGCATTCAGGTACTATCTTGGGTCAGTATTCACTTGCATGCCCATGACCTGATGCTGGCACGTCAACCTGCTACCAGCGTGTGCCTCTCATTTGGTGCAGACAACATTCTGAGGCATAAGTCTGTCAGGCACATCCAACGGCAGCCATGTCAGAACCACAACTCCAGCAGAGTTGCTTGCATGCTTGTGCTGCCCAGATCTGTATGCTCAATGCCTTCCATCCATCACGTTGCATACTGCCTTGCACTGTGTGTAACATCTTCAATACAGTCATAACTGAAACCGTTGCGTACTGCTGTGGCTGAAGCAGTCACTGCAGCAGGATACATGATGCCTGCAACAACACCTGCAGCCATAGCCACCGCTGGCTGACACTGTGCTCACTTCCACATCTTATTTGCTGTATGACGTATATTCAAAATGACAATACATGTTGTAGGGTACTTATGTAGCAAATCTACAATATGGTGCCGCTGTGCTTTGGCTATATTTCCTTGGCACAGGCCATGGCTGTGTTTCCAAGGGTATACATGTGAGAATTTACGTTCTGGCAAGATCATGCACATACATTTACATTTAGCACTCTGGCAAGGTTGGCCTTGTAATGACATGCTGAAGCAAATACTTGCCAGGCAATGATGACGATGAGCAATGATGGAAGCACTGAGCAAGACTGATGTAATGCACAGAGTTGGTGCAACAGTCAGCGCTGTCTGTGAACGGTAGTTCTTATGGCTTGAGNCTGATATGACATGCTTGTGTGCCATTACATTAGTTCTATATCAACTCCTTGTTGTCACAAGCACTGCCGACAGGTATGTGGTGTTGCTGGTGAGCTGTGGGTGACACAAGGTTGTTTGACCAATGCATTACAACATACCTTCCACATCGCCTGGGCTCAATGCCAGCAGCTGCTTCATGGTGACATCAATCACAACAAAGGTGCCAGTGCGCCCTATGCCAGCTGAGCAGTGTACAACANTTCAGTCACAGCTTGCTCTGCTGGCCTGTTGCCAGGATGTTGATTGACATGCACCAGAAGTCAGGAACTCATTTTCACGCCAGGAGCATCAGTTGCGTCTCATGCTGTCCNAGATTTTCAACATCACTGTTCTTGAAGGAGCCTCGCAGTCAAGGCAGGTCCTGCCTAGCAAATGCAGCACAGGGGTGAGTGAGCTCTTGAGCACCGTACGCAGAAGCATTGTTGTTGTTCTGGCATTGATGGCTCTGAACTCCGGACTCCTCAGTGATGTCATAAGGTATAATCCGTCACGTTCCGTGGTGTCTGGCAGGCCTCTGATCTTGCACATCACCGGGCCGTCGCCTTCTTGATTGTCTCCTCAAGACAGCAGGACGACAGTCTTACTTGACGATGACATGCTGACGCGGCCACATTTTGCTTGACGGCGAAAAACCGGCAGCGCAGCTTGAGTACCGCCTAAGGTGATCAATTCAAAACTTGGATGAAACGCTTACAGGCTTTAATAACCCTAAGCACCTAGTAGAGACAGGAAACAGGCTTTGCTCGGCTTGGACGGATTGACTGGGCTGAAGCAGGCTTAGGATCAAAGCCTCTCTCTGTGTGCTCAACCCTTTTGCTCACAAAGGAGGCAATGAACTCATATGGTTCAGGGCAGACCCGTGTGGTGCTTTGCAGAAGCATAATACTAGTGTGCACCCTNCTAGTTGTAATCAGTCTGTGCAGTGCAGGAGACTCTGCTGTATATATACCGGCTGCTTGTCGAACAGAAACCTTCTATCCAGCTTACATACACATAATGCTCCACATATGCTAAGCTTTATCAGCGTACGAGGAGCATGATGTTGAGACTGGCCATTACCGCTTCAGCTTGATCAGCAGCTATGTTGTTCGCTTCTGGTGGCTTAGCCTCCACGAACAGCACCTCTTGGAAGACATCGCCGACCTCGGGCATGCTGAAGTTGGCTGTGTCACAACAGAGGTAGTCTCAGGTAATCATTGCCAGAGACGATAGTCCCCGCAAATCAAGCAACTATCATCTGTAACTTGCCCACAAGCCTGGTGCTGCTCATGGTGGGTTGACTGCTTAGTTGCATGCTAGCATGCCAGGCAAGACGCTCAGCATAAAGCTGGATAGGGATGCATGACGCTGGTATAAGTTGATAAACACAATCTGCTTCAACAATACTTGGTGCTGTCCATCAATCCAGGCTCGTAGGGGCTCATGCATTGAATTGAGCTGTAATCACAGCCACTTGCCTCATGTCCCATACAGACCCAACAAAGATGNGCAAAGGCATACATGCATACAACATGCAGCAGTAAGTGACTGCAGTAAACTTACCTGTCATGCAGCTCACGAGCTATATTAGTACACTGACTGTCCTGCAGCGCAAGCAGTCTGTGGAGCCCCTCAGGAGTTCTCAAGGCTTGGGCTCAGCTGTTCCTTGATTCAACATACAGATCTGCAGAGTTGTCCAAACCACAGTCACATTGACATTGATCCTGGATTTTGCTCAGGTGTTTTGAGCACACGGCTTATCCTGCTATGCCCTGGCGGTGTGAGGATTGTTTCTGCTGCAGTGTAGCTCTGCACTTCTGCCTAGAACAGGCAGTCAGGCCAATGTTGCATTCATTTGGGTTGTGCATATACCTCAAAGCCGTAGTTCTCTGCCGTGAGCCGAGTCAGAGGGCTGGTATCAATGCTGTAGGTCAGCTCAGCTGGCCCACCATTGCTCAGGCAGTACATCTGCCGAGGTGGCAGGACATCCCCAACTGGCTCTGGGGCCAGATGAAAGGTTGGGCTTTTGTCAGCAAGGCACATATGTGTGGCTGACATGGTGGATCCCTTCAAATGTAAGTGCAACTGCTTGCCGTCTTTGATGACTAGTAGCAGGGACAAGTCATGCTGGCCTTGTATCTGATGCCTACACAAGCAGTCAAACATGATGTGTGCAAGCCACGTGCATTGTTGAATGTGCAGCGCATGTGAACCACGCACTGAAGTTTGACACGACACAAGAAGCCAGTTGGCGCAGCACCTCCAGTTGCTTCTCCAGCTCTGCCAGGCTGTCTGAGATGGCTTTTTGTACTGTGGCGTGGAACTGGTTGTAGTAGCGATGTGTATTGTACAACACTGCAGCAATCAGTGACCACCTGTCTGCCTCTGCAGCTTGAGTCTGAGACTGCACCTCTGCATGGCACCTGCAACATGATGCACAGGCTGTGACCAGGCTCACGCCACAGCATACACTTGCTGTGGAGCAATGGCACGTCGAAAACGTTTGAGGTGCTAGCTCCCACATACTGCAACCTTTCTGCAACACAGCTGGGTGTGCAGACAATGCACCANGGACTTGAAGCCAGAGAATGTGCTGCTGTCTGTCAATGGGGATGTCAAGCTGTCAGACTTTGGCCTGGGGCATTTGCCCAGCAGTTCCCTGCACAATGATGTGCTGCAGACCACTTGTGGGACCCCCAACTATGTTGCCCCAGAGGTTCTGAGGCGGGAGGGGTACTATGGTGCACCTGCAGACATCTGGTCCTTAGGTCGGTACCTGCATCGAGACTGGACTGTGGGTTACATATGACCCTCACATAGACCAGCCTCAGACTGATTCTGAACACAGTGACTCTGAATGGTCATGATTCCACCAGAGTACCCTGTCACATGTCTCCTGACTGGTGTCATACCCCCAGATCTACTGTGATGCTGCATTGCGAACACCATAGACATTATTCTTTGAATTTTGACTGATGCCTAGCATGTGGTGTATATTGAATGTCTGTTGGGCCCCTGTTGGTCCCCAGGACATTATTGTCCCCAGGACATTACAATTTACTGATTGATTGATTGTATAGTTTTATTCAAACACCTGTCGTGTAATCGTCTGCACAGCTCTTACTTCAGCATACTACCGCTNCCCTTGCGCGGAGGCGTACAGTCCTTGATTGCCTAGCGGGCGCGTCGGCAGACCGGAAGCCATTGCAAAAAGGGGAAAGGGTTGAAAGGCTGATCCGCCTTGTTGTCGCACTAAAGTGTAGCTGAGGTGTCAGGCCAGCCGTGGTGTTGTGTCTGTCGGCAAGATATGGGGAAGACATAGTGGGCAACCTGACGCGCCTCATGCGATGCATGACACCACCTCCCGTTGGGCCTTGGCATCGCACCATGCAGACTTTGTAAAATGTGTGCTGATATATGCTATGCACGTGAGCTTCGCTTCTTCTGAAGGGCGACGTGCATGGTCTGCTGTACGTCAGAAGCGGCGGCCGCCGTAGCTATGACACAGCTTACGCAGTTTGGGTAGCGCACTTGTGTTACCGGTGTTCACTAGATGTTGTTCGAGCTGCTTCTCAGCGGTGTGGCTTGATTGCCAGCTGCTGGTCATGCCATTATTCATTGACCGGAACAGTTGTAGGTGTCCAGCGCAGCGCACCAGAAGCAACTCACCTCGGTAAATAATGCGGTTAGCGCTGGGTGAGCGCTACGTATCAGCTTGGCGCGGTGCACAGAGCACACAGTGCACGCTTGCGCTGACTATCATCAGTCGCACTTGCACGCTATAGCGGGTTGGGAGTGGTGTAGCACAGTTTGACTCTGTCAGGCCATCAACCGTGTCAACCGCTGGTGCAAAGTGTCCACATTATGCCGTTGACTTAGTCATGAGTCTGCCTGATAGGTGTACTCCACCTTGTTCTGTTGGAGGCAGTCCCCACAACGTGTGTATCATGCTTGCCGTTCATTGCACTGCGTTCAGGCAGCTCGCAGCAAGTTCTGTGTGATTGTGTTGCGTGATATGCACACACAGCAAGTGCCATGCATGACGACCAGTTTGGAAGACATTCCACTCACGCCACCCACAGTAAAGTGGGACTGATAGCAACACGTCTGGGTAGACACATGAATGTGCTGGTGTGCTAACCACAGCATAGCAGCACTCAGTGACGCATACTAGCACTGTCCAGGCAGCTTGTCACACCACGGGTGGCGCAAGTTCCGACTGCAGCTGTCTTCGGCATACACCTGGCCGTCTGGTTTGCCCTTACCTTGCCTCTGGCAGGGCCAGCAATGCATTATATCTGCAGCATTCTACCACATGGCTTGCATATCACATAGTTACTAAGCTAAGCACCTTATGGTTGATGGCTTACTTTACGCTGTGGAGTACGTGCACATCAGGGACTTGCAGGTTGCCACAGCATGGGTTGCACCTGATGTGTCCAACCTTGGTCTAGCTTTCAGATCACATATGGCAAACAATTGCGAGCGCTTGACTGTTCTTGTGCATTGAGCAGCTGCCGCTGCTGGAAGATGGCATTGTACTTTGTGTGTCTGCAGGTGCTCAGCTGCAGAGCACAGCATGCTATGGTTTGCCTTTTGCGGCCTGCGCATTCATGCTGACTTTGCACTTGTGTTTGGAGTGCTACATGCTGTCAAGAATAGTACTCAGNTTGACCCTGTGCTGCGGCCTTACAGTGGACCCGAGGAGCCACTTGTTGGAGCCACAAAAGGTGGACTTAGGAAGTCACGATGTCTTGTTTTTTGACACGTACCTTGTGCTGAAAACAATGCCATGAAACTCAAGACTTGGTGCCCTGACACTGCAGGTCGCCTGAGCTACCTGTCCCATGTGGTGATTGCTCCACATCATGACCGATTTGTCAAGCCTAACACCAGAAGATGCATTCCAAAGCACACAGCCCCTGTGAGTGCAATGCTGTTGTCTTGCCATGCTATGTTCTGGCATTGTACCTTGCAAGACACCAGGCTGAAATCTCCATGCNTGCTTTCAAAGGACATGTTGTGCATGTTTGCAAGTCAAACATGCAGCTCCTGCAAGTGACTAGCTGACACCTAGCTGACTATGTAAGGCAGGCAACAAAGTTAAGTAATATCACAGGGAAGCAACTGCCAGAAAGAGCAGCACAAACCAACAAGCCGTAGGTGCGCTAAAGAAATGTGATGTTGAACGCCAAAGGCACACAAGCTTCGCGACAATTGCTACAGCCACTCGTCTCTTGCCACTGGACTTTTGCAACTGGCGCCCTCCAGCTGCAAAGGCTGTGCTGTGCTGAAAGCTGTGTGGAAGGCTTATGCCACACATGCAACTGCAATGCATGCCCTGCAGAATCGTCAAGTCAAGTACAGTCAGCGGTGTAACATGACCAAATGGCTCAATCAGACTGTTTGTCTTGTGTCAGATTGCTCAGGGGTTGGCCGTCTGCAAATGCATGCTGCCATAACCTGGCAGATGGTGCACAACACCCAGCCCACAAGAATGACACCCAGTCCAATCTGAAAAACAGAGGCTGCGCCATAAGCACCATATATCAAGCCCCCAAACAGCCCCCCTAGGCCACCGCCAACACCACCGTACAAGCTGGTAAAGACACCCTGCATTGAATTACAGTATATGCTCAGCAGGTGCTTGACAAAGTCAACAATGAGCAGTGCAGCCAAGATGTACTACTTGCATAGTGTCTTGTCTTTATTGAAGTAAGCGCAGCTGCTTGTTGTGTTGAAGCACAACGCTCCTGTCATGGCATGTCTAGTAAATGTACACACTCAACGCAACTTCATCAAAACACAAGAATGCGTCAGCCCAATTACTTGTTTCAGCGCTTGCCACTGTACAGCAGAATGCGCGAACAGCAGTGTGATCTCACAATTGCAACATAGACTGTAGCGTCACTGCATGTGGTGATCAAGCTTGACAGTACAGGGTACGATACACTGAAGCAAGGCCATTGGGCCAACCCACCTGGTTCAGCCTGTCTACATTAACCCTAGGAGGGCCGTCTTTGTTAGGCTGGAAGTCTAGCACAGTGGTAGCAGCATTGTTCTGCAACAGGCGTCGGAAGTATGTGGGTGGCAGACCTATTGCAGTTGCCACAAGAGCCTGGTTCACGGCATTGTGTGCCACCAGTAGAGTGCTCTGAGCTGAGTCGTGACTGGTGAGTATCTCACGCCATGCAAGTGATGCCCTATACCAAAGCTCCCTGCAGACAAGTGAACAAACGTTGGCAGTTGTTTACGTGTACAACCTGAGTGCACGGGTTGCTTGTGTTACATTGAGGTGACTAAGCACAATGCACACATAGTTGGCACAATACATTGCGCTGTCTGACCCTGGGCTAAGACAAGTCATGCAGAAAATGCCCGGTTTCCATCAGCATCTTGGATTAGAGCTTGCGCACNGCTTGCTGTGACAAAGCGTGAGACATTGCAGCTGTGACCATTCAGGCTGTCGTGAGTAAGCCATCACTGTTGTGGGAAGCTTGATAACTGTGACCGCTGATGGCTGTGTGGCCTTTTGCCGAACGGCCAGGAGTATGCAGGGGTTAAATGCGCATGGGTCAATCGCCAATTCAAGCGCTGCCAGTAACTCCAAACTTCCTTTGGGTGCGAAGTAGTAATGAGCAAGATGGCTGGACTATCCATTTGTGAGCGTGACCATGCTCAGCTGCGGCCAGTTGCCCATGATGAGGCATCTGAGATCTATCGGCTTGGTGATGTGAACTGTTCTGGTGACGCTGTGTATGTTGTGCTGCAGCTGTTTGCAGCAGCCTGACAGCGCTGACCAGGCGGAGGGTGGGAGGTGCTCCAGCAATCTGGGGACTTCATATACAATATCGGCCAGAGAGCAGTGTTTGATCACTTTGCTGCAATGATCTTGTTGGTAGGTCAGGNCTGTTGTCATGTGCCACTGTGTGTGCTGTGAGTCACGAGGGAGCTTTGGTCATGACATCTCTATTAAGCAGTCTGGATGCATATCCGTTGAACTGGCTGTACAATTTGCTTGTTACATGTGCTGCAGTGGAGCCCTGAGCGCGGTAGACCTGCAGATCAGAAATTTGGGACAGGCAGGCCCTATGAAGCAGAGGTATCAGGGTGCAACAGGCTCAGTGACCTTGCCAAGCATACCTGCCTTCACACTAGCGAAACAACCAGCGCTTCCTGCTGCAAAGCAGAACAATCTGTCCACAAGTCCAATTCCTGCGAGTTCGTTNCTTTTTGTGCAACTGAAGGGTTGTGACGCAATTATGGCTCATCTGTCAACTGGGGGACTGCAAACCCTGACAAGTCCACCAATGCTAATCAAGACCATTTGCTAATTGACACACTGCAGCAAACAGAAAACACCAGAATTCAGTACTGCTCATAGCCTCTCTTGGCAGTAACGCAGTCAGTACTACCTCAAAATCATATCACTGTAGCTGGTTGGTACAGTCAAATCAGAAAGTCATCAAATGCATTTGTATCCAGTCTGAGAAAGTCCTGACACAGCGGCTGGGTTATTGTTCGATCTCAGGCTCCATTACGCGTAGCTTATAAGCAATTGTGACTCTCAGTGCATTGCAGTCACGTGAAGGAGCTAGGCCCTTGTGCACAAGATTGGCCTTGAACAACACAGCTGTGTTCCTGACAGGTTCTACAGCGGCAAGAATCTTCGACCCAGGAATTCTGAACAGGGTGAGACCGCCGTCTGCTATTTCAGATACATATATGAGGAAGGTCCAGTATGCTGGGTCTGAGCCGTCAGTATGGAAGTCACCATCTTGGCCAAACGTTTGGCCATTAGCATATACGTTTCTGAGCTCAAATCGCTGTCCTGTTCTCTTCTGTATTCGTTCAAATACTGTCTCAGTGAACAAGGGGTCTTGCATCAAGTCCTGTATCCAGAAGCGCCGATCTGTGGGCTTTGAGCCGCTCCAGTTGGTCATCTTCCACGCACCGTTGTCAATGAGCTGCTGACAATACAGAAGCTCCCCTAAGTTCAATACGTTGCCGAACAGCTGCGGAGTATGCGTTTCAGCAGGGGTGGCCTGTACCATGACTGCGCGCTCAAACTGCTGCCCCGCTCNTACATCTAGCCACTCACATTTGTCAGTGCTCTTGTGCTGTCAACGCAGTGAGTTGTCAGAGCATATGGTCACCACTGGCGATGTTGGTCTCCCAGCATCTCTTTTGCGGTCTAGGTACCCTCAGGTATGCATTGCTGTGTGATGACCATGTGACCCCCAAGTGTACCACCATCAGCTGTAGCACATTTCTTATATCGCTATACTCGTCGTGGCGATGCAG
The DNA here is from genome assembly GCA_000818905.1 of Trebouxia gelatinosa. Taxonomy (NCBI): domain Eukaryota; kingdom Viridiplantae; phylum Chlorophyta; class Trebouxiophyceae; order Trebouxiales; family Trebouxiaceae; genus Trebouxia; species Trebouxia gelatinosa. The sequence continues at coordinate 4,522,886 of KN805369.1, read as the reverse complement.
CACATCATGTTGCATGGGGCACGGGCCAGAAGTAGCTGTTGTATGGCTCACAAAATGTGGAGTGCAAGCTGTGCGCTTGCATACTCTGTACATAAGGAGAGTGCAAGCTTCATTTGTATTGTGCTATTGCCATCTGAAGCAACTCAGGTGTCGGGATTGCCGTGCTGCTGCCGTTTGGGGCCATCTGGCCAAGCACAGCATTGTTTACAATGTCCATGCTATGATCTTCATGCTGTTATCTCCATGCTGCAGTTGTATGATGCAATGAAGGGCCTTCCTGAACATTGGTGGTGGTGTCCACATGACAATGATGCTGAACAGAGCAAATTCTGCAGAATAGAGCCCAAACAAAAGATGAAGGTGAACAACACTGCTGCTCTGCAGTCTTATGTCAATCCTTCAGCCTGGAAATTGCAATGTGCATCTGAAAATGATGATGCATGCATGCTTCTGCAGGACAGAGTAAGTGCGTTCAATCGATGGGTGAACGGCAGGCCAGAAAAGGTCATTGTGGCTTTCGGACACAGCAGCTTCTGGTGTGAGTTTCTAGGAGGGCGAACTCGGCTGAAGAACTGTGAAGTGCACACGCACTTTGTGTAAGACTAGCCTCTGCATGTGAACCGTACTGTGTTGCTCACCAGCGACACAAAATCAATGAAGATTCCCAGGCGTATTTGACACTGCCACCATATGCAAAGTGATGTTAAGCTGGGCCGGCTGCTTGCCATACGGCGTTAATGTTACCTTCACTTTATGCCACACGGGGTTGCACAGTTCGACCTGAAAGGGCTTGCCCTAACAAGGCATGCTAAGACTGTAGCTTCAACTGCACTCTTCGGACTAATTCTGCAGATGACATGTTGCGTGTGATGTCCTGGTATTTACAGTAACAGCTGACGGATATAAACCAGAGAGACACCAAGAGGTTTTGTTCAAGAACCTAAGCTGTCTGCATTTGCATTAAATGAATACAATGTGTTCCTGCAGTGTATTGATTGCTGATATCAACCTTCATACACCGGTCAGTGGCATAATTACATCACGCCTTGCATTGGCAGTACTAGTGACCAGCCAAGCATACTATACACCATTGGAGCCAACCCAGCCACTGTGTAACCAATACTGGCATATGATATGAACCTTGCTGTTACAGAAACATCCCATGGCTGACCATGTTCATCTACGGGTATGCCTTCATGTGTGGGTGGCTTGAGGCTATGCAGCGGGGGCTGCCAAAGCCTGCGCAGATTTACTGGCACTACCTTATACACCATCGGCAGCACACTTACAACTACCTGCTTTGTCAATGACTTCATGGCAACAATCAAGGCAAAGCCTGCAGGCCATGACATCAGTAGTGAGTACAGCTTGAGATATAGCTTGCTGTACATCATTACTGATGTACCCGCAACATAGACAGGCACAATGGTTGATTTGCCATGCAAGCAGAGAGATCGTGCAGGCTCACCAGCAGTGATACGTTTCAGCAGCGCCGCAACTCCTGCTCTGCNTTACAGTGTAGCAGCCTCAGCATCACAGTGTGCATGACTTCTGATACTGTCAACTCTCACCCGGTGCACCAGAGCCTCCCTATTTTGTGCTGCGTAACATGCGCCTTCCATCATGCAGTTCATCACTGAAGTCAGCATTGTGATCCTCATGGTCGGGACACTAGTTGGTGGCATAGCCCAGATTGGGGAGGCTGGTTCAACTGCCATTCTCTACTTCAATCCTGCTGTGTCATGCCACTACCCAATCATGATGTCTTACCGTGTCTTTCATCACAAGCCAGGCTGTTGCTTTGACACTGCACCCAGGTTTTGCAAGCATCAGAGCAATGCTTATCTGTTCAGGCTTGCAAGCATCATTGCAATACTGATCTGTTCAGGCTACCCAAGCCAACATCCTGCCTATATTCTGCACAGGGTTCAGAAGCGGGCACAGCAAGCGCAAGAACCCGGTCATCCGTCACTGCTGCTCTCTCTAAGAAGCTCAAGGACATGATGGCAGAGTTCCAAGACCTCCGGGCAAGACTGCAAAGCGAGTACAGGTGGGTACCCACACAGTCGCTATTCTGTGTCTGCTGCGCATTCACAATGGGTTTTTGTTGTACATGGAATGTGAAGTTTGTCAGCAGCATGTTATGCTGGGCAAGCACAAGCTGCATGCCATCATGTTCAGCCACCCTGTGTAGCAAGCAGAGCACACTCAGCTTAGTCAGTGGCGTCGCAGTGCGCTGATCAGTTGATCTGGTCTGAACTAGATGCAGCTTGCAGCTTTTGTAAGGATGTCTTGCTGTTGCATTTAGACCCTAACCCCTGCCACCTGGACAGACTTGGCTGTACACCTTTAGGCTGTGTCTGCCGTTGGCTGTCAGTCATGCAGCAGCACCATCATCCTAGCAGGCATGAGTCAATATGGATTGCAGCAGTAGCAGCTTTAGGGGTTGTAGTTTGCTGGACTAGTTGCCTTCTGTTCAAGCATGCCCAGACCCCTATTGCGCCTCGCAATGATGCAATATCCGCAGTCTCATTCAAAGGTGACTGGCTAATGTACAGGAATGCAAACTTTGACCAGGATCATGTTCACTTGCGGGATGGCTAGTGGTATGTGCCAGTGCATTGCATGCAGCACCTGTGATGGCCTTACTGGCAATGGTGAATGGCCCTTTGCAGGGGGTACAGTATTTCCTCACACCTCACAGATGAAGCATGGGAGAGCCGTGGACATGCTTCAACTGTTGAGAAGGAACTATTTATCATTTATCATATACACAATATATTTATAAAGTAGTATATTACAGCCCTACAAAAGAGTGTTCATACCTTGTGTTTTATAGTGCCTGTTGCCAATGCATTCCCCACAATGCCTGATTGGCAAATTGTCCAAACCCTGGGGAATATGCTATTTGTGCAAAAGTAGGGTTTATCACCTCACAGTTGATGCATGTCCTGGGCCTTCTCGTGCTTCATGCCAATGCACTGCCTGCTGCACTTCTGAAGGCAGAGATGAGGCTTCAATGCCAGTGTGGAACCCCACCCCACCTCCCCTCTGCCTTGCTGCCACATCCCCATGCTTTTGAGGGGGCCCTGTGGCAAAGGCTATTAGCGCTGAAGCAGCTAGCATAGCTGCTGTTGTGGCGGTGCAGCTGCTCAGGCCCTGCACATGCGCACAGACAAGTAAGGAAGAAGAGTGTAACAGTTGTGTGGTTACCTTGTGTGTGCCGGACTCTTACTCATGCAGACAAAGATTACATGATAATCAAGACCAATAGAGTGAGAACCAGATTGCAGCTCGGATGAGGATAGGACAAGACTGGGATTGAGATGAGACCAAAGTCAAGACTACGAGACTGAGAGGCCTTGCCTGGCACCCTAAGCACACTGCTACTCATGCAGATCATTTGTTCACTCAGAAATTGNCACACCAAAGACACATGCACAGTACGCAAAGTTGGGCATGTGGGTTGAGCTACATCGGCAACAGCTTGTGGATTTGCTGCATAGGGATCAGCAAATGCCTGAAAGGTTCATGTTGTTTGGGGAGTGGTTACAAGCCACTCATGCCATACACTACACTACTTTGCCAGACCTTTTTCTGGCATTTGACCTTTACGATAGGCTCAAGGATGAGTTTGTGTCTAGGCCTGTGCTGACAGCCTTGCTGAGTAAGAGCGACATTCAGCAAGTTCCCGTCATGTTGGCATGCACAGGCAGTGTCAATGTTGCACATCTCTGTGAGATGACAAATCTGCAGTCAGCTTTACATGCTGGGCCAGTTGAGGGAGTGTACATTCGCATCCAGGAAGGTGGCAAGACTATGCACAGGTTCAAGATAGTTCGGGCAGACTTCAAACCAGGCAACTCCAATTGGGGAAAGCAAATAGACATGAATCAGTTGTGCACAAGCGTAAAATGATCTGCTGGTTCACACGGTCCTTCTCTGACAGGAATTTGAGCAGGACACCTCTATTCACCTTCATTCCAGGCCATGTGCTTGTGAGCCCAGGTGTGCAAAGATCTTTCTNCATTAATACATGCAAAACGTTTTGCATGTCCGTCACATTGATTGCTGGTGTACTGACCCTTGTTTATCAAGGTACACCAATCTGCATCATCTTATGGGATTATACAGCATGTGTAAGATGAACTCAAGTGCTCAGGTGGCATGCTTGTGCATGCAGACCTGATAGTGCTTCTGAAGGCCTGTACACACTGCTCTTCAACCAGTCCATCACTGCTGGCAGCCCAACAGTCATCTTCACAGCATTCAATGGCTCCCTGTCCAATGGCCTGGCCAGATCAGCCGCTTTCAACTACACAAATCCAGCCTCCAACACAACTGACAGCCAGGTATGTTTGCACTGACTATCAAGTCTATCGGCGGCTAACATTGACATCTGTTGTCAGCTGCTGCATACTTCATGTACTCAACGTGCAAATACACTTGATGCTTCCTGTATGCAGAGCACAGATAGACTGCATATCTGCACTGTGCTGAAAGTTCATGCTGCTGGCACCCAGACTTAGCAGTTCAAAAGGTTTCTGCTTGCAGTGCTGCATTGCCACAGTGTCTGTCCATGCACAACCATGCCTGTGCATGTGCATGAAACAGCAATGCTGAGCATTGATGTACATGCCATGTTGGTTTTCTCAGACATCTGTCACGTAGCAGGAAAAGAGGACATTTCCTACTGTTATGGCTTAACACGGGTAGTACATGCCTTTGTCCATTTGAATTCCTCTCAAGCTTTGTGCTCTGTCAGGAAANTGACACATGCTGCTCAGGCGCTTCTATGCAGCGGCCACTACACGACACTTCTGGACAGAGTTGACCAGAAAACATCTTGTGTGTTGATCAACACGCGCGCATCGATCGGGCAGCAGATCCCGCAGCTGATTTAATGTTGCACAGATCAGCGGTGCCGGGCAGTCTTACCAGTATGCCTAAAACTGTTGTACGTTCCGGGATTGGCAAACGTATCACAAAGCGTATCGGCAGCTGTGCTGAAAAGGAGAAGAGGAGGTACGGCCGCATAACTTAGCATTTCAAATCAGCGCAGTTCAGGGAGCAGCTCTCGAACGCCAGCATCGACAGGCCCGCCGTGGGGCAACTGTGTTTTTGAGGGCAATCACAGGAAGCTGAGGAACTCAACATGGGTCGGAATAAGACCCTGAACTACGCTGACTTCGGTCAGTAACAGAAGCTTGTGTGCTTGCCAGAAAGAAACAAGCTCCACAAACAGTGCTATGGTAGGCGACTGAACAAAATGCATTGATGTGCAGGAAATCCACATGGGCAGGGACAAGGTAGCAAAAGAGGTGCCCAAAGCAGCCAAGGTAACAGTAACGTTGCAGCGCAGACAGTGTATTGTTGTCATAGCAACAACAAGGACCTGAGAATTTACATCAGCGATGAAGTGACAAGTTGTGGGTGTGCAGGAAACAGCAGTGGTATCTTCAGCAGGCTGGGGGCTAACACAAACTCATTTCAGCCGCTTGCAGACCAGCCTACAGCTCCAGGCAGAATTGCCTTTGGTGGCAGAGCAAACTCAAGTCAGAAGCAAAGTAGTTTTGGACAAGGGCCTCAACAACACCGTACACAACAGCACACCATNGTCCCTGCACCATGGGTCTGCATCCCCAGCAGGTTGATGTGGCCTGTAGTCATCACAAGTGTGATGTGCTGTTTAGAAACTTGTGACAGGTGAGTCAGTGTGGGGTCATAGCCCAGCTGTGCCAGGAGGTCTGCTGCTTATTGGCCTGCACATGGACAATGTTGGCTCACCAGACACTGAGAGGCGGCTTAGGCAACAGGCAGCTTTTGCCTTCCACTCTGCTGGCAATGCAGCACAAGCCTAGGCCTGCATTCCGGGCCTCACCAGTCCCTGTCATGCTTTCTGCAGGGGACCTCTGTTGATTGGTGACATGCTCAGCTTTGTGGCGTGCACAAAGAACATGTCCAACCTTCACGCTCNCAGCAAGAAAAACAAAAAACTATATATTTATCTTGCATGTTTTATCCTTGATTACTTACCTGGCTGTAGTCTAAAGGAACCTTATCGGCACCCACAAGCTGCTCAATGGCTCCAGGGGCACCTCTGATGAAGAAGTATGCATTATCTGGTGCATCGGCCGAGTGTCTAGCCACCACACCTGACCTCAGCAGCTGGGAGCGGAACTCAAAGCGCCTGAGGATTTTGATGTTGGCCATGCGGGCAGACTTTTGGTTTGGAGACTTGAGAGGCAGAGCAACAAGATTACGCTCCTGCGTCAGATGACTACTCTTGCCTGTCAGACTTAGTACCAGTATCCTGCCTGTACTTTGATGCCAGCACAGCACTGCATTGTACATGCAGCACAGCACAAGGCAACCCAGACAGAACACAAGGCAGCAGGAGAATCTAGCATGTGATAAAAAAAACACCAGCTTGCCTGGCTTTTCAATGTGAGCACAGCACAGCTCAGCGCACAGCACAGCACAGCAGTTAATTGCCCTGCAGCATTATACGTCGCACCTGATAATTGAATGCTTGAGGACTGCTGAGCTGCTTGACCNTCCTGGACCCAATACTACACAGCACCCAAAAGCAGATATTCATGAGCAGCTCTGCAGCAGTTCATTANTTGATGACAGCACCCCATGGAGTGCATATGCTGGATGCTGCATCAGTATCTTTTGGGGGGAAACGCTAGGGCAATGGCTAACAGGAGCATGNCATGAGTCATGATGCACATGTGAGCATTGCAGCTCCAAAGTTGTCTCCTTGTACCATGTTGCTGTGCACACTGTAGAATGTACGCCCCAAGTGTGACTCGTTTTTGCAGGAAATACCTACATGACATCAGGCAGCATGCATGGAACATATCTAACAAGCACATGTCGGGTTTGCTACATAAGCTACAAAGTTACTTGTGTGCTGTATGAGGCTCATTACGGAAGAGAGCACACAGCACGAGCCACACTTGAAGAGCATCCTCTGTATCTCACTTCTGATGCATCTACATGACAGACTGTAACAGGCAAGGCAGGGCACCTTGTCGTTTGCCTGCTGTGTGAAGCTGGAGGTGGCCAGCAGGGCAAGCAGGCTAGGGTGAGGGCCTTCTACAGCAGCGTCCAAAATCTGGACGGCGGCAGCAAAGCGGTCGGAATCTGCCTGTGCTTGATCTAAAGAGAAAGAGGCTGTGATGGTGTGCAATACCTTCTCACTGATGCTACCACCTGCAGAGCAGTTGACATTGACCTTGTGACCTTCACCTTCAGTNTGACGTTGGCTGACTGAGAGGAGTTCTCCTGCAAACAGAGCGTTTTCACAAAAGCTTGCCAGGCAGCTCCCTTGGCNTAGGACACAGACACTGCGGCACCGACACTCTAAGGTAACGCAGACTGCCTATGTTCAATTGCCTGAAAGAATGGCCTAGTACACATGGGTCACTGCTATTGATGATAGAAGAGACTGTTTGAGAGCCATGAAAAGGGTGGCGTGATTGTACCTGATGTGAGAATAGGCTGGACAATCAAACAAAAAAAAAATGTTCATCGTCAACACAAAGTGAGTTGCAAACTTCACACACTCTACCCTTGTTGACAAAGCGACCGGGGTCAACATGTAAATCATGGCTTCATGTCTAAACCTGCTAACGAGCCTCCTGTAAGGGGAACATTGAATAACAGATAAGTTATGTGGATACTCGTAGTCGCGCTGCCAACTTCTGTACAACATAAGAGTANCCCAGGACATTCAAACATACTGATTGATTGGGTGGTCATGCTGCCTCCGTCAGTGCACATCACATGCAGTTCATGGGCAACAAACAACATCCTGTTGACCATACTGGCTGTAGTTGGGGTGGCGCATTGCACAAGCCTCATGCACATACAGAAATAACAAGCTACAGCATTGTTCAGCAATGCTATGTGACAGGACTGGTGTGCGGCTGAGTATGATGCTGTAAGACAACCACAATGTACAGACTAAATTGTGAACCAGTATTTCAAGCCAGTCCAGGGTTGTGCGCACAATCTTCAGCTGCCAACAACATACCAATGAGCTGTGAAACATCTTGCGCGATACGCATTTCGTCCTCTGACACTGTCTGAATCTCCTGCTCAGCAACTGCCTGACACAACGTGTCTTGTCTGCGTGGCTTGTGCGCAGCCCTGGAAACGGCAGGCTGCAACACGGACGCGCCATTCAAGTCGCAATTGTTGAAGCTGTACGCATACCNCCACAGTGCCGCTGCTGCATGTGTGCAGTGCAAGCTATTGGGCTGGCAGAAAATTGCATCGGGGACGCAGCGTCTGTCACTAACTGACCTGTGTTGATGCGCAGCAGGTGGCAGCTGCTGCTGTTGCCCAGGCCTGCTTTTAGCTGCCCTAGCTTCTCCTCAGACCTGTTGCAGCAAACTGCATTTCCACACTTGGTGCATCAGCACCCACATTCCGACTGCCACTATGCCACAGTGCACTGCTGCGCCAGTCAGCAGCATACATATCACAGGGCACAAGCGGATTAATAACTGCTGAAGCATAACAAAGTAAAGGGCCAGATCAACCCTATAAGGTACATGTCAGGTGGTAACAAGCCATTGTGATGCAACATGTGGACATTGCATTGCTGTTCATACAGGCACGTTGCATCCAAATGCGGCGCAGACCCTCAGCCTATGCAACAGGTGTGGTGTGCTGCACTTGTGCCAGCTGTCAGCAACAACTTCCAAAGCACGAGACAACACCGCGACAGCTTCTTTTGAGCGAGGAATTCACCCCTGGCACGGGAAGCAGACTTACTGGGCGCTAGCAGGCTGTGCACTCCAGTTCTGAGGCTCGAGGTACTGCCGGCACATACCAGTTGCTGTTCAAGCTCAACATGCTGTGCCAAGTGCTTGTCAGCACAAGCACGCAGCAACTTGGCTAGCTTGTGCTGATTGCTGCAACTTGGTTGCAAGACTGCTGTGACACTGTTGCAAGTGAGACTGTGAAAACACAACTATTGACATGCACATTTCCTCCAGCTGTTGCTCTGGCACTAGTGACCGGCCAGGACTGATCAGCGTCATGGTGCAAGCGCAAGCTGCATCATTTGTGATACTGCTCGTGCTCCTGTNACCAGTCTGCAGCTGTGCAACCTTTGAAGGTCTGCACACAATAGCTCAGTTGGACACAGTAAGGATTGCCATCAGGCTGGCCACACTGACTCACAGCAACTTACACTTTTTGACACCCTGAATGTACTGTCAAAGAGATGACTGAGCTTGACGAGGTACCAGCCAGGAGGCCATTTTACAGGGAGGATTGATGTCACAAGCATGTTTGACATGTCAACGTGTGTATGAGATGTGCTTGATCTTGCATAAGCTAACCTCTGTGTAGTCAGTACCAATGCTGGGACTTTTGTATGCAATGCTGTTCAGCCAATGCAGGCTGCACAAGAGCTGACTCGTACTTGTTTATGTAAGCAGTGTGTGCTTTCTTCATCATGCTTTCCGAATGTCATGCATGTACTTGTACAAGTCTTGAAATTTGCAACTCGTCAAAGTGGCCTGCACATGTTGACAGACCTCAAAAAACATTAATGTGTGTGGCACTCAAAACTTTGCGTAAACTTTAACGTAGATCCAACGCACACTACAGGCTGCATATCAATTTTGCTATTTTGCAAAGTGCTGGCAATATCAGCAGCCCTCTCGTAACAAGTAAAGGAAAGCACAGTGAGTACACAATCATAACTCTACACTCTGCTAGGTTAGCAGAACACTACATCGCTGACAATGTTGTGGACTCACAGAGACATAACAGATTGCTGCATCAGATGCAATTGTTATGCTCAGCGTGACACTATTGATACACAGCTGCAGCTCTTGACCAGGTATACAGTTGGGGATGCAGACTTGAATGACCACAGGGCTGCTAGAAGCTCCAGGCAGCCATCTGTGTTGACTGTAAGCTATGTGGCCATAGAGCCTGCAGGTACCAGAACATCAGCATTCAGAAAATACAGGGAAACATATAAAAGCACTTGCATGGCAGGGTAGGCAAGACAAACTGGAGTCACATCAGTGCAGCAGCCCAGCAGAAATGTTGCTGTTGTGCATTTGTAGTAAGTAGCACATCTGATCAGCAGAGAAGAGCCAAGGCACTGGTGTGAAAGCTAAAGGTTGCACTGTCACAGCGCATCTCAAAAGCTCAATCAAACGCTTCAAATTTGAGCTCACTGCCAGACTCTATTTGTACTCACGTGCGTGGGGTGGGGGTTAGACCAGGGGTCCATCAAGACCTCTCGGGCATACTGCACAAGACCATTGCATGACTAGGCAGAAAGGGAGCTGAGACCCGGCNGTGCAAGCGTCTGCTTGACACGCGCACAGCACAGTTGCATTTGTCACACAATGACAATGCTGTGATGCTGCAGCCAAGCGACGACAGGCGTGAAGCACAGCACTCAGAACTGCATGTGCAACAGCTTCCTGGGCGACCCTTTGAGCACCAGTCTGACAAGCAAGAAGTCCAGCAGCAGGTGCATGATGCGCAGCCAAAGCAGCAGCGTACCAGCAGCAGCGGCATTGACAAGGATACAGCAATGCTGCCAGCGTCTGTCTCAACCAGCACATCACCCTTCGCAGGCAGCGCTGCCAGTCCCTTTGCAAACGGATACCAGGATGCTGAACACCACCTCAACAGAGCATCGTCCCCCAACATGAGGTTGCAGCATGAGTACCGAGGGACGATGCACTCACATGATGAGATAGCGCGCATCAGCACGCTACAGTCCCTGGACATCCTAGACACGGAGCCCACCCCAAAGTATGATGACATCACGAAGCTACTCTGCAGCATCTTCAATGTCCCGATAGCACAGCTGTCGCTGGTGGATTCTGACCGGCAGTGGTGCAAGTCAGTGCAAGGGCTGGATGTCAAACAGATCAACAGGGACATTGCGTTTTGTGCATGGGTTTTGCTGCCTAAGCACCCAACAGCCCTTGTTGTAGAGGACACCTTTGAGGATGCCAGGTATCACATGTCTTCCATTGCTACCTGCTCATGCTGCATGTATACAATTGTAGAGCTGCACAGGACATGTACATGCACCCTCAAAGCTGCATCCAGCCTTCAAAATTGATGACATAGCTCAGTCATGCAATATGCTGAAGTCCACAGTGCTGCAATTGGGTAAGCTGACAGATTGCGTGCACGGCATCACCCTAGCATTGTTGATGGGCATGTTGTGTGGTCTAACACGTGTTGCAACTACACATCACAATTCCAGAGATGCAGCAGCAATCAGCTGTTTCTTTGAGGCAGTAGTCCTGCACGGCTTGTGATCAGAACCTTTGTCTTACTGCTGCGCAGGTTCAGAGACAATCCCCTGGTGACTGGGCCCCCCTACATCAGATTCTATGCTGGGGCTCCCCTCATAGCCTCCAATGGGCATCGCTTGGGATCATTGTGCGCCTTCTGCTACCCTTCTACATGCACCATGTTGCCTATTCTTTTCATCAACTAGTGTAAATCTGTATATCTGTCCACTAGGGTACTAGTGGAATTGTAGCACTAACCGATGGCCACTATCATTTACTGTGCTTGTGCTTGGTGTGCTATTCATAAATGGTCTGANGCATTGACTGCGAGATAAACCATGCGCGCATTTGCAGGCCAGCTAGCAGTGATGTGATGGATGAGCACATGCTGACTGTGGGCATCCCCAACTTTGTGGAGTTCATGCGGAGAAAGGAGAAATCCTTGTATTTCTGTTTCATCACAACTGTGGAGCATGGGCCCATGCCAAATGCTTCACCAGCTGGCACAACACAGTAAGCCTGCTTTCCAGCATCAGTAATCCTGACATCGACTGTGGTGCATGTAGCAGCATGTGTACACTTGTCATATGTTTCAGCCAATGCTGTGACTTGTGTGTTGTATGCAACATAACAAGCGGACATCATTCACCAAGTAGGGGTTACCAGCATCCTCGTCACGCATGACCAAGAAGAGGCCTTTGACATTGCTGACAAGGTCGTCATCTTCAACAGGCAAGTAGTGCACCATATGATATGACATACTTGTCATGGATCAGTATTCAAAGCATTGTCTATATAACCAAGCTGCACAGCTCCCAAATAGTTTTGATGAGTCCTAGAAGGAGTGCAGTCCAGATTCCCCATTACATGCATTCATCAACATGTCGCTGCTGACGCCTCAAGTCTTGCATGCAAGTGTGCGCCTGCAGAGCATACAAAGATGTGTTATTCTAGATTCCTGAGGTGGTAGCTTGGTTATATAGATCATGTTTGCTGACCAGCACATNTATGTGGTAGTGCAAGCAGGTGCTTGAGTTGCTGCATGGACATGACTGTAGCCATACAGAGCTTTGACGATTCACCGTGGAGAAGACTCGATGCCACACTTCCCCAGAACGGCGCCTACAGAGGATCACATGTGCCAGCAGCCCTGTCCGCAATTGGGAGCTTGTGACTCCGCAGCTAGACAAGCTTACCATAGCAGCAGGCCATAGCAGTTTGCAGCAGACTTGCCTGCTTGTGCAGCGCAGCACATCAGAAGTGGCAGTAGCAGCCCAATCAGGGTTGTAGGTGGCTGTGCAGCATCAGCGGCACACTCTGGACAGCATGCTGCAGATGATAGCCCAGGCTCAGACTTGGCTGTGGGCAATGATGAGCTTCTTGAGCAGTCACCAAGGCCATTCAGTCACATGGCATCGCCTGACCAGCAGCAACATCAGCAAGCCAGATCTGCAGACAGGCAGCAGCCTTGTGCTTGGCATGTGCGAGCTGTTGTACAAGCACTAAAGTTTGAGCATGGCCATGATATGGTCAGTCCAGCTCGCCAGTGATGCAGGGATCAGACCCTTTTGAGAGCAGATGTCGGGGGAGNTTGCAACAACTGCATACATGAGAGCCAGTTTCCATGCTTGTTGGCTCAGGCTGTAGCTTGTCAGGGAAGCATGGCTTACTGTGATTGGCGATGAGCTTGAGACTGCACTGTTGCCTTTGAAGTAGTCAATACCTGCTCGCATCTCACAGGGGTTCACCCACCAGCCACTGTGGGGGTCACAGGAGTTGCTGTTGAGTGGATGTGAAAGTCAGCTTTCACATGCTGCACTATCCTGTCCAATGCTGCTATGCATTATGAGACACTTTGGCTACGAATGATGGTGACCTTGTTCATGCCAAAATGATACTACAGGCACCTGCCTGACTGAGCGGGTCACTGCATCGAGATCTGCCCACATGCAGAGCTTGCATAGTGGCGAGGTGCATCTGCAGCCACATTGAACCTTCTGCTGACATTTGAAGCCTTTACAGCTTGTCTGCAGGGCGTTGCTGAGTCCCGGGCACTGCAAGATGTGAGTGGGCGCAAGTACAGCTTGGCACTGCTGGCCCGCCGCAGCTGCCTGCATCCAGGCATGCGATATATTGCCAGAGGCCTGAACAGCCTGGCCAGCCCAGGGAATGAGATAGAGTGTGAGCAAGTGGTGTGGACTCAGCCTGGCAGTGTAGGTGTGCCGTTGCGCTGGAGCAGCTATGTGTGGCGGCGGGGTACCGTACCCATCTGGTGGGGTGTGGAGCTCAAGTCAGGGGGGGTAGGGGAAGCCAATATTGTCATTCCGTCCGCATCACCTTATAGAGGAACCAGGCGGTATGCAAGCATCTGCTGTGCTGAAATTCCCTTTAGGGGCCCACTCTTAGAGGTTGTAGATCTGGGTGCTACTCCACATGCAGTTGTGGGTGCTACTGCTGTGGTACACCAAAGCTGTCTGTTGCATGCCATGTTGCAGTACATGTTTGGTGCCATCACAGCAATCTAGACTTACTAAAGGACAACGCAATGCAGCCTGCCATGTAAGATATGTGCCACACAGCTTCAGACTGTACAAGTGGGTGCTGACAGGTACTTCCGCCGACTGCAGAAGCGGTACACACCTGACCCCGACATCAAGGCGGCTTTACAAGGCAGCACGGCTGGGGATGCTGAAGTGGACAGCAACAGGCAGGATTCATCCCTCAAGCTGCCCGTCACCTGCATCAATCTTCTTCGCTGTAGCATGCAGGTACTGCATTTGCAGTTGCCAAGCACAGCATTGTGTCTTACATGTATAAAATTGCTACTGTATGTAACTTGTTTCAGCACCATTATGCTTGGCTCTGCAAAAGTATTATGTTCAATGTTCACAAACTAGCTGATGGAGCGCCATAGCAAGATGACTGGGTATGTGCCTCCTTACCACTTACAATGTCATTTGCAAGCGGGCATGTGACAGACACAATCTGGCGTCAGCATGCAGTCTGCAATCTAAAGGTCTGGTGTGCCAGGCATCATGGTGTTGAGACAACTAGTGTCATGTGATGCAGTGCTGTTGTATGCACTTCAATGTCTTCACTCAGCATCTGACCGCCACTGCAGAGACAGGATGAGCTGATGCTGTCGGAGGCGTTCCATGAGGGGGTACGCCATGCACGTAGAAGCAGCGCCCAGACCAGTGCTGGGCCTCAGCTGCAGATCATCAACTTTGACTGGCATGGCATGANGCCGCAAGCATGCTGATAGAGTGCTCCTGCTGGTGGAGATGATGCAAGGGAGCGGCTGCCCTGCATTCAAGGCCGGCGCAAGATGCATCCAAAACCTGCGCAAACGCTTTCACCTCAGTCTCACAGAAACGCAGGTCAGTTACCAGCAACTGTAGGCTTACTTGATGTCGAACTTTGTTAGCATAGGTAAATCATGGCTGCATTTGTCAAAGTCACAGACAATCTCACACTCAGCATACTCAGTTGGTTCAGGCTTGGTTACTCTTCAAGCGAGCTCACCTGTATGATTCCCAGTGCAATCTGAAGCATGACTAAGGGCCACCTCGCGATCTGGCAGTCTCAAGTGATACTACTGTCCAAGCACGCCCGCTCACATGGTTTACATGTTGATCCCTGACATGTATCGCAGCCATGCCAATTTGGCATTCTGGCATGCACATGTGACACCAGGCAAGGCCCACTCAGCAGTGCTCACATTGCGGCATGTAGTATGCAAGCAAAGATTCCTTGTGAACGCCTTGCATGGTGCTGAAACAAAATCGTGATTCAGCAAGACTATGCACGCAATTCCTTGGTGGCCTTGCTTGCAGTGTGTGGAGGTCGTGTTGGGCATGATTAGTGATAGCTTGGACGCATGGCGCACGCGGCAGTATGACTATTATCAGCGGGTGCTGAATGGCATTTTGTGATGATTTGCATTCTGTTTGGTCATGGTTGGGCCTGCGACTCAGAGTCTTTGATGCAGATGTGAAGCATTTATGTATATCTCAAGGTTTTCATCTGTGTGTGCTGCTTTTTAGGTTAGAGCCCTTTGAGTAAGTGTCTACACTGGTTTATTAGGTTTTGCACGTGCTGCAACTCCCATATTGAGACAAAAAGTCACGTGATNGGAATAGCAGCACAGGAATGTAGCTGTCACGGACGTTGGGTGCTCAATCTGGCATTTGAACGGCTTTTTAGGGGATGGCTACTTTGAGAGGGATCCCCATCAGACTGCATTGCAGCCGGGCTTGTTAGGTGTCGCAGATGGTCAATACGCAGTATGCGCAGAGCAATCACATCGAGCGGGTTGCGTGATTTGTCGCCGCTTGGGGCTGTTGGTAGTACATCGATTGCTTTAGTTTTTTCGACGCGTGTTCGGTATGACTGATGTCCGGGCATAACTGCTGCTGCAGCAGGCTACTCCAGTATGCTAGGGCGTTAGTGAAGAACAGGTTGAGAGTCATGACCGTGAGAACTCGCTTGTCACTGTGTCTGAACAATCATTCAACGCTCTTGTGCAAGACACAGCAAGTCATGCATGCTACACAAGCTGCTCATTGTCCACAAGCATGCTGTGCTCGCCAGTGAATGGCAAGTCTGGAGCAAGTTGGACTGCCACCAAAGTCATTGGCCGCATGCTGAGGTGCATTACGCACTTTGTACGACACCCGAGTCCAGCACAGGCACTTGTTGAACATTGCTCTGTCACCGCCAACACCGCATGGAATCCGTCACACCCTTGCACGGTAGGTCTGCATATGCATTCTTATACAGCGAGCAATGCACCATGCTATGGCAGCACAACTGCTAGCTATGTGTCAATCACTACACAGTAGCATCCAACCAGCTGCACTTCCCCAGCTCCATCTTCATTGCACATGTGAGAAGTCTCAGCTGCTGCATTGCAGCATCAGCCAGCCTGCCACCTGCTTGTTCGCTTTTGAACCTTGACTTACTGTCTCAAGTCAGGTTTGCCTGACGTGTTGAGGCATTTTATGACCTGATATGCACTCACAGACTGAGGTGGCACCAGTGGCAACAAGCTGTGTATGCAACACATTTGCATTCCATTGCAACATGCTGACTCACTTCACCTGCAACCAGCAAACAGCTTGACAAAGTACCACAGCAAGTTGCTGCTGGGCCGACTCAATGCTAGCTGATTCAAGACAATAATAAATGCTGTAACAGTTTGAACTTGAGGCAAATGTGCAGCGTTGGAAATAGGTCGCCCCCAAGCTGTCGGTATAGTGCTTTGTCTGCACAGAGCAGTCACAGTTGCTGCAGACCGTTGCTCAATGGTATCACGACACAGCCAGAGCTTTTATATGTCGTATGATATGCATGCATACGCATGTTGCCTGAGATACATCCAGCCAACTCCCAACACTTTACCTGTCGAATTCAGCTCCTTGATGGCAGCAGACAATTAAAAGTCAGACATTGATCAAGCTGATTGTAAATTTTCGAATATTTATCAACTTACCCATGACTGTTATACATCTGCATGTGCACCTTCAGCAGATGTTGAGGCCACTACATTGCAATCACAGCAAATTTTTGAAGCTACATTACACTGACTCAGAGAGAAATCGGTGATGCTGCATAATTGTACCATGTGTGCACAACACATGACAAATCCCCACAATTCAGTTCCTCCAATGACAACCTGTGCTCCAAGGACACAGGAGCATATTGCAGCTGGGCCAATATGGTTACAAACAATGGCTGTTATGGTGCTGCATGGCATATATGCCCATTCTGTGTTACTTTGCCTGGAGAGTGCTAAGAAATCCACCCACCAGGGTGCAAAGTCTGAGACACACACCTGCACCATGTTGTTTGAAACTGCAAGCTCATAAATAGCCTACTTCTACACTAGAGCAGTAACACACACCTTGCAGCACTGGCCACCTGCCTCACTGTCGCTACTAACTATGTTGACAGGATACACAGCATCTGCAAAATGGCCTTAGCCTAACTTGCTGTGCACACAGCTTTTGCACAGAAGTGACACATCACCATAAAACTTACTCACAGATGCCCAGCATTATATGCTGTCATGAAAAGGCTGTCATGCTAGCTTCAGGATTGGAAGGACACAGTCAGTGCAAAAGGGCTTGTCTGTGCACTGAGACATCTGGTCAACAAGTCTGAGATCACAAACTGCTTGAAGCACGCTTAGCACTGATTGTTATTCATTCAATCTTAAAGCTAAGATGCCTTATACCACAGCAGCAGCACCGGCAGACGCACTGGCAGAGTTGGCACAGACCACTCCATCGGATTGACGGTAGGCATGTAAAATCAGGATCATGCACAACAGGAAAGCATGATCATAGCCTGCCTCCAAATTTACTTTATACCCATGGCTGAAACGGGAATTTCCAGTCCGCATATACACCGCCTGTACGACAACAAACCACCGCATCAGCAGGTCATATGGCTAAGACTGTGAGCTGATGACAGACCACTTGGTAGAGACACTTGGTCGCTGAGGTTGTGACAGCTTGCATTTTTGTCCATGAGTGAGGAGATGCAAGACCATCAGACTGCGGGAGAATCTGTTGAGGAAGCCTGCCCTACAAGGATACACTATTCTGACAGTGTCACAGCATACTCTTAGCATGCCAGATTCCATGCTGCAGCAAAGCCAGCAATATGGGCTAAAATGCCTTACAGGTTTGCCTAAACCAGGTGGGCACATTTCCACGCAGACTACTCTGGGCCATGACATGATGGGAACAGCCAGCATCATGTCCAATGAAGATTTCATGCACTTGTCATGATCTTAATTTCATGTGCCAAATTTGCAAAATGGCAGGAGTTGCCAGGCATACTTCAGAGCTGAGTATGCAGCGATACATCAGGTGTCTCTTGTAGTAGAGTTACGTAGTGCAGACAAGGGTGTGCATCAAGCAGAGACAGTCAAATTCACAGCTGATGTATGCGCAATAGGCAACTTGCCAAAGCAGGGCTGAGAAGGTTGACAGGGTGCCTTACTTGCCCAATGGCACTGCCCCTGTACAAGATCTCATACTCCTGGTTGCGGAATGCCATGATCTTCTTGGCTCGCAGCGTGAAGTCTGAAGCCTGGCTTCCTGAGATTTTCGCTTCCAGGCCTCGCCGAAATGACCAGGCATCCCTTGTGATGGTGGCAGCGACAGTGGAGTCGTCCATACTTGCCCCTCGGTGGATCTTCCAGAGGCTCTTCATACTCCAAACCTGCATGCAAAGCCCTGTGTCAACGCACATTCAATGTGTCAATGTAACAGTGACTCTACACAGCCGTTTTGCATCATATACACTGAAGTGCAAGGCTAGGATCTGATAGCTAAAGTGCGCATGCCTTTTGCACAATACTTGTGTTGCGACAAGGGCTGCCGAAGCCTGCTAGAGGCATGAGCAACATCTGTGGAACCCATGGCATAGCAACGTTGTTGCACAGTTGACGAGAGTGCTACCTTAGCTTGCATGNCTTGATCTTGCACTACTGCCTGCTCACCTGCTTGGCCACGTTGGCTTGTGCAGAGGGCTGCAGAGACTACACATCGATGTAAACCACACAACTGCTAAGACCTGTTCATGGGGTGTAGAGAGTGAGCCTACTGGCTCGGGCAACGCAGAGTGACAAGCTTGAGCACAACCAGATGTTTGAGGCAATGAACAAAGATGCTGCTGGTCCTGTACACATATTGCTGTCTCTGCGACACCCCATGCTTGGAAATGTTGTGCAGACTTGGGACAGCACAGCTCATATCAATGCAATGCTGCCGTCATGATTTGCTCTGATGTCGCAGGCGCCCTGCAGCCAAGAAAGTGCTTATGCAAGTCCATGAGCAGCTTGGTGCGGAGTCACAGCATATGCAGAGGGAAGCAGGGTGACTGTGAGCAGCTACACTGCACCTTGGCAGGCAGGATCAAGAGCAGCAGTGGCAGTACAAACAGATGTCAGGACACCCTGTTATGTTCAATTGTATCGCAATGCACACGCATTTGCCGCAATCATCTGTTCTGCCAGTCTTATGCATCATAGCAGCCATGTTAGCCCGCACTGCTGCAAGCTGCACATGCAAGTGCTTTTGATACATGTTGATGCACAACAAGATGGGGCAAAAGTTTTCCTGGGGTGCAACTGCTGGCACACCTGTGCAACAAGTATTATGCCTGCAACCTGCAACTTGGCAATGCCAGAGTCACACATGTTGTTATGCCAGGTGTTGACAGCAAGGTGCATGGTGTTTGCTTATCTGCAACTGCAGTTTGTCCACTTAGGAAATTTGGTAAAACTTGCTATGAACATTGAGACAATATCTGCATATCGGNTGCTTGTCAGGTGAGCTGAGGGGCTATGTGAACGCCCATTATGATGTGAGTTATGAGTCCCGCAATCATTGCTGCTCATGGATGGCACAGCTGACAGGTGACATCAACAAGGTGGTATTGTGGGAGCAGACAGCAGCCCTCCAGTACAGTGCTTACACCACGGTGACAATCACGTGCATCATGTGCATATTCACAAGCTGGAGCTTTGCGTACAGCCAGACTTTCAGCAGTGCACATGGCAACATGCACCCATGCACATCCTCAGGGAGAACTCGGTGTAAGCTGTGTCATGTGCATGCAGGTCATGATTGCTGTTGATGAAGCTATGCGGCGGCTACAGATACAGGACATAGAGCGTAACGCTATTTTAGATGCCTTCCGATACTCAGATGCGCGATCTGCAGCTGCACAGTCAAGTGCACAGCAGCAGCAACAAGCAACAGCCACAGCTCAAGCACCTCAAACAGCCCACCACCAACAGCTTGAGCCTGCGTTCCAGTCTAGCAAACCCTTCACACGGTGAGGGATATCACACTTTCTGCATGATTGCTGTTGGAGCAGCAAAGGCATGTTGTTCACATGCTGTCACGACTGAAGGTTTTGCGTGACCGAAGTCAGACAAGCTGTGAACACTGATCCTCATCAGTGCACTGATGCCCAGGCTTGCATGCTCAGGGTCTAGTGCTACATCTCTGCAGGTCAGGAGATCAGGTTGCGAGGCAAAAATACAACAGAAAATGAACATGTCAAGCTTGGGGCGTATCACACTCTAGAGATTGAACTCCAGCGGCCCTTCACCATACACAAACAGAGCTGGGATGCACTGGATCTGGACCGGATACAGCAAGCCTGTGACCCGGCCGCATCTGCAGACATTGCTGCAGTCTTGATCACGGTGCGTGTCATCAAAGTTGTCTTTGCTGCGGGAGCTTATGCATCAGTCATGCAGCATGATAGCTGCCACTGGTCAGCAGCTCAACCTGCTCTGGCTATATTTACTGTGTTGCCCTTCCTGTATGGTACACAAGCAAACCCTGCACTGAATGTGTGGCAAAGCCCTTGACACTGCTTGTATTTTCTGCTATAACCCTCAAAAAAGACCAGGGGGACAACCAGAGAAGGTGGGGNTTAACCAGATGCGCGAGGGGGGGCGCTCATTGTGACATGTGTCAGCTTGCATGTCACTGTAGGAAGGATATGGTGGGCAGACGACANTGCTCAAATGCCTGGCGTGAGTCCCATGGCATGTCCAGTTCCTTGCCCACCTTGCTGGCAAGCACAGGTTGCTCATGGCCCACTCTGACATTGACAGGCTCAACGGCCACACTGCTTTCACATGCTGAACAGACTGCTGGCACCTTGTAGAAGGGAAAGAGTGCTATTGCACTGTGCAGCTTCATACATAGGTTGGCAAGGGTTATGTAGGTCACATCTACGGTTGAGCTTGTGGTAGCAGAGGCAGCCGTTGACAGAAGTGTCACGCCAGGGGAAGAGGGTGCAGGCGATGTTGGCAGAGATGTGTCATAGGAAGACACCATCACCAGAGGGAATTTCATGNTGCAGACAGATCTGCTGAGCCTGCCACCCATGAAGTTGCACCTGGAGTACCTGGCCAATCTGAAGACCCTGCCTGGTCCTGTTGATGACTACGCTTCTCAGGTAGGTCACTTACACAGCCTCTGTTGTACTTTGCAGTCCTGTGAATGTTGTTCTGACCTGAGCATGCCCACACCAGTACTGAGTCTTGTTAGGTGTGTTGACCAATACGCTAGTTGAACTATGCAATGCAATGTGTGAGTACACATGAAGACTACGACATCCTGCTGCAGCGCTTTGCACAACCCTGTAGTCTCTGCTTTTGCGGCTTCATACTGAACATGTCTTAGCTACCTGGCATGCAGCCAGCAAGCAAGCAACATGCGAGTACTTGTTGCCGTGCTAACTGCCTGTGACACTTTCATTGAGCATTTTTGCTCGAATGTAAGCATCATCAACACAAGCACCCTGCTATCCTGCAGGTGGACTTTCCTGCAACCATAGGCTTGAACNCACCATATGGCCTCTTGGCCTTTGCAGGTGTCTTGTCACGGCACATGGTCCACTTACTGATACCTTGAACAACCCGACACAGGTTGCTACGTCTGTTGGGACTCATCTTGCATATTGTGTGTCGAAGCGTCTTCTTCGCCCAACTGAGGTGTCGCTGTTTCCTGGTTCACAAACTGCGGCTTCTGACATGTCAGCTGTGCATTCGCATGNACTATTGTTATTATTATTATTATTATTCCGCCTTTGCTCCCCGTCTAGGGGCTGCATCCTTTGCTGCAAAATACTCCGAGGCCTGTAGCAACTTCCTGGCGGCAGCATGCGTATCCAGAGGGCCGGCCTCTTCATGATCGAAGCCCTCACAGACATGTGTGGCTTCAATTTGCCAGGAGACAGGATTCATCAAATCAGGCCACCATGGGTATGTCGAGCACTGAGTAGGCCTGACTTGATATATTGTACACAACTTGTCATTGAGAAATATGCAGTCCTGCACAGACAACACGGCATCATAGGATGCATGAAGTGCTCTAACGCTGCATGGCAAAGCATGTTGCACTATGTTGTTCCTGCATTCACACTCTGCAATGTCACTTGTGCATACAGAGCTACTTTTGTTAGCCATGCAAGTGCACTGTGAAATTGAGCAAAACCCAAGCAGATGTCACTCCAAGGCTATTGCTCTGTACACAGCTCTCACAGCCTGATACTGGGTATGGGGCTGGCAGCTCCCATGCTAGAATGGACAGGAGTAATAGCGGTTGGACCAGACAGGACAGCATGACTGCGACAGAGCATGCAATCCCCCATACACCTGGTACAGGGGTTGCTGGTGACAGCATGTACAGTGGGCCCTCGCACAGTAACATACATGACTGTAGCCAGCCACAGTACTCACAAACTACCATGAGCGCTGCCAGAAGCAGCAAGTCAGGATTGACTGAACGCCAGCACTCTGGATTCAAGCAGAGCAATGCAAGGCGTAGCAGGTCGGGCATGAGGACTGCTCCAGGGTCAGTTGCAGACTTTGGGGCGGGGTCTGCAGCAGGCTCTGCGGCTTCAGCTTGGGTGCAGTCCCACTCTGCACACCAGCTGGCAGCCAATGTGAAGGCTTTGGCTGCTGAGGTATGCTGCTGCCTGCTGCAAGCCCCTGTTACCATGAACCTAGTTTGTCGGCTTCTGCCTCGCAAGAAGTCAGTCTTTGCTGGACACTTGTCGCAAGTGTATGTTTTGACTGATTACGAGCATTGCTGTGCTTCTTTGACAAAGTACAAGGTAAGTGTGCTGAGTCTGGTGTGAGATGAACTCCCCCCACACTCTCCTGTCTGCCTGTCTTGTGCATGTCGGAACATTGCATTCAGCACCTCAACCCTGGCTCATGTCTCAGGCTCACTGTTGAGTGTGCTACTTGTACGGCTAGCCNTTCATTGGCCATGCCTGTGCCAGATTCCCCATTCCTGGCTGTGAACGCTCACAAAAGCGACTCACCCATTCCCATCTTCCGTTTGAGCTCTCAACAGGTGAGCATGCAATACATCAGAGATTCATGCAGCACATGTTCCTGGTTTGCGAGTCGTTCAGTATTTGCACGCTTTAGATCGCATATCAGGGGCACCAGGGCTGCATGTGTTTTGGTGCCCTATTTGCCTGAGATGGAGAGAGTGTGCTTCTGCATTTCAGGTATGCAAGCTGCTTGCTGCTGCCCTGGTAATGCTGCCTTGTGTTAGCCAGCATGACTCATGTCAAACTTGAGCACCACTGTATGCATACACCAGACTGAGCTATGGGGACACCGCAAAGGTCACCACCGTGCATGGAGCTGCCAGTTCCCTGTGCAGGAAAACCTCACCTTGTCAGCAACATCTAATGATGCATGTACTGACTCCTTTGCCTTGCAGAGCTCACCTGCACGCCAGGCATTGTTCCCTACTTCCTATGAGGCCCCCTTGCTGCTGTCACCCACCCTTCCTGCACCTTCAACCCTCACCCCACCCGCAATAGCCCTGCNTGCAATTCAGGCAAGCTACTGGGTGTATGTGTCTGTCATGCAATTTGAGAGTGGCTGTGCAGTCATGCAGGGACCTGGGATATTGGTGACGTGTACGGCATATTGNACATTCCTATGGAATGTTTGCAATGTCAGGCATGTGAGAAACATCAAAAGTCTGTAGGGTTGAAGGGATGTCAGGACACAGTGAACATGTTTATTGACTTGACAGATAAAGTAGGAGGCAAACGCACACAGATGACTCTGTCAGCATGCACAAGCAAGCACACATGTGTACACAAAGGCATACCGAAGCATCAACGACAACATCTGTAGAAGCTGTCACACATTGCTCTGTGCTGTCCAGCTGCAGCTGCTCTGCAGCAACATCACACAGGAGCGTAATCAGACAGCATCATTTGTTGTGCACAAAGCTTGGCTACATGGCACACCACTGTGTTTGAGGACATCAATAGCTGTGTACAAAAGGCCAAGGTATAGGCATAGGCAAGTTGCCTATTTCTGCATCATTACATTCTACAAGCAGCAATTGTCTGCTTCACACAGATCACCTTGTAACAAGCTGTCCAGCATACATTAGGAGCAAATGCACCAGAAAGTTAGATTTGGATGGGCTGAAGATGCAGCAAGCATTGTGATGCATGCTCAGCAACCCAGCGNCTCTGATCCTTTCATGGCTTGCTCTGCAGGCATGCTGCAAACCGCTTGCATCCAGCACAACAATCTATCCTGGTCATCACGTTTCTGTCGACCTCCCTGTTGTTTTCGCTGCTATGTGGCGACATGTATTTCACCTGTCGGTTCTATCATGCCCCAGTCCAAAATTTCTGGGCAGTTGTGCTTGGACTGGTGTTTTTCCAGTTTCCTGTGTCGTATTGGTTGCTCAGAGGCAAGTCTGGACAAGTCATCTCTTCGTGGTCATATTCTAAACCAGCAGGCTCGGTTGAAATGCACTGAGGTGCCGTTCAGGATCATTGATGCAGTCTACATGTTGCCCTAGGTGTAGCTCAAAACCCTGCATTGTAGAAGTTGTTCTGTGCAAACGACAGGTCCTGAGACCTAACTTAGTAAGGCTTACACACCATCGAGCTTCTCTAGGCAAAACACCTGTTTGCAGCGATCTTCCCANAGCTGAGCTGGCAACTGCAAGCACAGCACATAATTTAATGCTGCACTTACACCGCTTTCATGCATGTTCAACTGACCAATCAAGTCCTGCTCAACATCACAGTTCCATGCACGAGGCCAATCAGACACTATTATGCAAGCAAACGCAAGAGCGAGACACATGACTTGCTGAGTTTGCATGCAGACGACATGATCAAAGCACATCAAATTTTTGGGGCATTGCAACAGAAAGTGAATGTTTACCCAAGGAGTCGCTTCTTGCCTCTGTGGCCAAGGGGGTAGGATTGCTGATGTTTGGTGTTGGCTCACTGAAGGATACTACATGGTCCAGGGTCACTTCCAATTGCTGCAGCGCAAGTACCTAGTAAATGTCATCAGCTTTGAAATGCAGTGTGCAATGTGTCTCTCGCAATCTCAAAGTGTCAGTACCAAGCGGTTGTGCAGCTCATTAGCAAGGTAAGCGGTGCTTGTACCGCATTTTATACTGCACTGCCATGTGCAATTCTCAGCTGAACACCATGCCAACATAGTCAAAGCATGACAGGACAATGCAGGTCAATATATGCAACGGTCAGACACTCCCAGACACAGCAAAAAGCCAGTCAGACAGTTTGCAAAAGCGTGCCATGCAGACACAATGATTGTAGCCAGGACAGTGGACTAACCGCAGCAAACAGGCCTGCAGCTGATTTGGCATCTTGCNAGCCCAATGCAGTGTACACTACCCTCTTGCCATCTGCAAATCACTCATGCGGTAGTGGCCAGTCTAACATAAGACAAACTTGGCATATGGAAGATAACTCCCCAAAGTACACACAGCCTGAGCAGCTGACATTTGCAAGGGAATGATGCACTGCTTCAGTAATGCTTGAACAGCAACAGTGCCATCTATACCAAGCAAGCGCCAGTCATAAGGCTGGAGTTGTGATGTCAGGACTTCAGCTGTCTTCAGTGCTCAAGACTGCTCACAGGCCGCTGCTGATTGCTCAGCTTGTGCATCCTTGATAGCAATGCTCTGCACGTAGCTATGTGCATGCTGAGCAACAAGCACACAAGCGTGTGATCTGGATGTAGACAGACAGGAAATCAACAGCCCTCTTTACATGTTCATAGGTGATACATAATGGCAAGCTTAGAATGCTCACTGCTTGTGAGACGTGTACAATGCAGACTGGCACTAGCATGCAAACAAGTTGCTGCCTACATGTCCTCTGGCAATAACACAGTTGCAGGTGTAGCATACGCAAACTGACAACTATAACTCATGTAGGACTGCTGGATACATGAGACTCAGTTTGCATCAGCATGCACCTGCAGAGCAGCCCCTAGTCCATCAGACCACCTGGTCTCACCACTTGCACTGCCATACCGGATAGAGGAAAGGGGAAGATGTGTCTGAAGATGTCCGTGCTCCTGAAGGGTGGCAGCCCTGAGNTGAGGCTGCACAGACTGCAATAGAAAGGTGGCTTCAGCATGAATGTGAGCGGCAGCTTTGTGGTGTTTGAGCGGCAGTCATCTGACATAAAGCGCATTTTGCACGGCAACTTTGAAGCAGCCACCAAGGCAGGCAGAACTGTTGACAAGCAAACATCGTGAACATATGATCAAGCAAAAATCTGGGATTGCTATATCAAAATTGCAGTGTATTCATTCTCAACACTCGATGTCGAGCACTGCATTGCTGGTTTCCTCACCAGGATTGCCTGTACCCGCTGTCGCATCCTCTTTGTTGGCACTGTCTGCTGCAGCAAGGAGNGCTCGGAGTCCGACAGCAGCATGGATTACAACGATGCGCAAGATGATGATGATGGTCTGACTGTTATTCAGATGGGAGATGGATGTAATCCTATGCAAATCCACCACTTCTCACCCTCACGTCCGACCACAGGCCTGCTGCGGGCTTTGGATGCTGCTCAAAATTGCAAGGTCACTCGCCAGCATNATTCAGCTGGGCTCATACATGGGCAGCCACCTTCAATGCCTGCGTTCAGCACGTCACAATTCTACTGATTTAGCTGCAATGCTAGCACTTGCCACGCACTGTAACAGTAACTACTGTGTCTTTTTGAGAATACACTGTGACAGGCAACAGCAATTGTCCAAATGAGTATATAACGTGTGGTTACACGTTATATTTAACCCTTCATTGTCAACTTCCATACTTTACATGAATACGGCTCAACACTCAGCGCAAATTCTTGTGCTTCCTTGATGACTTGGCGTTTCTTGTCGAGCGATTCGGGGCCCATAAGGCCTTGCTCAATGAAAGAGATTGTAGCACTTGTGCGCACACGAACACAATACAGCNCTGGCTATGCATGACATTGTGATGTGCATCAACGAAAGCGCTCTAGCTGGTGGAAGTTACAAATCTGCACCATTCCATTGCAACATCAGGCTGCAACGTACTTGTGACACCTGATGTTACAAAGCTACCAGCTAGTGCAATTCAGTGCANAGCATGTGCTGCAGCAGCTGCCTCTGCAGACATGTCGTGACTGCGTCAGAGTTTAGCATGAGAGCCATGGAAGCGCTTGATGAAACTGTCAAGGCTCTTGTCAGCAGCAGGGTTTCTGATGCGCAGTTGCAGTCTCACAGAGATTGAAGCAACAAAAAGTAGTCTGATATCAACAGTTGTGGACAGACAGCCAAAATCTCATTTTACAACAAATAAGCAGATGCACATAGTCACCAAGTTTTCAAGGGCAGCTGCATCATGTGCATATCAGCTGCAAATGTTGCTTCTGCATTGCATACATGCATGACTTGCACAGCATCACCTTCTCTGTAAGATCCCACAGGAGAGCAACATGCTCCTGCTGCAGACTTTGCTCAACCACCAGCACTTTCAGCACCCTTTGCACCTATGCAGCACAGCTCTGGGCTGATTCCTTGACAAAAAGCCCGTATGTGCCAGTGTTTAGGTGCACTGCAGCAGATGTAACCATACGTTCCGTGGCACACAAGGGCAAACTGGCCAGATCTACCGCCATGACCCTGACTCCAAAGCCAGCCAGTATCTCTGCTGGCTATTTTCTAGGGTTTCATTGCATGCAGGAAAAGACTAGCCGTATGGGTGGGTGGAGAATTCACTAGAAAAGAAGCATAGACTTGCAGCCAAACATGCTTGTGAACTATAGCTGCCGTCCCTTGTAGCGAGGTGTTGATGGTGATGATTATTATTGCATACAAGNCAAGCACAGCAACGTGTGTGCATGACATGGGATGTAGAGGACAGCAAGCCCAGTGTGATGTTATACATCCAATGCTCACCAACTACTGTCTGGGTAGCCCATGATGTGTGGTCTGCATCAGCACAGCATGCAGTACAGGGCGCCACCTGGAGAGCTGTGCTGCAACAGCCGCCACACCTTCAAGCTGAGCAGCATNATTGTCGCTGATGTAGGTTGGATCTGAGCAGCTGTGCTACCACGTTATGTCGCTGCAGCCATGCATTGATGCGCTGCATTACTTGACCCCGATCAGATCTGCTCAGTTCTTGAGCTCGCCTCAGGATATAGAATATTTCGCGAACAGCGCTGAGGTGTTTGTTGAAGTTGCCGTAGCTTAGCATCTGCAAACTGAACCTGCACTGCACGCCTGTGACCTGCACAAAGGATGGCAAACATTGTGTCTGTGCTTATCTCAGCGCAAGCAGCTGACAGTTGCTGTGGACATAAGCATGCAAGGATCTGGCATGATCTGCAATNCCCTGCAGACCCGGCCTGCCTGTGCATGCATGCCCATCACTCTGACTGCCTGCCTGTTCTGCCGCTGATTGGCTTGCTCTGCTGCTGTCCCCATCAGCATGGCTGTTAGTCCATGTGGCAGTTCCCGCCAAGATCTTGTTCACATCAGTACCACTGGCATGGTCCTGAGTGGCAGTTGTCGCTGCTGCTGCCGTTTGCCTGTTAGTATTTGTAGCACTTGTTTGATGATGCGGACTGGTGTCATCAGCTTTCGGGGCAGCAGATTGCCTTGTACAGCCGTCTGCTTCAGGCTGTCGAGTGTCTGCTGGCTGGTCCAGCTCCCTGCTGCTGTGTGCAGCAAGCAGGCTGGTTGCACAGCAGCGAAGCGTGAAGTCTGTTGCNCAGGCACTGGTGACATACAGCTGACGCTGTGCCAGTCTGTTGCCTTCTCAGCAGCAGTTATTGTGACCACTCCTCAGAAGCTGGCATTCATTGATGTCGCCAAGGGCATCCGCATGTTTGCCCGCCTTGCGGTATGCCCCACCTTAGCTCAGATTTTGCATCATGACCTAGCACAATGCTCAGAAGCACGTCGTGGGACACTCAGGCTTGTTCATGCCAACAAGTCCTGCATAATTTCCAGCAAAAGAGTTCTGCATGTCCTGCCTTGCTCATGCAGTGTGCCAGCAGCAGGCGCTGACAATGCTGGTGAATCTGCCCTTGACTCTGTAGCCAAACCCAAGTTGGGCAAAGCAGCGTGCGTATGTCAGCTGCCCGTACCTGTAGATTTGTATGTGCTGCATGAGATGTCATCTGTGTTGTGAGTAAGCTGCTGCCTAGCTGGTTAGGCAACAATACAGCCACGCTGCACCAACATCATAGAAGGGCTGATCACGCTGTGTTATGATACATAACAATAACAATTTAATAATAATAGTAATTTACACGCTTGCCAACGGGTGCTAGGTTGCATGCAACAGCAATCAGGTACTTTCATGCAATCATACGTTAGCAGTTATATTCCTCCAGCAATCTATTCTTCCTAACAGACATCACATCAGCATGAGCACAAGATAACGCTGTTTGAGTAGNACAAAGGGTTGCAAGCTGGCTGGCACCCCCTGGGGTGAGGGTGCTTGCCGGCAACCTGCCTCAGTTGCAGACACCACATCCAGGAGAGCATGCTACTTAAGTCAGTGCTGAGCACAAGGGATGGGGATATGCATGCTCTGATGCTTGCCATGTCCACAGCATGCCACAGCAGCCTTGCATGCTGGTGGAGCATTACCTTTGAAGGTTGCAGGATGACTGACTGTGTGGTAGCCCCTACTGGCTTGAGGCAGACCTTTTCTACCGTGGGCTTTGCTGGTGATCCATGTGCAACCAAAATGTCATCTGCAGACCAAGAACACTTGTGTGAACATGAAATGAGGAGCTTGAGGCCCTATTCTAGCAACAATGCCGTGAGAACCAGCTAAAGCACGCAGCTAAAAGCATGGGAGTTATCAAGACAGAGGGAAGACTGTTGAAGAACCCTGGCCAAGTGCTGACCTGTAGACCCAGTCTGGAAGGCTGCGGCCATAATTGCATCTTGTTGACCTGATGTTGATCTGCAGACATCCACTGTATCATTGAAGCTACAATAGGTGAAACAATGCGAGCACACGACAGCAAAGCACGCAAGGGCTGTCATGTGAAAGTTTCGATGCGTGCAGTTTGGGAGACTGGTGCAAGAGACATGTGCCTGGTGTCTCGACTTACCCTTCAGTGGCAGAGTACTGCTGTACTTCGACAGTTGCTCTGAGTGTCGCTGACACAGTTTTGTCAATGTCGCACCGCCAAACACAGACACGGCCAGNAAGTTGTCGCTGTCAGTTTGACAGGAAGGTATAAACATCACCAAACCCTGCCAAGTACTCCTGAGGACACTGGTCCAGCTTCCATGCCTGCTGTGAAGCATGCCCTGGCAGGAGCCCTTCTGCAACCAAACAGCGAGTTCTGTGATGAGAACCCCCTGTACCCTGTCCACGTCAGGCAAGAGCCTGACCGCAGGCACAAGCTGGCCATGCAGATATACTTGCGCTTGTGGCTGCTGGTAGCCATTGGTGGTGAGTCTTCTAACTGCAATCAAGTGTTCTGATGTCACGCTTGTAGTGCCTCAGACGTATATGGTGTCTATGATTCTTTGCACAGCAGGGGGAGCGCGACCCTGACATTGGGGAACTGTTTCATCTCATTGTCAATTGCTGAGCAGTGCAAGCTCTGACAAGAAGCTCTCCTTGCATTGCCTGTGCACTCCTTCACTCCCAGCCAGTTCGGGTGACTAGATAACCGCTGCACTACCTTGTCAGGCACATCCTGTCCTGCAAGCTGATGCCAGTTGCACGGACAGCATACAAATGAATGGAACAAGGTCACAGGCTTCCTTGTGCAATACAGTTCATAGCCCCTTGGGTTCAGCTGTGATGCGGCACCATGCGTGTGAAGTGCACTGCACTCAATATGGTAAGGTTCTACACCAGGTGTTGTCAAGTGATCACTTGCATGATTGCATTTACGGTGATATAGTGTTTCTGAGCTGGGCTAGCTTGTGCATTCATCTGCAGTTTACCTGTCCTGCTTGGCACATTGTAGATAATGGTTGGCCCTTCATGCATGACAGCGCTGAAATGTGCCATCACTCCATCAAGGGAAGTTTTGCCATAGTACGGGTTGATTTGCAAGNGCAGAGGTGCTGTTTAGGGGACAGTACCAAGTTGCAGACATTGTGCTATGGGTGGCATCATGATTTTTGGAATGGCAAGCAAACTCAGTCCATAGCCATGCTGGAATGAATTGTTTGTCATGTTGAATGCGTTCAAAGTGCTCTTACAAGGCAGCTTTGGTGTGCTCGCCTTTGTTGCAGCATCAAGGCTTCTGGCACACAAGCCACTCGTAATGAGCCTGCATGACTACACATGAAGCCTGCAATGTACTACAGACAAGCCTAGAATATGGTGAGACCACAAGCCAACGGGCGCGCTTTGGCTGCAGGTCATCTTAGCATGCAAAAAGATGTGACAGCTCTGTTGGAGGTTGGGCTACTGGAGGAGTCTTTCAGAGCCTACATAAGCCTGAAGAAGGCAGAGCCAGAACAAGGACCAGACAAAGGATGAGGGCATGATCATAGCCAGCATCTAGCTTGACATTGTAGGCATACTGAAAGCTGGAGCCTTCCACGCAACTTTGAACAACCTGCAAGTAAGACACCTTGGAGTGTACAGCTGCCCACATTCAGCATGTCCAACAGGAAAGCAAAGAAGGGTGTCAAGACAAAAGGCTTGCAGTGAACATGCCCTCTAATCACAGCTTTTACATATGGTGAGTGTAGCGAGCGTGGCTTGAAATGCAGTGCCAAGTATGACATGTACGGTGAAGTTGGATGTGACTGTTATTGCAGAGCACATGCCAAGTGATGTTCAGCTGACTGTGACATGGCTACGCATGCATGCAGCACAGGGCATGTCTTTAAGCATCATAGAGCACATGCCTTTCACATGAAGGGGTACCACTGATGCCACACCTGACCGACAATGTTGCCTCTGTATAGAATGTCATATGTGACATAGCGGAAAGCAAGCCTCTGATTGGCACGGAGTGCGTACACTGCTTCACAACTTCCTGCCATACGGGCCTCTACTGTAAAACGCGATGTCCACATCTTCCTGTGGATGCTTGCCAGCAGGCTTATGTCATCAACCAATGTTCCACTGTGCACCTTCCACTGGCTATCCAGGCTCAGCATCTGTGTTGCACTGCTGCATATCAGTCTTTGCACTACATTGCGCTTGCTTTGCATAGTTGTGTGCACAGAACGGGAAGNAGCGCTTGGCTTGCATGCTGCGTTACATGGTCTCAACATTCACCTGCCAATACTTGGCCGCACATCTGTCTACGCAGCTGTTTTCGCCAACATTTAGCTCTCCTTCCTTATACCTGCAGAAGGATGTATGTGTATGCAGCAACCCAGGCACGTGATGGCATCTGGCTGGCACACTGTGGCATGTTCCCGTACCTACCTCTTGTCCATGCACTTGTCATAGCATGAAGCCACCATCCTGCAATGCAGCCAGCATGTCAGTGCTGTAGAGCGTATGCATGTTCAAAAGCAGTGTCACACACTGTACAGACCTATTGTAGAGGTCAACTCTGTAGTCCATCTCCTGCTGGGCCATCTTCATTGCTTTCTCGGTGTTTTCACCGCCTGCCGCAGCCATAGGTACTGTGTGCGACACCACCGGCACGAGCGTCCACTACTACTGACTTGCGTAGCCAAATGCAGATGACTGCTGTGGGTGTGATACAATCCGAAACGTCTCTGCAGAGTTNAGCCATGAACGTTTAGGGTTTAGGGGTTAACCCTAAACCCTTTGTACCCAGCTGGCTCCCCAAGTGAGGTGCTTTTTGCAGCAGCTGCTGCAACTAGAGCTGTAACTTGGTAAAGTGAGTTTACAATGAAGAAACCGTGCTTCGGACCATTCTCTGATCAGAATCATCGATGTGTGAATAACGCATAATGCATCGCATCATTGCATTGTCCAAAGTGTAACAGCTTCAAATCGCCATGATTGATGCATGCAGTCAAGCCTGACAGAAAGTTCATACTGTATGTCTCTGTGCTGATCCGTATGTACAACGTGGGCAAACTTGGCTCCCTACATACGGCTATGTATTACGTCAGTTTAGCAGACAAAGGTNAAGGTTATGCTGATCTGCAGCAGCACACTATTGTGGGCAGTACTGGTTTGAGGTTCTCATGCTTCAATCAGATTGCTTACATGTGNGCTGCAGATCAGCATAACCTTTGCGAAGTATCGTGGACACAACTGAACCGCCCTAGACGCTGCCATNGTTGTTTGACATTGCCAGACTTACGATCAACTGTCAACAACAAGTGAAATGCAACAATCTTGATCATTCCACGCATCTGCAGGGCAGGCCACCACTGAAGCCCAACACACTGAACTTTCCATTTGCACATTGCAGCTGTGTGTAAATTAAAACTGTGTAAACTGAATGTACAGCTCGTTATGCGTTGTGGCTAGCTAACATGGCCTGCAACATCATGTATGCAGGAAAGCTGAACTGAGCACGGCGCCTGATGTGGGTCTCGCTCTGCTGCCCAAGGTGCAGTTGGTCTGTGTGCTGCTCATGCATTACTGCAGTGAGCAGCACACCTTGATGGCTTGTTGCTTGGTCTGCCGCCTGGCCTGTTGGCGGAGGGTGCCTGGTCCAAAGCTGAAGCGAGGCGCCCGCTCAAGCTGGGGTGAACCATTGGGACCTAGGGTACCTGGTATGTGATAGTCAGGCCCAGGGCTCATGTTGCTGGGCCTACTGGAGTCGAAGGTGCCCTTCAGGCGGACCCCAAACTTGAATGTAGGGGCATCTCCAAGAGTGTGTGGGATGCGCTTGCCTTGCTTGAGCCTGCACAGATGAGTTCTGACTGACTGCCAATTGTTGAACAACATGATACAACAGTGCAGAAGGCATGTACTGACATGTGAAACGTCCATTGCTCAACCAAATGCCAAAACCGCAGCAAAGNTCATTGCTTGCCAAGGCTGCAGCAGGATTCCTCTCGTACGACTGCTTAAAGTCGCGCAAGTATGAAGCTGTATCACCCCNCCGCCCCTCTGACTGCCACTGGGCTGCCAGGCCGTCCAGCACGCCGTTTGCTGCGCTGTAGTTGGCCTGCCCTGCTGACCCCCACAGGGATGCAACAGAAGAGAACAGCAGCTGCCCTGCTGCAGCATCATTTGCACAGCAAGCGTGTGCCTGTTGTGCTACGCTGACTTTGGCTGCAAAGACCTTGCGGATACCTGACAGGGTTTGGTTGCCCAATGTTGCGTCTGCTAGGACCCCACCAGCATGCACCAGCATCCTGCAAGGTATAACTCACCAAAGTTAGACTCGCTATGTTAGCAACTGGGACAATGTCAGCGCTGAGTGGGAACCTTATGCAACACAGTGCTACACACGTGCACCATGCATGCCAATATGCATTTGTTGCTGGAGTGCTACAACTGCCAGCAACTTGGTGGCCTGCTGCAAATGACAGCAAGTGACGAGAGTTGAAATGGGCGAAGTGTGGGTCCAGTACTGGCTCACATTGACTCTTGGGCTTCTGAGGGAGTCACATCAGCTCACCATTTGCCAGGGTGCAAAGATTCCCACAAGCAATTTGGGAAGGGCAATCATGATCTAGGCAGCAACAACTTCAAGACTGGCAATACATTGGCGGTACATGCAGAAGCTGCATCAGACAAGTGTTTGGAAGTGTGTGCTTGCATGAGTGTTGCTTGCTAGCTTGTGGAGCGTACCTGTCTATGGGCGAGCTGTGTCTGTACAGCCAAGAGGCCCCCTCAGCTGTGCCAGCATCACACNCTCGGGGCAATGCAGTACCTTTGCAATCAACGCGACAACCTGGGGTTACAACGTCACGTTGCTGGATCTTCAGGACGTGACCCTGGCACATTTTCACTATGGCAATGCCACTACAAGCGGACCAGTTGTGGTGCCCCTACTCAGTCTTACGGTACCATTGACCATTAATGGAGAAGCCATCTTCCAGCACACTTTCACGACAGCAAACTTCACCGGTCCTCTAGCTGGAAAGGGGTTCACTGATCTGGAGAACGCAGTCAGCCAGGACCTAATTTATTGCAATGTGCACTCAACACAGTACCCTGAGGGCGTTATTCGTGGACAGTTAACATAGTGACAAAGTCACTGTCTACTGAGTGGTCATCATCGTTTTCTAGGTGTGAGAAATTGATAAAGGTACTTTTGGTGTGCTGCACCTCAACCTGCATATTATGGCACGTTGCTTGCATGCATGCTGAATGTGCCTAGAGACTGATTTAGATGTCGCAAACTATGCAACACATATGTCCAAAGTGCAAACGTCCATTTGCTACAAAAGCGCATCGTGTGCAAGCCAAATAAGGCCCTTGTAGTAACTAGAACACAACTATTGTGTTCTGAAACACATGTTGTATACTAGTACTGTCATCTGATCATCTGTTTGAGCCAGACTGTATCTAGTGTGCTGCAACAGCCCCTTTTGTTGTCTGGGGCTGTACAGGGTGTATGACCACTGAAGTAAGCTGTCAAAGGTGTTTGGCAGTATGTCAACAGCTGAGCGATCAATGTTCAACAGGACCATCAACCTGAATGTTGTGGCAGCTTGCTTAATTGAGTGCTGCAACTAGGAGCNTTTGCATGTTTGCAGTACATTATGATGGCAATATCGCGGCACTTGTGTGGACGGCCCTACTTGTCTTGGTCCCCTCCATCATCGTCATCATCCATGCGAGAAATCATTTCTCGCATTTCTTGAATATCACTTATCTGCTCAACATCTGACTCTGAAGATGTGTCACTATCAGCTTCAGGGCCAGTGTCGGCTTGCCCCCTCAGATTTGAACCCCTTTGCCAAGCTGATATCAGTGCAGAACTCAGCGCCATTAGCCTCTGAGNGGAATGCATCAGGATAGCATATGAATCGCATGTCACTATCTGCTGAGCCACCACAGCTGCCAGATCGTTAACACAAATCCTCTTGCAGGGCTCAATATGGCTTGCCCACCTGTAAGCTTCATATCGGGAAAATTCGCACCTGTAAGCTTCATAGCGGACTTTGGCATCAGCGTTGTCATATAAATCTTGCTCTCGTGCGGACGACATGCTGCCTGGAACGACAAACTGTANAATCTGTGCAATTGGGAACAGTATGTACATCAGACAAAGGTGTTTGCAAGGCTGTTGCTGATGCCCATCACTTGCTGTGCTTTGCTGTTTCATTGAACAGTATCATTTCTCATGAGTATGGCTGCAAGCACAGGAGCAGACAGCAAAAATCTCTTGCATGTATGCATAGTCAAGCAGAAAGCCCTGAGTGTGCAGTTTGTGATGTTCCCACAGCAGTCTAGATCCGTGGCTGACCAGCAAGGGTTTCCACTGTTGTCACCACCACCTCATCAAAGGTGATTGTGACAACATTGGGACCCCCTGCTGCTCAGGCATGGACCCAGCATACTGTGGTAGTGTCACAAGCTGCACACGTCGCTCAATCAAGACTGTCACCTGCAGGCTGGCGTCACAGTGTGCATTGCAGCCAGGCCTGGGCAAAGTGTACAGCCAGATCCTGCTGCAATCCCACAGCAGCGCCGAGTTCTACCTCAAGGTCAGCATCTGTGATCGATAACAGACCATGCATTGTAGTGACAGTGTCACAAGTGCAGGCAGCAGTCTGTACTGTTGTGACTTGCCTGGACCTGGGCTGTTTCCAAATTGCAACTTTTGCACAATCATCATCACTTGACTAATGCGAGTTTTGTCTCTGACCTGGTCCTGGCACGGCCTGAGCTGGTTATACCNACAGTACAGTTGCTGAAGTACTTCAGCAAGTCGCATTGCAGATTTGTTATCATGTACAGACAGGCTAGTCTTCAGTACCTGAGGGTGGCATTCTCCGCCTTCAGGGCTGAAGCTGCTAGATCAGCGCCTATCACCCGTCCCATCAGGCTCTCCGCAGTACGCGCCACCACCATCTGCATTCATAGCGCATCCTTAACACCATGTCAAGAGCTCTAGGAGTCCACAGTACTGAAACCCGGCTGCTCATGCCAGGCTGTGCGGGTCAGACAGTGAGCTTTGGCTACTTGAATCAGCTTGTACAAATTTCCACAAACTTGACTTCAGGTTCTGTAGAAAGTGTAGCTGAAGACATGGTATATGGCATGTTGTGTGCAGCAACGGTATTCCACAGCCTGATCATGTACACTGACCTGATCTTGCAACTCTTGGTGCTCCTGCTGCACAGACAC
Source organism: Trebouxia gelatinosa (assembly GCA_000818905.1). Lineage (NCBI taxonomy): Eukaryota > Viridiplantae > Chlorophyta > Trebouxiophyceae > Trebouxiales > Trebouxiaceae > Trebouxia > Trebouxia gelatinosa. The sequence goes on along the minus strand of KN805369.1, from coordinate 4,485,517 downwards.
CAGCTGCTCTCTCAGCTGTACGTTTTGTTGCTGAAGTGTGGAATTCTGCGACGTCAGTGACACATTGTCCTGCTGCAAGGTGTCATGGCTTCTCTGAAGGTTGAAAAGCTTCCTGTTCATCTCGTCTCGTTGGCTTTGCAACTCGNGCTGGGCTGGGCTGGGCTGGGCTGGGCTATTCTGCAACAAACGTACTGGCTGTGACAGGTGCATAGCATGGTTGAGAAGCTGGCTCAGTCAACAGACATCAGAGCAGCTCTTGTGGTGGGAGGCCTGTCCCTGCAAGTTCAAGCCTCCACCCTCAAAACCAGCCCCGAGATTGTCGTTGCGACACCGGTCAGTACAACTCCTGGCATGGTACTTCTGTGTGACGCAACACCTGCAAGCATGGCCGTAGTTGTGTATGCTGGTGCCTGATTGCTGTCAAACATTCTGGACAACTTGCTTGCAAATCTCCTTGCCAAGGTCAGTTCTGTGTTCTGCTCATGGCATTGAAGCTAGCTTTCTCTGTCTTGTATGCCAGGATAGCTCAAAGGCCGTATGGCCTTCCTGGCTTTGTGAGCTCCTGTAGTCATGTTGTACTCGAGTCTGCTGTTTGCAACATAGGGGATGTCATCGTGAACAGATTACTCGTGTTTGCTCACTGCTTTCTGTCACCGTCACCCTATTGTTTCTGCACTTTGGTTGAGTACAGTCTGCATGCACATATCAGATTGGCATGATGCTGCAGACCCAATGGCTCTGCTTGGAGCCAAGCATGCTGCCCCATCATCAATGTTGCAACGTAAACAAGCACATCACGTTTGCATCTGCGCGCTGCATGTTGCCAACCACCATCAAACACAGCAATTTCCTGCACACAGGGCAACTCTCTGTACACCAACANTTCAACTGTGTATATAGTCTCGATGCGCAAGCCAGTGTCGTATGGCTGGTTTCGGCACCGGACGGCGACGAACCCTAGCATGCTTTGCTTGAATAGTAAACGGCCGTTTCGATGTTTGAAACAGCCGTTTACCTGTNCTTGCACTAATCACTGTACTGTAATCACTGTACTGCAACGGCTGTAATACATGCAGTTGAAAGTGATGTCAGTGTGCCTCTATACCTCAAGCACCTTCTTGCATACATATTGTGCGTATGCTGTGACCCATCTATGCGTGAGTGCCATATGAAACATGTGCTGCTTTGCCATGTCAAGCTTGTAGGCCCATGCGTGTTTGATGTGCCGACAATGCCTGTTGGGTCTGAAGCAGGCCTGGGCCAAAGCTGTGCATACGCAAGTCACCATTGTTCCCTGTATCTCACCAGCATGCACAGCAGTGGCTTCACAAACCTTCAGCTGTTTCTAGCCTCACGCGCTAGCTTGTCATAGAGGGCAGTAATGCAAGATGAAGCCCTACCTTGGTAGATAGGGTTGAGCAGGNCCTGCTGGGGGTCTGCCCCCCATCAAAGCCGCCTTTCCTGGAGGCCTGCCCTCCGCCTGCTCCTCCCCACTCATCAGACTCTGATGACTCAGCGCTTTCTGAGGTGGGGTCCAGGTCAGACCACATGCCAGATGCGATGTCAGTGTCTGCTGCCAGAGGGGGCACACTGGAGGCTGCTGCTGCGGGGCTTGCCTGATCGGGTGAGGGCATTCTTGCTGCACTCCTGCCATCACCAGCCCCAGTGCTCTTCGTCCCTGCATCACGCTGCCCTGCTGCAGACCTGTGGTGATGTCTTGTGGGATGGCGACTTGCTACATGGTATTGCACTGCATGAGGCNGGAATTGGCTGCTGCATTGCTGTGCATTCAAGCGTTCGCACCCACCTACGGCAGCAGGTCATCCTGACTTGACTGTCAGGCAGTTGTGACGTTCGTACGTGCGGCATATCTACTGACTTCAGCAGCTTTGCCGTGAGCTCTTGCAGGTAAGCTGTGTTTGAGTAAACACAAGTACGCCCAGCCACGGTTTTGCAGAAGAGGCAGTCGCTGCATTAGCATTATATGGTACAGAGACGTATAATCCAGTCAGCTGTAAAGTGCTGATCACAGGTTGCGGCGAGCAGGCCTGAAACGTGGTAAACCTACGCAGCACGAGTATATAGCAGGTAGCGGTCCGTTCTAGTTTGCAAGCCGCATCGTTTTACGCGAATGNTTTTCTCCCGTTCCTTATGCTTCGCGCTGCGCACACTTGCACTCACCTTGCTTTAGCGTGTAATCTGTTCTTGAACGTCTTGAAGGCACTCTGCATGTCAAGCTCGTTAACATGTTGGCCATTTGTCTATTGTGATCCCTGCTGGACTTGCAGGTTTGCTGCCAAAGTCATTGCTAAGAGATGGGGTCCAGGTGCAGTGATGGAGCCAATGTTTGTCAGGAGAGTCCAGCATGAAGTTGACATTTCTAACCATGTTGGTAAGCACTTAGGATCTACTGCANGTGTCTTTCAATATGCAATGCTGACAGACCTTGTCACAGACCCTAGTGGCGTAATGGTATGATGGCATGATAGGACATGCCCTAGGGGCAGCATCATGATCATGTTCTTTCAGCTTCCTGGGTTTGCCAGGCTTACATGTACTGTTCCATATACAACGCTGACAGCATATGGTACATACCCTATTGGCGTCATGTGACAATAGCGTGAGAGGACATACCCTAGTGGCCACATCATGGTCATGCCCCTCCAGCTTCCTGGGTCTGCCAGGCCGCCTAGAGTTCATCAGCAGCATGGTTGGATCCACAGTGTGCTCAGGAGGCGGAAAGTACAGCATCCCTATAGATGCAATATGCTTTTGCAATAATGTCCTTGGATTGCTGTACAGCTAGCAGGGGCTGCATGGCAAGGGATGTAGCATCACTGCAGGTGCAGCATGTTCCATGCGCAAGAAATGATGTGCATCTAGCACCTGTTGCGCATGCAGGTTCAACTCAAGAACAGTGGTAACTTACATCTGTGCGAGGTGAAGGCATGTCCTCAAGGCTACACAGTGACTATGCTACATACAAACCTGCCCTGCTCTGACATTTGTCACAATCGTCTTGATGCATGCACAGCACATTCACAGGGCATAATTTGGGACAGTGCTGGCTTCAATGAACACCTGTCGTCCAGGTGCTTGCTACAACTGCCATCAACCAGCATGCATGATAGTGCTATGTTACACAACATTGGAGCATGCAAACACCTCCATGACCAGGAAGCTTGTTATAGTGTGTCTGACCTTTGAACTCCAGTCTGCCGACTTTAACAGTGCAGAAGTAGCCAGCATCAAAGCGGGAGTCCAGAGTAACAGAGCCCTTACTGCCCACCATGGCGCCTTCTGGCTGCCCCGGCACTGCGACAAAGCAAGGCATGCTTGTGAACAAGCGCAGCCGCAACACAAAACTTGAAATGCCTGTGATACATTCGACCACTGCCTTGCTATGGCCTACTGACATTGCCAAAAAGCACGCAGGGATCATCCAAGGACTGTCATGGTTGTCGGTTCACATGACCTCAACGGACTTTCNGGGGGGCGCTAATAGGGAGTGCATAGACACAGGTTGGGAGAAAGGGGTTTTGGAGTGTTACACTTGCTTGGAGCCTGGGGGAAGAGCTCAGCAGTGACAACAGACAGGACATCATGTAACAGGCATTTGCACATGGCAGCTTTGTAACCTGAGTGTACATCGCCACTCAATGTCTGTAGCTCCACCTCAACAGCAACGGCTCCTCTCAGGGCAATGGCAAGGGTCCCCCTGTCTGTGAACATTTGACCCCCATCAGCTGACAAGGCATAGTCTGCTTGCAGCAGATCTGCATGATCTGTCAGGAACTGCCCAAAATCTGCACTTCCAATTTCCTCTTGGCCTTCAATGATGAACTACACACATCAGCCACAGTGAGTTGCCATGCTTGGCTGATAGATTTTCTCATGAATGCGGTCATAGGTGTTATATGGAGGGACATATGAGTATGCACAGTGGTGTCTGCAGAGGACTGTGTTGGTACCCTGTGCTTGCATATCGCCAGAGACCTGACTGTTAAGGCNTATAAAGAAGCTGTTGATGCACAGCACGCCAATGCAGCTCAGCATCAGATAGGTTCACCAAACAAAACCCTCGCAGGCATCCAGCACTATGAAATGTCGCACATTCGTAGCATTGACGCACTTGTAGAAACCATCAATGGTGATACGGTTGTTCTCATCTGTCATGCCAGCAATCAGCTTAGCCAAAGCATTGATGGGGTTCAGCACTGATCCTCCTTTCATGCCTGCATGTCAACATGTATTCCAATGACTACATGATTTACACCAAATGCTGATTCTGCAACATATATTTGCAACANCAGGAGATCTTGGCTGTAGCCTTGGCAGGTACGATGGTCTTGATGCCTACTCCTTGGAAGCCCCCATATATGCCCACAACATCCAGCGTTGGCCTCAACCATCTGAAGGTGTATAACACAATACTCTGGGCCACCATCACAGTTGCATTTACAGAGTGAACTGATTCTGCTTGGCAGTTGTAAGAGGGCATACGTTGGGCAATCTGCAGCAATGGTGGCATTCCATCAAGCGCTAGACTCCAAGATCTCCAGCAATGCTGCAGCCCTTTGACTGCAGCAAGTCACGCATCATCCACATGTGGAACTCGCTGGTACTACAATGTTGACTGGAACTGCACTGGTCTCTGAAAGACCACGAAGGTCATTCTTTGCCAGTTGCTTATTGACAGCAAGAACAAATCTTTCTCTCACCGGCAGTACAACAGTGCTGCTGGGTGCCGCTGGCGTGCAATGTGGTTCATACCTCCTTTCTAAGGTGCCATACCCCTTCTCGCCAACAGGCTTTGCGCCACCAAGTGCTGCAAACTCGGCCTGCTCATCAAATGGAAAGCGCGCAATGTCTTCCTTGTCCTCAGCACTCACAGGCTGCACATCCCTGAATTGACACATGTACTATGTGTTGCAGNAGCTAAAATTATGTATGTAATGTACTTGTATTGTACTAGCATGCAAGCCAAAACATGACACAATACTGCTCAGGGGGACCTGGAGCTTGCAGTGCCTTACGCCCTGGACCACGCTGCACCACTTTGCACACAGGCCAGCATTAGCCTGGTGCAATATCTGCCGGACCTTGCCCACACATATTGCCACATGTCCNGCATATCGTGCACATCATGCTTGCCATGCACTGCCTCATACACACACAAGCGCTCAATCTGCATTAACAAGCTGCCTAAGTCCTGCCTTGCTGTGTCTCCACACTTGAGACGCTGTGAGAAATGTGAGCTTCTTCACGTACCTGTGTGTACTTTGATGCAGGGACGGCAAGGGAGGCAACAGGAAGCTGAAGCCACTGTCTCTGCCGTGTGGCCACACATTCTGCGAGGACTGCATCTCCAGGTAACANTCCGTTGCTGCCACCACCGCTGACATCTCTGCCTGCTCGAGAGCCTGCTTGCTCACCTCCACTTCAGCCTGCAACCAATCTATAATTTACCTTACTGAGCAGCAGCTGACAATGGTAAGCTGTCTGCCTGCCCAAACCTTAAGTGAGGAACCTCGCTTCAAGTGACAACCAGATGACTGTTGCTTAGAACATACATCATCAAGGGGCAATGTTGTATCAATGGTCAATGTATGTTCCAGACNGAACAGCACTCAGTATGGCACATGCATCTAATGTTACAACACTTAGCCATAGCTATGTTTCCGGTTTATGCCAAACATGTGCAGGATGTGGCTGCACATCCTGCAGTCAAAGACTGTCACACAATACACCAGCCCCTCCATTGCAAACCTGTAGCGGATGCAACGCATGGTACTTGCGTCTGAGCATCGTGCTCTAGGCTCTAGATGTGTAGACCATACTGCCCTTTGCTCTTCGAATGTTCTGCATCTGCAAAGGCTGACAGACACCTGCTCATGATGCCATTTGTAAAGAGCTGCTATTGCCATCGCAGCTGTTGTCCCAATCCCTACAGCAGCGATGCACTGATGCCAAGCTGCACATAGCTTGCTACAGCCCCTTTCCTTGGTTGACGCTGGTGTCTTCATCCCATGTCTCACATTTCCTTTCCATCAAGGAAACCGAGTGTTCTCTGCAATGACATTCATAATGGGTTGTGAACCATGACAGTGCCCAACTGGCAAACCCCTGCTTTGTGTCATGAATCACAGAGATGCTAATGATAATGTATAGCAGCCATGACGTTATCATGTTGCAGATGCCTGTGTGATCAGCCCAGCAAGGGACGCTTCAGTCATCACTGTGGCAGCCACAAATCAGCTGGATCACATGCCTAGCTTCTCAGATGGAGGTGTGTGTGTGGACATCCTGGCACCGGGCTCCGCCATTCTGTCGGCCTACTACGGCAGCGACAGCGGCAAAGCGTAAGCCTNCATGTGCAGCAGCTGTATGTGTGCAGAATAGTACCAGGCTCCTGGTGACTCATCAGCGCCAGTTCCTGCCTCACTGCGATCGTATCCTGGTGCTCAAGCATGGGGCGCAGAAGGCGTTAGGCACCTACCCAGAGCTTGCCTCCTCGACACTCAGTGAGCTGACTCAGCTCCAGCAGGATGCTGAAATTGATGACGCAATCTACGACCAACAGCTCTCACCTGGCAGCATTACATTGCCGCCGCAACACTCCAGCTCCCTGCCTCAGTCAGGCGCAACAGCTAGAATCCACTCAAAGCAGGCATCCAAAGCCCATTCACAGGCCCTCGTAAGCTCAAGAGATGGGATTGATGACTCACAGACTCAGCATGCAGGCTCGGCGCTGTCAGGCGCTGAGGCAGGTCCTGTTCAGGCAGCAGTNAGCCAGTCGCAGCAAAACGAAGGGGCAGGGCTGCAGCCCGCAGACATCTGCCTTCTGCGCCTGAGGGGTATGCACAGGGGTGGGGTCAGGCTCCTGGCTACCCAGGTACTATCCCAGGTAGGCAGAATTTGCATAACATGCATGGGATATGACAACTGTTAGTTAGGCAGGACACATGTGTGAGGAGTATGTGAGTGATTTGAGGCCTTTCAATTGGGCCATGGTCTCCGTCATTATAGATATGGTAGGCGTGTCTGTTGACACCAGCTACTTTACAGCAAAGTTGTGAACAAGCTGCAAAGCAGATGTACAGTAGAACATATGCTCATGCATGAAAGTGCCTGACATGCGCTGTGGATGAGCAATCGGAGACATATGCTANCAGAGAGCAATGCCTGACCTGCAATGCATATCTGTGTAAATAACCCAATTCTCCAAGTGTCAGCATAGCCTATTGCATGTTCAGGCCGCCTTCCCAGCCCTATCGCAGCCCACTTTGCACCTTGTGGTGGCTGGGTTGAGTTCCACCCAGACGCTATGCTACCTCCTGTCACAGAGACTCCAGTTCATGCCAAGGGTGCTCAGGATATTGCACACCCCCTGGCAGACCCCCTGGCAGACCCATCTGCACCCCCAAACCCTGTTCTACAGCCTGTTGTCTGGTTCAGAATGTGCAATGAGCAGGAGTTTCAAACACACAAACAGCTCAAGTACGTGGAAAAGGATGCCCTGAGTCTCTGGACCCTTGAGGAAGGGATGGGCCAATCACTGCCATTGTGGTTTTATGCAAATAGCTTTCTCACAGGTGTGCTATGCTTCTGCTCAATGCCATATTTTCGCATATGCGTCCCTAGCATATCACTTGATCATTGCATTCTGTGGCAGCTTGTTTTCACCGCACCTGAATCTACATTGTCTAGCAGCTGCAGCATTGTTCATGATACCAGTCATGGAACCCTGATCTGCATGCATTGCAGTCATGACTTGAGTATGTTATTGCAGAAAACCTCCCATGCAATTGTCCTGTTCGAAAATAAATCACGTCCACCATGAATTACCGCCACTGTATGACCATGAATCCACGACCACTGTTGGTATGCCGACTGTGATTCTCTGGCATTATAAATACCAAGCATGCATAATGTTACTACTACTGGACCAGCAGATGCACGCGCAGCAGTAAGAGGATCACAAAGCACTTTTGGCTTCGTATCCTNCATGGCAAAACAGTTGCTGCTGCAGTGCCTTTCAAGATGCAGTGTGCACGCTGCTCATGCTTAGGCTGGTGCATATGCTGAGGGTTTGCTGGTGCATGATAGTGTTGCACACAGAACGACGGGCACATGCAATGCCTTTCATCTTCTACCTCATACACCAACCTAGTGATGTCACGTCTGTTAATGCAACAGTGTGAGGCTGGTGAATGTGCATACCAACAGCTTTGACGCTCGCCAGTGTGGACCCATCTGCGATTGAGACGTCTGGAAGCACAGGGCACACTATTGTCTCTTGTTCAAACTGTGCACATGGACACAACAGCAGACAGCTATTCTGTCATGCAAAATGAGCTGAGCCAATGGGCAAATTGAGGCAGTGAAATAGTGCATGCTATGGAAGCAATGCAATGTTGCCACAGGTGATGTGCACGCTGAGTGGACACCCTGTATAGTTGCAAATTGCTGCTACACAGTCTGAATATGGTNTACATTGCCATCAGCACAGCGTGCATGGCATTGTGAGGTGACACATACCTCAATAGCTGTAGGCTCTGCATCGCTATCAGCAAGACACACATAGCATTGTCAAGCAATGCACACCTCAATACTTTCAACATGTTGGGTGTCAACCCCAAGCTGAGTAGTGTCTCTTGTTTGTGTGTTCATTTGAAATTTGCCTGCAAGACAGAGTCTACAAGATTGATGGTTATTGTCATGCCAGTCATCGCAGCTTCTTGTACACAGCATAAGGCAATCTGCATGTGAGCGGAAAAACATGTGGGACCATACAAGAAACTGTGTATGATCATGATCAACATGATGAACATTTCACAGCAGATCAGGTTCTTGTGTTGCATCTAACACGTTGAGCTTGGCATTGACGGCGTCATCAACACATACGGTATTTATTGCTGTGCCCGAGCCTATACTGGATGTTAACTCCATTGATGCCTTTGACTGAATTTTCTGGCTGTCTTTACTCACCAACGAGCTCTGTTTGCAGGGTGCCAAATNCCCCGTCAAGTGTCCTAACACCAACTTTCTCAAAGGTCAGTGCGTGATACTGTATCCGATTAACGTCGCTGCCTGATAACATCTTCAGCACACCAGGCAATACCTTCTGCTGCTAGCAGGGGTAAAATGGTCACCAGATGGTGCCTGTCTGCTGACAGCCAGCGATGACAACAAGTACTATCTGGCCATGCTTGCAAAAGACGCTTTTCAACTAGCATGCCAGCAACCTCAATTTAAAGGGTGTCTGCAGCTTGCACATCTATGACTTGCCAGCAGAAGCATATAGCAATAATGAAATTGAACATGAGGTGGCCCCTGACCCCAAGCAGGACACCATCAGTGCAGCACTGCAAGTCCAGGAGGGAGAGCTGGTGTACGACTATGCCTGGTACTCCCGTATGCATACATCAGATGCAGTATCGTGCTGTTTTGCCACGACGTCTCGGGTAAGCTCTCAGCCTGCAAATCCTGATATTGTCATCTGCCTGATGTCTCTGCANTCCAAAGCAGCAGCAACAGCAGCTGACAGTGACTCAGATGATGGCTTGGAGCTGGTGGGCGAGCAGTCTCTGGATGACGTGTTGCTGGCCAGGCGTCAGCATGCAGAACGGACAGGGCAGATGATAGACCTCACCAAGAACAATGATCCAGAGGAGGTGATACGCACCGCTAAGAGACTCGAGGAAGAGCACAAGCAGGCTGAGGAAGCTGAGGCTGCAGCCAAGCTGTCAAAGCTGCTGGAACCTCACCAGCTAAGAGTGGTGAGTGTGCTGTACGTTTGCTACGTGTTTTGTTGAGACTCAAGACAGCAGAAGTGGTTTACAGCAAACAAGCAGCACCTTGGANTATAACGCACATTCCACTTGTGGCACAGGGAGGTGGCTGATGAAGGCAAGGCAGCTGTAGACAGCACAGGCCTGATGAATGAGCCCGAGAAGCTACTGGAGCGTTTGGGCTTTGCCCGACCCCGCCAGCAGCAGCTGGTATGTCCAATTGTAATTGACGTATGCTGCATCAGCTTATGTNAACTGAGTGTCCTGAAGTTGCTGATGAAGTACTGCTGCACCTTCTCGTTGTGGTATGTAGCTCTGGACACTTGATAGTCGTTGATGGTGATGCCTGTGACGTTTGCTCCGCTGGTGGACGCTATCGTTCGCATGGGACCACCCACGCCGCACCCGACATCTAGACATTTCTGACCGGGCTGCAACCGTAGTAGCGCTGCCAACCTTGCTTCGTGCGCAGCCTCTGAAGCAGCCGGAGTTTTGCCCGGCAGTAAAGGAGAGNCGGAGATCCCACCGCACGTGGCATAGAACGCACTCTTCGACTCAGGCACCTCACGGCGTTTTGAAACATGACGCACCACTATTTTCGTTGTGTACCCACTGTGTGCTGAAAACAGCGTATGCACACGCGCGCATTGATTCTGATTTCGGGCTGGGCGATCACAAGCAAGCTTTGTTTTTGCCCTCTCAGCAGAAAGGCTGCTCGCCCTTTACGCACTGCAACAGCATGGCGCTCCACGCTACCCATGTCTGCTGCTCTCCAGCACACTAGCCAGAGTGCTGGTTCGAAGTTCGCCATGCGACATTTCTACGGATGCTACCTGCTGACGTCCCTTGATCCCAAAAATAAAGGGCGCACTTACATTGGGTCAGCACTTGCTCAGCATGTGCTGAGANCTGTTAGTCTAGCTGCTGTTTGACCTGAAGAACAAGTTGTCCTGAGCTTGGTACACAAGGGCTGATGGTCAGCCACAGCAAATCATCAGGTCTCTTGACACCCATGCGACACAGCTTGTACCTACCATGTAGCCTGTGGACGGGTCAGTGTCCCATGATGCAGCAAGTATGCCGGTGATGTAAATGGCGATCTGGACCTAACACGANTCTCACATGCCTGACATTGCAAACATTCCATAGGAATGTCAGCATGAAAATCAAGCTTTGTGCAGGACATTGTTCACATACACGCTGATTTTGATGCCGGGATGCGACACCATGCTTGCCTTGTATGCCATGCAGGCTTATCAAATGCAAGTTTGCACATGCTGTTGCTCAGTGATATGGTCTCACCTGACAGTAACACTTGGCTAGGCATATGCAGGGAGACACATACCGAGTTCCCCAGTTCACATCTTGTCAGAGCAATGGCACCTCATTCAGCTGGTCCCTGTACTTGACTGCATGATACTANAGAAGAATTCAGGACATTACAGAAGCAGGGCAAAGAGTACCAGGCAGGAACCCTGCAAGCGCTGGTGGTGGTGCCATCAAGGGAACTTGCAATGCAGATTGTCAGGGTTGCACAAGGCTTGATTGCACCTGATGCCAGAGCTACAATCCAGCAGTGCATTGGCGGTGCTAATCCGCACAGGCAGGTATGTCATGACTAGTGTGCAGCACTCTTGCTGCAGGAATGACATTTGGCCATGTGCTTTCATGCCATACAAGACACATACATGCCATCACTTCACCTATGTCATGGTGACATCATGACGCTGGTCAGTTCCAAACCCTTTCTTGCTGCTGTGTCCTGCCTATAAGCTGGCATGCATATGCCAACATTGCTTCCGTTCTGTTTAAAAAGCTTGACACTGGATCAGTCAGCATAGCACGCCCGGTGCCAAAGAGTTGACTCAAACACATGGCTCATCTGCATGGACTTATGGCTGTACTGTGCCCAGCACAATGTGATGTTTTCAGACGCCAGTGCACCTCTTGTTCACATCATCAGGTCGTGCTGCACACTTGAGTCGCAGACTGCAGCATGGTTTGCACTCGTGTCAGCACGCAGCAACCTTGTAGTGCTTTACGGCGCTGCTGCAGGCAGAAGGTACTACTTATCCTTTGATAGGCTTTTATGANCGATCTCCACCTCGGTAGGGCCCTGCCCTGTCCGTTTGGTGCTGTATGTTGCTATGTTGTCTGCCCTACCATTGATGTGTTGAGGTTTGGTCGGGCCCTGCTTTGTTCATTTGGTGCTGCATGCTGCTGTGTTATCTGCCCTGACTGCTGCTGATGTGTTGAGAACTCTACCTCGGTAGAGCCCAGTTTGCTTTGGTGCATGCTATCTGGTGCTGAAGGATCTGCCTCTGGTCTGGTCTGTTNTCAACGAGGTGGCAGCATTACCCTCGTTGAAGCAAGCCTGCGTGGAAGAACAAGTCTCTCACCATCAGAGCGCCCAAAGGTACCTCTTGGCACAAAGGTCATATTCCACCCAANGGGGTTGCGCGTGCTGGCAGCAGAGCATGCGCAGAAGGCTGCAGAGCAGCAGCTGGCCAACGCACTGGCTGACAGCGCTCAGCGGGAGCATGATGACACGACATGGCAGCGCAAGCTGACAGAGCAGGCGGGCAGCAACATGGGGTTGCATCATGCCCTCCAGGCTGCCCAAGCTGATGTCCACAAAAGCCAAGCCGCCCATGCCAGGTAGGCACTGCTGTGCCTTCATCACCTGTGTTAGAGAATTAGCATGATTTGTGGTACGATCAGTAGCAGCAGGCTGTGCACTTTTGAAACATTCGAGATGCGTGAGCGAAAAAGCTGTCATGATAAGGATGTTGCAGCAGCTAGTGTCAATGATGGCAGCAAGAATCAAAGCCAAGTTCTGCAGTAACACATGGACAGATAGGAGGTCATTCTTGCTGCCAACAGCTGCTACGAATAGTCACAGCACAGAAAATGAGCAAAGTGTTGCACTGCAAGTAAAGTCATAATGCACCAGCACATTGCCTTTGGCTGCTCATGTCCTGCAGGGTGCTGTTGCACTTTGGCTAGCATGGTCTGAAGAGTGCCGTGCGTCTGTACAGAGTGCTGGGTGCTGGTACTGGAAGACAGCACAGGCGGAGAAACAGCTCTGTGTCAGCAAGTTGATACGCCAGGAAGCCATGAATTCAGTGGGTTGAAGCTTCATTCATCCGGTCCTGATGTGACTGCAGGAAGAGGTAGTGAGCAAAGTAGCAAACAGATTGGGCAAGACGCCTAGCCAAGTGCTGCTCCAGTGGGGCCTGCAGCATGGCAGCAGTGTCATTCCAAAAAGTGGTAACAAAGATCGCCAGCAGGTACTTGATAACATTTCAGCACCGCATGAAGCATCACTACGACTGTGCATCTCTTCTGGCTGCATGAGCCCCACTGAATGTCTGGTGTTCAGGCGGGTCAGCATAAGCCCTCTTGTTGGGGAATCAGAGCAGATGTGCATTTAGCAAAGAACCTGCACATGTATGATGCCTCTGAAGCAAATCATTGTGGTCCAGCATTGGGAATGCCAATAACGCTGCCAGCCCAGCTGCTATATTTTGCACCTTTAGCAAAACATTCTGCCTGACAGACAAATGTTTGCTGTTTTTGCAACTCCTGTCCACTGAAAGCCAGATCTTCATGACGCTTACAAAAGTAAATTGGTTGTCAGTCCAACTCTGCGGTGAGGTTGCAACACTTGCATCAAGCCATGTCAGATCTCATCTCATGCAGTAACTGCTGCAAAGATTTGAAGCATTGCGGGATGTGCTGTGATGCCACAGGAGAACCTAGGTGCTCTTGGATGGGAGCTCTCGGAGGAGGATTACAACACTCTGTCTGGTCTCAGTCAGGAGCGTGTGTTTGGTGGCAGCCTGGCTGTCAATGAGGAGGGCCCTTGGCANCCTCTATCCGCTGAGCAACTCAAGAACAGCCAGACAGGTGAGACACAAATCACTGCAAGTTGCTTGCAATGTCCTTCACAATCATGACATGAGCACTTGCCTGACTTGATGATGCATTGGTAGTGTTGTTCGCCTTAGTTGCTGACATTGGTATCTTCATCGTATTGTTCATGCTTCGTCATGAAGGAAGCGTTCATGCTGAAGGCAGACAAACTGTTGCTCTGCATACCTGGCGCTGTCACCAATAGTAGCTTGCTTACCGACCTGTGAGAATTTTCTGCCCTGCATAAAAGCATATGCACCAGCAGGTGTCAAGACACATTGCATGACATTGCTTGCTGCGACCTCAAACAAGCATTGTCAGGCCACATGCAACACTCCAATTTGCTAGCATGTGCTCAGAGCGCCACGTGACAGCGAGGAAGCAACTAGCTTGTGCGTGAGCCATAGCAGTACCAGACAGCCACTATCGCCAGACATGGCAGTGTTGTNTGCAAACAGCAGCATGCACATTTGGTGCCAAGACACATACAGCTGCAAGCGCCCCATTGTAAGATGTATATTGCCATGTGCACTGCATACTGCCACAGCATTCATTAAACAGTCTACCATTCACAGCAACAGAGTGTTCCCTCAGTCTGCATCCTCACACATGGTGACACTACAACTACAGTTGCAGTACTTGGCTGTATGCATCACTTGTGCAAAATAAGGGAACACACCTGAACGCTTACCAATTGCTCAACCAACTTGGCCATGACATAGATTCCAGGCTCGCTGCCAAGCAGTTCCCTTCCTNCTGATCTCAGAGTGTTGACAACAGTGGCAATCGAGAGGCTGTCAAGCTGCATTGCCTGCAACTAAGCTGACAAAGAGGTGCCTTCAGGCAGGTATACAACAAGTAGCAGTTCTGCCCAGTTGTGCCTGACTGCACCGACATGATTTGGACGTGTGGCCCAGAGTCCTGATCTGTGTGTTCATTACCCAATGCAACTCACTAGTTTGGATGTGCATAAATCAAGCGCCATCTTTTGCTTCTGTTGCTGAGGCCTTGCGCTGCGTCAGTTTGGTAGTATACTTTGGTACGTCTGTGTCAAATTCAACACAGCTTTAGCACAGCTTTGGCGCAGNCATCCCATTGGCTGGCTCAGCAGCATCAGGCGCAGGCTGGACAAGAGGCACAAAAGCTGCCTGCACAGCAGTGCTGCTGCTGCTGCTGTATGTCTGCTGTTGTTGCTGCTGTTGCTGTTGGAGTCGGCATCTTCCGTCTCGCTGCTGCTGCTGCTGACTGCTGCTGCTGCTGATGATGATGCTGCTGTTGCTGATGACAAGTCAGGCGCTGTTGTTGATGTGTGAACAGCAGGGTCAGCNGCAGTCCAACAAAGCCCCACACAGGCAGCTCATCCATGAATAGCTCATACCAGTAGTGTTTCTTCACTGCTTTTCTGAATGTTGCTGCTTGCGTGTCAGTCAGGCTTGTGGTGCAAACCAACTTCTTGGCTACATTCGCTGCAGGAAACCAGCAAGGATTAGGATCACACATGACCTGATTGACGCTGTCTTGCGAACCATGTAACAAATAGAAGCACAAGCTTTAGCGCTGGTCTAGTAGATGCAGAGTTGTGCAGGTCCACAGCATGCAGGCTCATGCATACCGCAGGCATATCGACAAAGCTTGGTTAACTGTGAAGATAGACACATGTCAGCAGACGTGTATATCTGTCACAACATTGGTGCACGCAAAGATGCAAGCCTTGAAGCTGTCAGTGGCTGCTTACCCACAACGTCTTGTGGAAAGGGTCCTCTCCACGTAGCAAGCAATGCCTAAGTATCAGGAGAAGCAGAGAGACACAAACCAGTGCCAACAGCGGGACAAACATCCAGGAGGTGTAGATTGGGCCCAGCCCCGACAGGTATGGAGGCGTATGGAGCAAAGGTGCTCCAGTGTCAATTGTATGTGCTCCAGGATAAAGCAAGGCTGTCCCCAACAGGCTGAAAACTGCATGTGAAAGAGAGGTTGTAATAAACCAGCCTGACTGTGCACTTATGCATGACCCTAGTAGTACGGCTTGTAAGGTCGCGTGATGCAAACGGCTTCTAACCAAAGACAGCGTCCTAAATGTGGCATTTTTTGTGTGACATGAAATGAAGTTGCATGGCTGTACAATGTTACCTGCACCGAGATACAAGGCCGTTGGAGCTCGCTGCCAAAGTGCTGTCAACTGCCACAGTGGCAAAACAAAGACCTCCACTAGCAGAGCATACATGACCAGCTCTGGCGACAGTCCAGGCTCAGTACCGCTCTTGAGGATGCCCAGATNAAACACAGATGACATGGCTTGCATTGCAGTCCCTGGTGCAACGTCTACGCTGATGTTACATTGTGTGCTGATGTCTGACAGATTTGCTGCTTGGAGTGTGTAGGCAGACGAGACAGAATCATCCCTCAGTTGTACAGGCCAAGAGGAAGCCAGCGAAGCCATCTGTGGTGACAGGCACCACAATCTGCTGCTTGAGGTTGCCCTTGATCTCCTTAATGGTGTCCCTCACTTCCGCTGAGCTTCCAAAGATGAAGAGTACATCACTCGAGGTAGCCACCTGCAGCACAACGGAGCAACTTGATGGTCACATGCCAAGAGAGACAAGTCTTGTGCTTGCCANTGTGTATACCTGAACAGCTGCAAGCAGACCAAGTTGACACGTTGGGTTCTTGGCTCACAATCATTGGCAGAACAGTAACTGGAAACCNTTTGATTGCTGCCATAGCTTGCCTGCATGCTACAAAGGCTAGTGCTGAATGTCTGCTGGCATGCTACACTGCTTTTGTCCTCTTGTACATAGTGGCAGAAAACGCATTGCAACAACATTATGCTATCATTATGGCCTAAATGTGTCTGTATTGGTGACCGATCATTCAACATGCGTTTTAAGCTCTTCCCACTATGCTTGCAGAGGCAGCTGGTGTTGCTATCGCTATTTGATGCGGATCATGCTCAGATCATCAACACCAGTGCAGGTCTGCACTTCGCACCCTGCACGCTGTCTTGTCATGTTGGCATGTTACCACACAATGCACTGTGCCTCGCTACCTGTTGCGTCCGGCGTTCAACCCTAAACCCTTCAGGGTTTGTCGCAATTTTGCTTGCCACAGTAAATGAAGTTATGCTGCAGCCCTGCCATTCAAGGAGTTGAGCAGGCAGTACACTCCCTGTGCATGGGCATTGGTGCCCAATGCTCCAGAAGTGCTCATGATTGAGGACCTCACTAAGGATGCCAGGTCTGCTGCCTAGCCCTGTACTGCTGCCACATCTAGTGACTGGCATGAGATGCAACTGGGCCCAACAAGTACATGATGCACAGCTATTTCACCCNACATTGTTGTTGCTGCTACAGCTGAGCAGTGCTGGTGAAGATGTTACTGCTGTAGCATCTGCAGCGCAAGGACTGGCAGAGCAGGAAGCGCAATGCTTTCCTGGGTTGTCATGTCAGTATGTACTGAAGGCTGTGGCGCCAATTGGCCAAAGGGTCTTGAGCCTTGTGGAGGTTCAATGCTTGTAAGCAAACCCTTTGTGCCTACTGTAGTCTTGTGTGCACAGCATGCCTCGACATTTGATGTGTTAGGCTGCACTTGTGCTAGGCTGTTCGCCCCTGGTTCAGACATTATGCCATGCACCTGACTACCGTTGCTCCACATCCAGTGACTAGGGGTCTAAACTCAGGGAGGTTTTTGCATGTGACGCCAATGGTCTTTCCGAGGGAGCAGAACGGTCTTGATGTGATTTTGCCTGTCTTTATCTTTCTGCCTCTGCTCAATGCTTTGACAATCAAAGAGCTGTTGAATGCCGTCAACAATGTCACTCTGAAACAAGTTTGTACTCAAGATGTGTGTGACTTATACATGNACATCCCTGAGCAGTGCATGGCCTGTCTACAGCGGGTATCACGGAGCGACAAGTCAACAAGGCATTGCGCTAGTTGATGCTTAGCCAGGTGTTTGACCTAGTGTATTTATTTGTTGTTGCACCGAAACCAGGAAGCGGCAAGCAGGCCGCTGCGATGTGGTGTCACTGCGTCACTGTGTCACTGAGCGAGCCTGCCACCGTGCTCACGTCTCATGTGGGACTTTTACCTGCGTGCTTGCAGCAGTGCGGTGTTGCAAACTACAAGGTTCGGCAACACAAACCAACCACGACATTGTGCTTTACTGCTATTGCCACGCAAGGAACAAGGCAATGTGTCCAATCCTGCGGGTCATACTCACGCATGATTTTACAAAATGTGCTCTGTTCTGCTCATGATATTGTCTGGAAAAAGCATGTCATCGACCACAGTGTTGCCGTATAACAGACTATCCCCACAGCACAGGCTCAGCGCTGCCAAACCTCAGTTTTCAGCATCTTGGTTGTACAGTTTGTATAGACACNACAAATCATACCGCTGTGTGTAATGCACATGCAATTTTGACAGCATGTTGCTTCATTGGTAAGCCGTGTCGCCTTCCAATCACTAGCATAGGAACAGGTTTAGTAGCATCATCACTGTCAGGATCAATGAAATGTGTTGAACCCTGGTACATTGTGCATGCCATTGTCTAAGTGTGAGTTGGCTGCATCTGACCTTAGCTTGCAGAAACTTGCAGTGCAGCTGACTCAGTCCCCATATGCTGCAAGAGGTGTGTTCTATGCTGTTGTCAACCTGCCATGGTCTGGACTCAGGAAAACTTGTACCATAGGTGCAGGCTGTCACAGCTGACGATGTAGCAACAGGCATGAACCACAAGGCAGATTGGATTGACGCAAAACCGGGCAGCAGCGCAGCTACAAGCAGTCCTTGTGTGGAGTCCAAGCGTAAGGAAGGCAAGAAGGTGACTGTGATGGCACCTGCTGGCCACAAGCTGGTCTTCACATGCCCAGACGACCAGATTGCCGGCTGCAAGAAGGCAAGTCATGTCACATCAACATGCTGCAACTCTGCCACCTTTTGTTCATTGCAGGCATTTGCGCCATACTCTTGACTGACAGCACAGTTGAGCAGTGTTCTCCACTGCGTGCTTGCTGAAACAATACTGCCATGAACTTGGTGTNGAGCCCACAGATGAGGAGCACTTGGCATGCGTTGCCTTCTACAAAGGCAAGCGATTCTCTGAATCATCAGTGTGCTGTCCCAATTAAGCATACATTGCCTTGAGCCTGTGCATTAGCACAACCGTGNACGTTACTTCTGAAGGCTACTGTACATGCTGCTCATTGCAGGCCATACTTGAAATTCGTCTGTACTCTCCTACATGTTTTCGAGAAGCATACCGCTGCTTATTGGTGCACTTCAGGCCAATAGTATATCATGTCACAGGTAGATGGTATGTGTGTTGTGCACCTCAATGATCAAGCCAATCTTGCAGTCACACGAGCCGGTGTATCAACTCTCCCCCATCATGTTGCCGGATGATGTTCTGGCTTACAATTGAAAACAGCTCATCATACACGTCTGTGGTGGATACACCAGTGTGTGGTGTTGCAATCACGTTTGGATGCTGATATATGGGATCTGTTGGATCAGCAGGCTCCTGCAACATACACAGCCGGACATGTCTACAGCTCAAGGTGTCATATTGCAACTCATCAGACTGTTGGCATGCTCATGCTATAGTGGTACAATGCAGCACTTCATCGCTTTGTGTAAGACATAGCAGCAATAGTTTTGCAGCACCATTGCTGACGGCTGCAGCTTGTGAAGTATGCTGTGCGGTGCAGTGACTCACCACCCAATGCACATCCAGTCCTGCCCCGCCTAAGTGGCCTGACAGCAGTGCATCTGTAAGCGCCTGCATGGTAGCAACCATACTTTGATCCAGCTCAACCAGACCGTGCTGCAGCTTGCAAACACATAGCAATTTGCATTGGATAGCGACTCAGGCCAAGCATGGTGTTTTTCTCAATGTGAGTCAGCAATCTCACACACTTGACTTGTGCCGTCATCCAAGCAAGAAGGTTTGCAATTCCGGTGTGACTGACTGGTCTGCAGAGGCGTCACCAGCTTGTGCTCTTGTTTGGCATACAGCAGTGGTAACACTGCTGACGCAGACGCAAGTATATAGGTGTGTGTTGCACAGATGCTCNCTGCACAAGAGTCCAGGCTGACTTAGCAGTTCCTGGCATAAGTTATAGTGAGGTCTGCACTCGTCTTCAAATACATTNCGCAGCCGTCACATGCATGCTGCCTCAGCAACACGACTGGTTGAAAACGCTTGCCGTGGATGCTGCATGATGTATTCAGCTGTGTGTCTTGAGGGGCAGTCATGCACACAAAAGGTCGGAATGGACATGCAGCATGACAACAAGTACAGAGGCACACATGTATCCACCACAACAACAGTGCACAGTCAGTGCGTCTGATCACAAAGCAGAATTCTACTAAGTCAGCACATACTTCCTCCATGTGTATTTATTCCTAACTGGATCAAAGTCACCAAATGCTGTCAGTAGTCAGTCTTACCGATCTATCTAGCAAGGTGCCCAAATCTTTCTGAAACAGTGTGCCTGACAAGAGCGGCCGGAACTCCTCTAATCGCCTCTTCAGGTCTTCTTTGAAGAAGAATTGTGCGTCTTGGAACCTGGCACGTAGCACGGCCTCATTGCCAGTCTGCACACCCGCACAAAGCTATACATTTCAGCACATGGCTGGTCAGTGGTCAGTGGGAAACATGTATATATGCCTGCTAATACACATTACATTTCANTCTGAGCAACTGGGTTGCAACATGCTATGCTAGTGTGCTAGTCCTTGTGCTGCACCTATGACCTTCACAAACGTGACTTGGTGCACCCCAGCTGACCTTAAAACTTATTGGCGCAACAAGATGCTACAGCTTTAAAGCAGCTCTCCCAAAAACCCAGGTCTGTATGTTAGCCACCCCTGTGTACAGGCGTCGGCAACACCCTGCTGTACAGCCAGCAAGACGTAGCAGATGCAAATGCTGGTGCTGTCTCGTCATACGCATATACATGAAACACTCTGTGCAGCCCATGCATACACGCACACACTGTGACACACCAATCCAAGACATTGTTTGGCAGCTGTTGTTGGCTGTTGCACAACGTCGCGTCTGTACGTAGTTTGAGTGGTAGGCCCCAGACAGATAGTGAGGATGATGGCAGCCTTCACGACCAGCATATGGCCTGTGTGTAACTCAGCAATCATTATGGCTTTGTACATTGCAGAGAACAGCAAGTGTTGCTCTTGCTAACAAAAGTCAATCGTGACTAGTAGGACTTGAACCTACGCGCGTCTCCGCAGTAGATTTCTAGTCTACCCCCTTAACCACTCGGGCATAGTCACGTAATACACCAGGAAACTGGATAGCAGCCAAGCGTTTACAAACATCTAAGTTNTCCTGAGTTCATCCAAGTTCACCCAAGTTCATCCAAGTTCATCCAAGATTGTGATGATGCTTTCTGTAGCAGGGCTGTGACAAAGCACATTCCTTTCTACACTACATCATAATACTGCAACACAGTCGTCACTGTTGATGACATCTGCGACAATCTGCATTCGTGGTCATTGTTGCCTAATGAGGTCACCCTTGCTGCACTCTGACATCTTATCTTTGTACTGGCTGGCTGTCTGGTGTATGATGCAAGTCCAATGTGCAATATTACAATCGTTCAATCACGTAGGGGATCTGNGTCACCAGTGCGTTTATGACTGTGCTTTACATCATCATGGGGTCTGTGGGCTACATCAAACTTGGATCAGTCTTTGACTTTTCAAGACCAGTCACTTCAATATTACCACATGACTCATGGAATGTTGTGATGAACGCAGGAGTGTTTGTCCATTGCATATTTGCATACCAGATCAATTTGAACGTGTGGGCAGACATGATTCTGCATGTATGTGCTCCACGTCTCAGTCAATCAACATTGCAGCAATCAAGCGGTCGGCTCATTTGGGCACTAGTAGTTGTGCTTGGCATTGCCTTTGCTTTTGCTGCCTGTGTCATGCTTCCCTACTTCAGCTCTGTGATGGCACTCATAGCTGCCATTGGTGATTCAGCAGCAGCATATGCCTTGCCTGCTTTGTTCACTCTGAAGCTACTTGGCCACACAATGGCCACATGGGAGAGGCTGTTGTGTCGTGTGCTTGTTCCTGCGTCGTTGCTGTTGTCTGGACTAGGAGTGTACTCATCACTGTCTTCCTTAATCAGCCAGTCTAAACGCCATTCTTAGGTTGCTGGTGCTATGGTATGCTAAGTCAGGTTGAGTCGGTGGCGAGTGTGTTGCACATGCACAGCACCATCAAACTGAGGCTGTGGATTGCAGTGCTAGTGTGGTCCAGTGCACGCATGGTCAGCGTTTGCAGTTGTAGGGACACCGTGCAGGGCTTAAGCAGGGTCACAAGCATTTTGGAAAGATCACTTGTTGTCAAGTTGCTCTTGTGAGTCATCCAGTGTAACAACGCAGACTTGCAAGATTGAGGCCTCAAAAAGGCATTTGTGCGAAAGTGCCGTAGCCAAGCAGCAATATGTTCGGACATACCCTTGCGATATGCAGCTAAAGGGTTGCAAAAGGTTGCAAAGCTTCAGTATGGNCAGCTTCCAGCTCAGGCTGCTGCTGTGCACGCTGTCGTTTCAAAGTTTCAAGTTGGTGCGTGAGGGATGCAGCTTCGCTCTGAGCATGTTCTAGCTGTTGCTGTGTTGAGAGCTGTTGCTGCGTGAGTTTGTGAGCCTGTGACTTGGCTTCTGCTTGTGTCTGTGCTAGTTGCTGCTTGAAATCAGACNCCAACTGCTGCTGCAGCTGGTTGATCTTGGTTTGGGCTGCCTGTATGGCGGCTTCAGCCTGGNTAGCTCTTCCAGCTGCTCTTGCAGATCCTATAAACAACCAGCTGTCAGGTATACCGCAAAGTCAGGCAGTGACCTGGACCAGGTGACAGCTGTGGTCTACGACAAGATACAAGAACAGAAGAAACCGCAGCAAAGCATGGTGCCAGTGTTGCAGGCGTTTGTGCAGAACATCTGGACCCAGGCAGTAGTCTTGTATTTCTGTGACCACTCATGCATGCAGAGGAACCAGTTGCAAGCCACTGTCGAATCTGAGTTTGGCTTGAGAGCCGCGCTCACACCTCACACCACATCACGTGCATTACCATCACCGGTATGTACTTGAAATGTGTGCTCAACTGGTCGCTGGGCGAGGGGTGAGAAACAGCTTCCAGGCAGACCTGTCTTGCTGACTCTGCATCATCCAGCTGTTGCTGCACTACAGCAACTTGTGACTCAGCCTCTGTCTCAGCTGCTGCTTGAGCCACAAACAACGCATGCTCAAAGTAGCCTGCTGAGCGGCAGACCTGCGACAACAAGCAGGTATGCGTCTCACAACATCTGTGGGTTGCTGGCAGCTGTGCATTGCCAGTAGCTAGGCGCTGCCGGTAGATGTGGCTTGCTGGTAGCTGTGCATTGCTTGACAGCTAGGCATTGCTAGTAGCTGTGCGCTGCTGGTAGCTGTGCCTTGCTTGACAGCTAGGCGTTGCTGGTAGCTGCGTGTGAACTCAAACACGACAAGCTTTCCACTTGGATGTCATCTTTGAAGACAGNACTTAGCTGCTGCTGCAGCTCTGAGCTGAGGGTTTGAGCTGCCTCAAGCTGCTGAGTAAGCTCAGCCCGCTCAGCAGCTGCTGCGATGCTCTCTGTGTGCTTTGTCACTAACTGCCCTTGCAGGTTGTCTATCTGCTGTTGGTAGTCTTCTNATGCAGCGGCATTGTGTGCAATGCAATTGCTTTGGCAAGATAGCTGGAAAGGTTTTTTCGGGCAACTTAAGGTGTTCAAGCGCAACAGAGATGCGGACGTTGTCCAAGACCCTGCAGCACTATATTGTGCGGTTGCACTGTAGTCAATTACATTGTACGTATGTGTTCGCAAAGTAAGCGTTGCGCACGAAAGGTGTTGTCCGAGGACTTAGTCCAATTCCACCAGTTTCCGCTCCGAGACCATGTTCAAGCGTGATCGTCAATACTTGAAGTCGCAACCTCGCTGCGTTCTGTGATGAGCACAGGGAATTAGTGGGAGCATAACGTCTTGATGCACCGCAGCCCTATCGGCGTCAACCTCCACGAGTATATTTCGGGCGTGCACATTGTTGTGATACAGCACGATCTCCTATAACTTGTCAGCCTGCGAGCGTTCCCGAAACCGCTGCGACCTTGATGCACGACTGCCCCCTAGGGCTTATGGCTGCGTGAGCTGCTGCGTCACCTCAAGCAGGAAGTTGTGTGACATGGTAGGTATGCAATACCAGTCCCACAGTGCGCTCACCCCTGCCGTTAGGTTTCGCATCTGAACTGCACTGCGCTTGTAGTGCAGGGATCTCAAAAGGTCGCTCTGGTGATGCTCAATCGCTCGTTGCTAATCTGGCAATTTGCGATGCCGCGTATGAATAGCGGACGCTCTGCGTCTTCGATCAGCAACCAGCGTTCAAGTTCTAGTCAAGGCGGTGTGGCTACCCGCCGCTGTGTCTCTGCGACGGGCTGGTGAAGAGCATGCCAGGTATAAATCCAAGGAAGATGCGACACACGAGTCTTGAGTTGAAGTATTGCCCCAGCTTGTTTTTGCTGCACTGAAGTGTTGCTAGTGGATATTGCTACTGTGTGTTGCACATAAGCTCATGCTTGATGGCCCCTGTATCAGTCACCATGATGAGCAGTTGTGTCAGATGACACCTTGTCATCATCGTTTGTTGTATGTCTCAGCAGTTGGTACTTTGATGCCTGAGTTCACCTAGATCAGCTGACCTGCAGGGCTGAGAACCATCACAACATCCTACAGAACCTGGCAGCAATACATGGTTAGATGTCAATGAGTGTCTTCTTTCATGACTGTCTGACTAGCCTGTGATCTGATGAACATGCCTGGCCATTGTATGGACACTTCCACAAATGTGATCACAACAGGGTCATTCGATGGTTCAGAATGCNGCAGGCCAGATGTAGCACAGCTGACAGCTGTGCTGGAGGCACTGCAGACTCTATGTGGCGAGGGCCAAGTCATGGTGGATCTCTTTGTCAACTATGACTGCGACATGCAAGCAGCCAACCTGTTTGAGCGGAGTGTCAATGGCCTTAGCAAGCTGCTGCGCCGCAGCCCGCCGAGCAGTCTGTTTGCCACCCAGCAAGCTCAGAAGTCCAGGGACCTTGCACTTGATGCAGTGCTGTCCATTCTCAAGTCATTGGATACATGGGCTGAACCGTTGAAGGTGTGCCACAGTGGTGACTTGTTGCTGCCCTCTGTCCTGCCTGCCAATGCACACTACACAGCTCCACACATGTGCCACTGCTGTATCCTCTGCTTCCTGTATTGCACTGAGTGGCTGCGCACCAAGCATGGTCAAACAGGCATACAGAAGTGTTCACTTCAGCCTGTGCACACAGGAGCGAGGATCGCTCGTTGCATGCAATCATGCAATCCATGATCCATATGTACCAGTTGTATGCTTGGCAATCAATTTTGCAACCTGCAGTACCTAGCCGGCATGGAGCTTGAGTTGGCTTTCCTCAGCTGCTGAGTACCGTGGCACCAGTCATGGCATGCATTGTTGTGGACCATGATTACCAGCCACAAGCAGTTCCTTGTGACAGCCTGATCGTGCACATTCTGAATGGATGCAATGTGAAGCTATGCTTGTTGCTTTCACANAGGAGCTCACGTGCTGATGCATTTGCTTGCCTGACACGTCTGATGGAAGTGCTCATCATTTGTGCATGCAAAACTGAGCTCATGTTACTTTCCAGTTGAACGTGCCAGGTTGGCAGTATGTACATCAGTGCATAAACTGAATGATCAGCNATCAGTCATCAGTGTCAGCCGGCAGCTTCAATCACCCACACAGTCATTCATTCACAAGCATTTGTGTCTATGTTTGCATTACCGTGCTACTCATCTGACTGTATCTGCTTGCTAGATTACTGTGCCTCCAGCAGCTATTCTGAGATGGGTTGTAGGCATGTACTTCAACTTCATGCCCAGTTGCTGCCTACGGGACCATATCTGCTTGCTAGAATACTGACCAAGCTTTCTGTCTGTTTGCAGTCAACGTGTGCGCCACCGTCGTTGCCATTGTGGTGGTTGACAGGCTGGGACGCAAGTTCCTGCTCATTCAAGGAGTTGTGCAGATGGTTATTGCTGAGATCATTGTCGGTGTGACCCTGAAGTATGAGTTTGTGAAGTACAATGGACAGCTGCCCCACTCCCCGTCCATTGCAATCCTGGTCATGATCTGTGTCTTCATTGCTGGGTTTGCCTGGTCCTGGGGACCAATTGGATGGTTGTACCCAACGTAAGTACCCCTCCCCTCACCAATCACACCCCAAAGTGTTGCTGCTCTGTGTCTTGCTGGTTAGCTGCTTACTTGCTGGCATCCTGACTTGCGTTGTGCTGGCTTCTGTTGCTTGTTGATTTCCTGCTGTTGTGACACCCCATTGAGTAAGAGACTATACCTATTATGTCTATCATCATCATCCTGTCATCCCTACCATCATCCCTACCATTATGAACATCATGCTATGTGGCATATGTAACATCCAAGTGGCATATCCCTATCATCCCCATCATCATGAACATTATTCTATGTGGCATATGTACTCACAATGACTTCATTCATGCCTGTAGTGAGATTCAGCCCCTAGAGACCCGTGCTGCTGCCTGCTCCTTCAACGTGGCGGTCAACATGCTCTTCACCTTCGTTATTGGCCAGTGCTTCGTCACCATGCTCTGCAGCATGCAGTGGGGAGTCTTCCTCTTCTTTGCTGGTAAGTATCTTACCTTCTAGTGAGTGTAGCACAACTGCCTGTTGAACTTGCATCATAATCAGTGCTGCGATGCTGCATTTGTTGCTTGAGCATGTGTCTTGTGGTATCAGCTGGGCTGCAGATGATTTGCAGTTTGTGCTTATACTCAATCTGCAACCACAAGCTGCAAGTTTACTTGTATGTTGGAGTTGTATGCCAAGTACATGGTAGGATTCTGCATGTGTGCGTATATGTGCTAGCTACAACACTGCCTACATACTGCCTGCTGACCTGGTGTACCATAAATTGCAGGCATGTGTGTACTCATGGGTCTGTGGGCTGCATTCTTCCTGCCTGAGACTAAGGGAGTTGAGATTGAGGGTGTCTACAAGCTGTTCCTCAACCATTGGTTCTGGAAGCGGACCCTTGGCCAGGGCCGTGAGCAGCGTGCTGAGAATGTGGCTCGCATCTCTGGTCTGCCATACACTGGCACTGCATCAGGCCTTAACGCACAAGAGGGCAAGGCAGCACCAACAAGTGTGGCCTAGACGAAGAGTTGGTTTTGGTTGATGACCTCATTTTAGAACTTAGCTTTGCATATAGTATGTTGTTGAGAGTGACCATGGTGAGTGGTCCTTCAGACTGATTGTGGTGCCGACGAATGCTTTGGTACATCCTGTGCTGCATGCCACATTTGCGGCTTTCAGGGTTTTGTGGAAGGGTCTGTGCTCTCTTGCAGGCTGATCTTACTAAGCAGATTTTGTGTTTACTCTGTTTTCTGCACCATCTGGTGAATTCAGCATCTCACATTTTGTAGCTTGAGATCAGCAGTGTTTTTCTCAAATGTTAAGGGCAATATGCAAGTTGGCTTCAGCGCTTGCCGTGCAGATCTGGTGATTTGTTGCTTGGGCAAAGAGTAGGCTAGATGGTTGGCGTAGTGAGTCATGGCAGTTGTGTGATGCTGTGAAGACTCTGCCAGCCCAATCAACTGTACAGACTTAGCACGTTGTCGAGGGAAATGTTCTGTTCGTGCGGTGTTTCGGCATGTGCTATCANAAGTGGAAGCACAGTCTTCCGCAGGTAGCCGTCAAGTTTAAGAGTTGGTCTGGATAGACAGCTTCCTCCAAAGGACTGTGCTTGCGCTTGATCAAGTCCAGCGTTCCTCAGTCAATGCCAATATCAGATGAGGGTTATGATGGCATCGTTGCCATTGAGGCAAAACCTTGATGTCAACTCAACAGTCCCATTCTCAGCTTCAAGTACCACTGAGCTTATCCTTAGCTGCTAAGTGCGAGAACAATTTAGTGACAGTCAACTTTCAGCTGGATCTTGCTATACTTGCAGCTTGCTGCAGCAGTGAGGCTCGGGGTGTGACTTCCACAGCATGCTCAGCTGCAAGTCAGACACTGATCACAGCTGCTCTAACAGGCTGAAAACTCAGTGAAGCTTCAACCCACACTGGGACTGGNAATATGCATGAACATGACCTACTGACATTCGGCATTTGATTGAGAGGATATCTGTAGGCTGTCCAGTTGTAACATCGGACTTCAACATCACCAATCTGATGCCAAAGGCGAACAATGAACCAGCATCAGATCAACAACAGGCACTGGACAAGCAAAGAGTGGCGTCGAGCATTCCAATAGGTATGCATAGCAACTTTCCATGTACAGATGATCAGCTGCTTGTGTTGGTTCAACTTCATGAGTGAGAGTATCTCTTAGGTGCTGACGCTCTGCCTGGACACCAAGAACCAGCAACGCCTGTGTGGATGTATCCAAGTGAGCAAATGTTCTTCAATGCCATGAAGCGAAAAGGCTGGTCTCCAAGCGAGCAAGACATGAAGCAAGTAGTTGCCATTCACAATGGCGTCAATGAGCGAGCCTGGTCAGAGGTGAGGACAAAATTGCCCTGACACAGTTAAGCATGAGGACAACGTGGGTTGTGCAGCCTTATGCATCAGCCGAAGTGTTGACATGTGCAAGCTCTGGTCAGGACTGTTTACAGATCTTGTTCAGTTCTGTTAATTGCTGCCCTCGTGAGCAATGTTCCACGCGCTTGCCACACGCCAACACACGCCAGGTTGCTTTGGTCAGGTGACCCAGTAAAGTTCAGGCACACGTCACAAATAATGCAGTGCCCACACAATGAACAGCAAGGTTGTATCAGCCCCTTGGGAGCCCTAAGCTATGTCCTCTGTGGTTGAAACCTTGGCAACATGCTTCACCTCCTACCGCTGGGATCCTGAATCCGGTAGTACATCCTGTGCATGCTCNCACCCAGCAATTTTCAGCACACAAGTTGCCTGACTGTACCGAGCAAAGCTGCGCACATGGCTATCTGTACACCAGCTGCATCACAAGTAAAATGTTTCTAGTACAAGCAGTTGTGTACTCGGCAACTAAGTGGCAGTAACAGACTTAATGGCATGCTGTACAACGGGTGCTAATTTCAGTCATCTGCCAAGCGGCCTCACGTCACAGATGAAAGCAAATGAACTCAAGCAGAACTTGCTATACTTCTTGTCATCCCCTCTACCACTATTACAGGAGCTATATGCTAGGCTTCACTGCTTTTGCCTCCAGCTAGTTGTGAGTATCAACACGATTGCAACATGCAAGCCATGAAGGCAACTTTGAGCAAATTAGACTGACCCCTTTGCAGGCACCAAGCCATACAGAGAACCTAAGTACTGACCTCTTGGCAGATATTGTGCCATGTTGAGAACCCTAAGTACATTCTTCGCAGGTAACAGGCCATTCACTAAACCCTACATACTTATTGTTGATAGGTAGATATCGTTGATGTCAAGTGGTGTCCAGGAACACCAAAACTGAGAAGTCACAACAGATAAGCCACGTCCGCATNCTTCACCTGCAGCCAGCACAGAGCTGCTGTGAACATTCTGCACACATATGCTTATGAAATTGCTCAAGCCTTGTGTGTGAGGTCACTCAAATGACTCCATGCCTGCAAACGCATGGCATGTGCAAACCTTCCAAAGCTGTTGAACAGGATGATTATTCAGAGCACCACCTTTGCTGACACGCAGCAGGGTTTGGAAAGCTCAGCTACACAAGGATTCACTTTGGCGCCTTGAATTGATGGTCGTCAATACACCAGGCAAATTGCTTGATGAGAAATGTGCAGCATGCTGTGATGTGAAATGCCCTTCAGAGTGACATCTGGCATTGGNACCCTGCACTCAGCAACTCTTGATGTCAAATGCATGACATACAGGTGTGCAACAGGACATACAGGTTTGTGTCCAGACTGCATGCCATCTGTGCATTGACATGTGCAACTTGGCTTCTGCGAGGTTGCTTAGGCAGCAGGATGTGATGGCAGCAACTCAGCAATGCAGTCAGTCAATTTAGTCCCACTGCATTCAGACCAACAGCTGCTTATCAGCCTGTCTTGAGCAATGCTTAACTCATGTGCAGGTGCCCAGCTTTGACAGCGGAGTGGCAATGACCATGATTGAGCAGGAGCTGGGCCGCCCCTGGCAGCAGGTCTATGCAGAGCTCACCCCCCGCCCCATTGCTGCTGCCTCCCTTGGACAGGTCAAGTTCCATGACATAGGGCAATTGCCTTTCACATGGGCTGTGCAAGCTCTGAGTTTGCAAACCTCCAAGTCCTTTCTGCTGCTGGTCCCTAAGCTTGGTTCACCGCCTTTTCACCGCCACCCACTTGCTATTGTCTGTCTGGCATAGATCAGCATGCCCATGTTGACCTTCCTTTGCTGCTTCTCCGTGTGCCGCCAACATGTTGTTGAGCCAACTGGTGTGGCTGCTGACTCCAGGTTTGTAGTCCTCATGTGCCCCCAAAGTGTCAAGCTGTTTCACTGTGTCCAGTAGCCTGACAGTGTGAGGGCAGATCACAGATACATGTTGCAGCAACAGACCACCATTGCATATGCCACAGGCGCTCACCGTTCAGTTCAGCGATGTCACCCAGACCTGATTGCCAGCTGCTGAGGGTCCAGTCTGGATACAATTGCCTGCTGTACTGACATGTTTTCATACTTGCACAGGTGTACAAAGGCAGGCTGCACAGCGGGGAGCAGGTTGCTGTGAAGGTGCAGCGCCCTTTTGTGCTGGAGACTGTCACAGTGGATCTCTTCCTGGTCAGGTCAGTTGGTAATCACGGGTGCTGATGTGGCATGTGTCCGTTTGTCATGTTCGCAGGGATGTACATCAGTAACAGCACTGCTCAAAGTTGAACGTTTGTCCAAGTTGAGCAAAGTTNCGGCAGGAAGCAACAAGAGTCACAGAAGGCTACAGATGTGGTTGCCAAGTCACACAAAGGTAAAGCTGTGGTACAGCAGCCTTCATGCATACGTCTTACAACCTGTTTTTCAGAAAGTTTGAGTGACCCTGTGATGCTCTGTAAAGCTATGTGAACGACTTCGAGTAAAGTGTAATCTGGATGGCGCTGTGATATCACACATCAGGAAATGTTCGCAATGTGCTAGAAACATTCCACAAGGTTATTGTGCTTTCCGTACCAATCACCTAGCCTTACTGTTCAACAGAACATATCTTTCAGCAATCACCGTGGCTCCAACAACTGGATTTGCGCCCTGCATGCAGCGTGACAATACTACATGTTGGTCCTTGCAGCAGTCTTTGCAAGTTGTGGGTAGGCTTGACATAGCAGAGTGTCTGAAGCAAGCTGCTGCTCTGCCAGTTGTCATATCCATCAAGGATGTGTATGATGAGACCTGCACTGAGCTACTGGTGCTTGCAAACCTAGACAGCGGAGCCCGCGGCCGGCCTCGTGTGACGTATGATGTCACTGCAGCGCTCAATGCAATGCAGCTGTGTGTGTTCATGGCTGATGTGTACATTGAGACGCCTGGTGGCGACATTGAGTCGCAGCCACAGGAATGGCATCGGTTCTTGGTGCATGGAACAGATGGTTGTCGGCTCAGCACCCCTGAGGAGAAAAGGTGGGCACTCGCTCATGCTTCAGCCAGCTTGGAGATAAGAGACAGGTGTGCATGCTGTGCTGTGCTGTGCGCTGCTTCAAAACCAGAAAAGCGGTGGAAGTCAAGCATCATCAACAGTGCCAGCAGTATGCATATGCCCACCTTCAGATGGCGGCTTGATGAAGTTGCGCTCTCGCACTGCTGCCGGCTCGAGACCCAGCCTGGCAGCCACATGCTCAATCATGTGCTCCATGATGATGGGCGACTCGAACTTGCCAGGCGCCCGTACTGCAGAGTGGGGCGGCCGGTTGGTTTTGCACAGCTTGATGTCGAACTTCAGCGCTGGGATGGCATATGCCTGCATAAAATGCCCAGCTCTGTAAGACCAACCATAGTTGAGCTGTGGTCGACACATATGTTACTCTAGTGGGCGTTGCCTGTAATGCGTGATGGGCAGTAAAGGATNAACATGACTCAGCCCCAGTCCCCGCAGGTTGAGGCTCAGATTTGAATCTGCTCGTGGCAGTTGCCAGCTAGTCTTCAAACGCTGGCATATGACTGGGTACGTTTGATGTGCAATGAATGCGCCCAGCATAGAATGACATATGCCGAACAATACCATTTTTGGATAACATTGACTACTTCCACAGTGCTTCTGCATGTTACCATGAAGTCATGCGAGCCTCTGCAAGATTTGCTTCCTCAAGCTTTCAGTTCGAATGCTACCATGCATGAATGAAGACGCAGGAATTCATTGTTGCAGGTTGTTATCTTGGTGAAGGTTGTAGATGAGCCACACCCTCCAGAAGACTGCCCAAGAATTCTGGCAACTGTTTGCATTAAAGATGAGCATGGCAACAAAGATCCAGAGGATTTTGAGTTCACAGACATTGGCAAAGGCAGCAACTGTGTGCGCAAGGGCATGCAAAATTTCAAGCGGGCCATTCCATGGACATCATTTTTCCATGGCTTTCAGGACCCGTTGCCACAGCATGTCGCCGAGAACAACTTCATCCTGGACCTATACCTTCTGCGCAGACAAGTAGTAGATGTGTACAGGGTGTGGTCACAACTGCAACACGCTTTGATGTCAAGTTGCTGCTTCCTAATGGCTTGGTTGACTAAAACCATATGCTGTTTGTATGTTGCATTGCATTGCCTGGCATATGTGTTTGCTGATTGTGGACATTCAACAACTTGGCATCATGCATTGTTCAAGTTGCTTTGGATTCCTTTGATCATGTGCATGTGGTGTAGGACACAAGGGTTCGCAATGCCCGAGATGTACATTTGGATTCTAGCTCCACTCATCAGAACACCCCTTCAGCATCACAAGGCAGTGTCAGCTTTGAGGGATGCATTGCTGATAGGGTCAAGCGACGGTAAGTGTAGAGGGGCCTGTTCAATGTGATCTTGTATAGATCCACTGCTTTAGTGGTGACTTGTCTACCACACAATTTGTACTAGTCTCTGTTCCTCATTCTACAGCATCATTGTCGTTAAAGCAAATTACTGATTGAAACATGCAATGTGCAGGCGGACAATGTGACCCATGTACATCTGGCGCTCTGTGTCCTGCATTTTGGTCATGGCTAGACTGCTTTGGCAGTATCAGGGCAGCACATATATCAAACAATGTGCGCATATAGCTGCAAGCAAGTTGGTGCCTTGTATCTGTTGCGGTATACTGTCACTTTTGCACCTTTGTTACTGTNGCATCTCTTTCAGGCAGCACCAGCTCACCTAAGTCACAGACGCTGGGTGCATGCTACGAATGTACGTGCTACAAATGATAGCACAACTGTTGCATGTTGGTACGCGCTTTAGAGACCAACACACGGCACTCGGCATTCAGCTTATCAAGACTGCATCGTGCAAAGACAGCGCCATGTATCTGGTGAACTTCATGTCACCAGAGCATGCAGATGGCATGTACGCACCTGGCGAGGGTCTTTGAGGTAGCACAGCTCAGCACTCATTTCGTTCCTTTGTTTCGTCAGGTTCCAGACCTTTTTCCTCTCGGCAGCCAAATCAGCTCCAAGGTTGTTGACTATGTTGACATCTACCCCCATCCTGCTCAGGTCCTCCTGCAATGGACATACAATGGTGGAGTTGGGGGCAATGTCCAAACTGGCAAGCAAGTTCATACGGCAGCCACGCTACAGGTGATCAAACTCGAGACTTTGCGCTCGGCTAGCGAAACATGCACAGCAACAATATGTCCATTGTGCACTCTGACTATGGGAAGCCATTCGTCATGCAAGCACCACTGTTCTTACGGTAAGTCATTGAACAAACACAAACATGGCGCACACATGGCGTAGCTCGAAACAGCAGCAGCTGACCTCCATTGCATGGTATGTTTCCCCCACGTTGTCCAGCTCCTTTGACAACAAGCGCACTTGGAGTTCAGCCTGCTCGGCCCTGTAGAGCAACTGTGCATGCCCGTGGTCGCCCATGCGGTTCTGTTTAGAAATTGACTGCAGCTGGTCCTGCAACAGTCATTACCAAGTCATCAGTGACCAGTAGCACAGCGCTCTGTGAAGCTGTGCCAGCTTTTACAGCTAGCCCTATCAAGCTGGGTTAAGCCAAACAGAATAGAACATATAGATAAAATAGGCAAAGAAGACTCTTGCCTCAGCATTACGGACATGCTGTCGCTGCTCCCTAAGGCTCTGAGCCAGAGCGTCCCCCCTCTGCAGTGCTCCCCTGGTGTGTGCTTGCTCTTGGTCAATTGACTCCTGAAGGCGAACCACTCGACCCTCCAAGCTAAGCACCTTAGCCTGAACTGTGACAAGGCGCCCCTGCACAGCATTGTACAGAGTTTCAGAGCAGCAGACAGGATTACAGTGCTGCAAACCGCTAGAGCCGAAACAGCTTGTGACAACTGCATGACTCTCCTGGTGATGCAGCTGAGCATCAAGTTTGTCAACTGCATGACTCTCCCAGTAATGCAGCTCTACGCTTGTACAAGTCAGGCAGTGACCAGGTGCATGGTGTAGTACATGACTTTGCAGTTCATACAATGCTCTCAGACAGTGAGAAAAGATGCAAAATTACAGACATCAATCCACCGACTGAGGAGCAAGAATGCATTGCATGCAAGTTGTGCTGCCCGTATTGGTGTAGGCTCACCTCAAGCTCAGTCACTCTTGCCTCAGCAGTAGAAGCAAGCTGCTGCTGCTGTCTCCGACTCTTACTTGCAGCTGCTTCCCTTGCCAAGGCACCGCCGGCATGAGCTCGCGCTTGCTGCAATGACTGCTGAAGATCATTAATCTGACAGACCAAGAGCTGCTCGTTAACCTGAAGACTGTTGACCTGACAGGTCAAAAGCTGCGCCTTTGCCTGAGCTGCAGCAAGCTCACCCTGCACAGCACAGTGGATCTGTCAAACCAGCCCATGTAATTGCAGAATCCTGTGGAGCTGCAAACAGGCAAACGTATGAGCAAGCTGTGAGAGAAATTACCCTGGCACGTGGCACTGTAGTTCTGCAATGAGCGCTCACCTTCATTTGCAAGACATAGGCAGGTGGCTTCACTTCCTCATGTTGGCTGTCGTCATCCTCAGAAGTTGATGACTGATGCTTGGCTCTTTGACGCTCAGCCTCCTGGGGCTGAGTGTCCAGGGAGAGTCTTGAGAGGACAGACTCTGGCCAGCTGTCCTCATCAGATGAGGTGTGGCCCTGCAAAACACACACAGTGGCATGTTGCACATGCCTTTCATTACTTGCTGGCAGCCATGCTAAGTATGCTTTGCTGAACGGAAGAAGTACTGTGTGCATTGGAAGTGCGCTGTACACCTGGCATGCTTACATGTTATGTGTCATCAGTGCTCCTTCAACCGTGATCAGCACAACACCGTCAGCATACACAGCCCCACCACTCCCTTCCGCTGTGTTGTAGCTCAAGTTGGTCTGCAACTCCAGAGTCAAGCTCTGACAGTTGTCACAGAACACCGCACCCCCAGCTGTCACTGCATGGTTTTCAAACAGCTGACTGTTNGCAGGTGCTGCTGCTGCTGCAGCCGCTGCAGATAAGTTTTTCTGCCGCTGCTTACGAATCTCTGATTCAACCTTTCCAGCCTCAGGACCAAGTTTCAAGCCAAGTGCCTGCACGCAATAATGGCCAAATTCTGTCTCTGCCATGATCAGATGTTGCGCTGTGTCTGTATAACATGGTGCATGCAAAGAGGACTGCTAGTAGGTTGGCAGTACTTACAACTGAAGTGTTCCTCAGACAGATGTTAAGAGAACATGGAAAGGGACACAACAGTAGTACAGCATCAGCCTGTTCCGGCTGCAGCAGATGTATAACAGCATACTTGGTGTCACCATTGCCAGTACCAGCAGAAGCAGTGTCACAACAGGCTATTGAGCAGGCTTGCTTAAGGCTATATGACTGGAGGTCAAAACCACACAGCTGACCTTGATCTGTGTCTCAAAGAACTCTGCAGACAGCCCAGAAAGAGCCAAGGTGGCTTTGACTATGATCATGGCCTCCCAGTGAGCCTTGAGGTGATGAGATCCATCAACCAGCTCCATAGTTATGGTCTCAAGCCAATCAAACTCCTCATACAGATTGAGCTGCTCTGTCAGAACTTGTATTACATGTGGAGGCCTCTCATCAGTTTTGAGCTGCACAGTAATTGAACTAGTCAGTTGGTGATAATGTGTTGATAGTCGCAGTATGTACAAGTTGTACTGGCAGCACAAAGCAGCTTGCGCCCGTCATACAGACGTTAAATGCTGCATCATGCATCCCTAATTACAAGACTCTAAATTGTCACTACTGCCCTGAATGACTGTCNTGCAGACAACACTCCAGATCCATCCTCATGCAAGCTGCCTGTCAGGTTGGTACAGCGCTGGAACAGCACACATGTGCTCGCAATCTGCCAACGTTGTGCAGACAAAGCCATTGCTTTGTGGTGAGCACTGGGAATGACGGTCAGCAATGGTGGTGTCAGTCACAGTCCAGCTGTTAGCAGATGCGTTTGATGTTGCTTCAGAGCACAGGGAAGCTTTACTTGACCCAGGCTTTGCTGTGTAGAATGCCTTTACAGCATAAAACATACCTCCTTGCTGTTTGCTGCAGAGTGGCAACAGCAGGCAAGCTGTGGGGACCCGCTCTTCTTCTTGCTCGCCACTGCGGGGATAANACCTTGGTCAAATTTCCCTAGACCTTGGTTTTGGAGCTCCGAGACCAACTCCATTCGATTACGCTCATGAGTGCCACACAGAATGCACAGAACTCTGCCAGGTAAACTTGGTGGCAGGACACGCCAGCTGCAGGGATTGCATCGAAGTGACTGGCATGAGTCGGCGTGAAAGCACTTACTAAGCTTTTCGGGATGATTGTCGAAAGCACGCACGGCTACTAGCTGGGAGTTGAGTGCTATNAATTGAGCCTTTTTGAGCATGCGTCTCCACCACTGAATGCAGCATGAGTTTCCCTGCAACTGTACCTGTGAACATACATGCTTGAAGCCTTCCAGCATAGGTCAACTCAGCTGCTGTAATCAGCAGTCTTCTCTGTCAGACTGGGATGCAACATCTTCTGAAGGTCATAAGAGATAATACAAGCAAACCCAACGTCTTCTGCAGGTGATCTTCCTCACGGAGACCAGCTTGTGATTGGCCTGAATCCGCCCTTTGGCAAGAATGGTAGTCTGGTAAAGGCTTTCCTGGAACAGGCTGCAAGATTTGATCCAGCCATCATTGTGCTGATTGTACCCCCAGCCACCTTCATTCCCCCTGGCTATGCCATTGACTTTGAAGACAAGAGTGTGATGTCAGACAGGTGGACTCCTGTGGCACGACTTGACGCATGCGTGCAAGGCTTGAGCTTGTTATCATGAGCAGGCTGATATGTGTTGAGCCCAAGTCAATCTAGCGTTGTACAGGCCTCGTGCACTGATATGATGCTGCTCTTGATGACAGCATCTGAAGCAGTTCCTGGCTATCTTGCAACTAGAAGAACCATGAAGTATGGCTGCAATGCAATGCTTGTGCAAGCAGATGTGTGCACTCACATCGCTGCATAGTTGTGCTTGGTTGCCTGTGGGTTGCAACAATGTTGTGCTGCACATGATGCTGGACACTCTCTGACTGACCCGACCCGTTGGACCACAGGGCCTTCNTGCGTGCTGCTGATGAGTCATGTACAAGCTTCAGGCCTTGCTGCATGATGTAATGCACTTCAGCTGCCAGCACACCGTCCCAGTAACTGATGTGCGTCAGCCAGAAGGTACGTGCAGATCAAGTTGTCCAGATGCCATAATGTTTCCCTTTTGTGGGATCTTAAAACTGCGGCCTTCAAGATGTCAAGGCAGTGAACTAGAACACAACACGTCAGAACAAAGCCGAGCCTGAAAGAGAGCAACTACAGATATGTTTAGCGTGCAGCACAACTCCCACACCTACTGCATGTGTGGGTTGGCTGGAGCTGAGTGTTTCACATTGTAGGGCCTGCAACATCTTTGCTGAGTTCTGTCAGCGCTAGATGAGCAGTAAGGGTACCAGAGATGCCCTACAGGTACTATACCACATCTTGCAGCCATGGTATGACGTCAAACTGTTAACACAATTGTAGATTGTGGCACACTGTAGCTACCACATAGTACAATGTCTAGCACAACACTGGCACATGCACTGGAACTGTTCCAGACTGGTTCTGCGCTGCGTATGCACAAACTATGGAAGAAAGTGACCATGTAGGCTGTGCAGACTGGCAGGGGTTTATGGGCCATGTTACAGCATTGATGTCTCTGTTGCTGCTGTGGATCTGGGACGGCCTACCAGGGCATGATGTTTGTGAAAACTGGGTTCTCTCTGAGTGGCAGGTGCCGTCAGACGCGTTGAAGCAGCAATACTTACTGCCAAAGCTGAAGGCTGTACAGTAAAGCAAGTACATTTGTGTTTATGTGTATGTTCGAGTCTTCTGTGAATAGTCCAGGCTCAGGGACACCAAGATCATTGCAGCTGCCTGCAGTATGACTGCCTGACAGCAGTGAAAATGGTCGATTCTATCATCATGGCACACANCATGTCAATCATGCTGTACAGCACAAATGGCATTTTTAAAGCTTGACAGCTGAGCCAGTCATGCTACCAGCCAGAAGAGCGTGCTTGCCTGCATATCCCTAAGCCACAATCTTGCATCATCTGGATGATTGGCTTTCAAGCTCAGGACCTGCAATCTGGTGCTGAAGGGGGTTCTGTGCAGCACCTCCATGTAGCTACGCGCATTCACGGCGCTCTTGAACGCCACAGACAGACCCATTGCTTGCACATTGCTCATGACTATCTGACCCCTAGCAAACATTGACAAACAGCTGTTGGTGCTGTGGCATGCCTTGATGGCTATACTGCATGCCCACAGAAATGTCGACAAGCAGACAGTCTTCCAATGCTTACGCTTTGGACTTGACACCTCAACACGGCAGGGTATGCAGGATGACTGCAATCACACTGAGCTCAAGACATGCTTCAGCAGGCTGTGGCTCTGACACTCACATGGCACATGAGCACCAAAGGCAACCGTACAGCACTTGTGTATGACCGCCCTGCAATTCAGTGTTGTTGGGCTTCATTTGGCAATACAACAACTTGCCATTCTTCAGTGGGCGACAGACTGTGCTTGATACACGATACTGCCAGAACCCACAACATCGCAGGGATCCTGGCAGACTTGCCTGTTTTCATTGCAGCGCTTGTCGGGGGAAGGGAACCAGGTCAGCCGTCCATCTGCTAGCAGCTCAAACCAGCCCACCTTCCAAGCCTTGCCCAGCAGCTTTGTGGAGCTGCCCTCTGCCCTGTACTGCAACCAGCCCTCCCGCACCAATGCTGTAAAGCTGCTGGTCACCTGCACATCTAGGAGCTGCTCACAAAACACTGCAACACAACTCTGCCACCAGACCACAGTCTGAGGCTGACAGACTCAAAGCATCAAGCATGCAGTGATGATTCAGCTAAAGTGGCAGCAGGTATCGGTTGTTCAGGGCTACTGCTACACTGCATTGCAGCCAGCTGTCGTTTCCCATGCATCTGTGGGTGGGACACAGGTTGCCNCTCAACACCACCGCTTCGTGGGCAAAGCTTTCTTAAGTTATTACAGTGGTTTCGGAGCCTATCGTCCTAATNTGCACATTGCATCTGCTTGTCAAAGTACACAATGATGCTCTTATTTTCAGCTTTCATGGAGGCAGGCTGTAGCTGTTGGCAAAGTGAAGGATCTCTGGCAGTCTACAGCCTGTCACTCACCACCTGCAGCTGTTGTTCTTGCCCTTGCTGCGAGAGNGGGCTCTAGCTGCTTTGCATGCTGCCTGGTCTCCAGTATGTACCCTGAACGGTATGTCCAGGGTGCTGGGGTGTGCTGTTGAAGCAGACACATATTGTTTCAATACACAGGCGTCTTATTTCTGTATGTCTGTATGTCTTGGGAGCTTGACGCTCTGAATCAGGCTGTGTTGCACAACAAGTAGCCCTGCTGTTTTGTGATGCTCAGTGCTGTCGTGCCTGCCTAATGTTTCCCCAAAGCACTAAATGCCAAAACAAACCTTCCAAAATTGGAGTTTTAGGGATCTGACACGGTGGAGCCAGACACGTCACCAATGTAAACAAGACAGCAGTGTGCGCTATGCAGTGGCTGTCATTGCATAGCTGACCAAAGCACACTTAACAAGATCTAGTGTGTGATGAGACTGCACCACTGCCGAGATGGGCAGACATGACAAGTAGCACAAGCGCTTTGCCGTGATGGTCATGGGGCTGCAAGGCCGCACATCTCTTTGCTGGAGCTTCAGGCCTGTCTTGTCGCAGAGGGTGATGATAAAAAGAAGCAGCGTTTTGCAATGCTGGCTGTAAAGTACAACTAACTAAAGCACAAACCTTCAGTGCTTTGAGTAGACTCACAAACAAGGCTGAACACGGTATGCAATCAAAGGCTGAGGATGCAACTTGCGATGTATCACAGTGCCCTGCTGCATGGCTGATGTAAGAACAGCATGACATACATGCCAACATACCTGACTCTGAACAGTAGTCGCCGTCCCGATTGGGGTAGGTGCATGCTAGCCCTGTTGTATAGGTGTAGTATGTTAGTCCACAAGTCAGACTGGCATCACAATCATCTGCATTGCAGACCACAACAAGGTCGTAAAGCAAGTATCACATATTCCTGTTGTTGCAATGGATGCATGGTGAGTCTACAATAACAAGGCAACTGCCAAGCCATATCCAGTTTGGCAGATGGTTCGACTCCATTGGAAAATACGCAATCACGTTGCAGCTCGCGTGTCATGCCTTCGGCCCCCTCAGCTCAGGTCTCATGCATGCGCCGGTAGAAGTCATATGTCTGTACAGGCATGACATGTTGGCAGCAGGTGCACGAACCTGTACTACCACAGGACTGCCCAAATTCGGATGGGACTGCGCAGGTGCCANAATACAGACAAAGCAGTCAGTGCAAGGGAAACAACCTTCTTTGCAACTCGGCATGGCTCGCTTGACTGTGCCAGCAGCAACATCATCGGCTGATGCCACTCACAATACCCTTTCCGTCCTTTATGGTGTGTGATGGGCACTTCAAGACAAGACAACTTCTGCATGCAGCTCCTCATGGCAAGGCCGGGAGCACGAAGGAGCCCCGCGTAGCAGACAAAACCCAGCAGAACCTTCCTCCACACCAGCTGCTCATGCACTGGGTGTGGGATCACTTCAGTGAAGGCTCTGGATTTGATAGTACCGGCAGTGGTCCAAAAGATGATGCACCTGAAAGCAGCAGCTCTGCACAGCCCCAACACAGCAGCAGTGCTGCATCGTCTGCCCAAATGGCTGCCCCTTCTGACAGGATTGCCTCTCAGACACCGCACCAGCAGTCATCTGTGGCTGCTGNGCGAGAGTTGGAGGCAGTAGGGGAGGAAGAGGTCGATGATGAAGAAGAAGAGATATCAGCAGTAGTTCTGCCGGCTGAAGCTTCATCATTGTCGATGCCTGTTGACCAGAATCCTGCTGGATAGGATGAGATTGACGGCAGGAGGTCTCTTCCCACAAAGTTTGCTGCAGACAAGACAATAGCATGAGCACACAGCTGCTGCAATTTAACATGTATGTGTTATGGAATGCAGAAATACAAAGTGCCACCTGTCAATATCAACTGACATGTAAAGTACTTTGTGTGACTTGCATGTGATGATCAACTCAAGCTGAAATGTGCTTGCAAGGCAGCATGGGCAGCTATGCACAGCGCACATTCAAGGTGTGTGTACATCAGCCATATCATGAACCTGTTGCCAGCGATACGTGTTGTGCTGCACTTTTGCATTTGAGCTAGAAGAAGGAAATTTACCTGGCAACTTTGACCTGGTC
This sequence comes from Trebouxia gelatinosa, assembly GCA_000818905.1. NCBI lineage: Eukaryota > Viridiplantae > Chlorophyta > Trebouxiophyceae > Trebouxiales > Trebouxiaceae > Trebouxia > Trebouxia gelatinosa. Next base: position 4,443,778 of record KN805369.1, on the reverse strand, counting down.
CAGAACCTGAGATGATGAGCACCAGTGGATGTAGAGTGCAGANGCACCTTTATGCCTTGCCTCATGCTGTAGGGCCCAGTCATGATTGACAGCACTGACATGTCTGACATGTAGCAAACACGCACCAACATCTGCTTACAACTATGCCAGGGAGATCAGGATGTGTTATTGCTGGATGCCACAAACGCCTACAGACGAGCCATCCAGTACCAACAGCTAGAGAAACTCACAACTGGGCAGCAGTGGAGAGGGTTCTACGTACAGGTCTGCAGCATGCTGGCATAACATCCTCAAACGTACTGCTGCAAGTCCGGGAATCACTGATGCCGGTTGTGGTCTTGCAACTGCTATGACCAAGGAGCTCTGTATGCTCGTCACTCACACATGCTGTTCATAAGTACGCCGCCGCCGCTTGAAGTGTCACTGTGTATGGCTGTCGAAAGCTACATGACCTATATTGTGAGCAGATCTGCTCCTGCATGTTAGCTTATCACCACTGAATCTCTGAAGGGAAGTCTGCTGTCCGACACTTAGCTTACTGTGGTAGACAAATGCTTCTGTGTGTCTGTGTGAGGCTGCACAGCTTTAGCAGATCACTTACCTGTACCGTGCTCTGTTGTTCTCACATGTTTTTGATGAGTATGCATGCTCTTGTGTATTACTCATAATTGCGCACCTTGGCTGCCTCATTGTGCATGCAAGCACTTTGTCCGCTGTAACAATTGTGTACTGCAGAGGATCTCAGGCGAAGCCGGCGCGCAGCTGCAGCTAGTCAGGGCCGACCACCAACAAGCAAAAAGGCATGAGCAGGAGGAACGACAAATGCGACAGGATGCCATTCACGATGCTGCTGNGCGCAGGGTGAGCTGTGTAGTGCTCAACAGTGCTGGTTTCATGCCATGCACTGTCAGATTCATATGTCACAACAGTATCCAACCATGCAGCCTTGGTTTCACGCTGTCAGATGTGCTCTCACCTCAACACTAAGCTGCTGTGTGATGCAGAGTGTCCCCAGTGGCGACTTGGCATCCAGTCTGGGTTGTGGGCAGGGCAGACTCTGTGCAACCGCTGCAGCACCTTTGAGAAGCGGCACCCTGGCGAACACATGCGTCAAGACGTGAGTCTTTCCCTCCTTACAACTTACAATGAATGTGTGCAAGACAAGCAGTGCACTGCCTTCTTGTCATCAGCAATACTGTATTCAAATATGCTGTTTTGCACAAGTTACTCCTTTTATTGATTGTGTGCTGCAACAGCACCACGGCATCAATGTGCTCAACGTGTGGCACGTGTAAGGTAGCCTGCAGCCTTGTCCATGAGCACAGTGGTGTTGCCCAGGATACTTTCTCATGTGCAGACGCTATGCCCTACCCAGCACATGTTCAATGCATCACTGTCACTGCCCAGGTTCTTTTTGTGCTATCTTGTATTGCCTGTGCACAGTACACTTGCTGAAGTTTTAATATGCTCAACTCCTCAACTCAGGCTTGCACTCTGTGTAGTCTGTGTTTTGTGTGTTAATGTGAGAAATTGCACTCACAAAAGCAGCATGACAACTGGTGAAGCTCATCAGCAGGGTCAGTGAAATGATGCTGCACAGTGCATGTGTCAGGCCATCCTCACTGTTGCTGGTGGTCATGCACAGTGGTCTTTATCAGACCCCAGACATTGCTGCTGCTGTGGACACAAGGTAACNGAAGTATCGACATAGGCAACATCGACATCGCTGTGCTGGCTGCCGGGCTTGCCAAAGAGCGTAACATGAAGCTTGAGCTGACAATCAATATGGGGGCTGACATTCCTGTTGAGTGGCTGCAGTACAATTACACACAGATGTTGACTGCCATCGATGCGGAAGTCCGACGACAATTGTCACCATTCCTNTATGCCGCGCGTGCACAGCTCGTTGTGCTGCTAGTGACAAACGGCCGGCAGCCAAATTTACAGTATCCACATCTCTTGGCCTCAACCAAACAGCCGTTCCCATGTTCTCACCAGCGACAGCAGACCCTCAGAAGCAGTGGTTCTGGGCAGGAGGCTGTATCGGGTCGATGCTGCGTTTGGAAGCAATTCCCAACAGGACTTATTACGCAGCAGACGGCTCCAGTGTTTTGGATCCTATCGACGCTTTGGCAGAAGCCGGCTTCTGAACCTGGTTGTGTTCAGACGTATCGCCCCATGAGCTCAGAACCTACCACCGCTTTCAACAACTCAGGCAACGTGCTTGAACGCGAGCGCCTAGGAAGTATCGACATAGGCAACATCGACATCGCTGTGCTGGCTGCCGGGCTTGCCAAAGAGCGTAACATGAAGCTTGAGCTGACAATCAATATGGGGGCTGACATTCCTGTTGAGTGGCTGCAGTACAATTACACACAGATGTTGACTGCCATCGATGCGGAAGTCCGACGACAATTGTCACCATTCCTTCAGGCAGGCATTCAGCCAGACATCATTCTGTTTGAGCGTGAAGACAGCGTAGGCTTCTTGTATGCTATCACCTTACCTTCTGGGAAGTCGTATGCCAGAGGCGCGGGTGGTCCCAGTGTACCTGCTGAACAAGTCAGACAGGAGCTGTGCGGGTCTTTACCAACTGGGCATTTTCTGTCTTGTCCTCAACTTGCTGGCTACTACAAGCAGGAGGTCATGACCTGCAATGCAGCCATTGCTGGCTTTGGTGTTGACCCTGCTTTGACACGCTATGGCCTACACTCACAGCTGCAGTATGTTGACTGGCGACAAAGTATTGTGTACAACGACACCAACCCTGACTTAGAGCTGGCTGTTCAGTCAACCAAGGCCAATTGCAGCTTTGAAGGTGTCATTCCTGATTATCTTTTACAGCAGCGTGCTGCTGATGTGTTAGACATAATGGGTTTCAGTAGCTATCCAACCCCAATGGCGCCTGTCAACATAACGTCTAGTGCTTCACTGTATGCCACACTTGCTCAGGTCAAAAAGTCTTTGTCAGTGCTGGACAGTATAGCAGCTCGTTATGGCATGNTTGCTGGGGCAGTACAAGGATGCCAGGGAGGCAGCCACTGCTCATGATGCTGCTGTGCTGGTGGCAGGAACTGATGCCCCCCTCAACTTCCCTGATCAGGTCAGTCCATGGTTTACTGTCACATGCTGTGTTAGCAGGTGTCAGTGTTTGAACAGGCAGCTCCGCAAGAGACTTTGTGCTGCTGTGGTCTGCTACCATTGTGCAACGCAGGAAGTAAATGTTGTATGTCTTATTGCTCTGTTCAGGAATAGCAATACAGCCTGTTTGGATTCTGTCCGCAAAATTAGTGGTGTGAAGGGCTCAGCATGCTCAGGTATTTATGGCGGTGACTGCTTGGACAACAGCACCTGGGAACCAGGACACAATGTTTGCAGCATGCAAGTCTCAGTCTTGTATGACATCACATGACATACATGCTTGTCCATGCCTTATGAGTGACAGGTCTTACTTTATCAGCAGCACTTGACTTGCAGGAACCTACCCTCGCCAGATGCTTTAGAGCCTTATTTCTAGCTGACACAATGTGCACAAGCAAAACCTTGCGGCTACTTGTGTATTTTGCAGCCACTCATGTGATGAAGCAATACCTGACACTCACAGACCAATATGAGACTGTTCATTGATTAAATGTGTTCACCACAGGCAATCAGGGTCAGTGCTGCAACACAGCAAAGCTGCGTCAGCTTGGCATTGCACCTGCGGAAGTCGACAGCATTGGCCCGCTCCCTGCCAACCTACCAGGTGTGTCTCATGATCTGTGTTGACATGATCTGAGCTGTGCTACCTAGATCACTAGCCTCACAGTCACATGAGCTGTAATTCATAGAGCATGATGCACGTCTCTGAGACCCAAGTGACTGCATATTCCCCCACAGTGTAAGTCAGCACAGCAGGGATGCATGNTGCTGCTGCTGCTGCTGCTGCTGTTGTCTTGCAAGATTGATGTATAAGCAGGGCGTAGGGTTACAGGCACCCTAGTGCTCAAGCAGCCAACTATGACCACAATGTCCATGCATTGGCTTTGCACAAGGCCTTGCTGAAGCAAGACCAAAACACCAACAATGCATGGCCGCAGCAAGACTCACTCACATGCATGCACAAGGTTGAGCAGCTCACCTAGCTACCACTTTTACATTGAACACTGGCAAAACGGCGTGCCACGACATTGTGAACTGATGTTGCAGGACAGAGTCTCATGCTGCATACCTGGTTGTAAAAAGCTAGTTCTCGTGCCAAGTCATCGTCAACATTGTCCACCTCAGTAGGTGCTGCATGCGTGATGACCTGACTTTCGACCCAAGGTTGCTCTGCCACCCAGCTGATCTCTTCCAGCTTGTCGTGCATAGCATCAGCGTTGTAAATCGTCTGTCTTTCTTCTGGAACTGCAGCTTGCTCCCCCTCAGCTTCTGCCATAGCAACAGCGGCCTCCTGCGGCAGGCAGACTCACACAGCCCGTCAGCATGTATGCAACGGTAATGAAATTTGACCTGGTGTTCAAACCGGTACCTCTTCGTCNGACTTTGACATCATGTGGTAGCCTAGAAGGGCCCGCATCTCGATCTGCATCAGCCATGCAACTAGGACAGAGTGTTTGTATCACATGCAACTTTAGTAAGACAGAGTGTTTGCCTGACACATGACTGGGCAGTCAGTCACCATTGCTTCTGAAGAAGCTAGCTCTTGCAAGCTGCAATGATTGCGCTAACATGGAGGATAGTGAAGTGACGTTTTGATCTGCACAAGATATGAGACACCATGTGCATGTGGGGATTGTGTCAATTGTATGAGCTGAATCAGTTGCTGGTGTTGCCAAGTCGTTTGTGGATCATGCACGCCTGTGCTGCCTTGCATGCTCTGGGCATAAGGCTTGCTGCAGCAATGGCATAACTTGAAACATTCTGTGTGCTATATCACAAAGGTACGTCAGTGTCACAAGTCGAGCAATTTTTGAAAGAAGACCAACTAAGCAGTGCTGTGCCTCAAGCAAGCAGGCGGCCAAGCGTGTTAGTGCTGAAGTTGCCCTTTGGGCTCACAGACTGAAAGCAACATGCAGGGCGCAAGGCTCATATGTCAAAGGCTTAGCACAACAGCTGTCATGCATTAACATCACCAGCCATTCAATAAAGACTTGTTGTACATTGCTGCAATCTGTGCATAGTCTGAGTTGGGACTACAAGGCCTGTGTGTGCATTGTTGGCAGCTTTGCAGCTGGCGCATTGGCGACACTGCACAGGCAAGGGTGAGTCATATTGTGCTCGACAGGTCAGCACTGTGACCAGATGACGAAGGGACGTCTTACTTCAGACGACTGTGTCACATATGCTGCAAATCTGGGCAGTTGCTGTAGACCTCAAGTTTGGACAGCAAGTGCACTATAGGCAGATGTCTAGTGCAAGGCGCACGTGCATGGCGTCGCAATTGCAACACAAAGCACATGTTGCAGATTTGCAATCTGTGCAATCTACGAAGCTGTGTGAAGTCGTGTGATACATTTCAGTGCTACATCTCAGGAGGCTGCACCGTACTGAGCTACCCGTGGAGCACTGTGTGTGGGAGCTGTTGATGTGGCTGTTAGCACCCACCACATTCCTGGTGTTGTTCAAGGCGCGTCGGCCTTTGTTCAAGTTCAAGCACATGCTGACCACCACAGGTTGCATGACAGATGTGAAGGATACAGTCAGCTTGTGCATGGCATCTGACTGANCCATCACTCACGGGTAAGCCAACACATGTTGCTCCTTGTTTGATGATAGCTGCCATGCATTTAGATGGCATGGTATTTCACACCGTGCTCTGTCTGCTGCTCAAGTAACACAGACAGCGCTACCACCAGCAAGGAAATAAACCGCAAAGGACTCTGATTGCCAACATGACCGCTCACCGAGCACCAGCTGATTGCATGTTGAGCAAAATCCAGGTCTACCATGCCGAGGCAATGTGTGCACACAATTTTTGTGTTGTTGAGGTACAAGAATAGCAGATGGCAGTCTTTGCAGTTCCTTGCTCTCAAGCACACTCACAACGCAATTTGACTTTACCACATTGATCTGTATGGAGATGAGATCACATGTGGCGCCTTGGTCGGCAGCAGAAACAAGAATCAAGTTTGCAAAAGGGCAGTAGCAATCTAACAAGTCACGCTACCCATCAGCAACCAGACACTGCTGTTTTCAATACCTCCAACTTACCTGCAAGTGATGTTACCCACATACACCTTGGACAGGTATGCACGAAATGGCACTTCGCAATGCTAGCTGATACGCAGCAACTCACACAGGGTCACACAGGGCAGCAGGTGGTGACGAGCAAGCCTACCTGGCGCTGCCAGATCTCCTGGCACAGCCTGTGCTTGCGAGCCTGAAGCTCTGCAGCAGACATGCGCTGGTTGCGAGCAAAGTTCTGATCGCCTGCTCCTGCTCCAGCAATTGCCCTGNTTTCACTGTTGGGCATAGTGCTGCTGTCTTTGAGATTACTGCGTGGTGGTGGTGCTGCTAACTTTGAGACCATGCCATGCACAGCATTCATGCGCTGATGAAGCTGTATACCCTGCTGAGCCAGCAATAGGGTATGTGACCAATCCCATACCCTTCAGCTTCATTGTACAGACCATTCTGTTGAGGATACTGAGACCAGCTGCAATACACATACATTGCTGACAATTGTGAAGCTTCAGACCTGTCTGTGGTTCCACCATGTGTATCTTGTCACAGTTGGCTTGGGCAGCACAGCTCAATTGGTTGGCAGATACCAAGCCTGGCCTCAGCACGACATTCTTTTGTGAAGTGAGGACATGGTCTCATCAGCAATTTCGCGCTGCCATCAACTTGCTGATCTGTGTCTACAGGCTCTGGAAGAAAGTGGGTTGCCCAAAAAGCTCCGTATGGTGGTCATGTGCAACAAGCCCTCTTTTGAGTTCAGAGCTTTCCAGGTGAGGCATTCAGCAAGTAGCGGTGAGTAGCTCGAGGTACAGCCATGGGAGGGCTGCTGCTGTTGTCTTACTGAACTGTTCAACATGTCGGACGTACTGCAGCATACTCCATAAGATAAGACAATGTGGCAGTACCACATTGCATAGAGGGTTGAAGGAGTGCGGTGCAGCAACTATACCAAGGCTCAGGGCACAGCTGTGCTCTGCATTGGTGGTTACACAGCTTGATGGTGCCGTCTGTGCAGGAACTGAATGAGAAGCGCATAACCTTGATGGAAGGAACAGCTTTGAGTGAGCGGGACCTGCAGCGCTCCCGTGCTGAGTCTGCTAGTGCTGTGTTCCTGCTGGCAGACCGCTTCAGCCCCAACTACCAGCAGGAGGACCTCAATGTACAGTTCCAGGTAGTCAACAACAGAAATATATGTCTCGCCTGTGTGAGGCAATACCTTGTAAGTACAATAGCACAGGAATGCTGATGATGAGTTGCGTAATTGCGCAAAGGGGCATACCCAGAGCATGGGCATCTCATTGCTTTCATTTAGTGGCTGCATTGCTGCCTGTACCTCTGATGCTAAAGCAGGTATGAACACCTATGACCCTGACAAGACCATCGCATCCACAGCGCCATTGCATTGCTTGCACAGCGACAGCAAGAATTGCACCAAGCAGGCGCAGACTCTGATTGTAGATAGCCATGAGACAACAAACCACCTGTTGAGCCCTGTTAGCATGGCTTCCTGCTTTACATGATGTGAACTCTGTTGCATGCAGGTGTGGGCAGTCAAGAGCTACACCAAGAGTGTACCTCTATATATTCAAGTCCTGCAGCGTAACAGTCTGCAGCTTATAGCGCCCTTTCTTGACCCAGATCATGATGNTCACCTGTCAACCTGTATGCAGATTGTAGCCAATAACAGGCATTGGGGTGCGCTACAAGCTACTGCTCAGGGCTTGAATTTCCGAAAGACTTTCACGGTGCAGCGGAAACAAGCAAGCTGCAGTGTCACAGGGAAGCTGGGATACTCCTTTGAAGGTACTGCATGAGTTACATGGCAAACACTCAATATTCATTGCCTGCACCCAAGCATGCTTGCATTAGCGCAGGTAGGCCAAACATAGGTATAGACATTGGCAGCATCAAGCCCTGGCAAACAGTGCTGGTTGGTGCTCTTGGTCTTGTAGCAGCTGGCAAGCCTGTCACAGGGGACAAGCGCTTCCCAGGAGACTTCAGCATAACCTTGCCAGGCATCAAGACTGGTCTTGCTCAGGTAAGTTCTGCTGTCAGCGTAGCCAACAAGCATATCAAAACTGCTGTGAACACTGTATCCAGTAACAACCTGATGTTGCTTGTACAGGGAGAGATCAAAGCAACCATCCAGAAAAACAGGAACGGCTTGTCACTTGGTTTCAACCAGATGAATGGGGTCTTGTTGCTTTGACATGCTTTGCAGACATTCCAGCAAGGCACTTTGGAGAGCTGCCAGCCTGATTGGTCACACACTGTGCTGCTGCTTGTTACATTGGTCAGCAATTCCCACAACAACTCCTGTTACCCACATTATGCTAGACTATTTTGATTGACCTGTGTTGTGCGTTGAACTGTTGTTGCTTCATGACAGGTGTCCTGTTTGTCATCTGTATGACTCCTTGTTGTAAACAATATGCACCACGCATGCACCACATGGGCGANACCCACAGGTTTGCTTGCATCCTATAGGTACACTCTCATTGCTGCTGGAGTTGCTTGACAAGCATGGTGCGTGTGCCAAGCAGGCAACTGTGATTTTGAGTCATTTTCTGACAGAACATGTACGCCACACGCCCGCGGGGGAGGTGATACTCCACGCCCATGCTGACGATGCGTTCTTCAGGCTGGCTGGCAATCTACCACAGCTTGCCAAGGAAGTGGAAGCAGAAGCCAAAGCTGCATCAGGCAACACCCCACAGCATTTCTGCATTTGCATGACAATTTGTAGCATGCAAATTTGGCTTTTGAAATACCATATGGCACTAACTGAGGGGTTGCTGCAGCAGCAGCAGCGACCTGCTGTAGTTCCCGTAGACAACACATGATGTATGCGCACTGTGCTGATTGCTGTGCAAGCACAGTCAAATCTCTTCACAATCCTTCGTTCTGTAACTAGCATGTCAAGCCAGCTACTGACACTGAGTCTGGTTGTGATGCAGCTGAGTTGGCCCTTGACACCCAACACAAAGCTCTGTCAAGCGATGCACCAGATGAGCCGTATGCGNAGCAGCTATATGCTCAGCGTGACATAGCATCATTTACCTTGTAGGAAACTGTGAGGCAGAGGTGGAGCGGTCCTTGATCTATTGCGACAAGCATACCATTGACAGAGATCGTGACACACCTTGCCATGAAAGACCTGTCTTCCATCCTTCCTTGGTGCAACGCTGGCACCATGCATACGCCGACAAGTTTCCTGAACTTGCCTCTTCTAAGAAAGCACTTCGCAAGGCAAGCTCATTTCCCTTTGCTGCAAATTTGCAAGATGCACTGCTGAGGCTGAATGATGCGACGAGCGCTGTGCCAATCGAGGCTCCATCAGTCATGTCTGCCTTGCAAACTAGCCAAGAGGAGGCATGGCCCCTGTGTGAAGCTTTGCATATGGTGAATCCAGACTCATGACGCATGTTGTCTGACAGTGCATACGCCACAGTGTGTGCTCAGGCAGCCATGTGTGTCCATCAAGGTCCAACAAGCATTGCAACAAATCTATGTTGCTCACCAACAGAGTTTGGCATTGACACAAAGCATGACATGCTGTACTGCAGGCCAACATAGAGGACATTCCCTTGGGACAAAGGCGGCGGCCATTTGCAAGGAGCCCAGCCAAGGCGTCTCCCACCACTAGCCCTGCCTCAGCTACAAGAGCACCTGCTGCATTGGCCTCAGCTGCTATAGCACTGCAAGACTCAGCTGACCCTGAGACCAGTGTGGAAGACATTCCCTTGGCGAAAAGAAAGCGTTCATCTGGGAAGCAAGTCCTGCCTACCAGCCCCTTTGCCACAGCACAGCTGGCCTCACCTCACAAGCCAGCTGCTTCCACTCAACCGGATGCTTCAGCTAAGGCTACAGTGCCGTCTCAGCAAGTCACTAAAGCAAGAGACAGCACAGACGGGGCAGCGAGTGCAGTCCCACATGTATCTGCTGGTTCACCTGGCAGAGACAGACAAGCCAGTGCCAAGTTAATTTCAGAGACTGCAACTGCAGACAGGGTTGCTGCTACAAGCACTGCACCTCAGGCAAAGGTGCTGCAGAGGTCAGGCAGCAAATTGACTGCACCTGGTGCAGAGTTCAGTAGACACAGAATCAGCAACACACAGGGTAAAGGTGAACCCCAGGTAGAACTGCTGCAAAGGTCAGGTAGCAGTGTGCAACTCTATGAGCAGGGAGGCAGCAGCAAAGATGTTTCAAGTACAAGCAAGGGCGAAGCTGCTAGGACACTGTCTGGCAAGGATCAAAACCAGGGTGGGTTGAAGGCTGTNAGCAGCCTTACGCCGCAGAGTGTGTATGCGCATGTTGTAGTACATCTTCTTCCTGAGGTAGGTAGCCTCAGCCATGGCTTTAGTAGGCGAGGTGAGGATCTGGCTGTCCAGCGCATGCAGGCCTGGTAGATTGACAGCTGCATATGTTGCATAGTTGCACAGGCAAGCCACTGGGCTGGCTCCCCAGTCAGGATCGCTGAGCAACAACCTCTTAAGGCTTGGCAGGCTAGCTAGATGCCAAACCTACATGCAGCACATCTGTGAGTCTCACACCAATCAAGCAAGGCAGGCGCAGCATGTCTGAACAGCATGCAGCTGGAAATCACAGTGCAGGTGCAATGTTTGCTATGCATGGGAGTTGAGTAAATGCGCTATCTCAGCAGGATGGCCTCAATACATGAGCATGATTGTGTAAGTGAGTACCTGCTTGAAGCTGCCAATGCGGTTATCTGCCAAGTTGAGTGTGTGTAGATTCACGTTAACATCTAGAAGGTGGCCCACAAGCTCGATCTGATTGCGTGCCAAGTTCAGCTCCTGCAGGTTGGTGAGTCGCTGCAACCCTGAGAGGCTAGTGATTTGATTGTCACTTAGCCACAGAACCTGCGACCACCAAGGGCTTCAAGAGGCAACAATTCTAGTAAGATACCTGGGAGGCACAAGCCAAGCCACAGGGCGCACAATTTTTATACACACAGGAGTGCCACTTTATGCTGCCAGGCTNCCGCTTGAGCAGCAGACACAGACCTGCATATCTTGCAAATATTGAAATGCCATCAAAGTCAGTAACAACTTGTGATCCATCTCTTGCATTCCCTGTTGCTACAGCATGGCCCTTGAAGTAAGTCATGCACAGCTGGAAGCACTCAGCGCCAAAGTGAGACAGGACAGCAGGTGAGCCAGATTGGGCATGAGCACAGTATGCTCAAAGTACGCCAATAAGTCTGCTACAAGGCGATGAGAGCTCTTTTGCTGCGAGCTGTTCCGGAGCTGGGAGGATGCAGGTGGCAGGTCAAGGCTGGATATATATGCCTGAAGCAAGGCAATGAGGCACTCACTGCTTTCCTGCTTTCGCAGACATGCCTGCAGCGATGCAAGTGAAAGTCAGCAGCTAACGCTTGACATGGCTCAGAACAGTAGCCACAGCACGTCACACAGTTGAGGATGCATGGGTCAGGCACTTTGCTTCATGTATGTCTGCACAGGATTACATGCAGCTTGCAAGCCACAGCACAATAGGCTTCAGTCACTGGTAGCTACTCTGAGTACCAAAAATTCAGCGCAATGGTCAGGATATGTCTATCAACTTTCTATTTGTCTGTCAGCTGTCTATCAACGTTACCACCATGCAACAAAGCAGGCATCTTGATCTGTGCAGGGTGTATGTGGCATCAGTTGGCAGGTCAAGACAGCGCTGCTGTTGGGGCTACAAACAGTAGCCAGGTCCCTCACCACATAGCTCACGCCAGATTGGAACAAATGCACTGGGCATGCAGCTTTCAGAAAACGGAGGACTGCATTGGTGATAGTCCAGAACAACCCCCGCGGCCAGCTCAACCAGGCTTTGATGTGCAGCACTTGCTGCAGGTAGGTGAGGATCATCACAGGCCTTTGCCTTGGCGAATCAGAAAGCTGCATCAAGTGCGTTTCACAGTGTCAGCTCAAACGCTCGTGCACTCCCCAGCAATTATGGCTGTTGCAATCACACAGCTGCTCCAGGTGTTGTCCAACACAGAGCAAAGCCATTGTTGCTGCATAACAGGTCAGATGCATTGCGTTTGATGCATATGACCACCGTGCCACCAGACACGATTGGAAACAGCACAGAGGCTGAGAGAGCAACAGTGATGGTGCATGACATTGAGCAAAGCCTAGCTTGCACAAGACCAATACAGCAGCACAGGTAGTAGCAGCCTACCGGGAAGTCATCGCATGGTCCTGCAGAACAAATGGAGTTGTTTGGCTGTGAGCAGCAGTCCAACAATGCTGCTTGGTTGCTTCCAGTCTGCAGCATACAATGCTTCCACACATAGAGTTGGGTTGTAACATAGGTTAGGCTGTGTGTGTCATGTAAGCATGTCAAGGCGGGGCACAATGCATGCTGGTAATATGCTTGAGCATTGCAGTACTGCAGCAGATTACAGCACAACATGGTATCCAACTGGCACACACAGATGCCCAAGGCAAGGATAGCTTATGTGTATCAGCTGCAGACCACTCTCAAACAAGCAACCATGTGTTGGGTGACTCCTGTGTGACTCAAACGCCTATCCGTGCAATGATTACAGCAGCTGGATACAGCAGCTGAATGCTTTGAATGCTCAAACATGTACACAAGGCTTTAGTGCACTCGCTGTACCTGTACTGATTCCTGCAGAGCATATCTAGATCGAATTGTTTGGCTTATACTTAGGCCCTGCCAGACTGCCATCCCAGTGTGATACTCATCACGCGCTCTTTCTGCCCGATCAAGCTTGGCCGGCCGCGGGACGGTGTGCTTCAGTGCTTGCTGCGTCAATATCTGTGTCAAACAGCTGACATGTGGCATCCAGAATGTTGCATAGCATGCGGTTGCGAGAACGCCGCAAATGTGTGTGGTGGCAACATGGTATTGTGCCAAGCGTCACTCAGCTACTTGTAGCAAATTGTTTGCAAACTGCAAAACATGTTGCATGAGCAAATGTGTATGCGTGTGAAACATAAATTGCTGTGCCTTGATGCAGCACCACATAACATGCCTTAGTGTCACAATGACAGGCGGGTAGAGCAGGCAACGCTGCCTACTGGTTTTAGTATACGACTTGCTGTGACTACCTTGAGTGCATGTGAATTTACTTCCAGAGTCAGCAAGTCAGCAAGCTGATAGAGCAGGCAACCTAGTTTGGGGGCATCCGTCTGCACAGCGCTTGCGTCACTTGTCTGCAGGGTGTGTAATGGTATGTGAGTATGAGAGCAAACGCCACACAAGGCACTCACCAATTTTGCGCCTCTGTAGCAATCAGAGGCATATAAACAAATCCACAACAAGATGTTGGTGCGNACTACTCTGGAACACAAGCATGTAAAGCTCTCAAGTAAGCACGACAACGTTTCACAAGATTGCATGCGCGGGCTTTGTGTGACACTGAATCTGACACCCACCCTTGTACCTGAAGGGCTGAAGGCTACCGCGTTATACTGCTGAACTCCAATCCGGTAGGTCACCATGACAATGACTTCTGTTCTCAGCCATGCACTTGTGCAGACATGGCTCAATAGATCAATAAGAAAGCAATGTCGGCACAGGCTACCATCATGACTGACCCCGGCACTGCGGACAGGACGTATATTGGTCCCATGAGTGCTGATCTTGTGGAGGAAATCATTGAAAAGGTATGCATAATCACACTTCGCCTTGACATGGCACATGCAAGCTGCATGATTTCGTCTGCTATTATTCTGATGCCGTCTCGCAAGCACAGCTTTACACTGCTTGTGCAACTGCACCCACATTTGGTTATTCCAAGATAAGGCAACTCTTCTACTGTACAGGAGCGGCCTGATGCTGTATTGCCAACAATGGGAGGCCAGACCGCACTCAACTTGGCCAAGGCCCTTTCTGAGGTCAGACTTGGGCGATCCCAGCATACAACAGACATGTTGCACACTTGCTCATCTGCGTCATGCATGCCACATGCACTTGTGCTGCAGAGGCATCTTCAAATCACATTGCCTGGTGAAGCAGCGTATGCGATGCAGTTATAGTGTATGCTATGTCTTGGACATATGTATGCAAACTACCTTTGTCACATAAGCATCCATACCATGTACAAGCGGTCTCTGTTGACCACAAGCACACACGCATAACTCCACATTCACCATTATTCAACCTACATGCGAAACATGTCACATCTGGCTTGCTCATGCTGTCACAGTGATACTGCAGAACGGCATACTGGACAAGTACAATGTTGAGCTGATAGGAGCCAAGCTGCCTTCCATCAACAAGGCAGAGGACCGTGAGCTCTTCAAGCAAGCTATGGTCAAGATTGGCCTCAAAACGCCAGTCTCAGGCACCATCAGCAACTGGAACGAGGCCGTGGAGGTGCTGGATGTCATTGGCAAGTTCCCTGTCATCATCAGGCCAGCCTTCACCCTGGGAGGAACAGGCGGAGGCATTGCTTACAACATGGACGAATACCAGGAGATCATCAATGCAGGCCTGAATGCGTCTGTAACCAACCAGGTGCGAGCAGCTGCCATGTGCCATGTAGCAGTGCACCCCCCAACAGACGCGTTTGTAGTGTGATGCGAGCCAGGCTGTCGTGCTGCTGATGTCAATGCAAGTGATGTCAATGCAAGTGATGCGGAGCTGACCTTGTGACTGGCTGGCAAGCCTCAAGCAGCTTGCATGCTGATATCTCTCCGGCTTAGCTAAGATGCTCTGCACCTTATCTGTGACAAGCCTACTTAGCTGGTACAAATTCCTATGGCCAATATTCGTCAGCATGGGGCAGTTGTGCAGCACACAAGGATGCTGCTAATTTCAAGTCCAGAAATGCATGCCAACATCATCATGCAGGTCTTGGTTGAGCAGTCCCTGCTGGGTTGGAAGGAGTTTGAGCTGGAAGTGATGCGCGACATGAAGGACAACGTCGTCATCATCTGCTCCATTGAGAATGTTGACCCCATGGGCGTCCACACTGGAGACAGCATCACCATTGCCCCCGCACAGACACTCACCGACAAGGAGTACCAGCGGTTGCGTGATGCAGCTGTGGCCATCATCCGTGAGATGGGTGTTGAAACTGGCGGCTCCAATGTACAAATGGGCATCGACCCTGAAGATGGGCAGATGATGATCATTGAGATGAACCCACGTGTCAGCAGGTCCTCCGCCTTGGCATCTAAAGCAACTGGGTTCCCCATCGCTAAGATTGCAGCCAAGCTGGCAGTGGGGCTGACCTTGGATCAGATTCCCAATGACATCACACTTAAGACTCCGGCCTCGTTTGAGCCCTCCATTGACTATCTGATCACCAAGGTACTATTGCTGCCCTACGCATGATCAGCACCCTGCAGCCTCTGTTGCCAGCTTTCAATGTGCCNAGTCAACATATGGCGTACAAGTTTGTAGCTACCTTGCTTTGGTGCCATCGCTGCCCCTACCCGTCAGTCGACCTCTGCGCAAGACCAAAGGGCTCGGTAGTGCACACTCGCCGCCTGACTACCGTTTCTCGACTTACGGCGTCACAAGCGTTTACTCAGCGAGCAAGGGTTTGTTGGGGAATTCACACACCAAACCCTACGAGATGGAAAAAGTGTCTCGTTTGCGTTTGGTTTCGCCCGTTGAAACCGACTTAAAAGTCCGCTACAAGCAGTTGCATAGCGACCATGGCCGCGGGCAGCCAATTCAGCTCGATGAATGTCATAGAACCGAGANTCATTGCGCTCTCTTGCAGCCTTGAAGTCAAAGTCATCAAGGGAAAGCTGTCTTGTAATATTCCGCCGCACTTGCTTCAGACTGAAGATTTTCCTAGTCTCGGCATGCTGCACCGGCGTGTCTTCAGGGATGGTTTGAATATGACCGTTTGTATGCGCGTCCGGCTTGGACAGCAGATATGCTTTATCGGATGCTGCAGGCAAGTCGACAGCGGTGTCTGTTCCTGGATAAGCTGAACCGAATGCAGCATCGTCGGGTGCTGGAGCAGGCCGGAACCGGTTATTGCTGACAACTTCTGCTGTCATCACTGCCAGGAGCTGCGCTCAGAATACCGTGTAACTCTTCAGTACTGTGCGCACGTCAGCATACGTATATCGTATACGCGAACATTGCAACAAGCAAGCGTCCGGACGCCTTGCCTTTCACTACAGATGCATTACACTGGACTCTGTCCAAACTCAGCTTAACGGGGACTGCTGGACAATCCCCATTTGTGTTGCCATGCTGGCACTGCCATACGAATNTCCACGCGCCACCTATACATCAACATCATGTACATCACCATATACATCACATGAGCGGCTAGCCATTGCATNTAGGCTTATGTCAGCAACAGGCTGTGTTTGCAGGTGGGGTCCGGCAGTGCATATTGTGTCCCTTGTGTGGCTCACATTCACCGCCGCAACTTTCTGTCTCCCCACTGTGTATCCAATCACAATGGAGAACTTCAACTTCACCCCTGTAGTGCTTGGCGGGGTGTTACTGCTTGCTACCTTGACATGGATGTTGTCAGCTCGCTTCTGGTTCACTGGCCCTCGGGTTGATGTGGACAATTCAGATCTGGTCAGAATCAAGTATTGGGTACTAGACCCTCCTGTCCGGATCTCGACAACAAATGCTGGCAGGTCTCAAACATGACCTCAGCTGCATCACCGCTATCAATGCAGCGCATGTCCAGCTTTTCAACTTATGAATGAGTGGGTACAAGGCTTTCGCACTCTACTGTATTGTTTGTCCAACTTGAAGCTTCAGAAGCGACCTGGCAGCACAGACAGAATCTCACACGGAGCAGACAATATCTGAGCCAAGGCAAATAAGCTGACTAAAGCTGAGACAGCTGACGTGATTTGGCTACAGCTTTTTTTAAAACTCATGTCTGATGTGCTCACTGTGAGCTTGAACGCATGACAGCGTGTTCATGTCGTACTATTCCTAGTAGCGTTACACTGTGAAATGGTCACGTCTGCCTGCGCAAGTGGTGTCGCCTGAAGAGCATTGGCTTAGCTTATCTGTGCATGCTTATCAAACTGCCATGTTTATGCATGTAAACACACGGAGTAACAATTTGTTTTGCTTAGGAGCAGTTTAGGAGTTGCTTCAAATGCAATCATTGACTTAAACGCATGTTGTGTACATTGTCCAGTTTTTTGGACTGCAGTTCTTGCAGTGTCTGATGGTACAACAACTATTCACACTATGCAGTGGTGTAAGCCCTCATACACTTGAGCTGTATGTTCCATCTTAATTAGCAACATTCAATTTTGTCCTATGTCTAGACTGGGTGTGAGTCGCTTGGTTGTGGCTNGATGGACATGTATGGCCAACAGGCACGCACAAGATTCACCTGTGCATGGGAGTAAGACAAGGCTCAGCACATGCATTATGACCAACCATTGGTGTGGCTGCGTAAGAGGTAGATACATGGGGAGCAAATGTTGAGGGATGCTAGCAGAGACTGACCGTTGAACAGATAAGGGTTGTCTGGTGATGGCAGTCCGTTAAGGTGGAAGATATTGAGCAGGTCATAATACTGGCCATGCACGTCACCGCACACAGTCATCTTTGTGCCTTCAGGAACATCTACATCTATCAGCGAAGGGAGGGTCTTCAATTGGTTGTATGCCTGCAACCACCACCCCCACTTGCAGCAATGGGCTTTAGGACTATGTACTGCTCATAGAAAATCACTNACTGAAGGTTCATGCAGAGCATGCATGCTAGGCACTCTGTTGTACAATGTCATCACAGGAACAGCCTCAATATGCTGTGTGCAGGGCCTTCAGCATGTCTACTGTCGTCCGCCTTTGGCGACTCCCCAGAGAAGTGTTGTAGGCGCCGTGGTATGGCTCACCGGCCTGCTGATCAATATCACATCTGATTGGAAGCTTCAAGCTCTTAAGCAAGCTAGACCTGCGGCAGGTGTGCACTGACTGCTCAGCAGGGAAGCATACTGTAGCATGAAATTTGATCTGCATGAGAAGACACCATGCCCTTGCTGTCGGTGCCAACACAAACGCTGTGTGCATTGACAGACATGTGAATGTCATCAGCAGCGCAACATGACNCCATACTTTTTGAGTGTGCTCAATGCAATCTGGCTCTCTGCTTGTGAATCACCAGTCCTCGGGCAAGTATGTGGGCACACTCACACCGGCATACCCTTCCTCACCTGCTTCATGCATTGTCGTTCATGCATCAGCGCCAGCAAGTTTTGTCTGCGAGTCTGTGCTTCTTGCTTGCAGGTACATGTGCAAGGGAAGCAGTTGGACATAGCAGGCGTCTTCTACGCCTTAGCCTTGCTGCACCTGCCCAAGCTATCCATGGCTCAAAACTTTGTGCATGGCGTTGAGGCTGTTGCTGAGCTCAGAGTGTCCATGAAGCGCATCAACGACTTCCTTTCCCTTCCAGAACCCCCTGCCCCTGCCCACATGCAAGGGGGGACCCCAGCTGAGACTACCCCCCAGCCAGCACAACCTTCAGCTCAGGTAGTGCACACTTGCATGTCTGAAAACAGCCAAGATGATATCAGTGCCTGTTTGCTGACATATCGTAGGCAGGTTGCACAGGCCTCACACAAGCTGCTGACACAGGTGNCCGCCAAGAGCCAGTACAACTGCAATACATGACTGGCAGCAGAGTCAGTTGACAATGTCTGTGTGAACAGTCAGGCTGCATGACATAATCCCCATTCAACAGTCACGGCATGCAGGCTGCCTTAGAAATCAAGAAGGCGCAAGCACTGGATTACTTGGCCAGCCAGCAAGAACAAAACAAATGGGATTTACAGAGACCACTTGACAGATTCATTGAACCCCTCAACCAGGTATGCACACTGCCAGCAGCGCTGTCAATCAATGTTGACCTGAAAAGTCTGATGCAGACAAGCAAGATGGTCTCAAAACATGACAAAACATGCTGCTCCAGGCAATGCAAGTACGCTTGCTGTTTGCGGCTGTGTCAGGGTCATGCTGCAGCATGTATGTGGCCACGTCAAATGCATAGACATGGTGCACATGACCCATGTTGACACCCAGCAGCATACCTGTCTCACAATGGGCTTGCCAACCACAGCTTCAGCAGCGTCTGTCTGGATATGCACTGCAGCAACAGAGCAGGCATTGATTTAGCCATGACAGCAACTCTCACATAAGATACAATGCTTGCATGTGTGCATGCGAAGACATGCCACAACGTGAACACAGATGATCACTGCAAGGTGAATGGTTTGGCAGGACAACAGCAGTTTCGGTGCATCAACAAGCTTATGATGCTCTGAGCTGAAAACGATGAAAACGCAAATATGTGTGCACGTATGCACATGCATGTGGAGTCCACGATGACAGCATCATGTCAACATGACTGATCTTATGTACAGCTTGCTGCAAGAGGTCCACGCGCCTATCGTCAATCGCCACGCGGCAAAGCATACAGGAATATTAATGTACAACACACAGGCGACACCAACAGGCATGCAGAGAGGGACTTTGCACTGTGGATTGGCCTAGGCAGCGCCCAGAACGTTAACTTAACCCGTCAGGTGTGATGTCATGTCGGCAAGCATATCTGAAACACTCGCACATTGTTTGCAGCTGCCAGGAATTGTCATCAGGGTAAACATCTGGCATGGTCAAAGGACCAATATAAGGCCCTGCAGGAAGTTGATGAGCGTGCTTGGGCTGTGCCGCAGAAAAGCCAATTGCCCTCCATGCGCTTGGCCGTATTCAAAGTACTGCTGCGTGACACACGCCAAGCGGCTTCTTGTCAGGCTGTGCTCCGTTGCNTGACCCTTTGCCAGGCATGCAGCAGATTTCATCACGGTGGAGGTTGCCGCACATCAACAGCGGCCATTGCAGCAGGAAGCGGCGTCATGCCATACAACTTCAGGCAGCGCGATGTTCGAATCAACGACGCGCGCTGGTCCTACCTTGAGTTTGCATGCTGATCAAATAAAGTTACCACGGAAAAGAAAGTTTTGTTGCCGATATGCGAGTGTGATTGTGGAAGGAGGCTGCAGGTGCACTCGATGTAAGATCACGCGATTCGCTTGCAGATGAGAAGGCGACGCAGCAGAGTGTTGAGGTGAAAAGCTCGACCACAAAATGTCCTGCTGGATGGCCTCAAGTCTCCAGCCACGTGGCCGCACAGCTGGAGGCTCATGTTGCGTTTGGTTCATTCCATGAGCATCACGCATTGAATCACCCTCNCAGCATTGCCACATGCAAATGCAAGCAACCAATCAGAAATCACTGCTGATTCTGGCATAGCCAACACTGCAGAAGGCATTGAAGTTGAACATTGCAGTGAAGAAGGTCACAGTCTGAAAATGCTGAGCCTGAAAATGTGAGTACATGCACCCTCAAAGCATGGCATGGTCAACAGTTTACTTGTGGCCCAGCGTTTCAGGTCAATAGTTGTCAGCNAGCTTCTCTTTCCTAAGCAGTAGAAGCGCGCTGTCAAAAGCTTCATGCAGGTCCTGAATTTCCCGCTCCAGTTGCTCCCTTTTGTACTCCAGCTTGCGATTCTGCAGCATGACTCACATGCTTTGCAACCCAGAGCGGTTGTGGTTTCATGGTTTGTGTCTGTCTATTATTGTGTCAGCTTTTATCTTGAGAAGCTTTNGGGCCTTTTTGACTACCTGCTTGCGTACCATGCGGATCTGCAGCACCACATATGCAAAGTCATTACTGCTGCCCTTTGCAGCACCTTATGATGCAAGGGTCGCTTACTAGAATTGGCACTCAAGGGGCATTCACAGCTTTGAGGCAATATAGGGGCAATCACACATGGCAGTTGTGATACGTGTGCTAGGCCTTCTGAGTCTTTGCTGATGGCATGACCCTCTGCGACGTGTCACTGAGGATTGGGGGCTGGTAGCAGAGGCCTACACATGCCGTGCCATGGCAAAAGCAAACCCGCAGCCTCATGAACAGCCACCTTGTCTACTCTGTGCTGGTGCTGCGGCCTTCTACAGCTCCGCAGACCGCACCAAAAAGCCATCACAGATGAGGACAAGCCAAGGCACGAGAATGCACGCAAGCTCTGCAGCATAACATATGCTATGCTAGCATGCGGTGCGGCCGCTACCTCTGATTTATCACTGTGCAGCTCATCCATGCTGAGCACAACTCGCATGCTGAGCTCACTCAGATCCACCAGCTGCTTCTGCAGCTGCTCCGGGGACCCGCATTTGCCGTGATGATGTCTCAGCTTCACAGCACCTCCCTGTTTGGCCTTTGGTTGNCAAATGGTGCTTGCACATACATTGCACAATTGTTGACTGCCGTGACACTCCAAGGCTGTTTGTTAGCGTTGTGGCACAGGCTGGCGCATCCTAGATGCAATTGCGTGTTTCAGACACTGTTTAAAGCAAGGTGCATGCAATTTCAGGCAAACGTTTTTGACCGCTGTGGCACATTACTCAGCAGCATTGTTGTGACACAGAGTAATGATATGTAGCATAGCAACAGCAGGAAACGTCAACAGGTGGTGGCCAGCAATTAGGTAAGTTCTATCCCTGTTGCAAGTGATACAGAGATGAGTATGTATGTGAGGCATATGAAACATGTCTGTTGTTGCTCACCCCGCGGCCAAATGCTGACAGGAACTGCATGTAAGCTCGCAGCNCCAGTAGCACGCAGCCTTGTTGGCTGGCTAGGAGATTCCGGACTACCTGCGTGTACCGCTGTAAGCACAATTTGTGAGGGGGCGCAGTTAGGCATGCTGACTGCCAGACAGCCAGCACATAATGCACCTGCTTGCAAATTATCCACAGATGTAATGAGTACGATATACAGCATGAGAACATGTATTCCAGCCACGTATGTCATGGCCTAATGTAACCGGTACCCTTTTTGTGTTCCATTATCATGTTACATGTCAATCAATGCAATCAAATAGGTGTTCAAGGCTCGTGTTATACAGCAAGCAATGCAACCGAAACTGCGGCTCTCAATCAAACAGTACTCGTGACTTTGACACNGCCAACTGTCTATGACCAGCTGTTTTGGTTCCATGACAGGCTTGACAAGTGGATCCAGAAGCTCACTTGTGTGCACNCTGCTGAAGGTGTCACTGCGAGCTTGCGTGCTGGTCATTCAGTCACGTGGGCACTGCCAGGCCTCACGCTAGAATCCCTCCAGTGCTGCATGCAATTTGTGAATGAGCACAACTGCAATGACTTGTGTTGCATTAGCTGTCAGTCAGCATGTTACAGGTCGCTGACTCGCTTCAAGGCAGCTACAAAGCTGTATGAGCAGCATCCCTCTTACTGAGATGCAGCGATTAGAGCGCAAGTTGCATTCTGCAAGATGTGCAACACTGAAACCCATTTGAACCAACACTCCTGTCTTGGCAAGTGTACCAATGCATGGTGGGCACAAAGAGTATGTGCCTCTTCGGTCCTTGTTCAGCTTTGCATCACAGGATGTAGACAAAAGACAGCACTGTCTGGGCACAGACTTTTCGTAGATGCAGAAGGGCCCTTAGAGGGCCAGCAACGGCCCTGTCATTGGCAGAATCTGCCACCTGTGCAGTTGCTCACCTATACCCAATACAGTCTCTTGCGATAGGGTGTACTTAAAAAGCAGCACTGTCAGCCCTGAGGGCTTTCGGCATGNACCGTGAAGCATGTGCAGGGCTGTGCTCAGTCAGGCAATTACAGTACTCTTCTTTGCCGTGAGAGCTGTTTGTGACTCACTACTGACGTCATCATGGCGACAAGCCTCGAGGTGACATGCCTTTGAGGTCAAGAACCGGCGGGATCTGTTGCTGTCAGTGATCACAAGTTCACCACGCCTCCAGAGTGACGGCACGTTCTCTCGTTGAAGCTGTTTGCGAGAGCCTACTGAGCTATACAGCAGTGCGGAAAACGGCTTAGCACAGTATTGTGACGCTTCTTATGGCCTTAACTGCTGCCCAACAGGTTTGAACACGCGATATCTGTACGTTGACAGCTCCGTGCAAATTCACTTCAACTTCTCATTGCTGCACACTACTGAGCTATCAAACCCAGGAACAACCACGCAGAGCAAGGAGAGCTGACACAAAGTGAGCGATCTAACGGGCATGTACGTATTCAAATATGGCACCATATGCTGGTAGAAATAGACATCCAGATGCGTGGCTCCGAAACATTTCTNGTGGTCCACTGTTTCGACATTTCAAGCCAAGATTTCCCTGTCAGGCTGATACCAGCTTGACAAANAGGCTCCCAAACATTGTCACAGCATTTGCAAATGTCACGTGCTGAGTTTGCCAGCTGCATCGGCTGTTACTGACATGCAATGATCCCACGGCTTGACACGAGTTGGGTCTACCTAGACAGCACGCCCTAGTTGAATCTCACACCAACACAGGACAGAGTGCCATAGCTCAAGTCTTGTTTGCTGGCACATGCGTCTCTTTGATGAATTTGCCACCTTTCTGAAGCCTTATTTGATTGGCATAGCGAGGCAAGTGTGATGCAGGAAGAAGGTCTGGCTGTGTTTGGCTTGACAGCTGTGCCAGATGGTGTGCTTTTCAAGGACAACATCATTCGCTTCTGGGCCCCAAAAGGCCCTAAGGGCCTGCCCTACCATGCCCTCACAGCGGGAGACATTGTGCTCATCAGCAAAACATCTCCGGGTATGGGGTTCTCCACTGATCTGCCAAATAAAGAGT
Organism: Trebouxia gelatinosa; assembly: GCA_000818905.1. NCBI lineage: Eukaryota > Viridiplantae > Chlorophyta > Trebouxiophyceae > Trebouxiales > Trebouxiaceae > Trebouxia > Trebouxia gelatinosa. The sequence goes on along the minus strand of KN805369.1, from coordinate 4,419,979 downwards.
GCCTCTGCCATGCTCTTTGTGCCTTATTGTAACTGCGTTTATATGAACAATGACTTCTTCTTACTATGGCTTGCGCTAGGGATGTTGTAATTATCAGCAAAATGTCTCCAGGTGGGCTGTATGCTGTGCCACCAAAATCGGAACGATGCTGACACTGAGGTTGCAAGCTTTGTTGCAGCACCTGTGCTTCTACCCTCTCACAGATTCAGACATGACTTCAAACCTGCTCTTGTTGCTGTGGCAAGCCCTGTTCTGCTCTGCTCTGACAATTTTGTTTTGCAGTACCTTTGCGCATAGAGCAGTGGCATACACTCTTGAGCCAGTAGGTCAGAGTGAATTTCAGTCCTCACTCTCGCTATTTCAGCGTTAAGGGCATGCAAAATCCTTCACTCTGCTGTTGAGCTCTGCTTTCACTGCTGTGGGCTCATGCTGCACATAGCTGGGCACATGTGACCAGATGATGCCNTCGACATGGTCTCAGTGCATGCAGGTGGTGGGCCTGCCAACTTTACGCATGTCCAAACACCATGACCTTGTCCTGGATGATGGCAAGCTGACAATACCTCGTAACACCACAATCTGGATACCGCTGGGCCTGCCACATGCTAGCTCTGCGGTGTATGACCAGCCTGACCACTTTCTGCCAGAACGTTGGCTGCAACCCAATGCAGAGTACATGCCAAAGTCAGGCACCACAGACCGTGAGTCCCGTACTGCGCTGTGCTACTACACTGTTTGTACATGGGCATGTGTTTGCACACAAGTGATACTGACCTCACAACAGCTGTACAAGGAGAAAACCCTCTGCACGCAGTAACAGTCTAAGCATGTGTTTCGCCATGCAGCAAGAGGTGTATGCAGCGATCTATGTGAGATGAGAGCAGAATGCGCCTGACATGATCTGCACTTTCTTGCTGTAGGACTACCCAAAGCTTCCTGCCTGAGGTGGACTTGAGCGCACCTGTGTCTTGAGCAATGCCTAATGCATGAGTGAACAGCGCCTGACTTTACATGCATGAGTGATCATGTTGCAAAGCTGTTTTTACTGCTGCAGGAGCAACAACAGATCAGTCACCAGCAGCTGCGGGCATTGACAGGGTCAGCCGCTTTCTGCCTTTCAGTGATGGCAAGTAAGAATCCTCTTTACAGCAAACACAATTCGCAATTACTTGCATACAGCATCAGTGCAGCTTATGTATCAACTTGGCGGCAAGCCTGGTTACAACGTGCTCTTTGTGTCCAAGTAAGCCTCATTCCAAATGTGTGCTACTGTTGCACCAAAAACCATAGGCAGTGCTTTGCTCAAAGCTGTGCCTGAGGTTGAGGGACAGGTTGAGTGCACCTGGTGCGTTGCAGACGCCAATGTGTGGGCATGGCTTTTGCCAAGATGAACTACACAGCAGTGATGGCAAGGTTGCTGGGGTCATTCACGTTTGAGCTGGCGCCGCAGATGGGAGGAAGCCAAGGTGTCCTGGAGTCAGAAAACTATGCCATCACCTTGATGCCTAGTAAAGGCATGTGGATGCTTTGTAAGCCAAGAGTTGAGTGAACAAATCTGTGCCTCTGTCATCGCTTGTGCAGCGCAGTGGCTGTACACATCTAGTCACAAGCAATCATTTCGTGTAGCGTAACACGCTGAACGTGAAAGTGAATTCCGTCAAGCCGACGCTTTGAATCTTCAAACAGATGTTCTGTTAGGTCGTGCCAGGCCATTTGCAGGCATCTGCAACGTTGCGATGGCGTCGTCCGCTGAGTTGGACGGCTGGAAGGCTCTCGGTGGCGAGATTGTGCAACAGAAATTCCTCGCTCCAACTGGTGAGAATGGTCGGGACTTGATCAACGAGGACGGCTGTCGTATGCACACTGAACTGCGTTTCAGTACAATGCGCTTTGCAGGCGAGAGCTACTCGACGTGGACCGGTGCTGTACAGTATATGCAACAGCACGGGTTGAAAGGTCCGTCAAGCCGTCACGGCAGGCGCTGATCTGTCACCGGCAAGCGTGACCTAACTTGCTTGCAGAAAACGAAGCAATGCAGAACAAGCGGTCGCCTAGAGCCGTGGCGACTGACAAGGCTGGCAAGAAGAGACGCAAGACCGAGGAAGTCCAAACTGACACTACAGCAATGACAAACAGTCCAGGAGACACCAGTGGGCTTCAAGGTCAAGGCTTTGTAGGGTCAGGCAGGCAGGCAGCGCAAGGTGTTGATTACAAAGAGAAGTCCAGCCTAGTAGGACATGACAGTAAGGTCATCATCAAGCAGGAGCAAGTTGCAGATAATGAAGCACAAGCTGTGCAAAACACACAGTCAGAGGGGCCAGGGGTTCGCAGGTAAACCGTAGTCTGAGGAACAACATATGGATAACACATGTCTTGTCAGCAAGTACAAGAGAGACTTGTGTGATAACCCTCATGGCAAAGTGTGAAGATCTTTCTATACTTGTCACAAGTCCAGCACACCCTGACCCGCCCCTCTGTCCATGAAGACGCCATCTTGCGGTGTGTGCTGCAGACTAGTGGATTTCAAGGTGACAGATATACAGGGAAACCTGCAAGCAGTGGACTCTGTTGACAGCAGAGGCTTGTTGTTACAGCTTTCAGGTATGCTCGTGAGGTCTATGTTAGTCATGTTGGGCGCAGCAAGCAGTTTCCTGTGAACACATGCTGCATTCCAGGTACAATACACCCCGCACATGGGCCTATCAAGAAGGGCACTGGGTACAAGGTTGCCAAGTTTGGCCCTATATCTGGTTGGACAATTGATTGCACACAGGAGTCAGTACAGGTCAAGTGTGTCTATAGAGACATTATACCTGTTACCTCAAGAACATGCCCATGCACAGCACCTCTGTCACTNGCTGGGAGAAGCACATCCAGGCTGCCTGGCGCAGCGCCCTGGAAAGCTGCACTGAGTCCCGCCAAGCCATCATGTACCTTGCATCCCTTCAGGTGTCCACCCCTGACATGCAGAGGGCAGCGGCCCTGCCTTGCATGCCACTCACGGCTTTGCTGGACTTGCAGGCAACATGCATGACTTGCTGGCCTTGCTTAGTGGCCAGCATGTGAGTGCCACACAGAACAGAAGTGTAGTTTGAGCAATACATCATGCTCCTTGTGTCAGCTCACCACAGCACTGACTGTCTCCTCTGCAGGCATCCTCACATGCCATTGCTGCACACCCTAATGCTTGCATGTACTGTACAGCTTTTCCCTGTATTCACAGGAACAAGTGCAGTAAGCTTGCTGCAAATCACAATCTCAAACGCAGCTTTTCCCCTCAACTTCCCATGGCTTTGTGTTGCAGAAGCACATGGTGGACAACACTGATGTTCTGCCTCGTCAGGGCTTCAGCCAAATGGCACGAAACATGCGATGCCAGCTATACTTTCCCCACCCCACAGACCAAGTCATCCTGCTGCGCACCGGCGTTCTGCACCACATCAACAGCTACATGCAGGCGCTTGGCCTCACTTCCCCTCCTGACTCCTTACCCCTTGAGCAACCCACAGCCAATGGCTTGCCTGATCAGGCTAATGCCAATGGCCCTGGGGCTGCCTCAAATGGCCCTGCAGCTTCTGCTAAGGGCCCCATGGCAGCCAAGGGGGATACTTTGATGGCAGACACAATTGCACTGCCAGGCAACAGCGATGNTCGTTCACCGTTTTCTGCACTGTAAATTTGTTTCACCTAAGCATTTACCGAAATTGGCCTAATGCAGCTCTTGTTGGCGAATAGACTTTCACCGAATTTGACAGTGGGAAAACAGGCGAGCCTGGTGAAACAGGTCATGGACAGATTCTTGTCGGTGAAACAAATTTTGGCGAACTGCGGTGAACGGCATTCAATTTCACCGACGCTTTTGGTGAACCCAGTTCACCGGTGAAACAAGCGGGTGAAAGCCAATTACTCATGGGGGTGATTAGTAATGAAACTACAATGGACCATTTGTCCAGCCTAGAAATCAGATCATGTGCTTACATGTGTACAGCTGAATATTCAAGTATAAGACGATATATAANGAAAGACTTGCCGCTGATTGGAGTAAGAATGCTCTGATGTGCTGCCGTGCTGCTGTTGGAACAATGCAGCTGGTGCTGAGTTGGGTTTTTCAGCTGCTGAGACGCGTCCAAGTGCTTAGGCAAAGTGCTGTGCTGTTGCTGGCCTTAGCATGGCTAGCATACTTCCTGCTGATGAAATCAGCTGGACATATGGACCGGCCTGTACTGTGCTGGTCATCAAGCTTCTTGCTATACTTCCTACTGTGTTGCCTATTGGCTGCATGTGCTGATCAACCTGGCAAGAGGAAGCTGTGCGTGCTGCAAAGGCCATGTCACTGACAGGCTCTGACAAACACACTTGCTGCATCATCACATCTTGACCCACAAAGCTCATTACCAGCTTGTTGCATGTCGCTGATGCTGCTTCCCAAACAGTAACAGTATGTCACGCTGTGCTTTGTGGGCTGCTTGCCAACTGTGCCTGTGCTTCCCCCTTTGCTGATAACTGCTGCACTGTTTCTCCTTAGGTTTACTACAGCTGCATTTGCATCTGTGGTATGCTGCAGTGCTTAGTAATCTGTCACCAACAGTGCTGACAAGCACGGTTGGCAANTAACCTGGTTACAATGCTCTGCATGTGCACAACCGCGGTGCAATGTGGCCTCATGCTGAGCTTTCCAGCACTTTTGAGATTGTGAAAGGGATGGAGGGAGATGTTTTTGCCTACCCAGGATTTTGTGAGCACTGTTCTTTACGTAGGACATCAGACTTCTCACTTAGCCTTCAGCTGGTATGTGATAAGTACTGCAGAGCAACTGCTCCTGTGACATCAGACTGATACTTGCCAGAATGTGAGTGCCAATGTGACACACGTTAATCGCATGCTGCAGTAGTAGAATCAGATGACATGCCACATTGCATGTTATGTGCATAATGCCCTCCACGCTAGATTACCAGGTGTCACAGCGCTGATGCCATGACACAATATAATTTCATGCTGCCTATGTGCTGCATTCAATGCAGATCCTGTATGTCTTCCAGCAATTAGTTGTTGCTAGACGCTGTCAACTTACACTGTGATCCCTTTCAGTGGCTGTGCTTGCCGTCAATGCACGTGTCGTTGGGTCACATATGATACTCACATGTAGAGCACATACATACACAACTGCATGTGCTACACACAGCAAACCTATGACAGTTTACCTGTGACTCTGGTGGTGATGTAGTGGTAGCAAAGGACCCCAATGCCAGAATGCTGTTGAGCTTGACTGGCCCTTCGCGGGGCAGCGGCCTGCCACTCGCCGCCTCTGATCCTGTTTCCTTTGCTAGCAGCGCTGCTTCAGCCTCCCCTTCATGTGACTTGTGTGCTGAAGCATCTGTTGAGGTCTCCTGCAAAGCCACGCAGTGTGTATCAGCACATGGGCAGCCATAGCTAAGACAACACTGCAGCTATGCCGTACTTGCCACATATTTTCGAGCTCAGCGTAAGGTACAGANTGTAAGTTGGTGCTGCAATGACTGAGCAGTTGTACCACCTTACACTGCCAATATCACTGCCTATTTTACCTTGCTTTGTCAAGCGTAGCACAAAAGCTTAACATATAGTCGAAGTGCAATGCCTGTTTCTGCGGGCAGTCAGTCAGCTCCACGTACTTTTGGANAGCTACAGTTTCAGCTGTCTATTATACACTACCGGCGCTGACTGCAAATATTAGCAGGCCTTCTGTTCCATGAATACCTTCTGTCTTGCTGCTGTGCTTTCACAGCACTGCATCATCGGCGCCTTTGTGACAACTCACTGCGCCATAACAGCAGTCATGCGCTGTATGCAATTCATCTGACTGACAGCATGTTATACAGGCGTGAGTGACACGTGTTGCACTCGTCTCTTGAACTGCATTCAACTCTGTAGTCAGTCACNGTTTTGGGGATGTGTGGAGATCCCGCAGACAATAGCATTAGTAATTTGATGACTGATGACTGCGCACGCGAGTGTTTAAGAAGCGCATCACGCATACAACACAACGCAAGCATATTATAGTGGCATGTAGTCATCGTCACACTAGTGTTGTCCTTGCTGATACAATGTGGAGGGCGACATGCTTGACGCTTTTGCCTACAGCCTCCGCGACCGCGTACGTGTACTCCCGCCGGTCAATAGCTCAGTGCCAAACTGACAAGTTGAGCAGCACGGTCGCTGACACCCCAGCTGAGTTGAAACTCGTGCAAGTGGTATTCAGGTAGCAATTCAATCATTCAGTCATTCAGATTACACGCTTCTGCTGCAAGTCTACTTTGCATACTTGGTACATAGACACGGAGCCAGAAGTCCGCTAACGAAGCGATACTGGCAAGGACAAGAGTGGGACGTATGTGGCAAGGCTTTTGAGCCTGTCAAGCTGAAGCTGCAGAGCATGGATGGAGGGGCACAGCCTGCGTCAGACCATGATCAAGCACAGGTGACTAAATGCTGATGTTCAAGCTNCGGACGATAGTGCGCGCCAGTCTATAGACTACGTAGACGAGATACAGTGGTTGACCCGACGTATTGGGCGAGAGACTGCGCAGTACGTTGCTGTGCAATCACCGCGCATAAACGATCTCACTACTGATCGTTGCAACAGCTGGTGCGCCCTACACAGGGCTGCATCGGAACTGAGACTGCCGTAAAAATAAGGGGGTCATCAACTCTTCTTCCTTGCATTCGTTACGTTATTTCCTTGCGTATGATTAATAGCCTACCCAAAATCAAGACCGTTCAGTTATGTGAGGCGGTATTGTCAGTAGGGAGTAGGGACGAAATTGCAAGTAAGGTTGTCATAAGGGGAGATGAGANCATGCACACTGCAATTGCTTTGACAGTTATAGCCGGTCAGGTCACTTCGCTGCAAGCTGTGCATGTTGGGCTACCTGATGGCAAATTTCTCAAGGACTGCCTGAAGTGCATTGTCATCACATGGCTTCTTGATAACAGCAGCAAAGCGAGTACGCATGCCATCAACAGGATCAGACATCGGCATGGCCTGTGTCAAAAAGACGCTACTGTGTTACACCACTGTAGTTTCTCATGTCCTGCATTGACAGTGTTCAAACAGTCAGCCTATGTGACAGGCACCAGCCAGCCAGTCTCCCTCCTGTCAATATCATGTGCTGACAAAGTGGCCGCTGCTGCNGAGCTAGGAGCAGAGTTGTTGGCTGTGGGTTGACTGCGGGAGTCAGATGCGGAAGCAGCAGCCCTGGTTGGGGGGCGTGTGGGGTTGGGTCCAGGTGGCCTGATGTGGGGGAGGGTGCGCCCTTGTGGTGTAGCCCTTGTGGCAGGACCCCTGCTTGCTGCAGGAGTGGGTGCAGGGTGGGGCGGTGCTGATAGTGCAGCCACCTTGGTCACTGGAAGGGTTGGTCCTGGGGGGCCAGTGGGATTCTGAGCAGCCACCTTGGTGACAGGAAGGGTGGGTCCAGGAAGAGCACTGGACTGACTCACAGCGTTGACCACTGCAGGGGGGTCAACTGGGGTTTCCCCAGCAGGTGCAGCAGCCCCAGCATGAGTGCGAGGGACAAGAGGCAAAGTTTCGAANGACTAGTCAGAGCATGCAGATTGTGCATTGACTGCACTGAGACCCCACTATCACATAATTGCTTGCCAAACAAACTGCTTCCTTCAAACACCAGTTCCTGCAAACTTTCAGGCATGAGCAGGCACAGCACAGATGTCTGATGATCAACTCTGCTAAGTTGCAGATGTGTCAACTCTGTGAGAAACTCAAGTTTCAGTTCTGCACAATTCACACCTACAAGCTTAAGCTGTTTCAAGTGAGTTAGGCCACTGTCCTTGAGCAGCTGATCCACAGCTGGAGCTTTTGCTAGCACAATGTCATTCTGTATATGCAATGCCTGAAGAGTAGAGTGATGTCCAATTAAAGGCCAAAAGTCTGGGCCAGGCATTTCCGGTGGCCCTGCAGCAAGTTGGTGTATATGCAGTGTCTCAACTGGCGTCATGTACAATGGGCTTGCGAGTACCCTGCCAACCTCTGAGTCTCGTGCCAGAGCAAAATGGGCAAACACCTTTATGCCAGCAACATCCTCTGCAGACATCTGGCTGCCAAGCGGAAAAGTGACCTCAAGTTCATGCACGCCTGGCGCTGTCAGTACTGTTTCACCATCAACCATGTTGCACCACTGCAGCTTCAGCACCTTGAGGTTTGGCCAAGCTACAAAGGCGTCCAATGCTTCCACCCACGCATCTTCCCAGAAACAGTTGGTGTGAGTCAGGTCCAGATGTGTCAACTTGGTTAGTTGGAAGACATCAAGTTGCCCGTCCACATAGACCTCGCTATGACTGAGGTCCAGGCATGAACCTTGTATGCTTTCATGTACAGGCTACAGATTTCACGCTGATCTTGTATGCAATCTTGCACGGTTTACAGACTCCNCTGAAGGGCTGCACTGCCAAAGGCTGTTGGGGCTGCAGAATTGCAGCTTTAGAGATATTCTGCAGCACAGGTTGTTGATAGCTTCACAACACATCTGAGCCTGTCCCATATTCATGTATGTGGTGGTGGCTGCTCAAGCTTGACGTCCTTGCTGCTCAGACCAGCATTAAGCTCATACATACACAATGCAGCAATGCACTCAAATCAACGTTGACCTGCAACACTTGCTTTTGCTGCTCTGCCAAATGCGGAAGGAAGCTCAATGCCCTACTTGCTCATNTGGAACAGCACTGCACAGCGCCTGCAGAGGTCGTTAGTCACACAGTAGTGTAAGCAGGCTACAGTATGCAGATGAGCACATTGCGAATGAGTGGTTTCAACGCTGCAGTGGCCTAGTTCCTGTTTACAAACTAATGTGTGAAGCACGCAGACACCTTACGTTTTCGAAGTCTTGAGGCTACGTAGAAGGCCATTTCAAGAGCTTGCTCCGCATTGAGGCGGGGGTCGCAGTGAGTGTGGTAGCGAGAGCTCAAATCAGTCTCCTCAATGCTGGCTCCACCTCCTATGCACTCTGCATGGAGTCACATGCAAAATGAGCTAGGCAGACAAATAAAGTGAAACTGTACAAGGAACATCTTCAGCAATGTAGCCGTACTGGTATGGCCTAACCATTGCTATGCTAGGGGCTCTTGGGGGGACCTGTCCACATGCTCACCACTGACAGCATCACCACAAGTAGGCAAGCAGACCCCCGCAACAACTTCAATGCTGACAGTGTTGCTTGTGCAATACCTCTTCCATGACACTTAGCCTTTAGTCACAGGTCACAAACAGCATCAGTCAAGATGGCTCCAATGACAGCCATGTCTGCCTGTTGTAACATTGACTGCTACAGGCCTGCAGGGTAACTTCACTTATCTACTAATAGGTGATAGGACACAGTATCTTGCAGATNAAGCACCTCAGCAGCTTCTGACAGCAGTGTATAAGCACAAAACCCAATCTGACGTGGGTGTGTCCAGCCGTACTCTGGGAGTGGCGAACTGGTAGAGATAGAAGGCCACCAGAGTCGATCCCTGTCAATGATGTTGACACCTGCCACAAGGATTGCATGGGGTCATGCTAGCTGATGGGTATGTAAGAACAATGTACTGCTGTAAAGACAATGCTGGCGTGTCTAATTAACGTTGATCAATGTGTCATTCACTACAGACGACATNCCCAAGCCTGCAGTTGGCTGCCTTCTGATCTGCAATTGGAGCCTTCCAAGGCTCGTAAATGTACTTTGCAGGGAAGTCCTGCACACAGAGGTCAACAATTTTAGCCTGGATACATGACACAAGTGACAACTGCTACATGTGACATACACATGTTCTTGCAGTGTCAACTCATGATGCTGAAGGTGTACCTGCTGAATGACTGTGATCTGTGAGTTGATCACTCTGCTCCTGAAACTCGATATGTGTTGACAGACGCTGTTGTCCACGCGCGTCGCCCAAAGTCATCATTGAGTGGCGTTGATTACAGCCTGGGGCAGCGCGACCGCCGCGAGCCATGACGAGCAGTCAGAACGACACACTGGAAGCATTNAACTTGTTTCACCTGGACATGGATGATGAGTGCCGACATGGGGCGCAGCATGTGCTACAGCCATGTTGCTGTGTAGAGTTGCAGCAGCTGCCGTGATGAAGCAGCTGCATGACAGCTACCTGGCTCCAAGGAAGTCAAGTGCGTTAAAGGCCACTGTCTTGGCATAGCAAGCAAGCAACTTTGTCTACCTTGGGGTGAAATGCATGGCTAAAATAACATGTACCATATTATGGCTAAAATAGCATGTCCCAGACAGAAATGTGGCAGCTCAGTGCGTTAACTGTTGTAATTCAGGCGTCACACGATCACCAGCATACATGACGTTGCACGTCTCACAAGTATATGACATCCCAGCAAGACCGTATGATACGTTTGTCACTACTCGATCAAGCAAGCCACCACAACACATCATGACTCGCTCGTGCCTGGAAGCACAGCAGCCAATGCTTGAGGCACTTGATGATCTTGTGTATGACATGTTTGGCAAAGCACTACACACCCATTATCATCCACTCCTGACCTAGCAAAGTATGCATTACAACAGGACTCAGTAGTGCAGTGAAAGTAGGCTGACCTCTGCCCGGATGGGTTGCCACCAGGACCAGCTGGCAGGCGGCAAGCTGGCTTTGCGANAGCCAGCTGTTGCAACAAGGCAATGCTCAGACTCGCAGCTCAATAGTCAGTCACAGTCACCAGCTGGTGCAGCCATGCAGAGTGCACACATGGATTTGGACAGGCCAGTAAGGCGANTGTATATATCGCCTGGTCAGTCACAATGCATAACGTTGCTGCTGATACTCCCTAAGCTGCTTTCACTGATTTATCAGTCATGCTGCCCACTCTCAGTAATGCACCCGGCTGGTGTGCCTCCTAGATGTAGCACCATGACAGGCTGCAAAGTGTCCTGCATTTGGCCTGAGATCCTGAAGCCCCAATTCCTCAAGAACCAAGGGGCTTGCATGAAGGGTGGTGGAAGGTGCTGGTGGGCAGGCTCAGCTTGACCAGCACAATTTGATTGCTTTCATGTTCATGAGCAGCGCCTGATGTGAGCATTGCGGTGGACCTTCATCAATCATGTGCAATTGTGCAGATCTTGTATTCTGCTGAGTGTGCATTGCAGAATCTCTGTCAGTTAGTTTGGTGTCTGCATGGCCTTAAGGTCAGCCAATACTTTTTTCGGATCCTGTGACACAGTCATTGTCTGAAGTGCTAGTGTGCACATTTGCATGCATGGCACTGAGTTCAATCCTGTCATGCAGCTTCATGTCAAGTGGAAGATATTGCAGAAGTTGATGTCAAGACATACCAGGTGCTGACTACAAAGACGGGGGTCATTGTGCTCTCGAAGGTTCTGCCTTGCAATCTCAATGGCACGCTGGCTGCTGAACACGTCCCAGAGGCCGTCACAAGCTATGAGCAGAAACTCGTCCTCTGGCAGGAGANGTCAGATCTGCTGCCTTTTTGCATGGCTTGATCCCTCTGATGCACAAGTATGCAGCAAGCATGTGCTCTGCATGTGTGCCCACATGAGGTCCCTGACTAGTGACTGGTATAATGGCTCACCTTGTTGACTGCCAAAGCTCTCAAAGGTTTCTTGACATTAATCTTGCAGTGCACAAGGACACACAAATTTGCTGTGTTCACACACCTTCGGTTTGAGGGGCTGATGGCTTGCTGACACCTTCAATCAGTTCCACAGGGCGATGCTTGCCATGGTTCTTGTGGTATATGCCGCATGCGTTGCAGTACAGCAGGCCTGTGCTTTTGTCCTTGTTAGTTGCAAGCTGGACAAAATTTGACACTGGTACTGTATGGATAGGCCTGTTTCGGTGCTTGCAGCGGCAACCATCTATGCTGTCGGCAATGAGGGCAACCTTTTTTATGCATCAGGGGATGTCAGGTTTTGGTGTGCTCTCATATGTTTGGTAAGCTGTGCAGAGACTGCGTATAACCTGTGGTGATGGTCAGACATGCTGCCCTGAGTCAGTCCAAAGCTAGCCTTCAGCAGTGCAGCGTGCAAGCCTGATTGATGTCTTCACATGTCTATACACCAGTTCTATACACCATGTCTATACAGGATGTCTATACACCATGTCTATACAGGATGTCTATACACCATGTCTATACACCATGTCTATACACCATACCTGTTGCCCGGTCTGTGGCCTGGGTGTGCCTGGCTCATTTGCATCAGCACTGCCAGTTGCTACCCGTGCCACATCATCATCACTGGAGGACGCAGGCGCTGATTCTACGCTTTTGCTGCCACTTCTTGTTTGAGGCCTGCACATACACTTTGCTGCACTGCAAGTCTCATCTGAATAAATCACGTTGTCACGAAAGGGGCAACCACATGCTGAGGGTAAGTAAGCTGGAAAGAATTGGGCTGTGCAGCTTTTGTCAGAAGCTTGCAAAATGAGACAAACAACAACAGCTTGTGTCTCATGCTGGCTGATGAAGTACAGATGCACAGCTGCAGAACATGCTCATGCGGGCTGTTGAAGTGCAGACGCACAGCAACAGACAGAAGTCAGCTTTTCACTCAAGCGCATGGACAAGTAGCCTTATGGAGGTCCTGTTGCTGCATCTCACATAGTCTGGCAAACATTCCCTGCACCAAGACTTTGCTGTATGTTTGCCGCACACCAAGTGGTATCAGCAAAACCCTTGTGAGAAACCCTTATGACTTTGCGAGGGTTCCTGACATCCCATACAGACTGAAGATTCGTGCTGGGATTTTCAACATTTTGGAAAATGTGTTGTGCATTTTCACCATGTTTTACCTGTCAACTTCCTTGACATGGGCAATGATGGAATCAACCTCATCCTCAGCTACTGAAGTGGGGAATTCAGGGTTGTGCTGGGCTGCTGGGGGCCCACCCTGGAATNGCAGGTAGACATGCTGCTGTTGTCATTGCATCTCTGCATGGAACACAGAGAGCTGCTACGAGTCTNAGGCTGTTTCAGAGCAGAACAACATGACATGCATTGGGGCAGCAGTCCTCTTCAGGTGATGCAGATTCGGGCGTACAATGCATGACATACCTAGTGTTTCAGATGAGCTTTGTCGCTTTGTTTCTGCTGCCAGAGCTGTCCCAACAAACCAGGCAATGGACCTGAGCGAGTNGCTGTGCATGTGTGCAAGCACTCTGCATGGCATGCAGGCTGCCAGTGAGAGGCCGTCACATCAGCAGACTGCACCCGAACCTGAGCAGCTGATTGCCTCATGGAGCAAGTTTGTAGGGGAGTTTAGGGGTCATGTCAAGCAGTGATGGATTCGGTGTAGCAAAGACAACACCGTTTTTATGTTCTGTTTTGCTACACGCATGGGTAGCTTGTCTGCATGCTCGCATGTGCTACCACGCGCCATGACCATGTCCAACCACAAGCTCAGTGCTCAATGCCATGTCAGAGATGCACTTTAGTGAGNCAGTGGGGGCATCTGTTGAGGTGATGCTGTACAAGGCAATAAGTGTATCTGACAAAGACAGTGTCAGTACGAGCAGCACATCATGTTGTCTTGCAGAAACAGCTCTGATAGCAAATGGACCTCATACAGCAACAACAGTGACTAAGCACATGAACGAGTGTGCTGCATGACTGTGTAGCCTATGCCCCTTGCTTGCAGATCCTTACATGTACTNTGGCCTTCATAAGTTGCTGCTGTGTTGCCAGGATCTGCAACCTCCAGAAGTAGCAGTGAATGGCGTGCATGCAACATAGAGTGTCGAACAAATTAGCCAGACATGNACAGATGCCAACATGCACACATGCAGTTGAGCACAAGCTGCACTGTTGCCCTGTGCAGCTGCAACAAATTGCAAGATGCGCCATGGCCTGCATTAACCCATTTGAGCTACTACATGGGGTTACTAGGAGGTCACGCCAGTAGACATGCTGTTGACTATGCGACATGCCCAAGACATGGATCTTATNCATGGCAACAAGCAGTGCATTGCTGACACTCAAAACGGGAGGCAATGCATGGTGGTGCTGCAGGTTCCTGTGTGGCTTTTCCCACATCTTTGCGGGTGGCTACAGTGCTGGCTACTACAGCTACAAGTGGGCTGAGGTGCTTTCTGCAGACGCCTTCAGTGCCTTTGAGGAGGCGGGGCTTGAAGACGAGTCTGCTTTGGCTGAAGTGGGCAAGCGCTTCAGGGATACTGTCCTGTCACTTGGTGGCGGCAGGGCGCCTGCTCTTGTGTTCAAGGTAAAATTTGGTGTTTGAGGCATAAGCACAGCGTCTTATCTTGTGACAATGACCTGCATACTTCACTGTACGGTTTGAGCCCTGTCCAAGACTTGTGCTGCTGTCAAATCACCTTGCAGTTGTTCATCTGACAGTGAGAACAGTCAATGACACAATTCTGCCTGCACAGGACTTCCGCGGCCGAGAGCCCTCAACAGAAGCACTGTTGAGACACAATGACTTGCTACCAGCCACTGCGTGAGGCAAATCTCACTGCGGTAAGCTCATGTTCAAGTTGCAGTGGTTAGCAACTTGTCATTGTCTGCAATATACCTAGCATGTCATATACTACAGCTTCCTGTCTGCCATGATGTTGCTGTCAGGCAACCAAGTGCCTTGTTCATGTGGCACAGTCAAACCCTGTCACCTCCTTGCCATTCAAATAAGTGTATGCTTGCTTTTGCTGCAATGCTTGTGCCCTCTGCAGGGCTGACTTGCATGGTGCCCATTCAAGCAATTGGCAATTACGATGCGCAGGACAGCCTATCAGGTTTTGCATTGCAGACAGAGCTAGCGCGCACCAGACTTGTGAGCCAGGCACTGCAGCTGGCTCCTAACGTTACTTGAGCTCAGTCCACACTGAACGCAATCTGCTTTCTGAGAAGCCATCATGCGTAACAGCAGGCTCTGTTATGTCTGACTGCAAGCCTTGCCTGCTTGACTGCCATGCTGACTGCTCATTGAGTATGAAGAAGGTGCCATCCCGGCAGTGTCAGGGGCAGACATAGGTGTCTGGTTGTGATCCCCAGCTTGAGCACTGCTGACTTCCTGGACCAGGTCTGCCAAGACCGCAGCAGGCTGCTCTACATTTTGCAGTTGTGACAGCCTCTGCACAACCTACAGCAACACTGTTTCTGATCATTGTCATAAAATTTGTTTGCCCAATCAAATGTTAATGCTTCTTTTATTGCTATGCAATGATAAGTAAAGTCAGGGAGAATAAAAAGCAGGGGAGCACTGTGTGTCAAGATATCATGCTGAAAATCACATGCTGGAACAGCATTTGAGCTTTGTGCCTCACCCCTAAGGCAACTCAGGACAGCAGATGAACAATTGAATGAAACAGGGCAAAAGCAAGTTGATGAAGCAGCACAAAGTAGAGTGCGCAGCAAGCGGGTTGCAGTGCGCAACAGTTGCTGAGACGTTCCGTGGTCATGCGGTAAAGTACATGTGCATGGTATTACTATAGATTTGGTCTGCAAAATGCTCTACGTCTGAAACTTGTCGGTGACCTGCAAAGCATACAACATTCTTATACATTACGGGCCTCAGAAGGTAACTAACATGTTCTGCAGTAAGCTTCGTGCAGTACAAGTACAGCTGCCTGATGCATCTGCTGTACCGTGTAGCNGACGATGCTCAGCTGAGCTGAGACATCCGTAGCTAATCGACGCACGCATGCAAAGATGAGACAGCGGCTCCCTGCGCAGTAATTGTGCGTAGGACCGGTGCATGCTGACTCTGACCTGAGCTGTCAGTTTTAGACGTCCTTGCGTCGGGAAGACAATGGAAGCTACAGCGACAGATGCTGTCGGAAGGCACAGTGGATCAGTTGCAAGGTGTCTACAGCTTGTTAGCTACTCAGCACGAGCGGCACGACACGAAGTTGGACCTGATGCTTGGCAGACAGCTTAAAAGTCACAATAATGTTGCTGCAGGCATGCCGCAGCCCGATCTGGGTGTACAAATATACATACAGCGGTAAGCCTGACTGCACAACATGGCATGACTCTGAAGGCTTTCCCTCCAGTGGGCTCACTGGGTGTGTACTGGTGTAGGTATGGCAAAATCGGCCAAGGCTTGTGGCTGATCTCCTAGCAAGTGGTGTGCACAGTAACACACAGGATGAAGAGTCTGCATGGTACACAGCATTTGCTGCTGTCATGACACACATCTTGCTGTGGGTGGCAGACTGGAACACTGCCACAAATGTGTGCGTCTCTTGCAGGACAGCATTACATAGGGCCCTTTACTGGGGCAACTTTAGCTGCGCAGCTGTACTGCTAGCGGCCAACGCGCACCTGACAATTGCTGACTCAAAGGTAGGTCTGCCTGTGGCAATTTAGTGTCTTGAAGTTGACGCTGTTGCCTCCTGAGTTCACCAGCCTCAAGGCTTGCTGTGAGCAGCACATGTCTCTCTGTGCAATACTAGTGGGTCTCGCACCTGACGCATGCAATGGCAACCTGAAGCTCACATGCAGGTGGTCTCATCTCCATTCCATGTTGTTGCTTTCTGACTTGGCAGCTGTTGGTCTCCAGCAGCTGACAACTGTGAAGCTTCTGTGCTTGCCACAGAAGATTTGACAATTGGTGTGACACCCACTTCCCCAGCTGATATATAGCCTGTTGGAATACAGGGCAGAACACCACTTGACCTCCTTTCAGGGGAGCTGAAAGGCTTTCTGGAGCAGGAGGCTGCAGGGGCGGTGTACAGCTGGGGCAATGGTGCCAACTATCAGCTTGGCACTGGAGCCACAGGGTTACAGGCTGGACCTGTACGCTTGGACAGACTACGCAAGGAGCTTGTGGTGCAGATTGCTGCAGCCAAGTTCCACAGTGCAGCTGTCACTCGGGATGGGAGAGTATTCACCTGGGGATTTGGCAGGGGCGGCCGCCTTGGTAAGCTATGCTGGCTCTTCTGTGTCCTCACAACACTCCATTGTAAGCTGCGTCATATTTGGCTTCAGAGCTGAAAATAAGACAGCATACTGCAACTCGGATGGTGCATCCATAGCTGGGCCCTCAACTTGTGCATGCTGCGAGGTGACCGCCAGCTGTTCTCAAAGGAGATATTGTCCTTGTCTGCACTCGAGGTTACCGAATTGATTCTGCTAGCGAACCTGCTGGCAAAAACCTCATCGAAGGTTTACCTTGTGCCTCAGGTCATCCCGAGTTTGATGTGCACAGCGAGAGTGCAATTATAGTGCCAAGAGCCATTACAGGCCTGGGTAGGAGGCTGGTATCCATGGTTGCAGTNAGCCTAGTCCAATCATCCTCTTGTGAATCGACCCTGAAAGAGAAACTTTGCCAACCTAACAGGGATTTAGCAGGGTGTCCCTGCCAGGGTCTATCAGCACAGCGGGAAAAGCACCTGCACTGGCAACCTCTACTGAGTCCGGGCGTCCTGTCTTAATTGAAAGACTTACAAACAACAGCACAGGTCGCTCAGACAACTCCTGACAATGTACTGCAGGTCTATGTTCAGCAGCTGGAAAAGGAGAGGTAATCTGGCTTGCTGTATCTACTGCCCTCTCTGCTACATGCCTGAAACCTGCTGTGCCTGTCTGTTACCCAGTCATGCTTTCTCTTTTGAACTTTCACACTTGTAGGTACCTTGCAGAGAAGACTAGCTGCATATGGCAAAGCTATCATGGTGATAATGCATAGTAGCAGACTTGAAAGCAGCTGTTGGGAATAAGCTGCCCTTGGTGTACTTGCTGGCAACTTCTAGCCAATACATGACTCCTCCCGCGACATTGACGTGTGTGTCAGTTGCCTTGCGTGCAACTACTATATATCCGGTGGACATTTACGGTCAGGATCTCCCTTACAAGTGTACACATGTGTAGCTGTGTAGTGAGAACGTCAAACGGTGTGCGCGACATCAGTAAAGCCGAGACATGACTACTGCTGGTCTACGCACTGCATCCCCTGAATTGATGCTTGCGTAGCTTACCGGTAGGGCCAGAACCGGGTGCCGAAAATACAGTAAAACTGCCCACGAGAGTTCAATGAGCTGTTTCAAGACATAGCGCTTCGTCACACGCAGAAACTAAACGTGAGGGGGGTCGCGGTCGCTGTTCACGATGCTGAGGCGAATTAGGGTTAATCATCCTGCAAGTCCCGCCTAATTGCAGTCTGCTTGTGATTAAGTCACATAAGATCGCAGTGATTTCAGTAGGGGGAACATATAGTTGTGAAAACCATAGTTATGGTCCCTTGCGAATAGAGCCACGTGCATCCTCACAGAGCAATCATACTACTCANCAGCCACATACCTCTTCCAAGCTACCATAGCCAGTACGGACTCACTCCACTCATTCCTGACTGAGCTGGTCAACTACATGAGCAGGTCTGTCTGGCAACCTGCACATCAAATACATGCGCCATTGTGTGATATGTCAACAACATGCCAGCCTATCCAACACATGCCGGAACAGCATGAAACCTGTACACTACTGCCTCCAGCATATGCTGGAGCTTTACTGCTAGGTCCATGCTGGCCGCATGGGTAGCTGTTGTTCCTAGGCTGCTTCTTGCCCTTTGAGCTTGCACCTTTGCGCTTCGGCAAAAAGCACCTTGAGGAAAGCAGCTACCCCTGCGGCCNGCCAGGGAATCACCTGACAAGGTGCTCACTTTGCCCTCGGGTGATGCTTGCACAGCAGCTAGCATGTGATCAACGAAAAGATACCTGCAAGGCAACTCACATAAGTAAAAGGCAGTGACAGCCAACAGCAACAATCACGGCTCACATGCTATACAACACTAGTCTTGAANTGTGTAGCCGCAGCAAGCCAGCAAAGGTGCAGCATTCGCTTCATCGCACCAACAGTCCACCAACACTACCCATCAAAGCTTTTTCTTTCTGACTTCGTCGCTTGAACCATCTGGACGCTACTAGCAGCGGGTCTCTGACTTTGCTCATCCCTTTGTCATCCCGAGGTATCGCAAACTGATTATACGACGTTGTGGTGCCTTGTGGGTTCCAACGATTCGCCATCGCTGGACAGCGATCGGCTGCACACACACGTCAAAGCACGTGTCCACAGACAGATGAGAAGACAACCAGTGAAATCACAACCGTCAGGTCTGTCCGTCCTGACACACGGAAGCTTTGCATGCGCGTGCTGTGAAGTGCAAATGTGTAGGGTTTCAACGATAACAATTCCTGACAATTCCTTCCAAAGTGGGAACTGTAGTCATTCGAGCTGCGCATGACTACCTCAACGGCTCCGAAGCTTGCAGGTCTGCTTGCAGGTAGCGCAAAAGGAAGTGCAGGTCACCCCGCAGGCGGGTGCCTGCTGCAGCTGCATGCTTCACGGCTGGCTCTGCTACGGATAGCTCGAGCGGCCTCTATAGTTCAGCACACTATGCAGCTATTCAACCAACAACCCGCTCATTGTACCCTTTCACGCCGTGTAGCAGGAATCTCAATGTCGCTTCATGCCGGCACTTGCAGCATCTCAGCGTTTCACTATCAGCTTGACGCACAGTAGCCAGCAAGATCGCCTCTGTAACCAGCTCTACTGTTTGAATCACAGTGTTACCCATATGCAACCCAGCAAGGTGTATGGTTCGAGCGTCAGACCCCTCGTACCTGTTCAGAGGTGCACAGCTCGCTGTAGCAATCACNTGCAGCCTGACCTGCTGGGGCGCCTGTTGGGCTGAAAGCCATTGCTCCTCCTGAACCCCCATCCTCTCCTGACACTGCAATCAAGCAATACAACATGAGTGGCTTTGCTGCTTGGTGCACCAGGACAGGGTCTGAGATGTGAGGTGTACGTACCAGGCTGTGGCATGGCAAACAGGTTGTAAGTAATGCTGTCAGATCTTGACAGCATGCATAAACAGCAGTAAGTGCAATCATTGCTGCACAGCTGCAGACAGGTACCCTTGCTGTTATTGCAATTTGTACATGGCAGGATCAGTCAGCAGGCATGTGGGCAGCAAGAATCATGGCATGTGCAGGATGACATTAGCTGCAGCAAGTAACAAACTTACGTGTGAAGCCGGAGTAGAAGCCAGTGCTGTTGCAGTGCCAGATGTCTACAAAGGCATCTACTACAGGTTCACAGTCGGTGTCGACGATCTGAATCCTGAGTGTCAGAGGGATCCCAACTTGTCCCTCCGAGATGTTGCTGCGGAACATGATGTCATCCAGGTAGTATGGTCCGGTTTCCAGCTCAGTTGTTAGAGTGCAAGACGCCTCCGTGCTTGTGCTTGGAGCCTGCTGTGCGAGCGGCACGGTGAGCAACCCATCCAGCAATGTGACCGGTGACACAGCACATGAACGAACGAATCAGCACAATGCATTGTTTCAAGGCCAGCTCTTGTTGCAGCAAAACCGGAGGGAACGCTGCTGTACAGAACCGCACGAAACACAAGCAAGCAGGGAACATTCGGACGCTGATCTTACCGGAGCTTGAGCAAGGCTGCGAGCACTGGCGCGCAAGAAAGCTGNACACTGCAGCAGCTGCCGGGCAGAAGCACGGCAGTCATGGCATTGCTGTTGCAGACAGGGAGGATCTTGGTAAGCACTCTTTGCCTCATGAGTGACATGTACTGCCTGTTTGAGCATGACCCAATGTGACTTTCTAGGAGGCAAAGGTTCACGATTGCAGTTTGCAGCCCTACATACCAGACAGCACAATTTCTTGGCAGCAATGGCATTTTTAGACACCCTGAAATCAATGCACCTGCTGCACCAGTAGCTGTGGCTTGCATTATACATTCTTGCAGCAATGGCAGTGGCCTCAACATGGAGGACTCTACCACAATATGTACATGTCAGTGCACTTTGCCACATGCCTTAAGGTTACAGGGTCCTCTACAACAACCTAAGTTTTACTGTTCTTGATTAACCCGCTCAGCAGGGTCTGTGAGAAACCATCAGCCTCAGGAATGTTACGCACACATGCTGTGTCCATGCTGTGCTAAAGCCTTGTTGTGGCGTGCAGATGAAACTGAACTTGCAATGGCGCCTGAGCCTTCGCAGCCCCCCAACACAGATCTACATGCTGCTCATATGTGTTCAGACAGTTCTGGAGCTGCTAACATGCGTCAAGGTCAAGCTGAAAGTGCAGCAAGACCTGGTGCTGGGTCGCATGCAACAGCAGACGGCAACAGCAGAGAGTCCAGCAGGAAGGCTGAGCAGGGGCATGCAAGCCGGACGATGGGATCAGGAAGACACGCTGATGGCATGGCAAGCGCAAATGATGTACGCTGCAACAGGGGTTGCTTAAGGGTGAAAACTTTTGGTGCACATGTCATGCTAAATCAGGACGCGCACACAGTACGCTCATACAAAAAAATGCTGAAACCGACACATGGTAACGGCAGTTTGAGGTCAGAATCATCATCTGCAAGTGCATGGTGTAGGCTTCGAAGTGCATGAACCGTTCATTTAAAACCCGTCTTGCCAGCAGTACAGCAGCCAGCACAGACCATCATTGTGACGCCAGATCACACGTGAGCTTCTACATGCTCTGATTACGCTTTGCATGGGCAGTGTCATCCCTCTGGTTACAAATTTTTGATTTGTCAGTCGGATGTTTTCAGTGTTTGGGATCTTTGATAATGCTGAGTAACACTGTAAACTAACTCATGCAATACAGGCCAAGCGATGAATGGTTCCTTATGGTATGCATGGCAGGTTTTGCACTTGTATACAGCACATTACGCGATAGGAAAATGATGCTGTGGCACAGCGCAATTGCCACTCTCGGCATGATGGTGTGGTATCAAACAGTGCTCACAACTCTGGCATGGCGGCGTCTCTGCATGTTGAAAGGTATGAACACAGGGTGGAATGGGCTGTGTGCAAAGTCACTTCTGCTTCATGAGCCAGATGTTTGCTGGGGTGCGCTTGGGCATGTAGATCTGGATAAGTGTATGATGGAGCAAGTATATGTGTCAGAACAGTTCCGTTGGAGCTGTAATATCCTGCGCAAACCAACGCAAGACCTTACCCNGCCACTTTTCGAGCTATAGATGCAGAGATGGACTCTGCTAGTACACCTATAGGTGACTGCATGCTGGGTTTGTAGTTGGAAGAATGCTAAATGTGTATTCACAGCATTGAATTCAAACACTGCCTGCTGGTTGTCTGGGTGACGTCTGCAATGATGACAAATTCATGTCACATTCTGTGCCAACTAACCTGCAATGTTTGCTGTTGAAAGTCTTGCTCGTTCATTGTCATGCACATCTCAGTCAGAGGCTGTCAAATTGCATTTGTCAAATTTTACCCAACCCTATCCGCAGTGCCTGACAGCTTATAGATCTCGCACAAGGAAAAATTTTCATCGCTAAAAATTTTGAGTTGTCCCAAAGCTGATGCTTTGCTGACGCATCGCAAAGCATAACCCCCCAGGAGGTGCTCCAGTTTGCAAGTTGTGAATATTCATCATTCAGGCATCGCATGGCGTCTAAGCATTCAGTGAGTGTGAGTACACCTTGACTATTGTTGCAGCATTTTCTCATTGCTGTGTGTTGCACAGGCATGCAAAACGTGCCAGAACGACTACAGTTGACATGCGGCAGGTGCATCCCAACCTTGTGGCCACAAGCAAGCTTTCACACAGACAACATCTTGCAGATGCTTGTTGCACAGGCGTGATTGAGTGGCTACTGATTGTTCATCATCAGGTGCAAATACAAGCAAGGAGCCCAGGCATTTGTGAGACCGGTCTGCAACAGCCTGTAACACAAGCAAGGGGACTAGACACATGTGACAGTGGTTTGCACCCATCTGTAATGCAGCTGTGTCCTGTACAGGCATGGAGGAAGTGCCAGAGTGGCTGCTG
Source organism: Trebouxia gelatinosa (assembly GCA_000818905.1). Lineage (NCBI taxonomy): Eukaryota > Viridiplantae > Chlorophyta > Trebouxiophyceae > Trebouxiales > Trebouxiaceae > Trebouxia > Trebouxia gelatinosa. Next base: position 4,397,190 of record KN805369.1, on the reverse strand, counting down.
TATGACCATGCCCAGGTGCACCAGGCACTGGAGGCGGGTCAGAAGGTGAAGGCCCACCAGATAGCTGATCTGGCAGCCATGGCTAACGTGCCTGGCCTGGCAGTGGGACAAGCCAGAGAAGCACTGGTGAAGCAGACTCACCAGTATGCCTCACAGGTTGGTCAGACTCCACATCGTACCACTCTGTATGCTGTGGGTAGCGCACTGCAGAGCTGGCAGAGCAGTTTCAGTGCCAATGCTTTGCTTCAGGCAGGTGGTATAACTGTGTGCAAGGCATACCACATCAGCATTGCTGACAGTTACGAGAGCACTTGTCAGCGAGAAGGCTTGAGCGACAGGTAGGGCAGGCGGTCCCTAGCATTGGATTACGATGCTATCTACGGCAAAAGTGAAAAGCTCCGCCTAGTGAGGCTCGTATCATGTCAAAAGAAAACTAACAGGAGCGCCCCTGCGGGTGTTTCTGTCATGCATGGCCACACGCTGGACACACAGCACAGCAAGAGTCAAGTGAAGCTGGATCATGTGGGCGGCAGTTGCATTGGAGCTGGGCATTTCGCCTTGTGAAGTCACACAAGGTGGAGTGCGCTGGTGTAATGCAGCCTGCCTAGCACACACCCAGCCAACTTTGGCAACGGTCTGTGCTATCTGTTCTGTATGTCAGCCAGGCCTCATGTACTGCCAGGCAGCAATTTGTTGAGGAAAGCTTGGCTGTTGAAAATCACGAGTAATAGTCCCGTACTTCATCATGTCTCTGCCACCAACCAGCATCACAGACAGCATGGTGTTACAACAGCTTTAACCCTAGGATGCCTACATGCTACAGTAAGGTGGTCTCCCTGCTGTCTCTTCCCAGTCCAGATCAATGCGTGCGTGTGTGCACTGTATGCGGTTAGCTTGCCAGCTCACTGAGCTTGACAGGAGTGCANTTGTGGCTGTGCTTTTTGGCGCCAAAAAGCGGTCAGCTTCAGACAAACGGACCCTGTCTGAATGAATTACTGTTGTGCTTCCGAAGCGAGCCAGCCGCTAGTGGACGAAACGTCTGCAAGATTCGTAAATTGCGGGAACACCCTGAGAGTCTCGTTTACCAACCATGCACTGGAAACATTGCAGGACCAGATGTAAAATCATCGAGAATTGGGCGATCCGCAGCCAAGCTCCTAACATCGACATAGTCCGATCATGGAGAAGGCTCAACGACTAGACACGAGTCGNTACGTTACACATACATACTCCGTCTCAACAAGCGAGAAAGGTCACCCTAACAGTGCAGCGGTTTGAATGTATCATTTTCTAATATTGCTGAGCAGTGCCAATGGCTTCCCTGGACAAACTGACAAGACATGATCCAACTTGTGGCTGTCACTGTCTAGCATACATGACTGCACAAGATTTGCCAGACAATGGGTGACAGCTTCTCAATAACATAACCTTGAAAGCTGTACTGACTGATTGTTGGTGTAATACATGCAGTCAAGAGCTGATTGCTTACTATGCCTTTCAAGGGACCAAACCGCTCTTGCACCACCAGGACCTGCCTCTTGCTATTCAAGACAAAGGCGCCCACCCCAACCTGGATAACAGAGCAGCAGATGCCTACACCGCTGTTGCAAAACATTGAGGATGCAGCCTCTGCTGTTATTGGCAGCGAAGCAGAAGTATGGCAGGCAACGCTTCATTGTTGGGTTTATGAACGCCAACTGCCCATGATGTTGTCAACTGTGTTGGCAACCATGATTTGGCAGGCTTGGTGATGCTTGCCACGAAATGCTTCCATTGCAGTTGACATGCAAGCAGGATAGAGAGGTGCACAATGTGTCATGTTGAAGTGCCTTGTCCTAAAGCTAGTCAAAGGCATCTCAAATGTACATTGCACTCAGCTTGCTGGCATACTTGGTGGGATGCATTTGGCGGCAGAGTGTTTTCAGTCTCTGGCAACCACCTTGTCAGCATGACATACGCTCTCTCTGCATGATGAAAGTGAAAGCCATGCTTGATGGCAACAGGTATCAGATCAGACTTTTCTGCAGGCACATTGATCCAAATGCCCTNGGCTATGCACAGTGCAGGCCATGAGCAATTTTTGTGCATGAATCCTTCAGTCTGGCCTGCTATTGACTTTCATCAGCACTCTCACAGGCATGCTGCCGGCACCTCTGGCTGCAGTTCAGCTCAGGAGCCTGCCTGCCTGCCTGCCTACTGGCAAATTTGGTTTGGTACAAGTGTATATGTCACTGCTGTCAAATCCAACCAACCAAACACTAGCAGCCATGTTCAGCCAGCCAGCCAGCCAAGCCAGCCAACCAAATGCATGCACAGATGCATCATTTTGGACAGCACGTACCAAGAACAGAGCTTGTTTTGCCGGGTCTTCTGATGACATGTATCTTGGTTGGCTTGGTGTCCTGATATTCCAGGCACTCAGCCAAGCAGGCTTTGGCAAAAACGTACTTGCCCAACAGCTTGCCAAAGTTCATCTTGATAGGGTTTTCCAAGATGACGTAGTGCTGGTCTGTCACCAGAATGTCGTGTATGAAACCAAAGGTGCCTCCCTGCATGCATGATGCAAAATTGTCATACATANAACTTGATGGTGGTGGGCTGAAAAGCAAGAACTAATTGGGACTTGTTGAAGGCGCTACATCATCAAGCTTGTAGCTCCAGTGGAGGGAAGTAGCTGTCTGACAGCAGCATGACTGAAGGAGAAGGCATTGCGTCAAGCAATGCAGAGGATGGGTCGACAGCAACAAACATGAGCCGTAGGCATGATTGTGCTTACCATGTTTACTTGACTACACCTGCTTGGAAAGGAGCAACAGCCTTTGACATCATTCTCTTTATTGCCCATCCTTTGTGATGGTAAACATATACAGTATGTTTCAAGATCAAGATCAAGATCACAAGGCATTGAGACCAACAACTGAATGGTTGTGTCATCTTTGGTCAGCTGACCTAACGATACACAATATGTCTCACGGGCTGCTTGAAGCTCCCGGCCACCGAGACTCTGAAGGGCAGTCTTCTTGTTGTATCATGGCTGCTGAGCGATTCAGGATTGGATTGATCTTGAACCGGGCTGCGGCGTTTATATAACTGACCTCGTGCCTTCTGCAGACGTTTGCTGTGGCTGCGAGTGGCCAATGAGCAGATTGAGAGTCTGAGCACTTGGGAGAAATTGCTGTGGCAGCGGCTTATATCTGCTATTGCCCCGNTAATGCAGTTAGACCAGTGATGCAATCTGTCTGCTCGAGTCGTAGTCTGACAAGTCAACCAATGCTGACTACTGCACATTTACCAAGGTGAGAGCACACCCTGGTCGTGCGCATTGGAATCCACGTATTGGTTGGAAGGTTCTTGCAGCTTAGGATCAGTATCAGTCATAGGTGCCCTTAGATTTTGATCCGGAGGACAGGGCAGGAAAAGACCACCAGGCACAATTATGCTGATGTAAGCGATGTGCACCTTAGCAGTAGATCNTAGCAACATTGGATTGATCAAGTCACGGCGATGAAGGTGGTGTAGACGCGGCTGCTCAAAGGGCTGTGGGATTATGCACTCGCTTAGATTGGCATAGCCTGATATCCAATCATTGAATGTAACAGCTGACATACTGAACTGACACGCACTCATGCTAAGTNTTGCCACAAAACTGCCTATCTATTTGCAAGTCCACGTAGTGGTTGAGAGCATGTTACCGAACGCTGTGGTGATGCGGACTTTTTACACAACCAAGGCCTCATGCATTTTGACTTGAAGGTCTATTTGCTCAACGTCGCAATGCTCAGTACCACTGTCCATTGCGACAACGTGGATTCTCTCTCTCTTTCTCTCTTGGTGTCTTCACTTCTGTGGTGCTTGGCTGCAAGCACACACTGGCTGCATCACTGTTGTTGCATTCCTGCACCTTGGAAGAATGAGGGCAGTTTGCTGGACAGGATACATGTGCTGTAGTGCTTATTGCGATTCCTTTTGTGCATGTATGACACCAGGTCAACTGTAAGCTAAATTCAACACAAACACCGGCGTCTGTTGTGTGCATCCCACCACAATTGCATTGCAAAAGCTGCACATCGCGATGTTTACTGAAGTGCTGCTCTTCTATCNCCTGGGCATCGACAGCAGCAGCAACCTGTCTGGGATCTCGCATGGCAGCTGCAGCAGGTACAGGTCTGCCAGGCTGCGCCATGGTTCTGGAGCCCGATGACCGCCTGGGGTCCCTGTGACTCAGCCCCACTGCCGCACCTGTAGCTGCTGGTACTGCTGCCGCTGCTGCTGCTGCCTGACACAACATCTGGGACAGGGACAGGTTCAGCATCCCCAAATGACTCAATGGTGGCTGTGTCCTCAGATGGGGCAGCTGGTGCTGGAGGCACAGAAAAGTCTGATGATTCTGCTGAAACTGGTACACTGCTTTGAGGGCCAGCCGCCTGCATGTAGCCAACCACATGTATATGATACATGAGATGCCAGAGTAGCATGTGAGGAAGTGCTTGAGTAAAATCTTTGTGCCAGTGTGTAAGACATGTTTCTGCATAAACAAGATGGATGTTATTGTACAAGCTTGGACATATGCGAAATTGTGCTGAGTGGGAGAGGCAACCATCATGTAGCATGCTGGCTAGGTCCTGGCATAACACACAGCACCGCATCTCATGCTGCAGTCTCAATGTCTCATTCCGCAGGCAACCAGTCGCTTCAAGGTCCGGGCGGAAGACAGCAGAACGTTGTTACACACAAAGCTGCCACTCTGTGCAAACTTAACGAGCGCCTTTCATCAATCGCAGGCACAAACAGGAAGCTGCACAGCTGCTCGTCTTTCAGCACAAGTCACAGGGGCAAGCCTGAGCATACCGTCGCTTTACTCAAAGGGGCAGGCACAAATCCCTNTCAAGGGCAAAGGATGCATGGCAGCAGCACACCGCAGGCGCCCGCCTTTGACACCAGCAGCCTTTTCAGCCCTCATGATGAACCAGATCCTCCAGCAGTCACGCCTCCTGAAACTGGCAGTCAGCAGTCATGTGAACTGCCTCAGACCCAATGTGCTATGGCTTTGAGTCCAGTAAGGGCGAAGTTGCACGGCCTGGCCATTGAAGCGGCGCAGCCTACAGTGACAGGGCTAGATGTGGCATCCTTCATGCCACCTCATTTGACACCGCGGCAGGTGAACAAACACCATCAGGCACCTGTGGTCATGAACACAACGAGCAGTATGATGTTGTCACTGACATTGAGCTCACAGAGCAGCCGTCTAGTTTGCAGCCTGGCAGGAGTGTCAAACAGCCAACATGATGTTGATACTTAGGCAATGAAGCAGTTGTGAAACGCCCTGCCATCGTCCAGTGTAGCTCATGGACTGCTAGCCAAAACCAATGGCAGTGTTCACTGAGGTGCTGCCAAATCTCAATGGCTGGTGCCAGCCTTCACGGTGGTGGCTGATAATCATGCATACATATGTGTGTGTCAACTCTGACAAAACACAAACACAAGTCTATCTTGCATCACTTTGCCTCTGCTGGGCTAGCAGCAATGCTTGCAGTCCATAGCTGCAGTCCTGCAATCAGATATATGGCAAAACACAGGGTACACAGGCAGACATGCGGGACGCTGACTTCCTGGAAGAAGCGCTTTCAAAGCATGGCAGCATGATGAGCATTCTTGGCAGCAGGCAGGCTTCACTGCGCATTGCCAAAAGCCTCTGGCAGCGGGGAGATGTGCGAGGCGCACTCAAAGCTGTGCTGCAATCAGCAGGTGAGTCGTCACATCTACTTCTGGTTGTGCTTGCCACTTCATGCTTCAGCGCAGATGCAACAAGCAGTCCACTCTACAAAGCCCACAGCATCAGAATTAGCCATATGACTGTTGCTGTGTTGTGGTGTGCAGTCATACTGTTGCTACACAGTGTTCTGCCTGTATTTGTAAATGTTCATAGCATCGATCCTGACCAGCCTCATCTGTCTCCATGTTTAGGTTGATGCACAACTGTCAGTATTTCTCCAACCACAGCTGCAATAGAGAATGACATGTTCTTGATGTTGCTCACTCAAGGCAGTACAGGAAAGGCACGGAACAGGTGGATATGGACCCTATATGCTTGCTTTCTGTTAATTGTGCCTGCTTGGTTTTATGTCAGGGCTGCTTTAGCTCTGTATGCATTGACAATGTGACACTACAACCACATGATTACATTTGTTACTGCGCTGCATGTCCTGATGCCTAGCTCTGTTTGTGTGCAGATACCTCGGTAGTGATGGATGTAGTGAGCATGCTGCAGCAAGCTCCTCAGCTGCTAAAACTGGAACACTGCCCTGACCTTGTCCAGTGCCTGGAGCGGCTTATCTTGGCAACTCACAAGGCATACAATCAGGTTGGGCTAGACATGGCTGCAAGCTTGTTGAGCACTTTTGGTGATGTGATTCACCAAACCTGTCAGCAATCCGTTGATCGCATGGGTATTGATGTGATGTTCGAGGAAAGGAGGGAGCGGTGTACACGTGCCAAAACAAGCTTCAGGCAGTTGAGAGAACCCTTGCAACAGCTTCAGGGTCAAAACTCTGTCAGCGACGCAGCTGTCACACGGTTGCAAGAACAAATTGCAGCTCTGTAATGCAGAACGTGGCTAAAACCTGTCGGTGATCAGTCCCACAGTTTATTGATAAATTCAATTGGTTCAGTGTATCACGTTGGTATAATTGTGAAGTCATGATATTGGTNACGTGGCTGCTGCTGCTGCTGCTGTATGTTGACATCACTGCCAGAGGATGCATCCAGATAGTACCCCACACCCTTTCCACCTTTCTTGAACACATACCCTTGCTTAGCNAACATGCAACAACATTCAAGCATGCAAGCACTAAATAGGAGGCAGATCGCCAGAGAGGGGAAAAGGACGCTGTATTTGCTGAGTCCGCTTCATGGCAATCAGCTACGATTAGGATTACACGAGGTTGTATGATTGCTCTGTATGACTAAATGTAGTATGGCTGCTCAGACTAGCAAGGCTTCAATGCAGGGCTGAGTGATTGAGGCAGCTTGCTGCTGCAGTTGCCCAGATCACACTGCTTGCCGGCAACAACATCCTGCACAACAGCAATTCACACACATCCAGTGTGGTAACATCAGGCTGTGAAGTGTTGCAGCACAGGCAGACCTAGGCCCTGCTATGCCAGCAAGTTGCTTTGCAATGCCAACAAGTTGCTTTGCAACTGTCACATTGTAACAAGAGCAGGTCCACCCTGAGTGGTCACAGTGCATTGCTGGCTCTGTGCTACTTCCTGTGGTCCAGCTTATCAGCATGACCACTATATACCAGCAGGCTATATGCACACATCGAAGTATGCACAGCACTGTGTACAGTGCAGCAAAGACAGGTCTAGCCTTAGCAACCACAGTCTGCTGCTGGCTGTGAGGTAGATTCTGCAACCCAGCCTGTTAGCATGATCACTATGTATCTGCAGGCTACATGCACGTAGCAGCAGCATCAGGCTCACCAAGCATGGCAGCGGTGACAGAGCTGACCCCAACAGCGTCCCCCAACACCCACAGAACCACTGCAAAACCCATGGTGCCCAGCATGATCTTCTCGTCCCGGCTCATGGGGCCCATCTTTTGTAGCCGTTCTGTGGCTGCCTTTGGCGCCTCTGGCGTGTCCTTGATCTCTGGAGGGGACAGCTNCAGATCATGCTGAGGAGCCTCAGGCAGCAGTCTCATCTCACACTGATGTTGCTAGTGCCAGTCAGGGATATGGTAACGGTCAGGCATCTGATCTTGCTTNCATACTGCAGATGTCATGACATTGCTTGCCAAGATCGTGGCATGATGCAAATCTCAATTGCGACCAGTGCATTTCNCACTATAGCTGCTGCTGCAGCCACAGGCTGCTGCTCTAGTGACGGGAAGTAAATCTGATGCTATACAACGTGCAGCAACTGATCCGGCAGCCCGCGTTAAACGCTGCAGCATATCGTTTGGGCTGCCTGCGCTGACCAGTCCTGGCCAGTACGGGTAGCAGGCAACTACAGCGATCAGTATCCGTGCACAGAGCCGGCACACTTGCGAGTGTGTGTGCAACGCCTCGTATGAACACGAGCAACTATGTGTGATGCTGGTGTGTGATCGTATACAGCGCGTTGACAATCTGACGAACTGGCCGACGGCAGTGTGCATGCTAGTCATACTTTCTCTGTTACGCCGTCACTGGCTAAGTGACCGATCGTCAATTGGGCGGGAATCACAAAGCCAGCAAAAAAGCTGTTCAACGGAACGAGAGCTGTACGGCGATATCAACGCTAAAGCCATTGTATCGCATTGCGTAAACTGTTGTCTCGGCTCAGGCGTCGCTGCCATCCATAGGAGCCGCAGACTGTGGATGCTATGCCCGCTCAGGTGCTGCAGCTGTCAGGCTCTCGAATAGGCTTAGATCAGTACGGGAAGCTGTCGCATGCAAAGCTACACCAGCATCGAGGGCTACTTGCACACTCAGCAGTATTTCCAACACACAAACACCTTACCCAGCCGCGCTCAGCACCCTGGTTGCGGAAGGCAAACCTACAAGTGTCAGCAGCATCCTACTCTTCCTTAGCACCTACAAATGGAGCAAGCAGGCCAGCATNGCAGGACATGTCAATCACAGCTTGTTGTATGGGTCCGGCTAAATTTAGTACATTATTGGTTTGCTGAGTTTCCTAAATTTTGTACAGGAGACATGACGAATCAAAAAGCAGCTGTTTCAACATTGGATCATTGACACCTCACATGTGCGTGTCCTGAGAGTACAGGCGTCTGGCACTCCTGTGCATTGCAGTCAGCTGGTTCTTGTGCGCATAGTCTGGCATGCACAGAACAGCTTCAGTCCTGTACAGTGAGCATGCCAGGCACTTGACCTGACAACCAACACTTTATGTTGCTACCTGAACAGGAAGAACAGGCACAAGCAAGGTACAAGGAGGAGCAGAGACTGCTGGCAGCACAGCCATAGGCAGCAGACCAGATGTCAATGCCCTTGCCAGCCTGCGTGTGACCTCAATCAGCCTATCAAGAGCACAATCACAGCGTGCTTGTAGCCTGTGGCTTCTGCTGCACTGTCCTTATGGTGTACACCTCTTACTGTACTTCTGATTCACTGTCTGTCCAGACCCTGCTGGTTGATCGGCTGTTGTATGTAGTTGCATGTCAAAAGGTAACAGTTTGTTGGTTTCAGTAGCTAACAATGAGTTGATGATGCTCACTGACATCATGTTGGAGGGGGGAATTGAAGTAAGCCCGCTAGACTAGCTAGATGTATTGGTCCAACAGCATGTGTATGCTGCCATTGCTTGACCATTCAGTAGCACTGATCAGGTCAAAAGCCAGTTCAATCATGCCAGTATGTGTGTGTCATCCCTCCTCACTTTCATCCTGTATGCTCGCATAGGTAGTGCAGGCCAAGATAGTTGGTATGACCTTCTGGATTGATGTCATGTAACTGCTGTCATGGCATGCATATCTGTCGGTGAAGTGCCCGCCCGGTGCCAACATTCCATGCGAATTCGAATGATCATGTGAATCGCTGACAAATGTCTACATTCGCAGAGGTAAAGTTCGTACTTAACTACGCACAGCTGTGATACCAAGCATTCTTGAGCTTCCTGCCGGGGTCGGCGACCAGTGTGACAAGTCTTGGCTCACAGTTTGCACGATGCTTCCACGTGGTGACCAGCATAGGGCACAAACTTTGAATGCAAAGGTCTTGCCTGTATGCTAGAGCTGTTCAAGTCTGCTAGCATGCCTGTTTGTGTCACTGTGAGGCTCAGCGTTGTATTGGACCCTAGCGGATAATGCTAAGTGTCTCCACTTCCACTTTACCTTTCAATTATATTGGCAAGTTGCCAAGTTGGCAACGTCCACACTGACTATCTGACTATCATGTTCTCCCCTACTGCCAAGCACCACAGCTGCTAAAAGTCATGGTCTGATCAGATCATATACATGTTGCTATATACCATGCAAGTGAGTCACATGCCAAAAAGTTGTGACAGCAAAATTGCCGCCCAAACAGTCTGAGACCAAAAAAACACAAACGTCATCACTTCTCACACCTGCCATGTTTACTGACAATGACCACCAATGCATAGCCTGTTGAGAAAAAGTGCCATACGCACCAGAAAAAGGGCTGTATAAGCAAGTTGTGAGGTTCATTTTGCAAAAGACAGCACAGCCTTCTTGCCTTGTGTACTGCCGTGCAGTGCAGACCCAACCTGGGAGCAACGTTTTGGCAGACCCACTTTCAGAAGCAACAACCTCTCTTCTCAAAAAAATGGCACATGAGAAGAGTTCTCCAGGAACAGCAGACATGCAAAACCTAGCATGGCTGCTCGTGCATTTGTGATCTCTGCCCTTGGTGTGAAGATACCTGTACAGAGGAAGATTGAGGGTAAACAAAACATCAGCGTAGAAAGCATCAATGTGTACGCTGATAGCACAGCATAGTGGTAAGGTTGCCTTACCAAAGGCCTCGCTCTTGGCACCCTTCAAAATTGGTGTCAGTGAAGAATATACAATGATTGCGGTCAGTACTAGTATTCGAACAGGGACATGCTGCACCTGCTGAGACACCGTCTCACTGTAATTGATCTCATTTGCTGCAGCTGTTACAACACCTATCATAGCAAGGCGCCTGCAACAACAAGCATGCCAGTCTGTGCGCAGACTCATGTATGCGCAGATTTTAGTGCCTGCTTGATGCATTGTTGCTGTCAGGAGTACGCCTCAAAAACACTTGTCTCACCCATTAATGATCTCTGGTGCTGGACCATTGAACTTCATGGCATCTGCATGGGGCATACAGTGATCTTGAGGACTACCAATCAGTGTCAGTGAAGCNAAGCGGAGCCTGACTGATGTCAGCAAATTTCAAGCGATTCTTGAAGTGCTTGATTGCAGCATGTATATGGTGCCTCAAGGACACAAACGCGTTATTGTTCAAGGAGCACGGACAGCACTTCGTGTGACTCAGGCCGTTGCGCCATTGCGAATTGACTCGGTGCAAATGCTGGACCACGTTCACTTTACCTAATAACACGTGCGTGCACATGGCTGTTTCGCATGACTAAACAAAGCGATAACCGATATCGGAGTGGCATTGCNCACATTGCCGTGACCTGTGGAGTGTGGGCCAATCGATCAAATTGTGCGCGTGAACTGAGTCTGTCAGACTGCATATGGAAGGTGCCTACAGCAACAGCAATGATCAAGCACGCCAGCGGCAGCAGCATTGTTAGTTGCGGCGGCAGTGGCAGCAGTACCATCAGCGGCTGCACCTTGGGAGGTCAAACTGAGCTGTGGTGGCAGCATGCCTCAGTACTGTACGATGACAACGCATGACAAAATTGTTCATCAGGACTGCAAGTCGACCTCATGCAGAAGCAGTGCACGCTACATCTTGCATTGCCATTGCGTGAGCGCATTGTGCAGCAGCGCTATACCACGGCTAATCAGCAGGAAGAGCAGCACTGTGTTCTGCTGCAATACTTGGTTCCATGGCTTTTCTCCACACCCTTGTATGTGCGCAGGATGATGCAGGTGGGTCATGTACGCAACAGCCAGCAGCACCCTCAATGACAATGTTGCGCTACTGCACACTTTACACCAGGAGGTAGCGTACAGTAGCCAAGGCGCCGGCAGAGCAGCAACGCTTTCTGCTGCAAATGTTAAGTTGATGGCTAGAACCTGCTGTCTTGCCCATATACAGGATGATGCAAAAGGCAGCCAGCAGCGGCAGCGCTACGACACCGCNTGAAGCATGAGACAAAGCGAGTTGAAGCATACTGAACTGGCAGTGATGCCTCCAGGTGTTGCTATACAAATACTATGGTGAAGGACCTCGCAACAGACAGAGGTGTTACTGTTATACATGATGCAAAACAGATCTACGCACCTTGATGTACCCTTTGTCATCCAAATCTATCTGTCCTGCCACAATGCCACTGTTGGGCTGGTGTCCTATGCCGTAGAACAGCCCTTTCACAGGCAGCTTGCCACTTTCGCCTGCAAGCAACAGTCACATACAATTTGCTCAAATGCAATGTCCCTGCTTCTGACTAATGCTAGTAAAGCTGCTATATGTAAGCACTGAATGAGTGCTATACACAGTCAATACATACATAAATGCATCTGCAAATGCGGAGTAAGTATTGGTGATGGCATGCGTTACGTTGTCAACAGCGAGGTGCATGACCTCATCTGTATTAGATGCTAATGATTGCTCTGCTAACACCAAACATGAGTGCCATGATGTGCCTTGACCATACCTGACTCAGTGTCTTTAGTGTGTAGGCCATCAAGGGCGCCCTTGCCATCAGGGTAAGCATCATCTACAGTAGTATTGAAATGGACGTCTACTTTGTCGTGAGCTAAAACCCGGTCTTGCATGGCTCGGCTGGCTCTCAACTTTGATCCACGTGCTAGCAGGTGCACCTGCATTGCCCAACACGACGTGTGTCAGCTGGCATGACCCAGTTGCGGGCACTTCAAAGCAATGCTGATGCTCCTGTGTTATGCACAAGCACAGTGTGCTCACACCGTCTTTCTGAAGATACTGCTTGGTGCAGCCATTACTTGTCCAACAAGACTATGTTGTGCATGTCACAGGTATACATGTGCTGCATACAGCAGGCCTTGCGTATGCAGTACAGCACAACAGCACCGGAGATACTACATTGCAAGCTTTGTATGGCCTTTGCACTTTACATGCAAAAACCCTTTCTGATCAACAGCCTCGCAATGCTGACTGGGCTCTACTTTGTCTTGCTCCCCATGATGTAGCATCACCAACCGCTACATTGCTGAGTAAGAGAGGATTACCTTGCTTGCATACTTGGTGAGGTANTGTGGAGAAAGCTGCAGCCATTGCTGGTGAGATCACAGGGATGCTTACGTCTGATTCCGGTTGTGGTGTAGCACCTAGAGCCCGGTCTGGGATATTGGATGGCTGCCTAAGAGGTGGCAACGAATTTGCTGCAGAAGATTGCCTGACAGGAATGACAGCAGAATGCGCCAAGGAGGACTGTCTCCGTGGCGTCATCTGTGCCAGCTGCTGACTGCCTTGCCGGCTGATGCTTGCAGATTTGCCCTTTGTGATGGGAGATGCTGGCAAAGAAACAGAACCGCTTGTTGCCTGTAAAGGCTTGGATAGTNAGCAAGAAGGTCATTTGGCAGTGTGAACATGGCTTCAACTCACCACCGCACAAAATCGCAGACAGGCTGCCCTCTGTGTCATGACAGTCAGATTTCAAATCCTCAGNTGCTAATGGCATCATCAAGCTTGCTCAGCTCTGACCAAGCACAAGCAAGCCTTGAGAAACAAGACAGCACTGCCGCCTCAGGCACTCAACACTCTCAAGCACTGTCCGGTTACGCTGATGACATTCTTGCAAGGCGCAGCAGAATGCTTCACCTGCAGCTTGGGTCCACTGTGAGGCACAGAGTCAATGCAGCACTGTCCTTGCTGGTTGCAATTGCTAGACGAGGCAGCGCTGCAACTGCTCACCTTGTTCGCAGCCTTGACATGTCCTCAGACGCCTTCAGCAAGCTGTCTCATCCGCCAAAGTAAGTTCTGTGACTGTCATGCGTTGTCCACGTATCCNGTTGCTGGCAGAGGGATGGAGCTGTTGTGGCACACTACCGCAGGGTTGGGCAACAGGACAGCAGCCTTGGAGCTGTGGACATCAGCGGCAGCACTGGCTAGTGCTGTACATGTAATTGCATCAGGTTTGAAAAACAGGTCAGCTTCACTCAACCAGACTGGCTCACAAGCTGCTGCAGTTAGGTGTGCCTGATCTGAGTCTGCTATCTGTGGCAGAGCTGCAGCTAACATGGACTCATGCAGAGCTACAGCAGTGTCTGATTCCTGGACTTGCATACCGGCAGCTGTTTTGGCACCACTGAACACTGCTTTTGGAGCTGCAGACGCTACTTCCCGCTCACCAGCTTCTGTCTTCTGAGGCTGAGCTGATGGAGCTGTAAGAGTGTGAGCATGCTGAGGCTCAGCTGTAAGTGAGTCAAAAAGTGCATCAGTGACCTGCCATCGACNGCCTCAGCATCTGCCAGCTTGTCCTGCTTGCTAGCTTTGGCTCTCTTGCGCAGCACCCCGCCCCCAAAATTTTCCCCAGCATCCGGCTCAGCTTCATCATCTACAGCCTGCTTACAACACTGCCTAAGACCATGCTCTCATGCAATAATATCCATGACTCAGAATGATTGAGTGTGTGCCATGAAGTCATACTCACAATGTTGTAGGAATGAGAGCAAACTGCATGTGCAGGGGCGCACAACAGAGCTTATGGTTAACTGTTGTAGTATTAAAAGCATGTCACCTGTCTGCTGCATGGGCTACGTCTTTTGCATTTGTTATGGGTGACAAACAAGACTGTGGTGAGCATGTCTGATGTGGCCACCTGGACACAGGCAAAGTGGGAACGAGGATGATATGCATGATATGCAACCCTGTGCTGCCCCGGTCCACAAGGCAGCATTAATTAGTGAGCATGCTGTCTTTCAAAATGCTACTGCCAAACCTGCAAGAACTGCTGCTTCAACTGCTGCTGCTCTTGTGCATCAAGCAGCTTCTGCTCAGCTTGTAGGCGCTGCTGGTTGTAAGCTTCAGCTTGCTCAGCAACATCTGCAAGCTGTGTTTCCAGTGCATTGCGCTGCTGCGACCATGCTGTGCTTTGCCTCTCATGCCTTTCAGCTGAAAACTTTGCTTCCTGCTCAGCATCAGTTGCAGCCTGTTGTGCTTCTCGCAGCTGATAGTGCACTGCTGCTGCTGTTGCTGGTGTGCTGCAGCTAGGTTTGAGCTATCAGCAGCGTTGGTGCTTGCTTGGCCTCCTGCCTGCTGTGCCCTTGCTTCAGCTTGTAGCTGCAGTACTCAGACGGCAGTCAAACTTGCACTTGCAAGAAGCGTTCAGATATTGCTCTGAAATTGAACAGCTCATATGCTAGGCTGTGCCACAAGGACCTACCNCGTTGTCCCCAAGGATGTCAACGCCGCCGTGGCCACCATCAAGACCAAGCGTACCATCCAGTTTGTTGACTGGTGCCCGACAGGATTCAAGTAAGCTTTACTGCTTTGGTAGGCCGCATTGTCCATGCTTGTCTTCACTTGTGGTACAATTCATATTCAGGGAAAAGTTTGCTTGTTTGCATCAATTTCTGCAATGTGGTTTCTTAGCGAATTTTCTCCTTATGCTTATTCATGTGCAGTTCAGTTTCACATGCAGGCAGCAGCAGCAAGTGTAAGTGTGCTGACCTCTCCTGATTTCTGTAGGTGTGGTATCAACTACCAGCCACCAACTGTTGTGCCCGGAGGTGACTTGGCCAAGGTGCAGCGTGCAGTTTGCATGATCTCCAACTCCACAGCCATTGCTGAGGTCTTCTCTCGCCTTGACCACAAGTTCGACCTCATGTACGCCAAGCGTGCCTTTGTCCACTGGTACGTTGGTGAGGGTATGGAGGAGGGAGAGTTTAGCGAGGCTCGTGAGGACTTGGCTGCTCTGGAGAAGGACTATGAAGAGGTGAGTCCTGACTGACTCATCTTGTCTGCTTGCCTGTTGTCACATAATTGGTGTGTGTTGTTTCAGCACTATCCTTGCTTAGACTGCTTTCTTACATTTGCTGTCTGTCATTATCTGATGTGTGTATCATGCAGCATCAAACTTGTCACAGGTAGTAAGTGATGAGTGTGTGTGCAGGTTGGTGCTGAGTCTGCTGAGGGTGAGGGCGAGGAGGAGGGTGAGGAGTACTAGATGCTAGCTTGTCCCCCTTTGAAATAGATAGATTCATGTAACCATATTCATTCAGTAAACACCTGAGTTCTTGATGTGTGCACTTTGCATTGCATCGACCATGCTCTTGAACAGCTTCGACTGTTTGCGATCCCTCTTGACCAGCTGGTACAAGTGCCCGCACACACTTCATGTCAGCCCTTGCTAGCAAATCAATGATGTCACCTTGCAGTATGTTGCATTGTACATGTCGATCTGTGGTGTATACTTTGCCAGTTGAGTCTCCAGTAACTTACCATGCCAGAATGATGCGTTCAATATAATGCTAATACCAGGTAANTGACTGCTTAAGCTGCAAATGCCTTACTGTGGTGCCAGGCAAATGGCTCTGCAGAGACTGATTGCTCAAGCCTGTATGCAGACACTGTCGCATCCACTCTTGTTCATGCATGCACTGTCAAGTAGTCTAGCTAAGCGTTGACAGTGAACCTGCGGAGCCATATCAAGGAGCGACCTGCATAAGGTCATAGTGAAGTCAGTACCAAGGGTGGTCTCAGGTCCTCTGTGTTTGTTTCACAGCACCTTCTAGATGCTGCCACGAGCTAGGCTAATTTTCACGTCACATCCTAGTTTGACTCCTGCTGAGCCTTATGCTCTGTTTGGCATTGAGGCACTGTCTGGCAATATGTTGGGTTCTTTGCCACCGCGCTGATAACAATAGTGAATTTTCAGGTTTTCCAGCCAATGCTGGGCCTACCAGGCGTGTCCTAGTTTGAATGCCGTCATGCTGTCGCATTTTGAACACCACCTGAGTAGTGGTAAATGCACCCTAGGTTGTGCGCTGACAGGGCCATAAATGCAAGGGCGAGGACAGCTATTCCCCTCCCTGGCAAATGCCAAGACTGTGAACACATGTGACAGATCTGAGTACGAACCACCTGTTTTAACAAAGTCATGAAGGAAACACCCCAACAGCCATCACAACACCTGTACCAAGTTTAGCCTGCGCTGCTAGGGCGAGAGCTATCACTGCCTATTGCCTGAACACTGACAGAACTGTCTTGCACTGGACTAGCTGTTGCACGCTCAGCTGAAGCATTTGAAATGGGATACAATGCAATGATTGGATCGCCGCCGCCAGAAGCCATCAGCAGCCTGTAAGGATGGAAAGACAGGCAATGCACTGGGCCAACACGCTGAGCAAGAAAAGATGCTGTTGCACGAATGACACCCTGCTGCTCACCCCTGGGACTCCACAGCTTCAACACCTGCATGACACATACCAGATCACAACATCAATGTGTGTCATGACACAAAGCATCATGACTCTATGGTGCCAACATCAAGCCACTGTTCATCAGCACATGTTGCTGTTCACAGCCCAGTCAATATTGTGGAAGGAGACAAGTACCTGCGTTGCCGTTGCAGTAGCCAGTAAAGGAGAGTATGGATGTGCTGCCAAAGCAGTCATGCCGCCCTTGGTGTGAGCTTCAACTGTTTTCCAAACACCCATCTGGCCAGTGTCATCCACCATCCGGAAGTCCAGGAACCTCAGCTCACCAGATGAGACCCCAGTCACAAGCTGATTGCTTTGGCCGCCAGGCTCCAGTACCATGNAAAGCTTAAATGCACCCCTGCACTTGGCTGTTGACTTTGCCAGAGGCTATCAAGGCCAGGCCTCAGCGTAGATCATGACAGGTCAACCAGCATCCTGTGTGTAAGTGTGACTGCTTANGCCGAGCCATAGTCTAGATGTTGGGTGGCAAATGGATTGTGCGCGCAGCCTCGGCTCACCACTGGAGCCAATCTCCGGAGCTTGTCACGATTTTGCAGTATTATGCAGTTGATCAGTAGCATTAGCACTGCAGTTCTGCTCCGCGCTTGCTTACGATGCAAGAAGCCGCAGACATAGCAGGAACAGGTGTTACTCCCTGTACATATGTCGTGGCGTGTCAACAAACATGGTGTGGCAAAGCAGTGCGCCTTAGAGCAGTGTGGAAGCCCGCGGACTTGAGGCAGAGTCAAGTCTACATTGTGTACTGTACTCCGTTTTCAGCTGAAACGTTGACACTCGTCGACATAGACTACCATTGTACCAGATATCTACAAGAACAGCTAGCCAGGTTGACCAGCATGAGGTTGATTACCCTCTGTGCTTCACTCCACTCGCTGCCAAGATTTGTCAAACATTCAGCACTACAAGCAGGACCAGAATGACGTTACTGAGCCAGCACACATGCCCACATTATACCTCAGGCTGTGTGCCAGCATGTTGTGAATGCTGTGCTTCAGCTAATACGTGCAAAATCCATAGTGGGCAAGGCAGACTTCCAGCAAGCTAGGTGCATAATGCTCACAAGGCCTGGTCATGCTGGCAACACACCATTTTATCAAGGGCAACATGTGACCAAGAAAATTTTGGGTTGAACTTCTGTATTGCGGTTGGCGTGAAGCACTGTATGATTGCCTGTGCATATATGCAGTCTTTCTAAACGTGCGACCACGCTGCNAAACAGCACAAGAACTCAGAAACAAAGTGCTGCATAATACACACGAATCTTTGGGAAGTCACCATTCAATATCTGGTTCAGAGATTTACTTGCGTTCTATGCTGCATATAGCTGCATACGCTGTAAACATATGCATGCAAGCTGCTGTGCAATCATCAACAGATGTGACCTGTCTGCTATCTCTGCTGCATCAACGCAATATTGGTCGANAGTGCGGTTTGCTGCACAAGCCATTGCACGTGCTACTGCGCAAATTTGCCGCATGCGCAACTATTGCCGCTGCACAAGCTGCTGCTATGCCACAAGTTGCACAAGCTGCTGCAGAGGCAGTCCAAGCTGGGCGTCGTGCTCAGGACGCTGAACAGCTGCTGGAGACACAAAATAAGGAGTTGGCGATGCTGCATGTAAGTTGTGTGATCTTGAGACTGTCACGTTAGACATGCCGTAAGCTCTTGCAATACTGCAGTTCATTCAGCACTGACATACTGTGTTCAAGCGCTGCAGCAAATATCTTTGCTGTCAGTCAGGCTTTTTGATGCATCCTCCTACATTTGGATAAACCGTTCTGAACAAAGTAGTTTGACAAGTAGGTTGCTGTGAGGTGCCTGAATGCAGCTCATTTGTTGAGTTTGGTTTTGCAGGCAAAGGTTGGCAGGGGCGAGTACAACAAAGCAACTACAAAAGTCCTGCACTTCAAGAGGAATCCTGCTGCCATTGCTGACGAGAAGGCCGAGCAGAGCCGACTTGCCAAGCTGGAGGCTGAGAATGCATCTCTTAAAGCTCAGCTGGAGAAGAGTGATAGGCAGCAGAGTGATGCTGGCCCTTCTGAAGCAGGCAGTGTTCAGTNCCAAGAGCCCCAGTACTGCATGCACAGGTGCTCCAAATGACCAGCGGCCCTGCAAAGCTACCATACAGTGCAGCCACCATGTTCCTGTTGGCATTGCTGCCACCTCTATATTTCCGTGTGATGCATCCATGCATCGACAGAGTACTGGCATACACACATGACAGACAGGCAGATGAGCAGGATGTCCCTGCCTCCCCAACCGTCGGCATGCAACAAATGCAGTGTGCAAAACATGGAGCTCTCAAGCTGAGAACACAGTCCATCAAGTGGGAACAAATGGAGGTGCAGTCTGGATAGAAATCAGGAAGGTCGAGGTTCTCTTCACGCGGCCTCTTGGCATTATTGATAGGCAGTGCTACTAGGGCGCACGCACCTAGCACCGGCTTGCAAGCCTACAAATTACCATCATTAAGTAGTAAGTCATTACGGCTAGGAATTGACCAGCTAATGACGTACTGTTTGACCAGCTAATGATGTGCTGTTTAAGTGCGCACCACAACTTTCCATGGGTTGTGTGGGATGAGCCGTACTACCTGACGCTTCTACACAATCTGTGTGCCGCACTTTACTGTTATAGNGCTGTTCTAATCTTCTTATTCTTCTTCTTATGCAACGGTTCCCGTCATCGGCATAAACAGGAATGCTGCACAGAGCAACGTTTAGCATCTGGCACATCATAAGATTTCTGTGCCTCTGCACTGCATGGGCACGCTGTCACGGTAAGGTAAGTGCAGCGGCTGCCAAGCTTGATCTAATTGCAGGCAAGCTTGGCTGCAGCAGGTGCAGTCTGTTCCCTAGTCAGCACAGCATGCAGGCAAGGCATCTGCTGCTGACCATCTGAGTCGTGCACATCCAACACTCAACTGCATCAGCTAACACGAGTTGTAGGAAGACTGCCGTGCAAGGAGAGGTTGAGGTATAGGGTGTTGGCTGTCATCATGGATGACAAAGTTTGATCCTAGTGAAGGCGCCTTGGCAAGCCCAGCTGCAGCCTCAGAGTGCAGTACAGCAGCAGCGCCACAGTGGCCTGCCATACTTGACATGTACCGGGCTGCTGAGACCAGACACTTTNTCATGACTGTGGCAAGGCATGCTGTCCTGCAGCTCTAGCAGCTTGACACTCTCGCTGGCTCAGTGTTGCTGCTGGCCTGNGGCTTGGGTTTAGGGTTTAGGGTTAGGGGCAAACCTAGACTTTGGCACAACATAGCGCGTTGCAAGCTGGCATAGGATTGTAATGCTATGCATCTGATGTTGTGTAGCGTACAGCACAACAGCACAACAGCAAAACACACAAGCACTGATTTGCCCTTGCAATGAGTTCAGCTGACTGATCACATATATCTTGAGGCAGCAAATTTATGCTTGCAGCCTGCACTTGCAGACTTCCCGCAGCAGCTGCACGTTTCAGCTGAGAGCAAACGCTGTCAGCAGTCCACAGAGTGATGTTCCAGCCACATCACTGATTCAGCAATGGTGTTCAGCCATTACCATGATNTGTGCACGTACTGCAAAGCAGCAGCCAGAAGAAGCGTGTGCACTTGTTTCTCACTGAGAAAGACTGCATCAGGGTTGGCAGTGCCATGAAGATGCACGATTAAAGTCGTTTCTGGATGCATGACCAANTGGTCAGTGAGTGACTGGCTCCAGAGGCAGTTGACATGAGCACTGTCCTAGCAGTGTTGGCTGGCTAGGTGGTGCCAAGACCGTTTGTACTTGAGACTGAACCTATTGCAGGGGGAAAAGATAAGGCACAGCCAGGTGCCTTTGTGCGAGGTGAAAGCCGGCACCGCAACTGGATCAAGGCTGATGGCAGCAGTCAGTTCAAGCCTGAAAAGGGGCGCTACCACCTGTATGTGGCCAACAACTGCCCCTGGTGCCACAGGTGCCCTTTCCCCCCCCACACNTGACAGGGACTCTGCTGTTCAAGGCGCTGCAGCAGTACCAGGAGTGCTTCCCAGAGGCCTTGAGCGATGGCCATGTGGACGTCGCCAGCTTGATGTCTCAGGTGTACCTCGCCCCACCTGCTGTGAGTGTTGTAGATGGAAAACTGACGATTATTAGTTTGTGATTTCAGTTGTTTGAAAACTTTTGATGACATGGTTTTGAAGGCTGTGGTTTGTGCTGTCTTGAGATGCTGGAGACTTTGTTTACCGAGAGCTCACATGGGCANTGCATGCACAGACTGATGCCATGAGAAGGTGTACAGACTACCGCTGTCAATGTTGGTCAGCATGAGCAAGCTGCTGCTGGGTTCTGCAAGGCGCGCATGTGCACAGCTGATGTGGCAGGCATGCAGGTGCTGCGACATCACAATGTGAAGGTGGTGCTCATCAACCCTGGTGCCACAGCTACTGAAATGACTAAGGGACGGGTGGACCCCAGCAAGACCCTTACCCCAGAGGACATCGCCCAGGCAGCTATGTTACCGCTGATGCTTGCCCCACAGAGCGTCCCCGTGGAGATTACCCTTAACACCACTGAACCTGCTGATCCTTGATGTACGCCTGACTTGCAGAGGCTACTTTGCACGGGCTACAGTGAAGTGCTGAGGTGACAATGATAATGCATAAGAAGTTAGCTGTCTTGTTACATGCGACATCTACTGGTGTAGGGGTACTCTGGTGCAGATGAGGCAAAGTCCTGGCAAACATTGACTTGTGCAGTGTTATGCTGTGGCGGGAAGGCGTGCAATGACCAGAGCAGCGAAGCAAAGCCAAGCATTTAAGGAGAGCAAACTGGCAAACATACAGCAGTGTTGTTGGCTGACAAAGGCAAGGCCACCTGTGTGCTTCACTGTTGAGCAACCCTTTGGCTGCTGACNCACAGCAGCCCAGGCAGCGCTGCAGCTGTCAGCACTACCAAGTGACTGCTGCCACGCCCACTTGGCTCTTGGCAGAGCCCACCTGGCCCTGCACAATATCCAGCTGGGACCTGCAGGCCATGATGCTGCCTGGACTGATTCACCGGCTGCTGCCACTGCAACGCCGCCAGCAGCTCTGCCAGGCACAATAGCCGCTGTTGAGGTCACCTCTGACACACAGGTGATCAGATGCATTGCATGAGTTGCCAGATGCTCAGTTGTGACAGCAAGCTCTGCATNGTGTAGCGTCAGTGCAATGCATGTGGTGTGACCCATACCAAGTACACAAGCTCCTCATTGTTCTTAACCACTTACACAAACATCGCTGCCAGGTATATGCTGTGAAGCTTATGAGGGGGTTTGCAGGGGGGCTCACCTACGAGGGGTGGTGCTGGGGCTGGGCTGTGCAGCTGCAGCCAGGGAAGCAGCCGCCCAAGCCGGATCATCTGACTTGCCAGCCTTCATGTTTGCCCAGCTCATTGCTGCTGTGTTTGACTGATGTCTGGCACGCTCACAAGGTGATGCCTGAGACTTGCTGTCTGCGGTCATCCTTCCTGCAAGACAACATGCAAAACTTGGGCAGTGCGCAAAAACGGGCTGCATGAGTGTAGGAACCAGATGCATGAAGCAGTTGNATGCTCAACCAGGCAAAGCAGCATCAGTCTGATCTGACAACAGCTGCACCTTGCATACGCGCTGTGGCGTATATGCGGCCAGACTGCCAGCAGCAATCAGCACAGCTGTCTATGAAGTCCAAGTACAAGAGCAAATATTCTTGGTAAGTTTTTGCAGTGCTTCATCGTAACTATCGTGGGACAAGCATATTGGCATACCTGAANAAGAGAATACATTCGGTGTTGTATCTAGCTCTTTCGAACAGATCAGGACCTTGCAATTTCTTGACATTGCCTGAGTACATCAACCAAGGTTGATGCCAACAACTACAGCTANGTGCGCTCATCTTCCAGATCCTGAGCTAAGTCCTACATGGTCAGCAACCCCTTAGGGTGTGAAAGTTTGGAATAACAGTGATGTTCTAGCTTCCCTCTGATTGGCTGGTGCTGCTCCCTCTGCTCACTTAATTTGTGATGTGCTGTCATACGGGTAAGTAGTCAGTGGTAATCAGTATTGCTGGCCATCTGACACATATTGTAGTGTGGTTGACCAAGCTGACTAATGGGTTTTATGCCTCATGCATGTGATGCTGCGACAATGTCATACTGCTACAGAACGTAGGAAGTACAGTAACGTTGTTGCATCTTCACTCATTGAATTCCTACATCTGCAGGTGTACCCTGCTACACACCCAAAGCAGGGTGAATGTCTGCCAAGTGTGACAGCAAGGTGATGTCACTGCGTGTCTGAACATGTCTATGCACAAGACAGAACAGGTGCTTACATCCCAGGATCTCGAGGCATCTGGCTTGTCAACACTGCCAGCTCTGAGCAGCTTGACCCTGCTCTGCATGTTGGTCAGGTTGGTGATGACTTCATCCACTCGGTCATCCGTCAGTGAGGACCGCCGTGACAGCCGTGCTGCAATTGCTGATTCCCTGGAGAAGACAAAGTAGGACAATGTCAGCATGCGTGAGTCGCCACCTGTCTCATTGCGCAGCCTTGAAAGTACAGGGTTGAGTGACATGCAGGAGGGCTTCCTGCACTAATCAAGCTTGGGCTTCGAATATGAGAAGCCACTCTGCAGGGGTGTCTGGCATGTTATATACATACAAAGAATCGTAGCACAGTCCCTGGGACAGGCAGTGTCGCATTTACGTCAGAAGCATGGGCATGCATCAAGCATGGGCCACTGCAGGCATGCTGAAACTGTGCACCTGGGCAGCTAAGGTACTGAAGGCATATGCAAGCAGCAAGCTCCATCAGGCAATGGCCTGACGCTGCGTACCTCTGTGCAGAGGCACCTGTGACAGCAGCTGCACCTCTCTGAGTTGCGTCAGGTTGCAACAAAGGGCTGAAAGCAACCTTGGGTGCTCTGTCTTCTGGTCCAGGAACAACAGCACCCCCTGTCCCTGNGGCGCTTTCCCTGTTGCTCCAGCTTGTTGTAACCAGTGAGTTTACCTACCACAGCTATGGACGATGGCCAGATATGGCTTGTTAAGGTCTGGTGCTTCCGCTTGTGTTGCGGAATGCAAGCTGTCATCACATCTAGCTATTGCAAGCTGGCCTTCGAACAGGTTCCGACCTTCCTGGGTAAACGGTGGCGGGATGCATGTGACACTGCACCACCAGACATTGCCCAGCTTGGAACCATAGAAGAGACAGCTTCTCAACAGGTCAGCCCTGGCACCTAGCACTGTAGTTGAGCTTCATACATAGCTTCATACACCCCCACATTGTCTCAGTGCAGGGCAAGGGCCGAAGCTTGAGGCTCAAGCTTTCAGGTTTGTAACTATCTGCACTTGTGGGTTCAACAGCAAGACATGCCAAACATCTCTATAGCTGCATGTCACCTCGCAGTATCGTATGTCCTGCTAACAACAGCAGCTTTGGGCATGTCACTGCAGTCTAATNGACCATACATGTGCATGTGCATGCCATCAAACAGGAAGTATGTCAAATCGTATGTGCATGCAGGGTCCAAAACGGTATAACCCAAAACTTGCTTCATGTGAACCTCCATGTGACGTATGCAGGCATGTTGTGCGGAGTCCAGTCAAAAGCTGCTATATGAACAGACTTGACAAACACGTCTGTAATCTTTGATAGATCTGGTAGTGCAACTGACTGTGCTCGCTGTACTTTCTTGGTGTCAGCAGAGGTGTTGACGCACTTTTCTCAGGACCACCCTTCATCCTCTTGCTGACCAATTGCAGACCATTCAACGTTTTCAAGTGTGACCCACCAGGTCATGTATCAGCCGAACGTTCTCCAGACTATGTGTGACCTTCTTTGCTGCAATGTCAAAAGTGACAAGTCAATGGTGTACAATTACATAAAACCCTGAAACAACGTGAAACCCCAACATTTGAACATACTTCTCGTTGTGGTGTGACGGTTTAGAGTTGTTCGAGCCTTGCCGTGGCTTATGTTGCAAGCGATGTTTGACGTTCTTGGGATTCAAGGTAATTCCGTTGCTGATATGGCTGCAATCATCAGCGTGTGATTTTCGGTACACCGTGCCTCGATGGAGAGGCTGAAAAAGCTAGCTTACCTACCCCGTGCGTGGATATGGGGCAACTCAGGTACTGTCTGGACAGCACCATAGATTCTTACGGCAGTAATCCGCTGTAGCCGCCGTCTCTCATCCGCTTGTCGCTTTACTTGCAGACTCAGGATCACAGCAAGAGCCTGCTGCAGGAACAGCTAGGTCAGTGTACCTGCATTGCAAAATCAGGTTCTGCATTTAGGCCACGCTGAAGATCAGTACAAGATCAAAGCATATGTATGTGCTGTGCAGTCTTGGCAAGCGCAAGGCCAGCGAGGCAACAGAAAGCCAGGAGCCTAGACATACCAAACGAGCAGCCATCCCAGCAGAGACACCAGCAGAAAGTGCTCNCTGAACACATATACCTGTGGTTGAGCAGCATGCAATCGCACTCAGCAAGATGATTATTCCAGTTGCCTCACAGCAGCCTGGCCGTCAGCTGGTCAGTCATCAAGAGTGGGCTCTTGCGCCAGCAGCTAAGAATTGCGCAATGTTGTTGAAGTGTTGTGGCTCACCAAGGGCTAAGTTGGGTCTAACACCCGGTGACCCAGATGCATACTGCCTTTGAGCGGTGCTCTAGCTATGTCCTTTGTACTGACAGCTCTCAGATGTGTTCAACACTGCAGCTGCCTTTCCTACAGCAGCTCTCACATTGCACATGCTTGGTGTTGCAAGGGAGCAACATCCACATACCCTGTACAGATTGCCTTTGTTTCTGCAGGGAATCCTGTGTTTGAAATCCACTTCCCGCCACATAAAGTCATTGTAGCAGAGGTGACAAAGCGTCAGGAGAAATCCAGCAGCAGGAGGATGAGAGCAGCAGAAGCAGCGATGTCAAGTTGTCAGGTGATCTGCATTCATCTGCTATGCTGCAATGTGCATGTTGCGCATTGTGCTAGTATGCTGGCATTCTGCAAAGGGCAATTTGCCTTTTTGAAGCATGCAAGAGGAGGCAAGGGGAGAGGAGGGACAGTGAGAGGGGCATTCCCTGGCTCTTCTATCGCATAGAGTACATATGCAGGCCAATGGACAAACAGATTCAGAACGCTGAGTTACAGTCAGCAGCAATGACATGCAGCAATCTGTTGATGGCGCAGCACACTCATATGATGCATGCATGCTGGACCCACAGGTACGGGTACCATGAAGGCAACAGTTTCATCAGTTTTCTTGTACGTGCAGCACACAGAGATGCTTTCACAGCACATGGTCCATTGCATGGTGACTGGCAACACATGTCTACCATGCAGTCTACCATTTCAAAACCACTACGTCACACTGTGTAGTGGTTTTGAAAATTTGGTGCTGAGCATGTACAAGATTGATAATGCAGTGAGCAACCACACAGAACAGCTTGTACATGCTGATCAGACTGTTGTATCAGGATGCAAGATCTATGCTGGATTGTGTGTGTTGCTTGTGCGTGTAGGACTGCCTTGTTGTAAAGCGTTATCTATGTGTCAATGCTGGCGCAAAAACATTTGATCCAATATTGATTAATCGCACTAGAGCAAGCCTGCATGTAAGTCTGGTAAAAGTGGTCCTACCGGTGTGAGTCCGCGTGTATGCACATGCATACATGGCGATGGTGCATGAATTGAAGCTTTACACGACACCAGCTCTGGTTCAAGGCCACCAATCAATACGCACATGCCAGTTGTTTGAGAGGTCCGACAAGCCATTGGTTTGCTTGTACGTAAGGTTGTGAACACTGCAAGCTTGCTGCTGAAGGCACAGTCGGTGGTAAATTGTGTTGGCAATGTTCGTGATGCAGATGATGCCATCACAGTACGTGAATCCTTGTGCTCTAAGTGCGTTTCTCTTCCATGAATCAACAGGCATGTATGTTTGTCAAACCATTGTAGGGCACCACACTGCTGTCCAATGTACACAAAATCAGCATGTACNTGCACCAATGGATCCTGCACACTTGCCCTCAAGCAGCTTGGCTGTGAGATGCCACCTCAACTGCAGTCATCAACAAGGCACATGCAATGTAGCTGCGATTGAACGCAAGTTGGTTCATTCAGGCATAGATGCAGAGCCCAATGCACTCCTCCATGTTGCTGCCTCTGATCTGGCGCCGTCGGTATACTGTCACTCTACTGCTAAATGCTGCTCAAC
The DNA here is from genome assembly GCA_000818905.1 of Trebouxia gelatinosa. Lineage (NCBI taxonomy): Eukaryota > Viridiplantae > Chlorophyta > Trebouxiophyceae > Trebouxiales > Trebouxiaceae > Trebouxia > Trebouxia gelatinosa. Next base: position 4,369,934 of record KN805369.1, on the reverse strand, counting down.
ATCTATGCTGGCCTGATCTAGACAGACGCATGACCTGTAGAGTCTTTTGTGTGATGGGTCTTGTCTTGGTGGCTGTGTGTGTTGACAATCTTCAATTGTTTGATGCAGTGTCAGCTGTTTTGCAAGTCCGAAAGCAACTGCACTTGCTCAAAACAGAGCAGAGGTCTGGTCATCAGTAGGCATGGGGCTGTTCTGCCTTCAGCCATTCCCTTGGGATGCAGCCCCAAAGAACCCTCATGATGTTGCTCGCTGACTCAATGCTTGATGTGCGATGGCAACTGCTGAGGGCATAGGTGCAAGTCGCTGCTTGATACGATTTTGTGGCTGACATGCTGACATATACATAGCACATTGTTTTTTGCTCATGTGCAAACTGCACACAAGGCGTGTGTGCATCGCTTGTGCAGGAACTGGAAATCTGTGTGGTGCTGCTGTTAGCCCAAGCGGAGTCCTTCTTTGTCCTTGCAGAAGCAGCACAAGGGCTGGAGAAGCTGCTGAAGCAGACGGGTACCTTGCAGGTGAGCAACGCTGTGCACGCTGTGTGCAACAGGTCAAGATCTCTCATGCTGTGTGGAACTGATTCCAGCTACCCTCACCTTGCGTGCCCCACACAGTGCAGCATTTGAACGACTGACTGGTGCAAATGCAGTCATGTGTACTTCAAAGCTATCAACACGCACATTGTGCCTGTCACTTGAAGCTGTAATGAATACCCCACAATCATAATGGTAGCTACAAGGCAATAGCAGAAGATGCAGACGATAGGTTGCGCAACAAGACTGATGACCTGTTTCACAAGTGGCAAGAAGATGGAGTAGTCATTCAGGCTAAGCATTGCATGATGTTCTTGGATGCCTCAAGGGGGTGACTCATTTCCTGCGTGAATGCTCTTCATCAGACGCCCAATATTCCTACTCCTTGACGTGACATGCACACATGCCTTATAACAGTGTGAATCAAGTAACAGGAGATGTTTGCACAGCATCGCAAGCTAANACACCAGATCGGGACACAGCTGTTTGTGTGCAGCTTTGTGCAGAAATTGTCTGTTGGAGTCAGTGTTGTGACAATCACCAGGCAAAGTCTGTGGTAGGGATGTTGACAATGACAACAACAATCACACTAGCAATGAAAATTTACATGTGTGCCAGCTACGGGCAGTGGGCCACCATCGCGACGAAAGTTCTTGCGCGTGAGTCTGTAATTATATACAGTGTAGGTCGCTGTTATAGGTGTCCAGCAGGTCTTTGCAAAAGTTCTGTCGTGTAGTGTCTGGCGAGGGTTCCAGCTTTCCTGACGCCTGCTCAAAACGGAGTTGCTCGTACTGCAGGGACAGGTATGCGCTTAGAACCGCAGTCAGCGAGATCCACAGACAGCGGCAACGCAGAATTAGCAAGTACAGGGCTGTGTTGCCCAAACGTTCTCTGGGAGAATTGACAGGATCGTGGTCGATGGCCATCGGGATTCACGATGCTGGGTGCATGCGGCACTGTAGAATTATAGTGACCACTATTCCACGCAACCTCCTAAAAATGGCGCTCTCCGCTGCTGGACGAAACACCCGGAAAAAGCTTTATTCCTATTAGCTAAAATTAGCTAATTGAGCTGACTGCACGCTGCTAGGCGACACTCGGGACTTGATGGGACCGCCTAACGTTGGTCCAGTTCAACAAACGGATGAAACGTCCACGCTGGTTGGAGTNTGAGGTAACCACGTCCTGACACATGCCAGGCTGGGAGTGGCTGTTCTTCACCTGCACACATATTGCCAACTTGAGTTGATAGAGTCTGACTAACATTGTGCAATCAACTGCACCTCCTGAGTCTGATACCCCTTGGGGTGCAGGTAAGATACAATATGCCAATCATGAGACACGAGCATGGCTTCAGCCTCAGCCATTGTGCAATGCCTATTGAGGACCCATCTTGCAGTTTGCGCATCAAAGTCAACTGTTTGAGTCAGAGAATAACAGCTGCGAGTGATCTGCTGTGCGAGCATACTGTAGTGTCGGCAACAATTTGACAGCGTCAGCATGCAGCGCTGCAAAAGCTCACTTACATGTAGTTGCAAAGCCTCATGAGACTTTGGCCCAGCGCTGCTCGCCAACTAGATACACGCCGCCATGATCTGCTGTCATGTCATCGTCTGTTTCATCATCCAGGACCAGCTTGGCAGCATCAGCTGGCTTGGCGTCCTTGCCAAGCAGTGCCTGCCAGGTGTCGCTGGTGGCAACACCGCTTTGCGGCAGATCAGCAGTAGCCTGCACTTCACATGCTGCTGGTCTGATGGGCACGTCGAAGACTGTCAGGTCACCAAGTGAGACACTGAGTAGCTAGGATGCCAGCTCATTTTCTCCACCCTGAATGCAAGCTGTGAGTAGACGCTGGAAGGGCCACACCAAATTGCTATGCAATGCAGTATGGTGACCAAGCCTCATGCTATGTGGTTAGAGTTAGCTAAGAATTCCAACTCAGCAGCAACTTCTTGCAACNATTTCTGGCAAGGCTTCACCGGTCAGCTGGGCCTGGTATTGCTGAGACCAGCGCCACACCTGCATCATTGGCACAGAGCTGACTGCTGATCAAATGCGCCTTACAGAAATCCTGTCGAGACTGAGCGGGACGGGAACGCCACCTCAGGTTGCAGTCTGCGGGGCTAGTGCTGAATGTCGGAGGTGAGTGATGGAACAAGAGTCTATGACATGACGGTGACATCAGCGCTGAAGCTGCAAGTGGCACTTGTGTGCCTTCAATGGCCTTGGCTGGGTTTGCATCAGCACTTTGCGATTATCAACATCAGGCAAACTGTTGTTTGCGAAGTGTACACTGAAGCAGTAATGTGAACCTGAGGGCCTTTTNTGCCTGCAGCATTGCTTGCTTGCATGCTGAGCTATGTGGGGCTGTGCCTACAGGGTGAGGTGGTGTCCAACCACGACGAGCTCATGTGCAACTTCTTTGCGCAAGCTGACGCCCTGGCAAAGGGCAAGTCTGCTGTGGAGCTGCGTGCAGAGAATGTGCCAGACCACCTCATCCCTCACAAGACCTTCACAGGCAACAGGCCCTCCCTCAGCATCCTGCTTCCAGAGCTGAACGCCTTCACCACTGGCCAAATCTTGGCCATGTATGAGCACAGAGTTGCTGTGCAGGTATGGCTCCCTCAGCTGTATGTTTATGTGACAATATATTGAGACTGTAGTAAGTTTGCTGTTGACATCTGCAGTGCACAGCAATAGAGAGCCGACGTTGGCATGATGACTGACTTGAGCTCATTGATCTGTTGGTCTGGAATACATTCCCTTGCCCCATCATAAACTGGTATTGTTCAGCAGCCCAATTTTGCAGTGCAACCTGCACTTTACTGCTTCATGTGTGCTCACTTGGTATGGCAACATGACATGCTACCTGGCAACAGCTAGCTGACAACCCAGCACACCTGTATCTGTGCAACGCAGCTACAGCTGTCAGCATGGCCTTGCAGAACAAACATGCCTAACCAAACATGAAGGTCATGCTGAATGTGGGTTCTGTCAACTGTATGCTGTGTTGTGTATAGCAGCATCACACTATGCTGCACAGCTGACAATTCCCAAATTTGCAAACTTTTATGGTCTCAAAAAAGTGTAATCATGTGATTTTGCAGGGTTTTGTGTGGGGTATTAACAGCTTTGACCAATGGGGTGTGGAGCTGGGTAAGGTACTGGCTGCCAAGGTTAGGACAGCAGTGAATGCTTGCCGGACCAAGAACCGCAAGCTAACTCCAGCTGATGGCTTCAATTACTCCACCATGACTTTGCTCAACAAGTAAGTAATAAACTTGCAACCAAATGGCCAATCTGCCTATTGGTACTGCACACAAGCAAGCGCCTTTGCACAGCATGATGCTGTGACTGTAGCAGAGAGGATACTGATGTGAGAAAGCTGGGTCTAGGAGCATGACTAGGCCGGACAGGAGGTCCTGTTGCTCATGCATAAACAAGCCTTACACAAACCAAATTATGACCTGAGCATCAGCAACAAAGTTCCGTCATTGCACAGGTACCTAGAGGGCAAGGCGCAGCTGCTGTATCCAGAGCCCAGAGATGTGTTCCCCTGTGAGCTTCTTGACAGCGACATGTGCCGACCACCAACGTCTTACCTCTAAGCAATGGCTTACCTTCAANGCCCCTCAGCTTTGCAGCACTGCTTGTGTCTTGAGCGGCGAGGTGCATACATGTACATTCTACTTGCAGGCAGTATGTAGGTGCTCACCAAGGTGGTACAGCCCCATCCTGCATGTATGCCATAAGCAAGCTCTGTGGTATGCAGCGTCACAGCCTCTAGGATTGCAAAGCAGGCAGCAGCATGATGTCCAAAATTGTATGTCAATCTTGTACTGCAGGTCCAGAAAGTAGGCAAAGATGTCTTGCATGGCTTTTGGAAACGGTGGTACTTCCCAGCCAATGCAACTTTGTATATGGTAGGGGATATTGAGAACAGCATGGCAGGGGGCATTCCTGGCATTGAGAAGCTCATACAGCAGACATTTGGGTCTCACAGACTGCAGGCTGGCAGGGAAAGCAATGGTGCTGGCCCCACTTCTGGCCCTCTCAAGCAGAGACATGAGGTAGACCCTTTGCTGCTCTTCATGCTGCGATGATCATTTTGTCTATCGTCAACTCTGTAATCGTGGTAATTGTGACAGCTTCTGACCTCTTGCCACTCTGCCCAATTATCCCTGATTGTGTGAGACTGTCAAGTGCGTGGTGGTGCTGAGTCACTCAATAGTTGGGCTGAGATAGCACGACATGACTAGACTTGGGTATAAATCCACAGAGCTGAATTTCTGGCTGTGTGCCGCACTCACTGACCCTGATGCTGCAGTGTAGCTCATAAGGGTTGGTAAGCTACTCATATGACATTCAGCAGCGTACGCGTCTGCGTTTATGTATGCACATATGTGAGCTGCTGTTGAAGTGCAGTAAAACCTCAATATGCGCTTATATGCACGACAGCAGAGCTAGCCCCTGCTGTCAGCAAGTCCCTGTCTTGCAGGACTGCATTCAGAATGAGCTGCACTCGGAGAAGGTATTTGTGCAAGGCTGTGACATACAAGGCCGGCCAATGTTCATAGTCTTTGCCAAGCAGCAGGAGCAGGGCCGGCCAGAGGAGACAAAGCGCTTCATCTGCTACACGCTGGACAATGTCATAGCATCTGCAGATCCAGAGCGGAATGAGCTGGGACAGTTTCTGTGCCTGTTTGATCTGGCAGGTCAGCATCTGACCTCACTGCAACGCCAGTCAAGCAGTCTAAGCAGTTGACCAGTGCTGAATTCCCTTCGTCAGTGTAAGCATGCAACTTTGTATCATGCGTGGGTGGTACCAAGCACTGCATGAGGCGGTTGGACCCCCCTGCCCCCCCTTCCCAGGCCTTGCGCATGTCAGTACCCTTGGCCAGCAGTGCCAGCAATTCACTGCCTGTCTTGCTTGCCAGCTCAGGGAAGGCCTGCAGCAGTTGGCTGCCTGCAGCGCATGGCATGCATGCTTGCTTTCACCCGAACTGCATGATGCCAAAGATGGCATATTTGTGAGCATGCTAGCACCTCTGCTCAGCTACATCTTGTGGAAGCGATTGCTGTCTGTGAGGCAGTCGTGGCCGCATGAGGCTGTTCTCATCACTACATTCAAGACAGCAAGCAGAGTTTGCTATGCCTGACATAGAGAAGGCATGCACTTGTTACCCATTCAGTGCTGGGGCAACACGCCCTCATTACGTATCACAAGTTGATCTGCACCATTTGGGCGACGGACTCAGGCAAACACAGCATATATCTGCGCAGCAATCTTGGCATGGCTGCAGCATTTGCCTGTCTGTTGCTGATACCAGTGCTGGGCTGTCATGCTCAGCACGTCTGGCGTTGTCTGCAAAGCTAAGCTACGCTTACCAACAGGGTGGTCTGCCATTTTCACACCGGCTTGCCAGCTCTGGCTCTGAGCGTACTTGCTCTTATTGGGTGACTGCATCTCCACCACGTCCAAATCGCGCACCCTTTCAATTGCTGCCTGCACCCCTTTAGGCTGTGGGGTCAACTCCCCCTGGTCACCACTATCTCTGTCTGTGTTGCCCTCTATTGCATGCCCACTGCTGCTTCCGGGCTTGCTGCCTGTGCTGCCCTCATCTGCCAACTGCTGAGAGCTTTCAGGAGCGGTGTCTGACTTGTCCTGATCTGCTGCCCCACTGTTGCTCTGCGCAGCTGCAGGTTGCATGCTGCCTGAGCTGGCTTGATCAGGCACATCCTTGTCAGCATCATCCTCAGCAGCCAAATGACTGATCCCATTGTCAGCGCTGCCAGTGGTGGCAACAGCGTTGGTACGCAGGCTGCCAGTAGTTGCATGCGCAGTGCCATCAGCAAGTTCGTTGGGTACTTCAGGAGCAGGACTTCTGGTCCCAGCAATGTTCCCCGCCTCAGCAGTTGCATCATGAGTGCAGTCATTTGCGNTCTCATGGAGTCTGGCTGTTGCAGGGCATAGCATTGTCAGCAGACCCCAATTACAAGGTGCTGGGGGCGGCCTACCCCTGGATCGCCCGCCGCCTGCTGACTGAGCAGAATGTGGAGCTGCGAGATACCTTGCGCACCCTCCTGTATAAGAAGGGCAGATTCCAGGTACAAGTCATGTGCCCTTTGTCTATGTGGGGCCTATGTGGGGCTTGCGGCTCATCTTCAACACTAGGACACAAAAAGACACCAGGTTTACACACACATTTGTGGTGGCATATCAGCCAGGACTTCAACTGCCATGTCATAACTTTGACACACTGGTGCCGATGTCGAGAACTCTAGTCTCGTACAAGTTGCTTAATGATAGTGCATACAATGATGAAGGGTCAGCTCAAAATCTCAGCACCATATATTGACCCTCACACTTCCACAGCTTTTTACAGCACCCCTGTAACAGCTGGAGTGTTCAACATGAGCTTGCCGTGCACCCTCATGCCACTCAGACAGTAATGTGCACACCCCGTCATTGAGTCCACATCTGGGACCACTCTGCAAGGTGTATAGCTGACGACGAGGCGCTGTGAACTTGGAATGTAGTGATTGGCTCAAAGCAGTGTGCTGGACCTGTGCTGCTATGGTGACATGTTTGCTGACCCAGTGATTCATCAGGGAGGTGGCTCAGACGAACCCATTGCATGCAACATATTGAAAGAGCATGAAATACGCCCACAGGTATGCATACCAAGCTGCTTGAACAATTCATGTAGGGACACTGTATTGATCAGGGTTACCTGTGTCAAGAGCTGCTGCTCGGTCCTGAGCATGGGTGCTGTGTATGCAGTTTGCAAGGCTGGAGTCGCTGCTGCAGCAAGCAGCGCGCTCCCCCGGCAGACAAACCTGGAGGACTGAAGGCTCAGAACAGATACGAGCTGCCACAGGTAGCCCCCCTTGCCTGCATGCACTGCAAAAATGCTTCCAGTGTGTTTTGGCACAACTGCTTGCATCTTGCGCTGCTGGAGGCGGCACATCTTGATTGTCTGGTGCCCCTNGCAGAGCGGCACCACGGGTGGTGTGCTAGCCCAGGGGATTGCGGGGCACCCCTCATCATCTACTGCAACTGTGGCACAAGCTCTGACTGGTATGCCGGCAAAACATCACATGTATAACTTATTGTCGGCCGTCGGCTTTGAGTTTCTTGCAAAATCTCATGGAATGACCTATCTGCATCTTGTTCCAAGTCATGCAGCTTGTTTTCAAGCAAATTTACCTCACTTTGTGGTTGCTGGTCTGTGGCATGTTGCGCAATGGCATGGCATTCTACACCATGCACTCATGCCTGACCTTATGGAGCTGATATGCATGCATGCCATGATCAATACAGCAAGCAGTGGCTCAAGGCGCCACAAGGCTTCTGTAAGCAACAAGGCATCAGACACACCCCAGGACACTAGCTGCAGTGCAGTATTCAGCTCCTGACATTGAAATACTTGGTCATTTCAATTTGTGCTGATAGCACAATCAGCATGTACAGATATAGTACAAGTCACTTTGCTGAGGACCGCTCTGCATACCAAATTCCTCAGCTGATGCATGTGTGCCTCTGAGCAAGTTTTGGCTTGGACAAGGTGCTGACTGCAGGCCAGCACTCACAGCAGCAGGGAAAATCCTCTTCAGCCTTGCCAAGCCCAACCTAAAACAAGGCAGCCGCATTGCAGACAGCAACAATCATAATTCCCTCCTCTGACAGGACCTTANACTCCTGCCGTATGCAGACAGCGCATGAGAGTCATGCTAACGCTGCCGAGGTAGGAACTGATGGGAGGTGCCCCATCAGTTAACATGGAACNGACTCAGAGAGAGCAGCCACAGCTGCCTTCAACAGATGTCATTCACCTTGAAGTCATCGTCCCTGATGGTGTCTTCAGTCATCTTCTTGCGCAGAGCCTTCTTACGTGTGTCATCATCGGCATCCCATGTCAGCTTCACATTGGTGTGTTGCAAAGCGACCGTTGTGAAGTCTGGGGGAGTGTAGTCCCCTGGTACGCTGCTGGCGCTATCCCGCATCTGCCTGTCCTCAAAGCTCTGCACAATGTGGGACAGCTTACCACAGGCTTTCACATCATGGTCTGACAAGCATTGGGCAGCTAGCAACTCAGGCGTGGTGCTGCACGCCATTGTGCTTTTCTGACATGCTCTGCCAGCGCTATTCTGCAAGTGCAAATCAGTAGACCCAAGGTACACCCCACCACTCCAACTGATGCCACATTCAGCAGAATCCAATGAAACAAACTCCTGACACTGCCCTTTCCTTTTCTAACTCCATCANATTGGGATCTATGCCTGTAATGTGCATGCCCTGTATGTTTCAAATATCAGCACCCCAGCAAACAGGGCTGAGACACCACACCCAAAGAGATGCGATGTACCTGCTGTTCAGCATAATACTTGTTGTTGGCTCCTGTGCCTATGCCAATCTCCAGCAGGCTTTCTACTGGAAGCTGGAACAGCTCAGCAAACAGAGCTTCTTTACGTGCAGCAATGGTCCTTTCGTAGTCTTGCATGCCATAGGCCATGCTGTATGCAAAATACTTATCATACCAGCCCCAGCGCCCTGCAAAACTTGCCTTGCATAAACTACAGCCACAGCAGCTACCTGCGCTACAGACGGCCAGTGTTGCGGGCCACGTCGTGAACCTGCGTGCAGACTCCTGCAACGTACTGAGGATGGCCTCACGGCGACTTGTTTGGCAGCGCTGCACGCCTGCACGACGGATCAGTCTGGCACAAGGCTGTTGGATAAATGGCACGCGAGGTGAAGGGCATGGTTTTGACATTCTGGCCCGCGACGTCTTCCCAACCCGAGCTGCATCGGGTTCGTCGCTGTAACAGCATACTGATTTCTCCATGTTTCCGTTGCCAATATGGGTTGCGCGCTTCAAAATGTGGTACCTGCTCAGTTTTCCTTTTGCATTGGCGTTACAAGGCCTACTGCTGGCGGGGATGAGCTGTTGACGTTCAATCAAACAGCTGGTGTCAGACCTGGCATTTTTGTTATGTGTCAAGAAGACAATCATAACAAGGAGAGGGCATCAACCAGAGCCAGTGGGACAGCCCATAGGTGGCAGACAAATCCCAATTTGGACATCGTCGCCATGCCATGTTGACTACCAAAGTGCTGGTACCTGTACTGTTGCACATTGCACTGGAGGGTATGCAAAGCCACGGCTGCACCACACTTCACCTGACAGGGCAATTGCACAGCAAAAGCAAATATTTTCCGATGGAAAAAAGCACAGGAAATTTTGCATATTTACATCTAATTACAGAAAAGCTGCTTGCCCAGATGTGTGACAAAAGTACATCCCAGAGGAGGCACACTGACACATCACAGACAGGCAGGGTCTAGCACATAAAACCCAATTAAAAGAGGTGTCTACAGTACAAATGGCTGCTTGCATTGTCTTCTGTTACTGTCTGAATGCGTAGACAAAGTCTGTAGAACACAAGGCAAGCCTGCTTGACTGTTTGCTTGACTGTTTCCTTGACTGACGCACTGATTGTAGCTTGTTTGCTGGTTTGAGTCAATCAGTTGCACAGGATGAAGGAGTCTGAAGAGTCAGCCAAAGTGCCGGGGATGAGTCCTTGGCCAGCTGGCAACTTGCCAGAAGTCTTGCCTGTAACGCCCACAAGAGTTGATTGGCAGCAGTTGTGCTGGGTATCAGATACAGTGTCCGTGTTTCTGACAATAGCAGACTTGTATGTAACAGCAGGTATGCTGCAGCAGATTGTCCAGTTGCTGCCGCTTGTGGTTCCCCGTGACAATTATGCATGGGTTGTACAGGTGAACCACGAAAGACAGCAACTGGAAATGCAACAGTACAGCTACATGTGTGCTTGCTGACAGCTCACACAATCACCACGCAACTGCGACCATATATTGCCTTGATCCTGACAAGTCAGGGATCACCAACAGAACAGCCATACCCATATCAGCAAAACCCACATCAGCTCACCTCCACAGCCATGACTGTCAAAGAACTCGATCGTACCCTTGCCTGAGGTTACATAAGACTCCCAAGAGTTTGTGCGGACATAGTTCTGCATGCACAGCATGAGTGTCAACAACTTATGTGGCCCGTGATGTAGCTTTATTGGCCAACCATGTGGCCTGTACAGACTTGTGGGTGCTCTGCAGAAAGACTCAGGTTGTAATGAGCAGGGTACCAGCTGGACGCACAAATACCTTGAGCAAGAGCAATATAAGCAATGTGACGTATTGGCAGGCCACTATATACTCACGAGTTCTGTACACTTGGCGCAGCCGGTAGCGGGCAGGGTTGTAGGGAAGTCTTGCGATCCTCCTGAGAAGTCTGCACTTGCCAACTTCAGGTCGAAACGTCGTAAATTCAAGCAAGGCACGATAACAAGAGATGTGGACCGTCAATAGGAGGCCTGTGAGGCATGGGCCTCACCTTTATCATCAAATACGATGACCTGCAAAGGTAAAAAACAAGTGAGGCGTCTGGTAAGCAAGCCGCGTGGTGACAAGGCTGTCGAAAGATGCAAACAGTACCTGTTGCACGCCTGCTTGGGCGCTAACTTGGCTCACCAGCATCAATACCGCAACGAGAGCTAGGCAAGCCTTGATCGTCATGATCACTTAGGAGTGCGAGGGTTCGAGCAGCAAGGAGTCGGGTGAGATTGACGTGAGTTGTAGCAGCTGCATACTGTGTGCGCAGCATCTTATACTGCGGCAGGCCTGTCAATCATGGGGCCGTCCAAGAAGACACCAAAACATCGCGTGCAGGTCTGCTCGACCGCTTCCGGAACCACGTGCAACGTTGGCCACGGGGAGCGTGCGCGTAACGCTCGATCAAAACTGAACTAATTATTTGCGCATNGCATATATATATATATATGTGTATATATAGCATATATGTACATGCAAAATGGTATTGCCTTGCACAGGGTCTGGACTTTACTATGTGGATGAGCTGATGCACACTCCTGCACTGATGCAGAATTGCAGCTTGTTAGAGCTTGTGTTACAGCTGCGTCATTGTGGCACAACGGGCTGTGCATGTTGCCTGTGTCTGCATACATGTACGAAGATGATATGAATGACAGTCCACTCACCAATCCTGCTGAAGGACCTGAGTGACAACTCTTCTGTGCTGTGAGCCACCTGAAGCAATGCTGCTCCACGGCATGGCATGTTGTTCAGCAATGGCCTAGCTCCAAAGGTAACAGCTACCTGGCCTGCACACATCATTGGACCTCCCAGCAGATGAGTCATTGTCAAGTATGTCAGGTTTGCATACAAGGCATGTCACATGCAGCACCTGTTGAATTTGCCTGAGGATTTTGCATTGTCAGCTGCAAGACATGCCAAGCATCTCTCAGCTTACAGAGCACATTGGCAGGAAACAGGCCTTGCCTGCACACACATCAGCATGCTAGTTGCTGTATAAACAGGCATCTGCATACACCAGAAAGAGAGCACAGCTGTCTGAGATCAGATGTATGCACANAGACTGAGTGCCTTTATGGTTATTCAGTGTAAGGGACTCAAGGCTTGCAAAGTTGAAACCCAAGTCTGCACATTGGGAGCATCCCTCAGATTTGCCATGACACCATGCACATGGTATGTGCACGTGCCACACAAAACAGACTGCCCTTGGAAGCAGTGGTTAGAATAGGAAGCATGCCTGTGCCAAATTGTCTCGCAGGTAGTCAAAGCCCAATTCGCTGTTGGTGACATATGTGACATCTGAGTTGTATGCTGCACGTCTCTCATCCTCCTGAACACCAGCGTCAACTCCATCAAGGTGCAGTCACAGCATGGACATCAGACTGCCAAACCAGCTGTTGCTGTGAAGCTGCTGTGTGCAGCTCTGAGACAACAAAGCAAGGGTACATACTGCTGGAGCTCGCCACTTGCAGTCAATGTCCAGGNTGTTGTCAGCTGTGCAGCTGCACACCTGCCAAGTATTGCCAAGGTCAGCGTGACCGACGCACTGAACAGCGCTCGGCGGTGCCCTTCACCATTCCCTGTGTCCATGTCAAGTTTGAAGACGCAGCGGTCGCGTCACGTGGTGAAGATTGCCGACACAGGCAGGTATGTTACTTGCAGCCGACGGCAAGAGCCACCGCCCACTGCAACTGCCTTACGAAAGACACAGCATGCAAAAGTGTATGAGGGTACGCGCGGCCGGATTTGGGTACCAAGTGTCGAGCTTTGGCTTTGCCTAAGTCAGCCGGAAGTCCCGTCAGAAGCTGCGTTGACCTGGGGATTCAAGTTGCAACAGGCAGGACAGACAGGGGTTAACATCTTCAAGNTGCATGTGGGGTGTGTGCTTGGGTGTGCTGCTTGCAGTCTCAGCAGCACAAGCTTTGCTTTGAGGTGCCCTGCAAATGAACTGGCAATAACAGGGAAGCTTGTGAGATGCATTGCCAGTCATCACGTTGAGCTCAGCCCTGAAACTGAAGATGATCTGTTGTTGGCAGCTTGGTGAGGGTTGANCTTGCTTGCTGCAGACATGTGCAGCTCTGGCACCGTGAGTGGCACAGCATGCAGTGCATTCCAGAATAGTGGAGCCAGCTTCTGTCCCCAGCTACCGCCTAATGCAGCATGCTACCCAGGAGGTGCGCTCACACATCACGCTACAGCTGCTTCTTGGAATGTTGAAGTACAACATGCAATAGGAATGCTTCATGTACAACATGCTGTGCAATATCAATACTATGGCAATGTATATGCTGTTCCACATGGGGGTTGCTGATCACCTCCAGAATCAGCAGTTGTGAGCTTTGACCCTTCAAGAGTGTCATGCACCCCCATGATGGCAAAGCAGACCTCCTGCGCAATTCTTTTACAGCAGGCTGGCGTGCAAGCAGTATCTGTTGATGGCAATATCACACTGGCCAGGGAAGCCTCTATTGCTGCTGCTGAGCAGCAAGCTGATCAAGCAAAACTTCCCATACAACTGCATCCGCTGGCTCAGCAAGNAGAAGCGATCAGCTAACGCCTTGACTAGAATATTCGTGCCGGCTTTGCCAACGTGATTTTGGCAGCGCACTTCGCGCTTGCCGCTCACCGAGAACCACAGTCACACTAGTCTGTGCGACCTGGCGACAAGGAGTGCGCTTGTGACTTCGTGTGAAGACATGTCACGGTCTTTCGTGAGGCGTAAAAGCGTTACGCTCTCCGCATGTCAAACCATGTGAACAGGGCCATGACGCTGTTGCTTCCTTGTTTGCACGAGCGCTCAGGCTGTCCACAGTATGGTATGTGTCACCTGCGCGTCGCTCTTGTGCGTGTCCAGTTGCTTGACTCAAAGTATAGATTTGCTGCTTGTTTGCAGGGTGAGGCGAGACAGCCAGACGAGACCTTCAAAGCCAGCTGCACTTGCGGCAAAGTTGCTTTTCTGGTGTTTGGGGAGCCACTCGCGCAGTTTTACTGTCACTGCAACGATTGCTCCCGGTATCACTCCACACACTATGTGGAGGTGCTGGTGTATCCAGACAAGCCGGACGAGCAACAACATATCAGACTGACAGACGGACAAGACCACCTGAAATCATTCATTAAGGATGGGCAGGCAAGATACTTCTGTGGGGAGTGTGGTACAGCTGTATTCACCAAAAAGGAAGCAACAGGAACACTGGGTACATTTCCAGTGCTGTTAGAGGGTTTCAAGTTTCAGCCTACCATGCATCTATACTGCAGTCAAAGCAAGGCTTACATGAAAGGTATCACAGATGGTTTGCCCAAGTTCAAAGACTTGCCCACAGAATTAGGTGGCACAGGAGAGTTTGCAGTTGGCAAATGGCAGCGTGATTGGAGCAACTCTCCAGCTCGCTGTTCCAGCCCAGTGCCCAAGTAAACTGGGTGGTTGCCCTTCTGAGCTCAACGTTATTGAAGTGCTGTGCTGATATACACCATAAAACTGCTGTGCTGATCTACATTTCTGCACACTGCATNCAGGCGGACTGCTTGCAATGCCAACACAACCACACATACAGAAATTTCTGCCCCCGGGGAGCAGACCCCTTGCATACTATGCAAGCTGTTGCTTGTGCATGCCACTGCGGTAGTGCAACATCAGCACATGCTTATGAGAGGTTTGCTGCCAAATGGCTTGACTGTCAAAACTTGACGTGCAGCTTCTATGTTAGGATAAACAGATGACTGATCACCAGGGCCAATGCACACAGTGTAAGAGACTATGGCTGGTGGAGTTTGTGATCATGACAATAAGGCTGTGGGTTGCATGCTATGCAACATGCAAGGCATTATTGAACAGGCTTTGTTGCTTCAGCATGACATCTATAGCTGAAAGTTGCACCAAGGTTGTGCATCTGTCTTGGTGCTTGCGGTCTGGCTATGGTATACCGTGCTCTGTTCCGCTGAGCATTGACTGGCATACTTCGTGTTGTTTGAGGTTGTTTTTGAGTCATGCATCTTTTGTACATGACGTGATGGCGATTCGTCAAGCATACCAGTACACAAACTGTGTCAAGCTATGCAGCATTCAATCCCATGCTTAATGTTGTTTCCACTGTTTGCATGAGATCAGGTGACCAATCTGCAGAGGAAGCTTGACCTTTAGAAAGTCTCTGGTCATGTATGCTTGTGCAAGCGCCAGTGGCGAGCCTCTGGTGCCAATCTTCACTGTAGCTTTCTTTGTCTCCAGCTCTGCTGTAGCTGCTGCTGCACACACAACATCGTGCTGGCGCTGTCTGTGCTGCCTGTTGGGATGACAGCATTGCTGGATCTGTGTTTCCTGCCTTCGCTGACATTTGCTGATAGGCCTCTTGCGCAACTGTGGTAATCTGCAACAATCGTGTCATAAGTAAGCACAGCTGTGATAGACTGGATGTTACCGGCACAACAGTTCAAATTTGCGTGTAGCCTGCAACCCCAAACCTGCAAGGGCATGGTGCAGGAAGGGCAGTGACTTGAGTGGTATGAAGCGCGTCCATGTTGCACCGGAAGTCAGAAGGGGATCGCACGCCGATGCTGTGCGATGCGGGCACTTGATCAGTTCCGGAACGGGGCTGCGCTGACTCCCGAGATAAGATCCAACAAAACCCTGATTGCGAAATGACTAAACCGTCCGAAGTTCCGACAACGAAGCTCAGGCTGAAGTCAAGGTTGAAGATCCGCTGTAACACGAGTCTTGTTGTACAGGCTTGCAACGGTTGTGCATGAACTGGAGGAAGAGCTTCCCATTATGAACTGCGTCTGTGCTGCCACTGCAAACTGCACTTGTCCTCCGTCCTCTGGAAGCAGCTGCGTGCAGCATACTTTGTCAGTAATGCAGTCCACAACCGCTTGCAAGTTGTACGTCAGGTCGGGTGAGATGAAAGTGGTCCTCATTGTGTGCACCAATTTCAAGGAGCTGGCTAGCTACTGTTGATCGGCGCTGCCAACGGTGAGGTTGTGTCATGCCACTTGGTGATCATGGCATGGTACACCGTCATGCTCATTGCCGTCATTGACGCAAATGCGCCAAAATGCAGAATTACAGCACTTACCTTGGTTTGCCGTGGCAACTGCTTCTGGCCATGGCTACACTGGCAACCCCCTTGTCCTTGTTGTAAGGAGATTTGTAGCAATAAAACAATGCCTGTCTGATTTCAGCAATACGGCCAGTATGTGAGTGTGACATACAAGCACAGCACCCAGATTGGGCAGCAACCCCCAAACAAGACTTTGACACTGCCTTTTCTCAAAAGTAACAAGCTGCAGTGACATCAGTGCTCACTGACATCCCACGGAGCCATCCCGTGCTGCTGCATAGGGTATAGCTTCATGTGCATGCTAAACTTGCAANAAGCCGGCTACACAGCTGTGCTGCCGCTGGCTCAAGCTTTGCCCTATGGCGCTGCAATACAGCTTTCAAGCCAAAGACAGGCAGCCAGTAAAGAACCAAACTATGCCATCTCTGGAGCTTTCCTCATGCAGCTGCTGGACACTTTTCCCAGCAACAGGCAAGCAGCGGCTTTCACGCCCGTCACTGACTCTCTACGAGACATTCTTCACCTTGGTCCTCAGGCTCTGCCAACATGTTCAGCCACAGCCCCTCATTCTTTCAGCCGCACAGACCATGTTACAGACCATGGTTCAACACTTCATGCAACCCAATTGCAGTCCGCTCTTGCAGTGCTGCCATGGATACTGTGCATGTCATTGTTTATCACTGCAGCAGGCCTGGCTATCAAGAACCAGCGGCTCAATACAGCATCAAGCAGTATCAGCGCTCAGTCAAGCCAAGCGGATGCAGAGGTCAGCTTTTGCATCAGGAGCAAGCTGTCAGAGATGACGCCTACAAAAGACACGGGCTGCAGCCCATTTGTCCCTGTCACTCAGGCAGCTATGCCACCTCCTATGTTCAATGGCCACCTGCCTCCCAGCTGTTCCTCCAAGATAGGCAGCTATCGTGTCACACCGCGAGGTGCCAAGCCAACAGCCAGTAGAGCCTTGACCACTCAGACAAACACATCTGGTGTTACCAAATGGCAAAGGGACAAGAATGGCAGGCTCGCATCACTTGCTGCACAGGACAATGACGCAACACCAGAGGACTTTACATCATCCAGGTCCAGGAGATGATTGGCACAATGTTCTAAGCAGCACAGCAACNCGTGCTATGCATGCTATGCACTGACTGACCTTCAAGGTGAGCTGCTGACTGGGTCTGAGGTGGTCAATGCGATCTGTGATGACATGGTGAATGCTGACTCGGATGTTGCTGAAAGCCTGCAGGTCCTGCTCTCCCAGTTCCCTATCCTCCCTTAACAGATNCCTGGCTTCTCATAAGTTTGTGCTTTGCAGTCTGCATACTTGCTGACTCTGGTCCTTTTGTGTGCAGTGTCAAGTGCTTGCCAAACAGCAATGTTACCATCAACGCAAGCAGTCCATCTGATGAAGCCAGGATGCTATGGTGCATTGCTGATGTCCACATGAAGATTGACTTGCCTGGAGCCGTACGACCTGACACTATACAGCATGTTGCACAGTCTGATGGTCGCTTGTATATCAAGGTCTTATGTGCCTGATCAGTGTTGCTTTGCGAGAAGACCATTTAGGATGTTGAGTTGCAATACAGCGTACAACTGTAGTACGCTTATGGTTGCTCTGAGCAGCGTTTTGCCGGGTTTATTTGTTACAAAGTCACTGCCGTGTAGAAGCATGCAAGTATGCTTATGTCTCAGACCTGTACTGCTGTACAAAAACTGCATTGAATTTGACCAAAGTTAATGAATGTGCGTCTTGGTTGGCTTTCTTGTATAGGTNTTTGGGCGCAGCAAGTATGCCAGCGCTTTTGCTCAGCCCTTGCAGCAATCAAAACAACAGGTGCAAAGTGAAAGTCTCCAGAAGCAGCAGGTCTCGCAACTGCTAGAAGCTATTACCTATGAAGAGAAGTACCACAGAGCTGGCAGAGAAGTGCTGGGACAGCGTGTAGACCCNCCGGCCCGCCTGCCCTTGGCTCAGGTCAGGCTGCAGGCTGAAGATTGAACCATGTCACTAAAAGACATCACTTTCTATGATTTGCGCTTGCTGAATTGATACCGATTGTATTCAAATTATGGACGATTTTGGAAAAGCACAGATGATTTTGAGGCCATTCGTCAAATGTACAAAAACTGAGCTGCTCTCCAATGCTGCCCCAGGTCTTGAGAGGGCCTTGATCGTACTGCTCATATTGCAGGTCCCATGCATATGACAGCATGCGGTTTGGCCAGATCTGTGCAAGCAAATCATGCAGCTGTGATGTGATAGCATACAAGTGTAGTGTGTACGCTGTGTCTCAGGCTCCTCACCTGCAGTTACAGCTTTTCAGCTGTGCAGCTACTTGCATGCCCATGTTGCTTTGATGATGGCCTGGTCATTACAAGGCAACACCTGCAACTTTTGAAGACAACAAGATGTGTCTGCACAAATACAAGCAGGTACAGGGCTCGACGCGGCAAAATTGCAACCAGTTGCTTTTGGGGGCAAGATGGCACAACCACGAATTGGGCANGCAGAACCATAGTACAGACACAGACACAGACTTCCTCATACATGAGTCTGATCAGATTCAGAAGTTGGTACGAGAGTACATTAGGTATGCACAGAAGAAGGTGAACAGGTGATACAGTCAGACCCCTGGAGCATCACAGATGCTGCTGCGGGCTTGTGAAACCAGACGCAATGCTGAAACAATGGGCTGACGCATATATGTGGGTCCATGCTATATAGCCATGTGTTGAGGGTTGGCAAGCTCAAAGAGGGTTGCGTTTATATTATACAATTTTGCAGATGTCTACAAGTATATCAAGGCCGCGATGAGTTGCCAAATGCACAACTTTGAGCTTGGCAGTGCTCTAATGAGGTTACAATGAGGCATATGCTGCAAATAGCATGCCATGTACGGACTCCCGCTGCACATAATATCCCAAGCAAGATTTCATTGCGTGTGCATGTGATGGTGCATTTATCCAACCATTGCACCCAAGATGCAGTCTGCTAGATATCATGCAGTGTCACTGCTGCTCATCGCAACTGATCATGTGCTGAAGCAGACTGTGTGCAGCTGATCTCCCGAGTGTGCTGCAACTCTGACATTTGCTTGNGAACAGGTGGTGCTGTGCTGTACTGTGCAGGCTGCAAAGCTGTGGTGTCAGTGCTGCTGAGCACCCCATCCGGGATGGCGTACCTGGTGCAGCAGCAGGAGGCCAGTCAAGCTCTCATCAGCGCCCTGAGCACCAGGTAAATTGTGGCCTCGTTGCCACCTGCCTGCATGACTTGAGCAGTCAGATGCTGCTGAGACTGCCCCTGCCATGTCTGGAGTGATGCGCACCTGCATCTGTACACTTTCACTACGGTAATGGTACTTAATCTCCACACGCAATCAGTTTAGTTGTGTGGCTCATATCTATAATGCGTAGGCAGCACAGTCATACAGCATACAGCCAATGCCTGTCTTGCATTGGCATTATGTCCAACTGATACTACACCATGTCAATCACTTGCAACAAAGATAACCCACAACAACATGCAGTTGCCTGATTTCTGCTGCTGGTGGGGCTCGATTGGCAGGATGAACCACTGTCCTGCACCAACAGAGCATGCTGCGATTTGGTGCTCTAGACAAGTGCATGCTACTTGTCACAGCACAGGATGCACTAGCTTACAATGCCGGCATGTCCCATGCATGTCATTTGGTACAGGCCCCAGCGTGCTAGACTGGTCCTCAGACCTTGACAGCATAGCTAACAATTCAGGTATGTCTTGATTCATTATTTACACCGGCTCAAGTCACTGTGTCATTTGCAGATCATCAGGCACGAAGGGGTGCTCTGTTGCTCTAGCAGCAACTCTGGGAGCAGTCACAGCTGTTCAGCAGGTTGTGGCAGATGCTTATGGGCTTGCCACCCCAACTGGCTCTCACCAGGGCCAGCTGCTTCTGCAAGACGTGCTGCAGGTCCTGTGTGAGCAGTCCATCAGCCTTGTAGGCAAACAAGCTGTCAACACTGCACTGATAGTGGTCCCTGGAGCTGTTCAGAAGTTCATGACTCTTCTTCAGGTCTGTCCGACCTTGTGAACCNAACCCCACCATGGTGTCAGCTCATGCCAAGAACTGCATACTTGTAAATGGTGGTGCGCATGACATGCAAGACACAGATCGAACAGTTTTACGTTCATTGATTCATACTGTCAGTACACCCACACAAAGTTGCATCTGGTAACATCCTGACTGTATGGGACATCCCAAGTAGACTTTGACACTGTGGACAATGCCGATCAACACCAGAACTGCTGATGGTCTGTAGTGACAGCATTGCATTGCGAGCTACTTGAAGAAGCGTCAGTGTAGGCATGCCACAAACCCCTGCAACACACAAACGTTGCATCCAAACACCAAACCTGTAACTTGAGACACAAATGCAGGTTGCATGCGCAATTCGGCCAAAGATAGAAATGGAGTACTTTCGGCCTATAGAGTTTGGCTGGAACCGACTTCACTGCTTCAACTTTTTGAATGCTCCGCCAACGACACGCTGCGCCCCNTTTTCGAGCTCCTGCTTTGCTGAGCGTGTTTCAGAGCTATCTGCAAGGGCGCTTGTGAGCATCTTCTCCATCTTATGCCGCTCTAAGTCAGTCTGGGGACTGGTGGCACCCCAGGGACCAAGCAAGGTCCCCAGCACTTCATCAGGCTTCATGCCTCGCTGTGCTAAGTTGTGCTGCATTTCTGTTGTATGCAAGAGATGTCGCACCTACAGCACAGACCCACTTGACTGCCAAATGAAGTGTAGACCAGCAGCATGGTCCGCCAGTCAAGCAGGAAACGGATGCAAGGCACTTGCTGGGTGACAGCATGCATTGTCAGTGTTCCTGACCCTTCAACAAAAGCTTTGCATAACTGCCCCTGGAATGCACTGGCCCATTGTATAACCATGCGACTATGGCACTCGCCCAATCAAACCCCTAGGGTGCAACTATGTGTCTACATTATTGGTATATGTTGGCATTCAGAAGTAGATGCGCACACAACTAGGATACGACACGCCTAGTAGGTACCTACTGTAAATTATTATTATTGTTAATTATTCACACTGGACAACGTTTTCGCTCACGTGGTACCACGTTTTAAGGGTTCAACGTAANTGGTGCATCTGGCTTGCATTGCATTGCTCTCAGACTGGCTTGGTGTGCATCTGAGCAGCGCAGCAGTGCTTAAAGTATGGTGCTATCTCACCATGTGCTTGAACAGTTCATGCTGTTTGATCTGACTGTGACCAGTGGCAAGCCGTACAGGGGCATCCCAACACAGCAGCCTGCTTAGCAAGAAGGCATATTGCACAAGCCATCTGACTGCTGCCAGATGTGCTGTTCATCTATCTCTGCCCTATTAACATGTCGCACTAGGGCACAAGGTGTTAAACACTGTAATGTTGCCTGCAGGGGCACTCTGGGGTGGACAGCACCAGAAATGTTCAGTCAGAACCTGCAGGCTGGAGAGAGGAACTCCACCAGCATCACAGCCAAGGCAGACGTCTATGCTGCCGGCTGGGTGTTTTTTGAGATCTTGTGTGGTGTTGGTCCGCTCATGTTCTCCAAGGCACACAGCGACGATGAGCATGCTCACAGTGAGTCTCAACACCTGCTCCATTGCTATCCTGAGTCCTGAACGTGTTCAGTGTAGGCAGCTCAGGTGCAGCTGGGTTGATGTCAAACAGCTCTGGTGCTTCATCGCTATCTTCCTCCTCCATGCGCTCATCATCCTCCCAATCTAGTCCTTGCTTCTCTTCCACTACTGGGGCTACAGTCTTGCTTTGGCCTTCTTCCACAGTCTCATCACCACTTCTTTGACTTTNAGCAGGTGATGCATTGGTCTGCTGTGCATGTCAGCTTAAGTGAAGATGTTGTGCTCATCAGTAAGCCTTCAGTCCACAACAGTAGTTGGGACTAGTGAACAGCGGTGTTGTAAGCGGCCCTGTCAAATCTCGCACACCAGCGGTGTACCAGAGTGGTACATAGCACAACCCCTAGTTTACCTGCGATGACCCTGAGCCCAGATACCCCTGCAAATGAACTATTACACAGACAGCTGTGCCCACATGTCAACCCACTTATAGTCTGTAGGCATTGCATCAGTTTGTCCTGCGCCTCATGCCATTTGAACATGTCTTGGTCACTACGCATGTCAGCAGAAGCTCCTGCTGATGTCACAGAACGACCATACAGATGTGCCCTACCTCTTGAGGAGATATGTGCAGATGGCACATTTTGTACAGAAAGGTCCACGTCAGTGTTTCACACAGCATCTCAAATGCCCCTAGCCGCATTCCTGTACAATATACGGTGTAAACTTGATCCAAATATGCAGGGTATCAACCCAAGGGAAGGATTACCCAAGGTCAGGCAGGACTGGGTGAAGAAGAGGGAAGAGAGAGGCGACAAGGTCTTCACACAGATGCACTACGCAAAAAAGGGCGTCATTACAGAGGAGATGGCCTTCTGTGCTGCTAGGGAACGCCTAGAGCCGGAGTTTGTCAGATCAGAGGTCATCTCTCCTGCAATATTCCAGCACATAGTGTGACTTGTCTGCACTGCAGCTTGAACCAGGTGTATCACCTAAAGACACTATGTTGTCAACATGTTGAAATTGACTGTATGAGCAGTCCCAGACAGTCATATAGACTGGTTGCTTGGCTGCAATCTGTCTGCTGCAGCATCTTGCAAGTCATGTCTCGCCTGTACTGCGCAGTGAAGCATTTGCAGCGCACCATGCAGGGTGTCCGTGTACACACTACTGGTAGCTGCACAACCTAATGGTACATTCTTAGATTGGTATATTACTTCAATAGTATATTTTATTGTGATTATTGCGTGGATGTTGCAACATCGTCATTCTACATCTGTCATGACAACTTTTCTAGTGTTTTTGTTGTGACTTACCTAGTGTTAGTTTGGTCTTTCCACAAGAGAGTACAAGAGGGCAATGACAATATAGAGGCAGTGCTGTCTGCTGTGCAACAGGGTTGTTGCCAATCATGAAGGAGGTGGTGGAGATGCTGTTCTGCCAAGGCCTGCTCAAGGTTCTCTTCTCCACAGAGACTTTCGCCATGGGGGTGAACGCCCCTGCCAGAACAGTGGTCTTCCAGAGCTTACGCAAACATGATGGCAAGTCTTTCAGGTGTGCTGGTTTCATGCAAGAGCCTCCAGATAACTGCGCTGCTGACAGGGTAGCAATAGCCTCAGGGCTGCCATTCTCCACCAATGCGTGTCCTTGAGTATCACTAGGAGGGCAAGCATCACAATCATGTGATATCCTTCCACACAGTTGAGGAACATGTGGCCCAACCGCATGGGATGGGCTGTCATCCTTGTATCCCCAGTTGACATGCAATGCGATCTGTCCAGGCACATGCCAAAGACGCTGCCATGCGACCGTACTCTTGTTGGCGAAGACTTGTCTCAGTCTGTCCATGCCCAGAGAACTGACGCACTTAAGCATGTTTTGTGCTAGCCTGAGGGCCTAGAAGTCTGAATGCATCTTGCCTACAGGAACTTGCTGAGTGGCGAGTACACTCAGATGGCANACCAGCACAAGCAGATGCAAGCGCTGCTGCAAGGCAGGTGTCCAGTAGCAGTGGTCAGCGGCATCAGCCAGCCTTGTTTGACAAAGGCCGCAATGGATTTGCAAGCAACTGGCATGAGCCTCTGGGCAGTGGTAGTCCACGTATATTGGCTCTCAATTTGGAGCACTTTCATGGAACTCTCCCCAAGCATGCCCATCCTAATAGCAATGGCGGCTTCTTTCATTATGTACCACCGCAGGTCCCGCTCTTCAAGTCGCAGGACAATGCAGGATGAACTGTGTACAGTATGTCTGATTTGATTCAGCCCTGTTAAGGTCATGATGCCTCGCTTGATCCAAACACGTTCTATGTTCTGGATCCTATGCCCTTGCACACGAACAGTCCGAGGAACGAATGTGTTTTGCTGTCTTCAGCTTGCTAAGTAGTCAAACAGTGATGCGTGTGCAGCTTTGTAGTGCAACATACTGTCAGCAACGTGCTGAAACCCAGGGAAAGACGTTGTTGCAGCAAGGAAATGAAAACCTGCTCGCAGGTACAGCAACTACCTACCAGCTCCAGCAATGAGCCTATTGCACCTAAGCAAATTGCAGTATCGCATCACACAGCTGGCAACGTGCATGCACCACACGTACCGTAGTACCAACATACCTCCTATCACGCACAATACAGACTACTGACAATACCTGCCTCAGAAGAGTTGCAACTACTGTACACAAAGGTGGGTCAAGGCAATGAGCGCTGCTCACAAGAAACACAACGGTTTTCAGTACGTTCAGACTAAACTCAACACTGCATACTGAGGGCGTCTACACCAAGNGCTCTGGCAGCATGCTGCAGCAAGCAAGTTACTGTGCTGCTACGGCCAATGCTGATTGAGACTGTGTCCGGCATACAAAAGTGAGCATACCTGAGCCAAGCCGTCATTGCCTTCAAGTTCGCAGTTACATGCACCAGTTTGGAGACTTGTGTACGGGTGTCTTTTTGCTCTGAGAAGCTCAGAAGCATGTTGAGTACAGTGCCCGTGAACAGGCTGACCACATCATTATCTAGAGAGGTTGCTGGAAAGGGCGCTGGAGGCAATTGAGCTGGCTCAGTGTTGCATGGCATGTCAGACCTGGCTTGCCAACACTGACAGCACAGAGCGCAGTAGATGAGCCAACTTTGATCCAGAGCACTGCTGAAGCACGTCAGCAGCACGAGCTTGCGGACTAATGTGTAGCGCAATATCTCCACTTCATGTGGCCTGCCTTTGAGGAAAGCTCGCAGCGCTGTCAAAGCTTGCAACCCCAAGGTCGCTAGTTGCACACTCATATCCCGCACGGCTGGAACAATGTCGCTGCTGAGCCTTGCCATAGAGATTCTCAACAGCTGGACTGAGAACGTACAGTACGCCTTGCTCGGAAGTTGCGCGTCGCCAAGCTTGCCTGCTCGACCTCGGGTTGTACAAGCGAGGATAGGTCGCAGGTATTGCTTGATGTTGTCGTGNGGAGTCAAGAATCGTACAGTGAGCTGTGTTGATGACGATGGCTTAGCAGTCAACAGCACCCAGTGTGTTGGGCTGGAGCCTGAGCACCAGGCATACTGCAATGACACTCCATGTGACTTCTGTGCCACAACAGACTGCTCCTCCCAGGTACCCCTTCTGCCTGAAGGTCAAACCTGATGTGATGAACTGGCTGTACACCTCGCCCTGATTATGCCTAGCAACANGATGCAAGCAACATTGTATGCTGTGCACCTAAGCTGACAGGCCAAGGTTTTCTGCTGAACATTTGTGTTCATGTTGCAGGGCCTATGGCGTGGCACCCTGCCTGGTCAGCTGCTCACAATTCCCTACACAGCTGTGCAGTTTGTCACTCTGCAGCAAGTCAGATATGTTGCACAGCAGACTGGCCTTAGGGGCGCCATAGGAGACCGGAGCTTGTCATTTGTCAGTGGAGCCGCTGCAGGAGCCGCAGCATCCATTGCGTCTTACCCTTTTGACATACTGCGCACTACCTTGGCCGCACAGGGTGAGCCAAAGGTAGCTGTGTTTTGCACATTGGTCCACATAGCACCTTGAGGCATATGGAGCAACTGCTTGCATGAGTTGTCTCAAGACTACCCACTTGATGTCTGCACGTGATGCAGCTGCTCATGTTAATGTACACCTACAAGTCTAAAGCAGCCTGTGCACCTACAAGTCCACCATGCCCAACCTCTGTAGCCAATGTATGCTATATGGCAAGGCACTTGAGCAATGCCTTGTTTTTACATACTTGCACTCACTGGTGCTACGCAAAGTTGCAATGTAAGTTTCTACTACCATCTCAAATGTTGACACTTTTGCTTCTAAGCAGCTTTGTCATGTCACAAATGTGCTCTGAAAGCACCTTACACCAGCATGCCGCATCC
Source organism: Trebouxia gelatinosa (assembly GCA_000818905.1). NCBI lineage: Eukaryota > Viridiplantae > Chlorophyta > Trebouxiophyceae > Trebouxiales > Trebouxiaceae > Trebouxia > Trebouxia gelatinosa. The sequence continues at coordinate 4,343,967 of KN805369.1, read as the reverse complement.
ACTGAAATCTCTTGTGGGAGACAATTGTGTCAAAGAAGTATGACCATTTCGTGGGTGTCACATGATCTCTTGTGCCTTGTTCACTGATGTGCCGCCGCATGGTACAGTTTTGGCTATGCACAGCTGCAGCAAAGTTGTGAGTCACAGTATTGGGTATGGCTGCTGCATAATCTGCTGCAATACTATGACATCTTTGGTTTGCAACAACAGGCAAAGCTCTGTGCAACCTGAACAGGCCATCACATGTAGTCATCCCAAAAGCAATGTGCTGGTATTGCTCTGCAGGTATATCATTCCATGCTTGAGGCAGGGCGGGGTGTGGTACAGCAGCATGGCTTCAGAGGACTCTATAGAGGCCTGAACATAACCCTGCTGGAGATTATTCCGTACGCGGCCCTGCAGTTTGGCCTGTATGACACTTTCACAGCAGCCTGGAGCAAAGCACGAAGGCGACAGCTCACCGCTAAGGTACCTCAGTGGTTGCTGCTGTGTGCTGTGCATGCCTTCATGCATCTATGCTTTCTGTGCCTCTCAAAATAGCTGCTCTGTGATGCATGTAGTCACATATGGCATGTANGGTCTCCGGTTCGATCCCGGATGAAACCAGATTGTGCTTTTGAAAAGCTTTGGGTTGTCTCGTCAGGCAAGTGTCAGCACTTACGGGATGCTAGCACAATTTTGTGTGTCCAGTTGTGATGAAGGCTATCAAACTGACAATACCGCATGTTGTTCCCACCAAGTTGCACATCTTGGATCCCATTTTGAGTGCCAGTGCTCCCTGTTGCCATCATAGATGCAAGATGACCTGCAAATGGTATCCCAATTTCTATATTGTCCTTTGCTGCTGTTGGATGCGGGTCAAGCGTTGTTTGTTGTCTTGATGAAGCTCCATCTATCTGTAATGTGGGTAGAACCTGCTGCAGGGGTCCAGGTAACATAATGCATTGAACAGTACGGCAAAGCTGCCATGGCTGTTGAAGTTTCAGCTTGGCACTGGCGCACATCTCGATCTAACGATGTCAAGAGACAGCCCGTGTGCAGGCAAGTAATCCTGTTCGCAATGTGTTGCAATGCCATATAAAACAAGCCTGGACCTCAATGTCAGATACTTGGGGGACAGACAGTCAGCGCGGACTACCACATCTACANAAATTGTAATACAGCAGCACATGCGTCCTGATGTGAAGGCATCACTTTTGCGACCAGCAGCATGATCTGTGCAGCAATGATGCGTGACACTGCTTGCACTGGAAGTGCAGCCCACTATGCTGCTCACCTCCACTTTGCAGTGCTATCTTAAGTGCACATGCTTCACTTGCAAGGCACAAGGTCAATCAATGTCAAAGCAACGGAACGCATGGGATGTGCAGCTGCCACTTAGCTACCGGCTTTGAAACCATTTGTAGCAAAAAGTGGCCGGTCTTGCTATGCATGGTGAATGTGTATTGGTATGCCAAGGCGGGCTGACAGGTGACCGCCTAATATGACTCACTGGAGAAATACAAAGGGCACTCATGACATCACTAGAGATGTCAAGAGTGTCAAACTGCCATTAATGCCATTACTGACTTGGTGCTACAGTTGACTCAACGCTGAGGGTGTAAGGCAATGGACATAACTTATGCAGCTCACAAGAACTGTGCCAAGTCTCCCTTGATGACTCTGCAAAGCTCTGTATCAGCGGCTTAAGCCTATCAGTCACTGCACTATGCCTTCAGCAGCCTGCCAGCTTCAGCAGCAAACTTGACCAGTGCGCCTTGTCATACGCAGAAAGGACACAGCTGAGTGCACATGCAGTGGTCCAGTAACTTTAAGCATGCTGTCGAGCAATGCAGCCCAGTGCAGTACCTGTTGCTGGCAAGTGTAAGGTGTGCCTGTAGGTTTTAAGTCTGTACACTCGTTCTGCCCAGAAGTAGGAGCACCTGCTGGTGCAACTGCTGCTCCATCTTACGCACTTGCACCTGTGTGGAGATGTGGCCGCCATGGCAAATCAGGGAAACTGGCACACAGATAGACATGACCAGCACATTTCATCAGCCGCAGAGGTGCAAAGGCATTGCTCTGTGGTAACCAGTGAATGAGCAACAGCAGTGACACACACAAACATACAGATCTGCAGGTGGATGCCTGGATAGCAGAGCTTGAACACGGCCCCAACTGGAATACAGTAGCGAGTCGTGTGTGCCGCATCGTGGCAAGCAACGGACTGCAGTGCAACGTAAGCGCACATTGGTCGTCTTGTTTACAGTTCTGCCGTGTGAGCTGAGCTGAGGCTGCAGCTGACAAGGCGTAATCACAAGCTGACAATGCGAAATGTTGCACACTGTGTAACTGAGCTGCCGGGCATGAGTCCAAGCACAAGCAGGCTGATCCAAATGCCAGGGATGAATGGGGCAGTGGCAGTGCTGTGCACTATGCTATATGGTGTGGCCACATTGAAGTTGTCAAGGCTCTTCTTGATACCACAGCTTGCAATGTGGAGGCAGACACAGGTCAGACGCACCCCAGGCACAGGTTGCATCGGCAAGCTGTTGAGGCCAGTGTAGACAGCGGCAATAGCCACTGCAGACATAGGGGCATTGGTGATAACATGCAAATGGGTGCTGTGCAGGCCAATATTTCAGAGGCTATGATCAGTACATCAGGCCAATACACATGGCAGCATATGAAGCAAGGCCAGACCTGATGAGGCTCCTCCTTACAGCAGGTGCATCAGTCGATGCCCCTGACAGGAAAGGCAGATCACCCCTGNAGATGGTACTCTTGGTGTGAGCTTGACATGTTGCCTGGCTTCAATGTCTGACCCAATTGTTGAGCTACAATCCGTAACTCTGTTCATGGACAGCTCAAAAGTGCACTGGGTGTCAGTGGGCTGCAACCCTTCGTCAAAACATGCATGCAGCGCAATGCTGTACAGCTTTCTATGCCAGACCCTTAGCATGGCCTTGCAGCACAATGCACATCAAGCTTGAAGTCAGACAGGATACTGCAAGGTTAGTTCAGACACTGCATGCCCCACCCTTGTCCTGAGACACTGTACACTGCGTGAGGAACATGCCCTGATATTGCCCCCTGCCACAAATGCTTTGCCTGGCTTGCACCTGCTTGCATTGAACAGACAGGTCTTGGCTTATCTGTTGTGAGGTGGTGTGACGCCATGTGCAGGGTCCAGGCAGCATGCCGGGTGCCTCAAGCCGCTTCCAAAGGCTTGCACAGCATGGCTGCGATGACTGCATGACAATGATATGCGGCGCTTGAATGATGTTGCATATGAAACATCCATTCATGGTGTTGTGGACCACAAGGGACCCACAACCTTGTGTATGCTAGGGAGAGACGTATCGCACATCCTGACCTACCACAAGATATAACAAACAAGCAGGGGACTGACTGTGACTCATGTTGTCTGAATCGTGGCATGCAATTGAGCATGTGAGAGTGATGTGACACACACCCTGACAATGAAAATTGAAGGAGGGCTGACCTCTGTTGTTTCAATGGGCTTGTTCCGGTAGTAATCTTTCAGCTCTTTCACACGGTCATAGAAGACCTTAAAGTCTGCTTGGTCCACTTTCAGGCTCGCGATGTCATCTTTGCGTGAGCTGTCCTCATCTTGATAGACAATTGCCTGCAGAGCCATGCAGCCATAAACTTGCTATTTGTAATATGCAAAGACAGCCTATCGTACATGTGAATTTCACGCAATATCNTGTTGTCATGGCAGACTCAGGCTTCATACCCTCATCTGATGGACAAGGCAGCTGGCTAGCAAAGGACATGAATTTGGCTGTGAGAGTTGGTTTGAGGGGTGAAGCAAGCTTTGGCAGGCCGCACACACCTGACCAGGAGAGCTTGGTACTCAACAGAGAGCGCTCCAGCTTATCCAAGGATCAAGCTGATGCACTTGCAAGCACCGAATACGTGCACAGTGATTTGAGTCTGGACAGGAAAAGCCATCTCAGTCAGTCAGGCCCGCTTGACGCTATTTTGCCAGAGGCAGACGCAATTGATCCTGCTATGATCGAGTCCTACTTCAACAGCGCAGCTCTTCAAACAGAGAAGCCAGATGTGTTACACAGCTGATTGCAGTACATTCGGTGTCTACGCTGTGACCTATGCTTATATCTGTACTGTTTTCTGCCACCAGGCTTGCAAGCCTCTGCAAATTGAAGCTGCAAACTTCCTACTGATGTCGTGTTCTGACAGTGGCTTGGTCTCACGAGCTTTCTTGTTTGTCAACATACTTGTGTTGGGTCTTTCTATAAAACCATGCTTTTGGTTCCTGCTTTGATCACATGCACATTCCGAAATACTACTGTCTCGTATGCTGGCTGTGGAATACAAACGACTTTGATTCGCCTATCACTGCTCTGCAGTAACTTGTGACACACTGCACGAACTTCCCGCAAATATTGTATCCTCTGGTGAATCGTTACCACAACAGGGTATCGGTTGCAATTTGTCAAGCAACTACATTGGTCCTGCCAGCCNTTCAGCTCTGCAAGCTGATGCTGCACACTGCCCTGCCCCTTGACCTGCCGCTTCTTGGTGACCAGCCGCAGCATCTCTGTCAGCTCATCCTCGTATGCGTGCGGATACAACACACGCAGGATGTCCTGTAATAGCCATAGAACATCCCCAATGCATCAATGCATGAGGATGCAACACATGAGGAGGTAATGTATGAGGATGCACGATGACTTGTAGCAGCTCACACACCATATCCGCAACAGGCTGCAAGTGCAAGAACCATTGTGCTCGTGCGTGTAAGAAGATTGCAGCATCGTAGGCACATCTTGATCGTGGCAAACAGCTTATTACATGCTTCCTGCCTACATGGCACGAAATTGTCCTCTTGCCTGGTTGATGATGCTCAACATGTCCGAGAAGGTATTGTTGCCAGTGGCTCCGGCAGGCAGCTAACAGCAGCAGCTAAGGGCTGTGGGCAGACTCACCTTAAATCGGACTTCCCCACTCATACAGCGGTCCAGGGTGAAGAAGATGCTGGAAGCAGCTGGCACCATGTGCGGATTGGTGCGTTCCAAGAAGAACTGCAGTCAAGGTGCAGGGCCTTGCACATGGACAGTGTCAAATTTGACCAGCTCAGACAACTCTGCATCCAGCCCTTCCGGACCGTTGGGTATTGATGTGCCCAGTACGCGTGGCAAGCTTAATGCACACTTGCGCTCAACATAGTACTCCTCTGATGCTCGAGCTTCACACACAGTGCAAGTCAACATTGTGCATGTACGCTGTCCTTACGTAGAAGTCATGATAGCTCATCTTGCCGATTCCGCTTTCATCAATCATAGCAAGAACTTCCTTGACAGGTTCCATTGCCTTTTGCCTACAGAGTCATGCACAACATCAGGCCACGGGCTGAGGCACTTGCGTTGTCTGCTTTGCCTGAGCCCCGACAAGCAGGTTCTGTATCATGATAACAAGAGAAACAGCTGCACCCATATGACTCACGGGACATGCGCAGATGCGCATGATACAATACATACACACATACATGCTGTGCATGCTACTGGAAACTGTAAGCTACAGCACAGGCCAAGTCCAGGCAAATTGATGCTTACACATTACGAATGCGAATGCGCTCAATGCGATCTGCCTGATCCCGCTCCAGCTGTTGCGTTGCAGCCAATCGTGACAGGGCTTGTCGAGACATGGTCTGTCGTGCCATTGTGTGTCGCGCCATTGTCTGTTGCCCCAATGCTGATGCTGACATGGTCTGAGCAGCTGCAAAGTCAACAGAAACTGTCCTATGAGCTGTATTCAAGCTGCCTTCAGTTTTGCTGTCACTGCGAGCAATGCCCTTTGAAATTGTTGCAACTTGTGCTCCTGGCTTGCGACGAAATGTTTTGCTGGGATCTGGCAGTATGTCCGCAAGCGTCATGTCAGATCGCTTCTTGACCTCCACAGACACAGTCTTAGCAAGGTGGTATGAACCAAACTTGACAAGTGGTTTTGGCTCGCGGGGACTGTTCCTGCTTGGTCGTCGGCCATAACCTGTTGGTCATACAGCTTCATGCCATGTGTCTTGAGTGCTTGACTGCCACAACATACATGAGCAAGATGCAGCTAACCTACCGCTGTGAGGCTTAACCTCTCTCTCTGTAGCATCTGCCCTGAAGTCTACTAGAAGTCGTTTGTGGTATCTGTCAAGCCCCTGTGTAAAGCTGCCCATGAACTTAGTAAGGCAACAGGTATGGTTTGAGTAGAAGCATGAACAGGGCAGAACAAGGCTGAACTGCGGCATTCATTACAGTACCTGCCTGCAGGAATTGTTGTTGACTGATTACGTCAGCTCCACCGCTGAGCTGTCGGAACAAACGTTCAATTGTGTGATGCGACATGTTCACCTGCAGCAACAGCTGATTACCTTGAGCAATATCCAAGATCGACGTACGTATCTCGATAGTGGTTGAATACGGAGCGCGAGTCGAACCCGAACGTCGGCAAGGTAGTTGTAAACCTCCTGCTTTGTGAGCTTGCCGTTACGGTCACTATCAGCGACCGCAAACACTTCGACCGCTCTTTCTTTCAGCTGCTGCTCGGTCCTGTGCTGCTGCGGGTCTGTTTGCAGTACGGCAACCAAGAACGACAACATGGCCNAATGTACAGGTGCAGAACAGAAGCTCGCCGCACACTCACTCAGACACTGTACCAACTTTTAGAGCTGTGCAGAGGAACATCCATGTGCACAGCTGTAAAAGTAGGTACGGTCTCTGATTGAGTGTGTNGTGACTGCAGGACAGTACAATGACTTGGCCACACCCTTCATGTCAATGCCTGGGGACACCATCCGGGNTACATCCTCTAAATTGCATGTGGTGTGAAAGCAGGCTAATCAGCACTACTGAAAGCATAAAGAATATGTAGAAGGCTTTCTCATGAACTGCAGGGAGGAATTGGAGAGGTGGCACATGGTAAAGGAGGCCTACCTGAAAGGCAGGCGGAGACGGCCTTGGGAACCCCCAGCACAGGCCCTGCAATGTTGAGGTAGGCCTCCACATGCTTGTTGCACCAGCCTGACTCCTCGTTTTCGGCCCACCTCATGAAGTTCCTAAACACATTGTCTCCCCAAGAGTGTGCCATCACCACCGGCTGCAACACCACAAGACGCCCTGCTTGAGATGCACCGCAAAGCGTACGTACAGCAATTCCTCGCATTGCTCACTGACTCCAAACGAAAGGATACTTGGCAAGGAGCAGCTATCTCTATGTGCTTTATTAGCTTGATGGTCTGCATTTCTGCAATGCCTTGATCTGCTGCAATTGGAGCGTGCTAAATCTGTAGATATGCTGCAGATCCAACAGACACCTGGCTGCCATTTGAGGTTAACGTGCATCCATTCAAGTTGATCTTGCTGAGTTCCTGTTTTCAAATTAAACGCTATGATAGGATCAGCTGCCACCTGAGCCACCTGAAGCTTCAAGGGGGGTTGCAAATCAATATCAGGAGCGTGTCCAGCAGAGCATGAGTAGACGAGCAGAGCAGGGCCTGGCTCACCTTTTCCTGGTGCAGCTTATGCGCTCCCTCGATAGCAGACTTGAGCTTGGTGAAGTAGCCGTCCCTCTGCTCCAACAGTGGAACTGCTAAACGCCAGTCGTATGTCACTCCTATCTGTGCAGACAAGACTATGAAGCCTGATTCAATACAGAGAGATGATGTGTACACAGTGCTGGAGGCAGCTCAAATAGTGCAAACATCATCAGCGAGCAGAGAAGCTGTACAGGCGTTTGTCTGCACTTTATGCTGACAGGGTGTTTGAGGCATGTTCCTTTTTGGGAGTGGGGTTTCTTGCGTGTAACTCAGACAGGACCCGACGTTGCAGCATGGAAGCGCCCAGGTAAAAGTCAGGATGCACAGCACAGCAATGGGGGTTGGAAAGAACAGCAGGCTGGAGAGCATAAATGCGTCCAGCATGTCCACATTGTCGGCAATGGTTTCATGACCTGACATTGGTTTCATCAAACACAGCAGCAGTACAAAGTACTAGCTGAGCCTGACCAAGTTGCCAGAGTCATAACCAAGGTCTGCCAGGGACTCAATCAGCTTGGCCCAGACATGGTAGCCCGGNATGCTAGTGTGCATTGTGCATTTGAGCTGACACACACGACTGCACATATGGATGCTACCCAAGGATTCTACCTTCAGCGCTTCTGCAGGTGGGGAGCTGTTATACTGGATGAAGCTCATGAGCGCAAGCGTGAGGCAGATCACCTGCTTGTGCTCATGGCTGCTGCCTGCAAGGTTCGGCCCAACTTCAAGGTGGTCGTCATGTCAGCCACCATTGAGCCATCAACCTTTGTTGACATGCTCAAAGGCAATGGCGTGCCTGGGCCTCACCCTGCTCTTGATGTGGAGGGGGTCACTTTTCCCGTGAAGGATGTATGGTGGGAAGGGGAAACCTGGGATCCCCAGAAGGACACAGCAATGACAGATCTAGCTCTGGAGTGCACCAGGGTGTATCTACAGTCAAAGGCTGGTCATGTGCTAGTCTTTGTCAGCACAGTCGGCCAAGTTCGGCAGCTTGTCAAGNTGTATGGGCAGAGCACCGGCAACCAAAGCGTGCTTCGCAGGATAGTGCTCGATCTTCATTTAGCGCTGAGCATGCTGTGCGTCCTGGGGGTGGTGGTAACCCTGTCATTGCCCCTACTTGGACCCCCTTTGCTCAGAACACCAACAGGCTTTCCCAGGACACCTCCTCTCAAAGTGGTGATAGTGAATCAGNTGCATGCAGCGCACAGCATTTGATACACATGTATGTGCAGCTACAATCACTTGTTTATGCTCAGCAGAGCTGCAATGCAGGTGGAGGCTCTCCTGATTACTGGCTGCATGGGNAGTTGCTGATGCAAGCACAACACTGCTGCTAAGGGTGTGCATCACATGCTGTGTTGACAAGATTGTTTGAAAAAGTGAAACAGTGGCGCAAAAACACCAGAAGGTAAGGTATGGCAGTGACTGTGTTGTGGCACATTGGATCACCTTGCTGGCTTGCTAGCAGGCTTTGCTGCAGTCCCCAGAACTGGTGTGGGCGCCGGCTGAGTGTGGACAAAGCCTCTGCTAGGAATGCAATGACTGCCTCCGTGTTCCTGCACAACCAATGTGTCAAGTTCAGACAGGATTGGTACTGTGATCATCCAACTTCACGCCATAGTGCAGTAAGCACAGTATNCTGAATTGTCCAGGCCAGTACAGCCATGTCAAGGAACCCCGAATGTCTTACAGTATAGTGTCATTAAAGCCCTGTGAAAAGCAACTTCTGCAGGTGTAAACATACTTGTGAACCTGGTGGGCTTCCAACAAGAAGCTATGCAGCAGGTAGCGAGTCTAGTGACTTGTGCAAGACTTAGTCCAGCACATTGTGAGAACATACTGCGTAACGATGGTAATGTCAAGGTGCTGTGTCTGTGACTAATATTGCCCTCTGGGAGGCATGCCGAATGAGGCTGCTATGCGCAAGTGGTGATAGGAAGCTATGTTCCACATGTGATGACTTTTTGTGACACTGAACCACTTCTTTTAGAGGAACACAGATGAGCACAGGTAGTGCTGAGACTTTCAAAGACCTCGTGCCACACTTGGCAGGTAGACATGTCTTCAGCCATAAACTTGCGTGCATAGCAGTACAACATAGTTTCTCGAATGCTGTGCATGTACGCAGCATGTCTGATGCCTTCACACGGATGCTGAAGCAGCAAAGCCTCTGTTGACACCAGCTGCCTGTTGCATCTGCTGCTGCTGTCTTACATGATGCTGCTGCTTCTGCTGCAGCTACAGGATCATACACCTGTTCTCGCCTGATGATTTCTGTCACCTTCCAAGCCTTGCATTTGCTGATGGGCCTACATTACCCACAACGACATCAGCTNTGTGCCGCATCCGGTCAAGCTCTTTGCTGTGCGTTTTCACCACAGCTGCTGTCATACCAGTCTCAAGGAGCCTCATCAGCTGCATGCATAGTCACAAGCTTGCCAGACTCCAGCTTACAGCCACAAGCCAACACGTGACTCAATGCTGGATATGCAAACAACACATGCCTGGATGAGCATTGCCAAGCAAAGCACAGTCAATGTCGGATGTACTGGTGGAAGCACTGTAGTCAGGTACCAGCCATCGCAGTCTCCATGATCATTGTGAGAGACAGGCTGCCAGCACAAGTCGTGTATCTGATAAGCAGGCATGTCAGCTGTTGTGCTCTTGAAAACGGGGCACATGCATGCCGGCGTAGCATTTTTGGTTGCAACATTGGTCACTGCAAGCACATTCAAGTGAGGAGCATGCCTGAGCTGTATGCTACATTGCTGTGGGGTGCACTTGGCAGACATGGCTGAGGGAGAAAGCTTACATTACTTTGCTGATTCAGCTCATGCTCGAAGCGTAACCGCACATTGAGAGCAGCCTTGTATAGGTCTGCTGCTAGTTTNACGCCTCGCCCCCCTGCCACTTGCGTGCCAACTTCTCATTCAAATATGCCTCTCTACAGTCCTGTTGCAGGGCATCAAGCTTGCATACTTCCTGCAGCCAGCATGCCTTTCCCAAGTCAGTGGCAGCAGTATACAATCTCACCTGCTTTGCAAGTGCTGGCATTTGACGTGATGAGAAGCGTGGAATCTGACAGCGTGCTGGTGACATGCCAAGCAAAATGGGCATTCCAGCACGTAGAGTGAACAGACACATCCAGTCCTGCTCGTCACTACTGTGTCTACAAATGTGCTGAGGCAAGTGCACACAAAGCAGGAGGGGATGGCTGCCCCTATCCTGACTACCACCATTGCACACGAGGGGTCATTGAGGAGCAGTCACACCTACCTGACAGTCTGTGTCTCTGTGTCTGCTGCTGCTGGCTCTCGCATAGCCGATACGACGTGGAATGTCCAAGTAGTCCTGTGGCNCAACGAACGCTGCTCTGGGATCAGCTGCTCCGCCCGACCACGAACTGCAGTCAGCGAAGTGTGTGCGACAGAGTCGGCGGAAAACGGCCATTTTCAGCTCAAGGTCAAGCATGTACAGTTTCTGATGTTCTCAGACGCATTGGTCTGTGCAGCAAGCCGTATCAACTCACCTGCACACTGCACGTGCAGGCTGTCTGCCCTCAAGGCGACAAACAACGCCTGTCCGTGCACAAAGACCCTGCTCATCGCGTCTGCAAAGTCATAAGAGAACCGTGCAATGTGCAGCAGGTGACCAAGGCGGTCCTCAGGTGAGTGGACGTGCAGTCATCAGTAGCAAATTTGCTGGTGCTTGCATGTTTGCGGCTGTGCCATTGTGCTATGCTATCAGCACTCCAGGCTGTGGAGGCTTTTGCATGCTACCACCATCTTGCACTCCAGCATGGCAAGTTGCAGTGGTGGCAGGCACTCAGGAGGTCCTCTTCAGGGAATCTCTGGTTTGCAGAAAAGCACAGAGTTTGGCTACTCCCGCAAGGATGTCCTGCTGATCGGATTTGGCATCTTTGGTGGTGGATTTGCGCTATACTACGGCCTGCAAGCTGCTGGGGTACCACCTGGATATGCCGGTAACTATGTGCAGCTATTTGTGGTGCTGGGATTATGTGTGGGCTGGATTGGTTCCTACATCTTCAGAGTTGCAAACAAGGTAATGGTTTATCGCTCTGCAAGCGCATGGCAAGTGTGGCACAGCTAGCGATGCAAGCTCAATCTAGCTGCTGTCATCGCAAGATGTACATTTTGCATGGTGGCGTACCCAATGGCGGAATGCTGATCAGTTCTGCAGTACACAACTGTTGCACGGCTATCAGCGATTCTGCAACAATAACACCCACAATGAGCAAACATTTGGTGCTTGCACGCTTGCTGCTTGCACGTTTGGTGCTCCAAACGTGTGGAGCATACCTTGTATGCATCTAGCGTACAACAGCTAGATGCCAATGATCCAGCCTCACTGCTGTCCTCTCATCATGCTGGCATCATCTGTTTGCAAAGTGATGAGTGAGCAAGCAGTACATGAGACAAACACGTTTTCAAAATGTGGGGATTCCNTGCTTGCAATATAATGCTGCTGCTGCCCAGAGCCCACCTTCAGTAAAACATATGTCTATCCATGTACCTTACAAATCGACAGGTCTGCTGCAGTGAGCAACAAAGTGGTGGGTTCTTCTGTAATGTCACACCAAGCTCAGCGAGTCAGCTGGGCATTTCAGTGAGTGGAGTGTGCAGGAGAGGGCTCATGCATGATGACGGCTTGCGGCAAAGCTTAGCAGCTGTCAGTGAGGACAAGGCGGCAAATGCCAGACCAGTTCACCAGATCAACAGGCAGCCTTTCATGCAAGTTGGGGCTACTGCACAGCAAGTAACGCTTACGAGTNGCTGCTGCGGACACTACTGCTGCTGCTGCCATTAATGTTGCTACCGCATTTCACGCTGCTGCTGTTCATGATGATGCTGCTCCTATGGCTTCTGCTGAAGTTGCTGCTGTTATTGGATGACACGCTGGTCTGGGGGCCCATAGTACCGTCTCGATCATTACCAAGTCTGGCATTACTGTCCCGCAGGGCAGCTCCATTTGCGGTGAACCTGGTAGTGTCCGGTACGCTGGCCATGCACCGCAAGTTATTGCGAAGTCTGCGGTCCCGCGTACGTTGAGAGGTGTTACTTGCAGCATTGAAAACAAAAGGCTTCTGGTGACTTCTGGCCAAGGACCAAGCTGTCTGTGCAGTCCAGCAGGACGTGCAGTTCGATGTNACGTCATGAGGTGGTCAAAGGGTTATGCCTGGCATGAAATTGGAAAAAGCAAAGTGTTCAAACAGACTAGTGTTGAAAGATCAGATGTGCACAGGCATGCTAACCAGGGTATGTAGCTAAGCAGGTCTGTAAAACACAGGAAGATGTTCATATGCAATCTTGAAGGGCAAGAACACAGCATAGTCTTTTGTTGCTGGTGTTTGCATCCCACTCTTTGCAACTCATGCACAAAAGAGATAAGCACCAACAAGAGCGAGTACAAATTGCACAGANTGGGAGTCAACAGGTATAGCTGTCCACCTCCATGAAGCTTCTATGCTATTCAGCTTGCCGCAAGTTCAANCAGTGGCGCTACTGCTGCTGCTACCATTGCTGGTGCTGCCACTTCTATCTGTACTATTCCCTCTGAGCATGTTGGCGAATTCACTGATGCTGTCCTGCTGTGTATCGCCGTGTGACACCTCAGAAGGGGATGTTGCCAAGCTAGCTGGCGAGTCTACATCACGGGTGTATGCCTGGTGATCTCGTGCTCTACACACGGAAGCTCTTTCTTTGCATGACTGCCTCGAAGCGCTAAATGGCCGCCAAGGTTGCCTGTACACAGCTCTATGTTTCTGACAAGCAACAGGTGGGCAACCGGTGCTTCGGCCTGTGAATGCTGCGTTTGCTAGTTGCTGCATGCTAGTGGAGGCGAGCTGCACTAATCAGCAGACGGGTTTCTGCTGTCGCGGCTCTGAAGAGGGTTGCCTGGTTTTCACTTACAGGCGTATGAAGCAATTGACCATGTTGTTCGATCACACACGCTTGTTAGACGCTCGAGCTCCGGCTACTACAGACCGCTGTTACCTGTCCCAGCCCTAGGTTGTCCCTAAATGCACGATGCAAGGGCTGGGTTGTGGCTGAGTCAGGTAACATGCCACAAGATACGAAACACCCGTCAAAGCATAGACGAAACGATCACCGTGTCTGACTGCCAGCTCTTGGCCCCGAAGTATGGTTGAAACAGCAATTCGATTATTGTTATTTGCACCAGTCGATGCAGCGTTGTATCCACTGATCGTGCTTTTGCAACTGCATGCCACCAGAGCCGTTCCAATGCTTGTTCTTTATACATGCGGGAGGCTTGGTGAGCTCAGCACTGCATAAGCTGAGATTACTAAGGCAGCTACATACAAATTCCTTATTCAGCAGGTATTACACAGTGCCTCGTCCAAGAGACGCGCAGAGGGCATGTCGTGAGAAAGCCTTTGCACACGACACGGAATGGCCAGGCGATCCACGAGCGTCAGCAGGGACTTCCGCCTGCTACAGTATGACCATGCTGCCCGTTGTTGCCCAAGACGTCCAGGCTGACAGACACTTTGACCTCAGCAGTTCAACGTTGAAAAGGTTTACCTTGTCCGTTGCTTTTGGCACAGTGCTAGTGCTTGCAGTCATCATCGCGTTGTCTCTTTGCGGTTCTCAGCTTTTTGGTGGCAGTAGCAACAGTGTACTGTTTTCGAACTCTGGCGACTTAGATAACAGACTGCACGGCCTCGTTCACAACAATCAGTGGCGATTGAACATCAAACAGCGAGAGTACAATGAGACGCACATCCCTGAGACGCTGTACGTATCTGTAGCCAACAAAGACAGCCTGGGAGCTGGTGCTGCAAGTTCGGTTGATGCTTGCAAACGTCTAAATCCAGGCTACAATGTTGAGGTCGTGGGTGAGGCAGAACGCACACACATCGTGCAGCAGCACACGCCTTTGCTGATGCCAGTGTATGAAAAATTGAAGCCAACTGAGAAGAACGATTTCTGGAGTTACCTCATGCTGTATTTGTTTGGAGGGTGGTATGTTGACCATGACGTGCAATGCTTCAAACCATTTGATGAGTTCAAGGCAAGCTTCAACAAGACGGCAAAGGCAATAATAGGGTTGGAAGCTGTGCTGCCTGAAGCCAATCGCAATGCAATTGGGTTTTGCTGTCCAGTACAGTACTGTCACTGGGTCATGGGTAGTGCTCCTAGACATGCACTATTTGGTCATGTTGTTGACTTGATGCTTGATGTACAAGCAATAGCTGCTGCTGAACCTGAAAGTGCACCAGGAAAGCAGATAGACAACCCAATCATGACCACAGGACCAGGGATCTTGACAAAAGCTGTGGAGNGAGAAGCTGTTGCAGCAGAAGTTGCAGCAGGCGTGGCAGTAGCTACAGGTGATGGTGCTGCAGGCGATTGGCTACCAGCTGGTGAGGATGTTGCTGCAGGCGTCAAGTTTGAAGCAGGTGATGCAGATGGTGTTGTGGAAAGAGGTGTGGTGCTTGCAAGGGGGGTGCTTTCTGTAGATGGTTCAGGAGTGGGCTCTTCTGTGGGTGTAGGAGGCAAAGGTAAAGAGGGGCTGCCAGTGTCACTGATCTGAATGGGTGGTGTGGCAGGGGATGTCAAAGGTGATGAGGTTGGATTGACAGCAGGGCTGGGCACAGGTGTGCCTGTCGAAGCAGGGCTGACAGTGGGGCTGCCAGTTGCCACTGGTGTGCCTGTGATAGCAGGTGTTGGTGTATTTGCTGGACTGCTTGTGGCCACAGGAGAGGAGCCAGAAGGACACCGGTTGCAAGTTGATGCACAGTAGCCACCAGCAGGAGCACCAATTGCAAACATGAAGCTGTCCCCGCAGTGGCCACCAGCAAGCTGCTCAGCGCATGTATACACGCTGTTAGGTGCCAGGTCGGTACAAACTGGAGTTGCGGTGTTGGATGGTGTGGTGCTGGGTGAGTTGGTGGCTGCAGGTGTCTGGGTGGCCGGCAGCGGGCTGGTGGCACCAGGTGTTGTAGCAGGGGTTGTGGTTGACACAGGCACAGATGTAGCGGCAGGTGATGGTGTAGCAACAGAAGTTGCTGTTGTAGTAG
Organism: Trebouxia gelatinosa; assembly: GCA_000818905.1. Taxonomy (NCBI): domain Eukaryota; kingdom Viridiplantae; phylum Chlorophyta; class Trebouxiophyceae; order Trebouxiales; family Trebouxiaceae; genus Trebouxia; species Trebouxia gelatinosa. The sequence continues at coordinate 4,328,353 of KN805369.1, read as the reverse complement.
CCACTGATGTAGCAACANGCTTGCAAAATCTCAACATGTTAATGTCAGGAAGCCCTGCTAGTGTTTAAACGCCGGAACATCGACCAGGTCACAATTTGCTAAAAGTGTGGCGTCAGTTATACATTTCAACACATACAGGGCACTGTACACAGGAGATCTCTAGCTGTGATTGTGTCTGTTATCTAGCTTCTGCTCGCCAGAGCATCTGCCTGGCTCACATGCCAATCTAGCATAGCTTTGCGGATCTGTACAGGTGCAAGCACGCGCAACAAGTCAGCCTTGCGTATAATTGATAAAGAAGGTTTGTGCCTTAGTAACCGTCTAACCTAACAATCGAGCTAGGAAGGGAGGGTTCGGTGAAGTCANCCGCTTCTCGCTCTCAGCTACCACAGCTCTGCATGGCAGGCTTTCTGCTAAGGACAGTGCCATCCAGTCTTCTGTTGTATTTTGCAATGGCTTTGTATTTGGTTGGTTTGGGTGCAGACTAGCAACAATGACATGCAGAGATGCCTGCATGTGTGTAAAGGCATGCTGGCTGCAAAGCATACTGCTGCGTCAGGATGATGCAGTATGTGCAGAACTTCTTTTCTATGATTCTTGGTGACCAACCTTTTCTATGCAGAGCATGGTAACTTTCAGCAGCATGTAAGGCAAAGAGAACAGGGTGCTTGGCTGCAGGTTCTGAAGAGATGTGTTGATATTGCAGGTGACTTATGCAGCTGTCTGGACTTCAGTTACAGATTGCTGCTGACCTGTCACGGTCCGCTAGACATGTTTGCTGCATGCGACCCATAACTGTCTCCAGAATGGTGGTATATGCTATCCATACGTCTGCCATCAGCTGGCCGCGCTGCATGCNGATTGGCATAGGCATGCAGAGCAACACACTGTTCTGCAAACGACGCATGTGGTCAATGTACCAGCATGCTGCAAGCCAGGCATACATGCTGCAACATAGAGCAGGGTAGCCATGGCCGATGCTCACCTCTCAAGGGCCAACAACTGCTTTTTGGTCTGCTGTACATCATTTTTGAGCCGGCTCAGCTCCTGTGTGGCCTCATCAACAGCTACTTCAAGCTCAGCTTTTCGACAAGCAGCCTGCTGGCTTTGCTGAGCATGGGCTTCACGCTTCTCAGCCCACTTATGTGCTTCTGCCTGCAAAGTGGGATACACATTATGCCCAGACCGCCAGGTGTGAAAGACAATATGGCAGGCTTCATATTGCACAGTCCCTTAGTCGGCTTTGCTCAAGGCTGTTGAATTGCATGCACAGTTGCCAACAGGTGTTTACCTTGAGTTCCTCAACCTCAAAGGCATACTTTCTGCGAGAATCCTCCACTTGCTGCAGGAAGATCTGGCTGGCATGCTGCACAGATGCGTCTTCACCTAGGGGCCTGTGGGTGGTCTTGAACCCAGTCAGCCCTGTAGGTGACACAGGAGGCAATGTCAAGACAGAAGGTGAGACAAAGGATGCAGCATTGCTGCTGCTCCTGCTGCAGAGGTTGTCCACCTGGTCCCTGACGCTGCCCATCACCTCATGTCATTACAGCTGAAACAAGTGCATGCTAATGTTTGTGATGANATTTCTGACGCACAAAACATGCACAACATATGGCAATCCGCTCCTGGACATGGTGTCACACATGCTGTGTGCTGTGCACCATATCACATATTTTCTTGCAAATTTGGTCACATCATCATCAGCATGCTTGTCATAATCACCTGAGGTCCGAGTGCTGTGGCTGCAATGAACCATAGCGGGTGCTTCTGTAGATGAGATGGTCATCACGGCCATCGAACTTCTCTATGGTCTTGCTGCCAATTTCCTCACAGCGCTCCACCAGGCTGTCTAAGCGTGCCTGAGCCAGATCAACACTGAGCTGGCATGTAACCACTCATCACTTTCACCATTGTTGCAGATAGCATGCACCTAACCTGCTTGCTATACGCAGCAGCTGCTCAATTGACAGCTGTAATTGATTGCATGTTGCCAGCCCTGTAGAGACCACACATGAAACAACCATTTTGCCTACTCTTCACACTGCTTCTGACATATTTTGGCTCAAACACCAAGTTGTTCACCAAAATCCGAATCAAAGCAGAAAGGCACCTGGTGGTAGAAAAGCAGGTCTCGGCGGAGGCTTTTGACCAGGGTGGCCTGCTTGAGGGCCCCTCTGGCTCCCTGGGCCAGCCTCTCCCAAGTGGTCTCCTTCATTGGCCAGCTGCGCCGCTCCTGCAGCTTATCCTTGCGCTGCCTGAAAACCTCCCGCACCTCCACTGGCATGCTTCTGGCATCGTCCTATGATGGTTCAGTCAGGCATTGTATTTGTTACTGTCTCAGTATGATGCTACACCGCATGTGCCATGTGTATCATGCCGTAAAATACTGTGGGGCTGTGTTGCTCAGTGCTTGTTGATGTCTATGTCATCGGCAGTACAGCTTTCTTGTACACGACAGGTTTACCATTGGTACTGCAGAGGCATGCACTGACCTCATGTAGCGGTGAATCTGATCATTACCTCTGTTGCTGAGGGTTTTTTGAAGATTCTGAGTTTCTTTGTGACGCTCTGCTGCAACGCCGCAACATGGCTGCTGAGCTGTACAGAATGCAAGCAGAGTGCGATGGAGGCAAGAGCGTGATCGTGTAGAGCAGTGAAAGAGGGGGCACCTCATACAGGGTGAGGCGCTCCACCATGCCATCCCAGCGGCTGCATTCCCCAAACAAGGCAAAGATCTCATGCTGACACCGCTTATACAACACAGCTTTGACCCCTCGGGGGCAGCGCATGTCCAGGATGTCCCGTCCANACTTGCTCATGTTGCCTTGCATACACATTCTTGTACATGGAGATGGGCGCTGTAGAGTGTGTGTGCGGGGCGCTGCGACTAAGTTGCTTGTAGTCTGACGCTCACCACCTGCAAGCTTGCCTGTAAGCTATCTGCAACCTGTATGCACAAGCGTGTCAAGCTGTTTGAGGGAAATCCCACTCGGCAGATCTTGACATACACCGAGGCTGTGAAGACAGTCGATGCCGAGAAGGTATGCCAAGACTGCAACCTGTCTTTACGCAGCTTTGTATGTCATTTCACCAAAAAAAGGTTGTCAATGTTTGAAAGGTGAAAAAAGCTGCTGTTCTCTCCTGACTTGCTGTCTTGCTGCATCAACAATGTCCCGTAACGTTCACCATCGTTGCTAAGCACCCATACAGTCAGGGTGATGTGTGTCTGTCTTGAACCTGTGCCAGTCTGGACCTGCAGCAACATGGCACAGCTGCTGCCACATTTCTGATTGTCTGTACACGGTGAAAAGGCTTAGGCAAACTGATGACAATACATGGCTGCAACCTTGCTGACAATCTGTACAAGTCTGCAGCAAAGGGCTACTCGGCAGGCATGCCTTGTTCAAATTAAGCCTTGAAGTTTCTAGCCTCTAGAGCCTGTCACTGGCAGGTTCTAGCATTGGCAAACAAGCAGGTTCCCAGTAGCACTATCAGGAGCAATGCAGAATGTCATGTGGCTCTGTGGTGATCTATAGGCGGTTGGAAAGCCTCACACGCTGTGGATTGCCTTTGCAAAATTCTACGAGCGCCATGGGGACGTCCCCAATGCTCGTGTGATATTTGAGAAGGCCACGCAAGTTGCCCTGAAGTACATGGACGATCTTGCGATAGTCTGGTGCGAATGGGCGGAAATGGAACTCCGGCATAAGAATTTCAAACGTGCGCTGAGCCTGCTGAGGCAAGCCACTCAGCCTCCGGCGACCCTTGGAACGAGACAGGTAAGTATGCACAAGTTCTCCATGGCGCACCAGAGTGTTGCAGCTCTGTGGCAGATACAGCACATGCATGTAGGCAGGATTACCCCAGCACACAACATGGTACAGCACAACATGGCACAGGACAAAACAGAGCAGCACACAGTACAGCACAGCACGGCACAGTGTCATCATTTTACCTGACAAGCGGGCCTCTGATGGTCTGTTGGCCCCTACCAGGTTCCCAACTCGAATGGTGGCAGCTGTGGACATCCCAAAGGGAAACCCCATGTAGATGGCCACACAGCATGTCAGCAGAATGGAGTGCGCATCCACCTGTGCCTCACCTGAGCAAGAACAACTCACTCAGCTCGATAACTGCTGCTGCACTCGGAGGCACAGTCAGGTGCAGCATTTGGACTCACAGTCACAGATCAACACCAGGTAAGAGGTAATAGAGGCATGCAAGATGGAACAGACAGCAGCCCAGGCACTNGATTACATTGACAAGGCATGCAGCTGTCTAATGCTGGCAGGCACAAGTGGCAGCTGTATACACAGCACCTGTTGATGCTCATGTCAGCCAGCAGTATGCATGGCGTGCTGTTGTCAAGCTTCTTGGCACATGATTGGACGTCTGTCTTGCCACAGGCTTTCAGTTTCTCAGCAGTCTCAGGGAATCAATATGAGTTACTGTCCGTGGTGCAACAATGGGCTGCTACAACTGCACCGACTTGTGTGGCTTGCATACAAGCCTGAATGCGCTGCTCACCTGTGCACGTCTTGCTGGGTGTCCGTACTGCCAGACACCTTCCAGTCATCAAGCATGCTTGCCAGTTGTTCACAAGGTCCCATCAGGGGCGTCTCAAAAGTCTTCCAGTGTGAAGATGGGGTGGGCTGTATGGATGTGTTGTGACTTGAGAAAAGCGTTTTCAAGATATTTAGGCAGATCTGAGGCATGTTGAATGTCTGCTGTGGCTATGCAGGGTTCTATCCTGTGTCCCCAAGATTTTGAGTCAGCCCACGACCAATCTGCAACCCACATGAAGTTTCTTTGTCTCTACTGTAAAGCTTGCTTTCATGGCACGCTAGCTAGGCAGTGATGACAGAAGTTCACAGCCAGCAGCAGTCTTGCAATCATTGCGGTGTTTGGCAAGACAACAGGAGGATTATATCACACGTGATATGTACGGGAAGGAAGAGATGAGGTATGACAAGCCTTGTTGAGTGCAATAACAGTACATGTGACTGTTACATACCTGTGCCCAGAAATGTACTGGGGTTCTATCACGGTCAATGCCTTGTGACTAGGTCGCATACAAGTGTGCCGCTACAAGGTTGTACAATAAGTAGTTTGATAGTAGCCAGGATCTGCGACTGCCACAGCAATGCTGGCATTGTTTGGGTGCAAGTTGTGACATTTATATCATGCGTCTCAGATATTGGGTACATGTATCTCTTGTTCTACAAGCCATATAACAGCCGTGTAAAGATGGAGTTGTTCAAAGAACAGCATCAAAAGGCCTTTCCCGAAGAATCCTGCCAAAAAACCAAGATTGCATTGTACCAGTGACTGCAATGATACAAGATTACACAGTATCTGGAAACGGTGAAACAAGGAAGTGCTAATGGTTGCAGACCGCTACACTCAACAAAGGTACAGCTTGCAAGTGTCTCTGCATGTATCAGCTACCTTTTACAGTGTGGGAGCCAGCACAAACGCCTTGGCCTCTCTTCTTTCTGAACCTACTTGCATCCAAACTGTGCCATGGCAGGTGGTGGGTGACNGCCTTGCGCACTGCTGTGTAAGCTGTGTTGTCAGCCACAATATAGATGACGGTATACAATCCGAATCCTTACCCTCTCCCAAAAGCTCCTAGACTTTAGGCTGCTGTTTTACTAGCTTTAGTAAACACAGATCTGGGGCCTTCAATTGCAAAGATTGTCATGCTGAATGTATGCAAACAGGAGATAGCTGTATTGCAGCAATGTCTGGGGAAGATTGCAAAATCTGCAGGTTTGTCAGTCGCACGTTGCATCACATGCCTTGCTGTTGAGCTTTCTTATAAACAAGTCCAATTTTGTGTCGCAGGCACAATCTTGCAGAAGCTGCCCAATCTGAAGCTGGCAGTGCCGTTTGACAAAGTGAAGTACTCCGAGCCAGACCAGGATGTTGGCATCACGGAACTGCCTGTCACGTGGTGACAAATGCAACCTCCTTTCGCAACACACACTACATGTAAATACGCTGGTAATCTGCTGAAGTTGACCAGTTGCAGTTGTAAGCGAAGCAAGTAGCAGACGGCCTATGCACTGGATACTGCAGCAGCAAATTGGAATTGTTGCAACACTTTGCACCCTGATGGACCGAAAGTCCGCCAGTTGTTGATATTTGCAATGTAACAATGAGTGCTAAAGGCGGTAGCATGTACATCTGGGAGCACCTGGCAAAGGGTGCACTGGATGCGAAAGGTTACTGCTCACCTCTGTAAGTTATGATGCTCCCTAGGCGGCGCCGGCTCCCAAAGATTTATCAGCGTCACAAGAGCTCACTGTCGGTCTACAAGTTACTTTTAGCAGTACAGTCCTATAATGGCAATTCTTGTTACACCAAGCTGGAATTGCATGTACCACAGCTAGCAGCTGGTTGTGTGAGAAGCTGTGTAGTTTGTGTCCAGGGAAAACCACAACCTCCAACCTCCTTGCACGTTCCTGATGCATGTTGTGTATGCATGCTCTCACATACCAAAGTTTTTGAGGCGCTTAGCAACTGATTATGTCCCCGTTGGCTGCGCCATAGGGTCGGCACCTTTTGCCAGCAAGAGCTTTGAGGTTTCTTCCGCATTGTCCGCAATGAGAGCCTGTGAAAGTGTACTGAAGCACCTTCTTGGCAAGCCTTTCAGCCAGAAGTCAAGAGCNCAAACAGCTCTGCTGCAAGCTCAGCCTGGCTTGGCATGAACTGCCCAGAAATTGCTGCCTCTGCATTGTTCGGCTCTGTGACTGTCACTGCCTTCTTGCTGAACAGGTAATGCTGCAGAAGCTGAGAGGCAGCCTCTGGTGCTGCATGTCTGTCTACTGCTTCCAAGAAAATTACAAAAGTGCTCTTCTTGCCAAGTGCCTGCTTTACTTGAACCATGCCATGCGGGGCATCTCCTGCAGTTCTCTCAGCACACGGAGATTGTTTGCTCCCATGCAGCAGCCAGTGATGCTGTACCTGTAATGCAAATTAAAAGGACGAAGCAAGTTCGGTGATATAGATTGCTGAGGATGCTCGTAACCCAGAACTTCAGCCTGCGGTTGCATGGTCAGTATAGAGCAAGGCACAACCCTGAGGTGCCTGTAGTTGACAGGGCTACACGTGAGGCTGCATGCTTGATAAGAACAAATGTGACAAATCGTTTGATTGCTTGCATGTCAGAAGAAGTGAACATTCATGAATTAGGTCTTCCAGCTATGATGCAAAATCTTCACTGCGACTGGCTGAAAAATCGTGATTTGAGTCAGTGGCTACATATGTTCAGGTTGCTCAGAAGATCTCGAAAATGTCGTTTAGTGAGTGATTATAAAACATACAAGTTTANCACAGTCAGCAGCGCAATGTCGCACTCTGCAACAATGGGTAGCACCTGTGCAATGAGCTTGTGATGATCCCCTTGCCTCTTCACCTTCACCTGTAAACATGGCATGGGAGGCTTACAGGATTGCTTTTTGTAGATTGTGTTGAGCCAGGTGACACTATTGTAACCTATGACGTGCACTTGCACAGGCCCGCACACACACACACATACCACTGTGACACCTGCAATTCAGAGGCCATACAGCTTGAACTGACGGTGGCCACAGCATGCTGCAAGTTGTGGTGCGCTAACGCTCAGTTCCCCTTGAAGAGCCTGCTAGCATTGACACAAGACTAGCTGCGGTACATGGACTGGAATCTCTGCTGTACTTTCAACGTGTCCTTTTTCAGCAATGCATCATTGACAGGCATGACATCATGTTTTCAGCATGTTGTTTCAACAACATATTGCGCTGCCTCAGGTGTGAGCATACATGCTCAGCAAGTCCTGGCAGCAAGCTGTAATACCGCAACATTCTGACCTGTGTATGGTATTTGACAGAGTGCGCATTGGTGAGCAGACACTGCTACCCCTGCTCAATTTTGACCCCGCTGCGTGTGCTGTATTGCCGCTTGCGCTGCCATGGCAGTGAGTGGTTGAGCTCAGTGTGTATACAAACACGTTCACTACTGTGTCAAAAAACTGCATTGCTGCATTGCTGAAAGGGCTGCTTGAACCACAACACAGACTGCAGAGCTTGCCAACCTCTGAGGTTGGTATGATGCACCTGGGTTAACTTATGTGCCTCACTAAGTTGTGCAGACAGCTAGACACAAGCCTTCACCAAAATGGTGGAGCATGGCAAGCTTTGAGCAATGCATGGGTCCTTCAGGCTTGCAATGCTGCAGACTTGACGGCACAGATTGCCAACAGGCCTTTGCATCTGGCTTAGGGTGCAGATGAAGAGGAAGAGGAATCAAGGCACGTGCATACCTTACTGCCTTGATCTAGCTTACGTCTCGCGAAGGCCTGCATGGCTTAATGTCCGTGTTGGCCCGGGGACAGCGGCATTGGTCTGGCCTTTCTGTGACTGTGCCGTTGTAGTCCTACACAGCAGGATGTACGACCAGTAAGGTAGATGGATCACGCTCTCACGTTGTTGTGTGCGCGTTCCCGCTTCCACTGGCCCAGCACAGCTATTCTACAGCACCTTTGAGTGTTGATGCAAACACTTTTGCATCATCTGCAGGTCCCCACCCACGTTGTGTACAAGCAAGGTTCATGCGCTCGCTGCAGCCTGTGTGCTTTTCTCCCCTAGACGGCTTCTCTTGCTCCTATTGTAGCGCCTGGAATCAATTCTTCAGGAAGCGGACCCTGGTATGGATCCTGCAGACNTGCTCTTGCTGATCATGGCCACTGCTGCTGGCATGACTGATGTAAGCTGGTATTGTGAACCGTCACTGATGTTGCTGCAAATGCTATTGCTACGCACACAGTATGGCTTGCGCATTTCGTGCAGTCCTTTGCAAACGAGCTTGCCCGTATGAGACAGTATCTGCAAATGCATCACCTGAGAGTGTCCCAAGGCATGGAATAAAGTTTCTGCAAGTTTAGGACCAGCTCGACCACCAGAACGAGAGTTTATGAAAACAATCAGAGGAGCCTCTGGTAACTCAGGCACTACAAACTTCTTGGTTTCGCGCAGATAAGTAAGTGGAACTCTGCAGTCGACACAGTGCAAGAAATCTGTAAGCTGTTTTTGGACTACCGCTGCCGAAGCTCTTAGCGTTGGTTGACAACTCTCTATGCATGCGAAGTTCGACTGATCGACCTGTATGGCTCACGCAAGTCAGTGGCTGTTCGATAGGCATGGTATTCTGTCTGGTCCACCGGGGGTGCTTNTGACTGCCTCTGCTGCAGCTTGCTCCTCTGCCAAGTCTATGGCGTCACTGCCCAATTTGGTGCGCTTGCTGGAGCCCTCCTGGGAGCTGGACCGCTGCAATGCTCTTGATTTGCGCTTCAGCTTGTTCTGCTCACGAGCACTTAGGCCTGTGATGATAGTCAAGATGACCTGTAAGGCTGAATGTGCTCTTGTGTACTGTACAGCTGCTGGCAGGCTGCTGTGAAGCTGCCATAGTGCAAGGCACCTGAGAAGGGAAAATGTGTGCTAGCTTTGGCATTATGCTTATGGCATGCATGCGTTGTATCCTTGACTACGCACAATGCCAAACTCATAATTGCACCAGTGCGCCCAGCGAACTTGGTTGCCACTGGACGCAGGTCACCCCATCCTCAGGCACAGTCATGCCGATGAGTCAGCAAGTTGTGCGTGTGGAGTTCTGCTCGCAGACACTGCAGGTGTACACAGATCATTATTTGACCCTGGATATCATCACAGTTGGCGAAAACTTGCTCAACCTTCCCATTAAAGCAGAATGCGTCATACCCACCGTCACTCCCAGTGTGGCTTTGCTTGACTTTGAAGAGTGCTACTTGCGGTAGGTCACATGTGCTATCTTTATGTGCTGTGCTTGGCATCTGCTCTGTTGTCATGCATTTGAAAACACTGTGCCCATGTCAAAAACAACTACAAAACTCCATCACCATGTCCAGGAGGGCACTATCTGCAAGTGTGTGCAGAGNGTCACCAAACTCTAACCTACCCTTGTAGCAACATGCCAAGACTGATGCAAAGGAGTTGTGGGCATGTGGTTGCATGTGTGCTTGCCTGCCAGCCTGGGCTCTCTCCTTATCCCAGTTGGGGTGCAGTCCATAGGGGTGGGGCCCTGAAGGAGGGGGCAAGGGCAGCACAGCATGCAGGAACAGTGCAACAGGTAGTGACATAGGTAGCAGGAGCAACGCATCACGATAAGAGCGCTTCAGATTCTGCCAAGCTAAGAGTCGCTGAGTATGCGACACTTCAGAAAGGCTAATCACCCGAGAGCAAGTACACAAATTTCTCTCCCGGTCCGGAGCTGCTATTAGCATATCTTCTGCACTTCAATCGCCAGAGCCAATCTCTGCACTTCAATCAGGAGTATCATGGCAGTGTGCTGTCCCTGGCAGAGCTGGCTGCCANCTTGCTTGATCATCTAGGCCTCGCCCAGTATGTGAGGCATGCTCCTCCTGAAGAAGAGGTGCACAGATCCAGAAAGCGCAGAGCGATGCATTGTAGCAATTTCAGCCAGCCCCGCATCCCTGTGTATAACCCAACAAATCCGGTAGCCAGTCGTCCGTACGATCCAACCAGCCCTGAGTACCACCCAAATCTTGTNCATGTGCATGCCTGCATTGCTACTGCCTGTGGGTGGTCTGCAAAGCAAGTCCACCGTGCAGACTCATGTTGACTCACAGCAATCGTGTTCTCGTGCACTCAGTCATGCATGGCCGCACGTAGCATCCCCCTGATCTGAAATAAGCAACTACAGATGATGGAATTTCTGGACATATGGGTCGCCCTTTGCTGTGTTCTGTCCTCAAACTCCTGCAGTCGTTTCCTCAGCACTGGAAAGGCGGGGTTCTTATAGCCCACCATGTCATCTGCAGTTGTGAGCTCTGTGCTTTGCAGCTCCCAAAGGCAGGTTATTACCTGCAAGCATTGCAGCGTTTGATCAGAACCCAGCAGCAGAACAAACTTCAGACACTGAGCCTGCTTAGCAGCTCCAAAGCTTGCTTTGACCCTGGCAATTATCCTTGCTACATGTGACAGTCACAGCTGCAAATGCAACTGTCATGATGCAAGCACACACCTTGCAAGCAGCCGCTCAAATCCGGCTTCAGCTTGTTCGCTGGACACCGCAAGCGACTCTGTCTCATCTGTGGACGCTAATACCTGGTTGAACTCCTTTAGCTTCTTGAGCACGCCAGGTGCATTGAGAGCCTTGTCAAAAAACAGGTACTGCTGCTGGGGGATCTGTTTAGTGCTGCTAGGTTGCTGTCGACTTGAGCCTGTGACGCAACAGCCTGTTTGGGATTGCATATGGTAGCATGCACAAGTGATGGGTGAATACATGTAGGATACTGATGATGTGAAATCTGAGCATACGCTTTGCAGCACAGGTGCCAGTTTGAGGGGAGTTGTGCAGTAAGAGCAGCAGAAGTTGTGCATCAGCAGGCATGTGGGCAAACACCAAAGTTTATGGTCTCAGCATGCATGCTGACAATGCCCAACAGCTAGGCATGACTGGTAGACCTGTTGCTCTGTGTGACTTGACATCCCAAGGACAAGAAGGTGAATGGCTGTTGATAGCCATGCATCCGTGCCTGCTATGTGTGTTGTCTACAGTTGAAGTTTGCTTATACTCTGAAAACTCTGTTCGCAACATAAGACAGGTCCCTGTCCTGCAGTCGGCAACACACAACTACTAGATGCCCTATTTCTGCACCTAGCAAACAGCATGTCATGGACTTGGGGTCCTGCCAGCAAACCAGGCTGATGCTGTTACTGTCAGGCTCTGCAACTATTGTATCTTGTGCTGTGCATCCGCATGCTACAATTGCTTGTGACAGCATATCACACATCCACATGCTGCAGGTGGTGCTTGTGCACACTACCCAGCTTGCAATCCTGCACTTGCTGGGCACTGCAAAGCCAATGTCCAGCTTCCAGGCAGTCCTGCAGTGAGCATGCTCTGCCAAGACCAAGCTGTGCCAGACACACCCCCTTGCAGCCACAGCGCACAGCCCATCAGTCCTTCAGCTGTACCTTCAGGTCCTGTACAGATTTCACCATTGTTGGCCACCCACAAAGCTGGCCATGCATTCCAGCCCAGCTTATCTACGTTGGGGCGCCCATCAGCTGCAATACAGCACCAGCAGCCTGCTGAGCAGGGGTTGCCCAAGAACCGTTACTCACCTCAGCCTAGCACGGCAATGTTGCCTTGTCCAGTAGCATCTGCCCGAGACCTGCAGCTGGCTGAGCCCATGCAAGATGAAATGCTGTTGCCTCAGAACCACTCTGTTGACAGGCCTCAGGCCTATGACTTGAGGTTGTCCTGCCCAGCCTTGACAGAGCCCGTGCAGCTTGCCGAATCTGCGCAGACTTTGTTGCAACACCCTGCTGGATCTAGGCCNGACAGTAGTGTTGCTGCAGCTGCAAGCAATAGCAAGCCCAGTCCTCCACTGCCTTCCTATGCACAGTCCGGAACTACGCGACACAAATCTACACCGCTGGCTGACACTAAAGACACAGCCCAGCCACATAGCTCACAAGCTGCCTCGTCTGACGCTCAGCCTACAGACAGCGAGAAGCACGCACCGTCGACGCCAGCACCTTCAACGTCGCCACACCCTCACGCCTTGAGCGACTCTTCGTCTGGCACAGCCGACAAGATGCCAGAAGTAGCCACAGCTGCCGAAGCGTCGAGCAGCAAANCGAGCTGCGAGTCCAGGTCATATCAGCCCAGGGACTTCGAGATACTGCTGTCTTTGGCATTCAGGACCCGTACGTGCAGGTAGTGTTCCAGGCGAAGTTATCTTGACGGGCTGGACCATACACAGCTTCTGCATACAAATTAGCGACCTCAATGATGATCTCAATGTTGTCTTGCTGCAGCTGGAGTTTGGCAGCGTGAAAGTAAGGACTGCTGTGCATCGAGATGGAGGTACCTCACCTGTCTGGAATGAGAGCATCAAGCTGTAAGCTCTTTGCATCAGAGCATTGTCTTTGGTATACGACAGTACAAGCAGTGATGTTGCTGCTACTACAGATCCACGTCACATGACGCCCCATCCAAGCTGCTGGTTAGAGTCAAGAGCAGCAGCACATTGAGGGACCATCTGGTGTGTGACTAGGTCGCCAAATCTGGCTCAATGAAAATTGTGCAGAACTGCTTGATCCTCAACTTTACTACGCTGTGTTGTGCATGCAGCTTGGTTCAACAGAAGTGGATCTGTCAGATGTGTTTACCTGTCATCATGAGCAAGTCAGCGCCCCCCTGTATTCACGGGTGAGCCTGAAGTCAATGTCATAAGTCACTAGACAGCACTTCCTGCATGGGAATACATCAAGTGGCCAATTGGTGGATGCATATGTCAGTCAGCATGTCTGTGATGCANTCAGGACATGCTTGCAAGCTTTCAGTTGGGAGGTGCGTGCTGTCTGTATGCGTGTCACGGTGCATGAGTCAAGACTGCTCTCAATTCACAAGCTGGACAAAGCCAGGGCCTTCCGCGATGCCAGCAAAGATGAGTGTGCTCGGCATGACGGTGGGGCACCACACACAAGGCAAGGACCTCAGCGCTGCTGTTAGCACCATGCAAAATACTCGCTTTCAACTAGGCCACAGCATACCTGGCATCATCTTCAGGAAGCATGCAGATTTCAAACAGGTGGTGCCCGCCATTGAAGCCTGACAGCCGAGCAAAGCCGCCTTCAACAGCAACAATTTCATTCTTCAGTAAACAATAGTCAGAAATGATACAGCGATGATAGTTCTCATCAATCTTTACAGATCTCTGCACACTGACAAAACCCTTTGATACCGTGCCAGTAAGTCCACATTGCAGCAGCAGCACGCAGAGTCAATGAAGCAGCAGGCTGCAGCAGCACATGGCGCGCCACAGTCAGACCTTACAGACGCATCTGCAACTGCAAGAGACTTTGCTGAACCTGGTCTGGAATCAGCTGGTGCTGATGGCGGAACTTCCCACTGCAGTGGCCAGCATGCACAAACCCAAGCAGCAGCCCCAGGTGTATGTCAGGATGAGACTCATGCATGGCAGACACATGCGCGGCAGTACAGCACAGTGGAAGACTGGTTTCATGCACTTGTGAGAGCAAATTTCAAGGGCTCACTCAAGGTGTGCTTCCCCCTTGCTGTCTCCCTTGCTTGCAGTCTGCCACTGCTCGTAAGAAGCAAAAGCTGTTCTGCTTTCCCTGCATGGCTGGATGATGAGCCAATGATCATTAGANTGTGGTTGGTGAGATGTAGCCTGCGCTGAAACTTGACTGTTATTAGACTTGACCTTCTTCCCAACTCCAAGTCACAGCTTGCGCATAGCAAATCACAGGACAAATGCTACACCAGACAATCACGTTCCTGGTATAAGTCCATACTTGTACCCAGCACAAGGCATCGTAAAAGCAACCAATGAGCACCTCCTTACTGCATATGTTGGCTAAACCAGCCTGCACCAATGTGCACTGCCAACACACAGCTTTGCATATTCAACGATTCCTGATACATGCTACTTAGATTTGGTAGGATTCAACACAAGCTCAAGTAGCTCAGGCAAGGTGACTAGTTGGTTCTCGCCATGACAATATTGCACTTCCTTANAGCCAGAGGCTGCAGAGCCTGCTGCTGCTCAATCGAAGGCTGATGAGCCTGATGTTGTCCAGTCAGGTGCACAGGAGACTGCTGAGTCAGCGCTTGCCTCAGAGGCTGACTCAGTCCCAGCCANTTGCCGACCAATTGTCTGCATGCCTGCTGGGGAAGATTTGCCCTGACTGTCACACCAACAATTACTGTACAAGGCTTTCATGTAATAGCTTGCAACAGTCTCTAGATTCTGAGCATCTGGCAGTTGAAAACTCTGAATGCCATTTGAACAGTGCCTACATTGCACCACGGGTACAACTTTCTAGGTTGTGCTGGGGAGTTGAATGCTTGTTGTCCAGCTGTGTATAAGCTGCTGAAGATTTCACTGCAGCAAGTGCCAGCAGATGTTGGCTTAACTTCAAGCGGCCATTCACTTGCTGGTGGCATACCCGCATGACTGGACTGCATACTGCAACACTGAATACAGATCAACATCACCCTGCCTGTGCTGTGCGTGCTGAGCTTGGTATTTACCTCAACCGTGTAGGAGCAATGTTGCATGGCCGTAAGCTGGAGCCAGCTTGCTTGTTACAGTGAAGGCTTGCTGATTGACTGTGTTGCGTTATGCCACAGACTTCAGGCATGTGACTAAGCAAGTGAGAANGGCACAGGATCTTGTTTGTGTGTTGCCAACACTACCCTCCAGTTGACTAGTCAGAAATATACACAGATACTGGCTGCGCAAACGTCTTGCAACATCCTTGATGGTCATAACATTGTCAGCACCACTTGAGACGCTTGCTTGAATAGTGACAGTGTCAAACTGTTCACACATGTTGTCAGGGACAAAAATAATGCCAGACATGAATGTCAGAGATCCAGCCTCTACACGCACATGCCGTTTCTGCTGCCCAACTGCCTAGNCCTCCTTGGCAGCATGCAGCACTGTCTCTGCCTGGTCCAGGTGAGCTGCATCCGTGTGCATGCCATTGTGCCACAGAAGGGAGGCCAGGGCCAGCAGGGGGCCCTTAGAGGTGGGGTCCAGGGCCACAGCTTCCCTCAGGCACTGCTCTGCCTTGCCCTGCTGCTGACTGCGCAGGCAGAAGCAGCCATACTCGTACCACACCTGCGACAGACTGCCCTTCAGCCTTTCAGCACCATGGGCTGGAGCACATTACACAAGCACACCTGCTGTAAGCCTCTGTGCTGCTTGACAGCCACGAATGGCAAAAGCTTTCTCCAAGCAGTACCCCACCAGATCTTGAGTATTGTGAGTGCTTGGCATACTGGTGACAAGCTGCCCTCATGCAGAACAGCAGACCTTGCAGTAGGTGTTGCAGTAAGGTAACAACGACAACACATGGCTTGAGTTGTACACTTACAACAGGCGCAGCGTATGAGTCACCTGGGACTTAGTGGACGCCACAAGGCGCTCCTGATGATACCGTTCAGCAGCGGCTACATCATTGACAATCTCAGCTTCATCAGCCAAGCCCTTCAGCCTGGCCAGCTGGTGGGCACTTGGCCCCCCTGCAGCACCCTTGTCAGGCCCCTGCTGAGACCCCTGGCTGGGCGTGGACGGTCTGGACGGTCTGGAGGTAGGCTNTGGATAAGCCTCTGTTTGATTGGTTGGCGAATCGCATGTGGCCATTGAACATGGCCAGACCTGGTATGCCAGACGTATCTCTTGCTGGACCTGACATGCTAGAGGTATCTTTTTGCCACGTGACCAACTTTGACAATTTTACAGGTTCCCGGCGCCTCCCGCATCACAAGCATGCGCCTCAACAGGCGCGGCAACCGCTTACTGGTCAACTGCCTTGACAGGACTGTCCGCTTGTATGAGGTCAATCAACCCAGCAAGCGCCGCCGCAGCTACACTGCAGGAGATCTGAAGGCCAAGCTTGCTGCTTCCAAGGTTTGCAATCTACTGAGCTTGTGCCTTCAGACTTGGTGACACTTGCATGTGTGATGCTTCCAGGAATTAGCTTNACGTCCGCGAACGGTTACCTGTCGGGCTAAGCTTGTCAGCCATGGCTTCGGAGCACCGTGTGCATGGTTCTCAGTAGGACCATTGCCAGTGTATCCTTGTTCTTTGACGTACAGCAACAGGCTGGCCAGCGTTTATGTGTAGTGTGGCATGATTGCGAAACTTGTCACTTGTGCTACAAGCAATGCATCTTTGAATACTAGCTACACATACATAAGCTTCAATTTAAGCTGGGCAAGAGTGTAACAGAGAGTTGGTCAGATGCAAACAGATCTGCGCCTGACCAGCAGCCTCTGCCAGCTGCCACAGCTGCAGTGCAGAACAAGACAGCCTGAGCAGTCCACCATGCCAGCACTGGCTAGTCTGAGACCGCAGCGCAGCTGACAGCTCAATAGAGGCTGGAGCCCTGTCTGAATGTTCAGTCTGCAAGCCAGAAGTCATGGGCTTGATGCCATGCTATGTCCACTGTGCAAATGGTGGCCTGTGTAGTTGCTNCACAACCTAACTTCAGCTGAATTTGCTGCCAGCCGCACCTTCTGAACAACCCTTTGCCTAGATGATGCAGGTGCTACAGGGTTTGCTGTTTGCTACATGCGGGCTTACCCACAGGGCTTCCTGTCATCTCTCAAGTTGGTGCAGCAACTATGTCTGGAGTTGGTGAGGTAGGTGAGTCTGATGCTGGCAAAGCAGCTGAACTTAAATATGCTGACATAGTTTTGTCTGAAGCTAGTGCACCAGCTGTGTCTGCAGCTGGGGATGCAGGGGCCATACTTGCAGAGGATGCAGAGCGCTTTGGATGTCGAAGTCTAGCAAGAAGCCTCAGGGAGGCTCCCAACTTTGCTGAAGAAGTAGCTACCCTTCTGAAGAAGAGGCAAGCGGTTGGAGACACTGCTGAGGGCGTGTGGGAAGCCCTTTGGCCTGCTGAGAAGCGGCGACAGGTATGCTGTGCCCGCTGTGTGCCTATTCAGATTTTGTTTGGATCCCCGAGCTTTGCAACAATATCATGACACATCAGTCTTCTCAATGCTTGAAGCACTGTGGAAGTCATCACAGTACTGCTGTTGCACACAGCTTGAGTGTTCTTGAGAAACTGATGCCTTGTAGTTATATCTGCTGCCTATGCTACAAATCGTCAGCTGCATGACAGGCCACTGTGCCTACCACCTCTTCATTTCAGTCCAAGCATCACCGCCAAGCTGCAAAGATGAACNGAGGACCTGCTTGATGGCCACTGCCTGCCAGCCCCAGGTCCAGCCAGTGCCCATGCCTTGAGTTTCGTCCCCCAACCATAGCTGCCCACTGCACACATGCAACTTGCCCATTTGGTGTAACCATGAGCAGGTGTGCCGGCCAATGCTAGGTGGTGTCATGCCAAATCCACATTCCCAAAGCATGCATACAGGCGTGCACAGTCTAGATTCAGAGTGCTGAGAATACAAGCTGCCTTCTGAGATCACAACACTACCAGACACATGCCTTGGCGCAAGTCTGACAGAGCCTGGCAACTCTTTTAGGGCTGACAGGAGGCAGGTGGCACAGCATGGGGGAGTGGCTTACTAGTACACGCGCCCATATGCGCCCTGGCCCAGCAGACCTGCCTGAGCATAGCGCAGCTGGTAGAGCTCCACATTGGCAGGGTTTGGCACAGGAGTGAGCTCCCAGGATCCGGTCCATGGTATGCCACGCTTGAACATGACAGCCAGCAGCCAGTGGTGGTACTGGAATGAAGCTAGCTGCACATCACAGCATCTCTCTTACTGAATTGTGACTGACACAGTGCATGTCATGGGTGCAGGAGATGCTAGGCCAATGCCTGCAGCTGCACGTGTCAATGCTTGTGTGCAAACTCACAAAGCAAAGTGGCTGTTGCCAGCACTACGCTTGAATACTCTCTTGCACAATCCATAAGCACAGGCAAAGAATTGTGCTAAGTTGGGAACCTGTTTCACTGATATGCTACCCGGCAGAACCTCACGATAGTAGTCAGGGCTTGGTTTGGCAGGCAGGGGAAAGCCCTGCAAGCAGTGTCCCATCACATTTTCAACACCCTGCAAGCAAACCACAGCAGTGAGGCAATGCAAGCCAGGGAGGCCACTGCTCCATGACAGAACAAGCAACATCATGGCTGATGACTGCATTGATACTGGGCAGCAGGCTTGCAGTGGTGCACACCTCCTGAACATATTTCTGCTGCGGCTGGTTGAGCTCCTGTGAGAGCTGGTGGACGTGGCCCTCAGTGTCAGACTGCCGCTGATGAGCAGCTTCCAGGTCAGCTTGGAGCTTTGCGGTGTGCTGCTGAGCCGCTGCTAGCGCCTTCTCAGCACCCTGCACACCCACCAACAGCTTCACACCACAAAGCAAACCTCCAGGATGAGCTCAAAGCACTTTACATTGTTGGCATACTGGCAATCTTTCCAAACNACGTCTGCACCAGTCTCAATGTCATCTGTGTGATGTGGTCGTCTGGAACTATAGAAGTTGAGACACGGTAGTGATAAAGACTCTAGGTTCAAGTCACTGAGCCCAATGTGCTCTTTTAGGCTCCATCCTACACCTGCAACAAAAAAATGAGTGGCTGAAATTGCATGTCATGATGCTGCGAGCTATTTGTGGGTAATGTGCATGTAGCTCTGCAGCTGTCTGATGCCTTGGCAAGACCTGCGAGGAGCTGGGACAGGAATTGCTTTTTCCAAACATGCGGACATGCCAAACAAATAGGCTAGAAGGCGGTACAGAAGGTGCTTCAAAACATGAGACATCAGGGAATCATCGACGGACATGCCATGCAAGGGCTGTGCTATCAGGCAGATCACCGCCAAGATAAGCAACACAGCATGTGCGAATGTTCCTGGCGCAGCTACTGCAACAAGGCTTTGCGCATGTGGTGTAAGGGGCTGCGCTCTTTTGCAGCACGCACAGGGAGGAAGGGCTATCAAGACACCAGCAACACCAGACACACTTTTACAGCTAGACAGCTTATCAAGCCATGCAAGTGAGTCTGTATAATCCACATCCCNGCTGATCAGCAAAATGCATGGCATACATTTGTGGCTTTTGTGAATGGAGTACTATTGCATTAAATGCGGGTATCGCAATGCTCGCTGGTTCTCATACACTATCTTTCAGGCCGCCATTGGTGACTCGCTGGTGCCATGCTTCGGGCAGCCACAGTTTATCAACACAATTCCAGCACAATTTGGATGCAGGCTCTCGACACAATGCCAACCTCCCGGAGAAGTCATGTTACACATGTTTCACTTAAACGTGCTTGAATATAGCCCATCATTTGCACATCTTGCTTGCTGCAACAAAAGGCTGNAGAGTGTGGCCCACAAGCACAAGCTGAAGCATACGCAGAGCAAATTTCTCGCACACAAGTAAGTAGGCGCAGTCAGTTGTGACAGGCCAGCAATGCCGACCATGAGAGCGCCGCAAGTGCACAAGTATGGGTTCTGGCACAAGCACACTTGTAGGACGTGGTGACGTTCAGAGTGGCACCTTTGACAGGAGAGCTGCATGACACTTGCCCTGTCTAGCTGTTGTGTTGATAAGGTCAGTTGTACGCTGTGCTCAAGAGTATTCTGTGTCAGCACTCTCACACTCTTAGCCCAACCGAGAGGTCCACTTTGAGTAGGTGTTGTGGGTCTGCCATGGTGCCATGCCATTGTTCCACCATGTGCATCAAACTTGAGGAAGCATTGCTGTCACTGCAGATGCCCACATGGCAAGCATAGGCAACAAAGTTGCATTTGCAGANCAAACTCCTCCTGCATGCACAGCCTGCACTTCAGCTCTTGGCTCTAACACATCAGAACATTGCCATGCAACTATTGCTGCACAAAGCTAGAAGGAAGCGCTTTGGCTCTGCAACAGAGTGGACAAAGGGCAGCGGTCATGTCATGCTGCATGCAGCGCAAGCTACACAGGATGCCACCTGGCAAATGTATCTCAGCTGCTGATGGCAGCTGCAGGACAGCAGGGTACAATTTACCATGAAACCAATCAGTGATGAACAAGGTTCTGTCTTGATGGTGCGACTCGGCAGGGTCTGCGTGGGCAGGCAGCACAATGAGGGCTCCTTGTAGGCCATCAGCCCTGTTGGATGCCGAATGATCGTGCCAGAGGTAAGACCCAGGCTGCTCATTCACCTGCAACAACATCCTGTAGTGTATTGGTTGCTACGCCATGGGCGATGACATTTGAGATAATGTAATAGAAGTGCTTTGCGTGTGCGTGTTAGGACACTGTGGCGACATGTAGGTGTTTTGGGTTGCACAGTGTCAATACAATAGACACTGCTTTACAGCTAGCTCTCCTGCAAAGCACGTGTACGTGCTTGCCAGTTGGAACTGCAGTGAAAGCTACCAACAGCAATCAGACGGAAATGCCCATGTTTGTGATGCATGCCGCTGTGCAATTGACATCGCTGCTTGCATGCAGGCGCAGTACACACACAGTACTGACTGCGGCTCACCTTAAAGTAGTATGTGAAGTTTGACCCAGGAGCTATTGGACATTGTGTGATCCGCCCTGTGCCATCATACCTATGTCACAGATCATCACATGTCGGCAGTCTATCATGCCTGTAACCTACCAAGTTGTAGCAGCAAATCTGCTATTGGGAGCCATCACAGTTCTCACCACTCGTTGCCCCTCATTGAGAAGCCATGCCAGTGAATAGAGATGCCTGCAGCAATGACCATGCGTCATTTTGCAAAACAGCTTCGTGTTATGCGAGCAATGCAATGGCTCACCGCCAGCTGCGCTTGGGAAATCTTTTGGCATGTCATTGAAGACAGTGACCTACATCCCGGAAGGTTTCATGCTAACTGTGCAGCCCGAAGCAGATCAAAGATCACAGGTGACACCAGCATTGGCAGGCGAATTCACCACTGTCAATTGGTGCCTTGAAGATGCATTGGATGAGATCCAGCTGGTCATGAGACTGTAATCAGAACGCTATTCGTGCTCACCTTCAGATACTGTCCTTGCTTGACTACAAGTGAAGGCTGAAAGGTACCGCTGACCAAGAGGACGTTTCGCTGATAGCAGTCAGGCGCTCCAGTGCCCACAGTAACGTGCCAAACAACACTGTAGTCTGTTGCATTGCTTGCAGAAGACACTTGCGTCAGCCGCCGGCCGGCGTCAACAACCCCGCTTGTTGCTGCAAGGGTCGAGAAGACCAGTGCTACGGCGTAGATCAGGTGGGCGGTCTTTTGTCTCGCGACGCCCGCTGTTGGGCGCTGCGCCCATACTGGCGATGCAGAAACAATGCTCATCGCGCTGCGTGGGCTGCATCACAGCCGATCTGACCTGACAAAGCATAGTTGCTGGTGTGCCTGCAGTAGTTTCTGCAGTCTGCAGTCAACTTCCTATAATTGCGTAAGACCTGCTTCGTTAGGTTGCAGGTGTGAGCACTGCATATGGTAGTAATGCAGTGTTTACTTCCAGTGTTTACGTGTGTTGTGCTTCAGGATGACTTGCGCTGTGTACATGCTGTGGAGGCGCTACAATTACCCATCAGCCCCTCAGAGCACGCAGATCCCATAGCTACTGCCGGCCGGCCACGAGTTCAAGTCTGCCTTGTGCCTGTGCCTGCTGCGCCTGTGCCTCGCTCTTTGCTTCCTCCTGACCCTCACGGCCGCTTTCGGTGCTGTTTTTTTCTGTAACATCTGCGCGTGCGAGTCCTGCTATGAGCTTGCTTGCTGCTACTCGTGGCCGGCCAGCCGTCTGGAGACAGGAAGTGCTATCAGATACTCCTTCACATGCAAGGTGACGCTACAGTGTGTTTACTCAGCTTGACTTACCATTACATACGCATTCATTGCGGCTGCTATTGCTGTGCATGTGTAAGTTCAAATCGCGTTTTTCCAGTGTTTACGATAGGTCCACAAACCTCCTGATGCCAAATTGAACTGGAACTAGAATCAGTTGTCTGCTGTAGACGCTTACATGTGAAAGAAGACGCCAACTTGCATAAGGCCATAGATGCAGCATGACATCATAGTTGTTGCGCAAGCAGGTACATCAAGATCTGTTTCATCAGGTTCTTGTTTGTTGGGGGTGAACAACTTCTGTTCACATGCCTGGCCATCACGTTGACCTGGGGCACGCACTGCCGTACAAGGCTGCGCACATGCACGCACTGTGCATGCAAGCAATTGCTCAAGCTTTGCAACATGATAATAGGCAGTGATAGGACACTGAAATTGGATTAAACACTATGCTGTCTTGTTTTACAAACATGCCAATACATCAGCAAAGTGTGACGCATGCTAAGTATAGAGTTGGGGGCCAAGGCTACATATGAAGTTCAAGGATGGCAGCTGCATGCTGGGATACGTAACATGGTACACACAACTGAGTCAGCGCAAATTTTTCAAGTGCATGAGCACCTATCAGTACACACCTCCAGTGCCATGAACCCTCAGCTCAGGCTCAACAGCCTCACTACATGTGGTACAGCCCCTTGCATTATTAGCAGTATCCATCCCTGAGGGCCACGCAACAGCACATCTGCAAGCCAGACAACAGCAGTCAGACGTGCTATAGTGTATTTGCCCAACTTGATGAACATGATGCTTCTGGACCTCAGCTGTGCGTCAAGCCATTCTGACAGACAGACAGTCACTGACCTGCTGGTACTAGTCCTGGGTGACTTGTAATGCACTCACACAAGAGTGCTATGTTGTTGTGGTGCCTGTTGCATGAGTTCCCCAGGAGATGCCACATGCATGCTTGATGTTCATGCTGCTGCACATGCCACAGTGAGACACGCATGCCATGCCCACAGCATATTGCAGACCCCAAACAGCATCCTCTGCACCCCAAGCCTGGGTCACTCCAAAAGCCAGCACCAGCTCGGCAGCAGCGGAGCAGGGCACACAGCTGCACGCATACATGCGTCCCGCAACTCTGAACAAACTACATCGCCTTGACTGATGAAGTAGACTCTGATGAAGTACCCCCATGCAGTTGGTGCATGTGCTGGCTCGCTGTGCAAAGTAGGACGCATGGCATCAACAGTTGAGTGCAGTATTCTCATCCTGCAGAAGCACATCGGCTGCAACTTGCACCCATGTCTGTACAGAAGTCTGTGCAGCTGAGTCACAATGAGTCCCTAATGATTGTCTATCAAGTCGCGCAAGCCTTCACTGACATTTACAAGATGTGACTGACCTACGCAGCAATGCACTTGCAGCTCCTGCTGATGCTGGGAACACCATTCATGACATCAACGGCTTGTACTCGGCCATTTTTCTTGGTAAAGCACCACCTGCAGCTGTTGCTGCTTTCACAGCAGCATGCTTCCTGATGTGTACAGCAGCCCAGCACAGTGCAACACTTTATTGCGCATGCCACTGCAGTTTACTCGAAATTGGACTCACCTTGCATGGGTGACAAGTGGCAAGCAGCCCTCAATCACAGGTAGCTTGCGTCTTTGAGTGAAGTGTTGAGTCAGGGCAGTACAACTTATGTAAGGACTGTGCACCACACATGAGTAGCAGACATTCACTGAGCTGCATTCACAACCAGCTGTGCTAAAGCAGCCTGGTAGTTACTGTGCAGACTCTGTCTGCATATGTGCCTGCCTGCTGTCATATGACCTGCACACAGAGCTTGCATGGTGGCATGACAATCAAAGTTCCAAAGGCACGCACATCACCCGGTGCCAATGCATCACTGCTTCTGGCAAAGTCAGTCATGACCAAATTGAAGACCAGGCCCAGAAGTTCAAGATGCTTGGTTGAAGGATCAGAGCTGTTCACCTGCTTCAGTACATGGCCGCAAGACAGCAGAGCTACTCGGCAGGCTGGATGCAAATTCTTCAAGCCAAATTTTCACATGCTGAGTCCATTTCCACAAGGTGAGAAAGCTTACTTGCTCTGCGAGCTATGTATTGGCCGACAGCATTTGAGCTCACTGACATACTACCTTGTTGGCACCATGGATTGTCTGGCAATGCTGACTGCTGCTGAGAGTCGCTCCTACTGTACGTACAGCCATACATGTCATCTGTGCAGGCCATACGTGCAGGCTGTGACCATAAGGAATTGTAAGTTTTGGTAGCTGGTCCTTGGGATTTGTCGGAAGTACCACAAGTATGCAGCCAGGTCAGCCCCAACTTGGTAGTCAATAGCTGGACTTGCGTTGCATACCAAGATTCGAGCTTATAACACTGCCTGAAGGCACTGCAAGTGCCTGAGTTGCGTCAGCCAGCGGCACCTGTTTTGAGTGTGGCGACGTGACAAGAAAGGGACAGCATCTTGCAGCGCGCAATCAAGGCACGACATACTCCTCACAAGCGGTTGTGCAACAGCAGGCGGTCTGACCGCATCGTTATTGCCCCACCGCGACTTGCTTATGCAACGACTTTTTTCTTGCTCGACTCTGCTGGCTTTTTATGTAGACTACGTATCGTACTGTTCGAGCAGGATGCACACTGTATACTCACTGCAGAGGGTTGAACACAGTTAGCCATTGCCTTGCCAGTTGCTTACCTAGGCAGCTGGACTCAATTTAGCATTGCATTGCAGTTGACTGCCACACCATGCATCAATGTGGTGCCATGCTGTGTTGCCGCACATGATCTGAGTGACTGAGCACGCGCAGCTTGCAGTGATGTCCATGTGCACGAAGTTCAGCTAGCGTGCTGTCAAGCGCTGTCTAGCTCACATACTGACCAACAAATCTTCGAGTTGTGACTCAAGCTGTATCAATGCCAACAATTGTGACTCAAGCTGTAACAATGCCAACATTTGGCATGCACCATGCTTTTGCCAAAGTAACGGGCTAGGTGACTGTCATGTATATGTTAATCAAGCACATAAAGCCTTTGAAACTTCACAAGCAAAGTCGGGTCCATGTGCGCAACTTTATGCGTTCAGGCATTGTTTCAGGCTGCAGCTGTTTGCAGCATTCCAGCCTGCCCACGAGCATGCATGGAGCGTATGCTGCAATGCAAGCAGCTGTGACGCACAGACATCATGCGTAAGCAGGGTGACATGCGAGTTGTACTGCTAGCCGAGTGTGGCTAAATTAGCGTCATGATCATCTGATTGAGCCGCACCGCAAGCCACTCGTCTGTGCAGGTGTGACTCAATACGAAGCTGTCGGTCACGGTTTCAAGCACAGATGCCGCATGGATTTTGAACACGTGCTCACGCCAGGTGCTCCAGCATCCCGAGCTCCTGAGAAGCTGAGTGTCGAAATTCAGACAGTTTGAGCTGTATACAGTTGGCAGTGACAGCAAACAGTCTGTCAGTTCGCACGCTTTGCACTTCGACTCAGGAAAGTCATAAAGCAACTTCTACTTGCACTCTCTGCTACTTACAGCCATGGCCAAGGTATCGAAGGGAGCTCTCGGCAAGACTCTGACTGCGTTGCCCATCTTGGGTTTGGCGTTAGCGGCGTGGTTCGTGACACTAGCTGGGCTTGCCATCGCCCGTCATTACAGTGAGTGCTAGCACCATCTTCGTGCATCTCCATCATACTTGGTGGTTGTGGCGTGCAGCAGTCTTGCTTGCAACGCTCGTTGTGATCTTTGCAGTTTTCAACGTTGACAAAACGTGTGCGTGCAGACGGTGAAGCCGGCCTTGACTTCATCTGGTTCATCTGGGCTTTTGAAGGCTTCGTCTTGTTCTTCTGCACACTTCATCTGATCGGTAAGTGCAAGGCCAACAGGCGGCAGCTCAAGTGACAGCTTGACTCAAAACCGTGTCACTGCATACTGAGCTTGTGACTTGTTGCAGAGGTTGGTGCTGGTTTCAGCTTGGCGCACGCAGCCACTGCTTCTTTGCTCGCTGTCGTCACTGTCCTCACCATCTTGCAGACAGAAAGTGAGTCCCCGTCAACGGCTCTGCAAGCCTGCAACACGCACTGTCCGCAGCGAGCTATCCTCTAGTGCGAAATCTGCCTTGCTACTTGCTAACATTCTGCTTTCGGTGCAGCCCTCAACCAGTACCGCAAACAAAACACGTACGGCGGCAACAGCAGGTACCACAAGGGTGTCATCTGTGCCTTTGCTGGGTTCCTCGCGCTCTCTATCCTCAACCTTCTCCTGGTGATCATTTTGGGCACACAACACAACCCAGGCACTAGCAGCCACAAGAAGGACGAGTTGCACCAGTCTCGTGCTGCTGCACCAATTGCTGGACAGTCGTATGGTGCTGCCCCTGTGGCCAACACAGGCTATGGTACCACCACAGTTGTCTAAGCTCAGTTCCTTCCCAGTGATTCTGTAGGACAGTCTGTTGGGTAGCGACAACAGAACACACTGGTCTGTTCAGCCTGTATTGCAGCATTTACAACCCGACATAACTTTTGCTTCATGTTTAGCAAGGCTACTGCTGTACAAAATTCAACTGATTTGATGTGGTTCTGACCTAAAAACTGCCAGTGAATGAAAATGTGATTGTAAGGACAGAACTTGCGAACTATGAAGCAAGCAAGGTCTTCTCCTATGCTTTGCTAGCACAGTCTTGTTGATGCAGTGTATATGCCACATTGCAACAAAGCATTTTACACAACCAAAGCAAGTTAAGAACATATAGAGCTATGGCATTTGAACGCCGAAGTCACACGATTGGAGTGTGGTAAAGCATGTGCAAGACACAGAAGGGTGCAGTGCTGAAACTCACAAAGGTATTTCGATACTTCAACATTCGAGGTACTTGCTTAACATGTAATTGTTGCATGTTGGCCTACTCTTAGCAGACACCACAGCCTAGCTTGAACAACTCACGCTGCATACATCAACCACGGCGTCAAAGTGGTGTCAACACTTTATGCAGCAAAAGAAAATAACATTCACCTGCTGATGTATGTACAGCGCCTTGACATTACTGTGGTTTTTGCTGTGTACAATTCAAGTTGTTCATATCTTGAAGCTGTGAAGACTGACAACAAATGAAACTGTGACTGTAACTACAAACCCCTGCAATCTGAAGAAGGTCAAAATGTATTATCATATGTGTTGCACCAGTATGCTGTATCAGCACAGTTTGCTGGTGCATTGTGTAACTCTGCCACACATCACTCATCTTTACATGGTTCATGCAAGCTAAAAGTACGTAAAGCCATAGCTTTGAGCGTTAAAATCACATGGTCCAAGTGTGGCGCAGCATGTGCAACATATTCAAAAGCTTGATACCAAACAGACCTGATATGCTTCATTGCCATGAGCATGCAGAGGCTCAATACAGCACAGTTGGGTGTACAGTGCTAGAAGGTACAAATATTGGTTGATAGTCAGGTCAGCACCACACAAGGTAGTTGCCCTATCATGTCACTGCTGCATGCTGGCCTATTAGTAGCTGACACCACAGCCTAGCTTGAATAAGCTTCCTACCGCAGTATTGCTGCACGCATGATCAAGGCATTGGAAGCAGTGTCTGCATGCAGCTGAACCAGACAGTATTCAACCACTGATGGCAAAATGTAACTCACTATCTCTGCTACACAACTGCTTGCTCCTGTAGCACGTTGTATAGTCATGACATAAGCGCATGGTTGCTGCTGGTTATTTCACCAGCTGCTGAGAAGTCGATCCCGGAAACCTTGCTGCCTGTGCTTGCCAGATGACAGCTGCAGCAAAGTCAAAGCACAGCTTCACATGCAGAGCACAGACTGTTTGCATGCTGGCAAAATTGACAATGAGAAAGCAGCTCAGGAATCACAGTTCTAAGCAGCTACTGCAACACCTGCAACTGCATGTACTGTACATGCCTGCACAATGCCGTTGAGCTGCAATGCTCCTGATGTCCTGGGCAAACACGCACAGCAAAGGTGCCAGTCTTGCACTGCAAGCTCTGTCTGGACTGTGTATGACTGTAGCTGTTGCACATTGCACACATGTCAGCTTGCAGACGCAGGTCAATTGCAGGCACCTGTCGGCTGGGAGCACGGCTGGGAGGCATGTCACCGACAGGACAGTATCTGACTGCAAAGCTGCTGCTCTTGTGACTGAGCTTTCCTGGCTCCAGGCATTGCTGGCATCACTGGCAGGCTGACATTGCGCTGTTGTGAGCTGCTAGTCAGACCAGCGCTTGCCCGAGTTTCTTGTGCTTGTGCTGGATTGTATGCGTACATGGTAGCTCAGTTGTGACATGGCGATAGGAGGCTGGGTGCACTCCTGCTGCAAAGCTTTAGCCAGATCTGTTTTGCTGCGTATGGACAGCCGGTACACTATCTCACACATCCGCAAGCGAGACATATTGATACTGCACACTAACATGAGTTGTGCAGGCTGTAAATGCTTGATACAGCTGCAACAACTGCCAATAGCTGTTTGAGCACTGCAGTTAATGGCGTAAGGTACTTGAACGTCCAGTGTCACAGCATGCTCTGGCATGAGCGTATCTGAGACACAGAGCAACTGCACGCTGCAAGTAGCCTGCAGTCCAGCCTCAAGGATGGCAAACTCAAACGCAGCGGTCTGGAGTCTTCTGCTACCATACTGCATTACCGAAGCAGACTTGCATCGCTCTGCTCGTGGTCCAACCTGCAGTGCGAATGCAGAGCTTGTCATGCATTCTGAGATTGCTGTCAACCAGCACACTTGCTAGCAGCGCTGTACTGGCCATGATGGCACCCAATGCACATGCTAAGTTCATACAGGTACCTGTGCAACCAACGCCAAGCTTCAAGCAGGACAACGGCATTGCGTGACCTGACGCTGATTTGCGTCGCTGATGGTACTTGTGGGCTGTGTGTACAGAAGTGCAGCATGTACGCATATGCTAAGTGATGTGCTGAGGTATTGCCAGTGCTTATGGGCTGTGTTTACAACAGTGCAGCAATCTTGCATGTGCTTGATGATATGCTGAGGTGTTGCCGGTGTATGTGGGTTGAAGCATACAACGATGCCATGAATGCTGCCAGCAGCTCAACAAAGCTACAATGCGTTGTCACAAAAAAATCTGAGCATGCATTTGCCTAATGGCGCACAGCTGCCACACCTCACAACAGTACTGAGCTGGTCTCACACAGTAGTCAACAACATGTGACACGGCATGTGCAAACATCGGGCGATAGCTGACCCCAGCCTGCTTGGAGTGGCCTTCCTGCTGATCTTGGCTAGCTGTTCAGAGGACCTGTTGGGTTCAACAGGGCTTTGCAACTGTATCCAGTCATCTGCAACAGCAAGGCAGTATATTCAGATGACATTACTTGACTTACTAGCGAACTCAGCTAGCGCAACATGAACCAGACGTTCTTGACAGCACTGCTTGCAGAGCAGCACTGGCCAAAAACTGGTAACCCAGTCAATGTTCAGCTGCTGATGCAGCTAGCTGGACAATCTCCTACAAACTTGCAAGCAGCAAGCTTGTCAAGGTAACACTGCCGGTGCCCTTGCACTTATGTATGAAGTGCGCAGGTCTGATGCAGCAGTGTCCTGATGCCACATAAGCAAGCCAGGGTCAAGTACAGAAAGTGCTGGAGTTTGCAGCTGTNATTGGGTGCGAGCACTGCACAGACAGATAATTGTGCGAGGTGAGCTCACAGGTCATAGCATGACAGATGCTCTGTTTTGAGGAGAGAATAGCGGCAGGGGTGGGACGACTTCGTTCCAATAGACATGGATCACTGCTGTTGATGACAGAAGAGACTGTTTGATAACCATGGAAAAGGGTGGCATGGCTGTGCCTAATATGGGAATATGCTGGACAGTCAAACAGAAAGTGCTGCTCATCCTCAACACAAAGTGGCTTGCACACCTCGCATACTCTGTCCTCCCGAGGGGTGTTGAGAAAGGGGTCAGTGTCAATATGTAAACCCTGACATCCCTATCTAGACCTGCTGATAAGCCGCCTATTAGGGAAACTCTGAACGACTGACAAGTAGCATGCATACACATACTCAGGCTGCAGATTCCTATACAAAACAAGTGTGCTCGAAGCCTCATTGCTAAGAAAGGCAGTCAAATACAACTCTTTCTGACGATCTATGATAGATAGACAATTGCAGCGGCACATGGCTTCTGCAAAATGTGCTGATCCCTGAACTGACCTGTAGGTCAGACCTACTAGGTCTGGGTATCACTTTTCCTTCGACATCGCCATTCGCTGCTGACGCGAGATTATCTTCACAAATGACGCTGACTTGNCCTTCCTGCAAAGGCAGTGATTGTTACACATGACAGAACATCAGAGGCAAATGATCTGGATCTAGACAGTCCATGTTGTCAGAACTCTGTGGCTGACACAACTCTTCCTTTGATTTGTTCCCTTGCCTGCTTGTTCGTACTGATGCTCAGTCCACCATGACATGTCACTTGACGTGAAAGTTCTTGTTGCAGCTACCAGTTTTTGGGCTACACGCCGCATATCAGACCTGAGCTGGTAGCATACTGCTTTGCGGCACACCATACAGCAGGCCTACTGTATGTACCCCTGTTTTGCTGCTCACATGTAGACAGCATTTTACATTGTGTGTCAAGTATCTACTGACCTGAAGACTGGCGCATGCCAGCAGTTTGGCCTCTGACTCATAGTGTGTGTCTGCGATGGTGTGTTTTCTCAGCTATGTCAGATTCATGATACCTCTGTGTTTGAGCCTAGATTTGTTGCTCAAGCTAAGTAGCTTTGCTTGGTTTCTGCTCTTCCATTGCAACTCGTCTCAGGCTCTATGGGCAATCGTGGCATGTAGTGTGTTGATTACGTCGTTGCTCACAATTACCGTAAGGCCTGCTGTAATGCAAGCCACGAATTGTTCAGACTGGAATTTAGATAACAATCAATTGTTTGCTAGTCTTTGACCACAAATATGATAACAGCTGGCATTGTGTAATGTGATATGGTATGATATCATGCCTCATCAGTTACTAAACAGGAATCAAAGACATGCAAAGATTGTCGTTCAGCCTGGTTGTGNACCCCCACAGTAGGCTTGCCCTTGCAACAGGGATCAGCTGTTGCAAAACAGATCAGCCACATAGTCTCATTCAACCAGTACACGTTATTTCGCCAAACACGTAGTATACGCCAGTGATGGGCCATGAGATGGGCTCAGCAGGTCCTTTGTACACTGCATTGTAGACTGCATGCATTTTGAACTGCCATTCACGCTATCTGTAACATGTACGCAGCTGTTGGATCACTGGGTGTGGATAATGCAGGCATTGTTGAAGAGGAAGAGGAGGAGGGTGATGTTGATGAGAGCGGTGTCGAGCCAAAGGACATTGAGCTAGTCATGACACAGGCCAGTGTCAGCCGTAGCAAGGCTGTCAAGGCACTCAAGAAGGCTGAGGGTGACATTGTCAGTGCTATCATGGAATTAACGATGTAGGCAGCATTGCTGCAAGCACGCAGCTATACGCAGGGTCAGTGTTTGTGTTTCCGTTGTGCTCGTCAGTATCAAGTCATCCGCCTTCGTCAACAGTATCAACCCGCCATTGACCTAAGCTTGTTCATGCATGACAACATCGTCAATCATGCTGCAAAGCCTGCACTGCGCGTCCTCACACGTGTCCCTCTTTGCAAGCATTTTAGCCAAACTATTTTCAGCTTCAGATACGAGTCCGTGATGGAAAGTGTGATGAAAAGACATGGGCTACATGCAACATTCAGGTGGCAAATTGTGCAATTCACCACACAGTCACACCAATGATCCGACGGGTAGTGCTATTCAGGGTCCTCCATCATTGCGACGAGAATCAGCATCAACAACGCAAATCGAACTGTTTTCTGTACAGCTCAAGCACATATCCTCCTCGTTCCGCTAGTCCGTGATTGTCCCAAAATCTATATTTTGCAATACAAGTCGAGATGTGAACAGACGAGATATTCAACATCAGTGTCGGCTGAACAGCATGACTTGATGTCCTGCCAGATTCAGGGCGATTGATAAATACACCTTGAAATGCTCACGCGAGCACCCTNGAGCAATCACTGCAAGCAGCAGCAAGTCATGGGCAACAATGTCAACAAACCTTGTGGCAAGACATGGGCTCGACATTCCTACGTGCCATTGCCAGTTGTCCAGCCCAGCACACCGTTCTACTATATCAGAGCAAAATTTCAGGCAGCTTGAGACATCTGTAAGCCCCATCACAAAGATTGGCGATACGAGTTCTTCCGGTATCCCTGTAGAACCAGTGCCTCACTAGCGTGTCAGGACCTGCTGCAGCTTGAACCACACTTGAGCTGTGACAGGTGCTGCAAGTGAATGTGAAACTTAGTAAAATACTGTCAAGTACGCTCCAAATAACCTGCTTGTGAGCACTACCTTGCGCTTGGTCCATATGTTGGCAAACCTGCATGCTTCTCATGATAAGATGTGTAAGACGCAGCTACGCTACAGTTCTGTTTGTGGCGCAAAGGGCGTTTGCAGTGAGATGCACTTTGCATACGCATCAAGTACAAACTGATTGCAGATTCCTATGGTTGCATACAATTCAAGTACAACCTGACTGCAGAGTCCTATGATCGGTGAAACTCTGTTAAGCATTAATTACAACGCTCTGATTGTCACAGCACGTCAATAATTCACAGCCATGACAGTGCTGGCACAGTGGACNACAGGCAAACAAGCATGCACAAGCATGGGCGGATTGCGGTCATACAGCATGATGCTGCAGGCAGGAAAGAAAAGCATCTTACCAGAACATGACATTGAGGAAGCTGCCCCATTGCACAGTCTTCAAGTCCACAACTCCCCAATTGCCTGGCTCGATATGGGGCACTGCCAGGACAATCATCACAACAAATGGCAGGATGATGAAAATGGTCATCACCACTGCCGTTCTGCCCACAATGTGCAGGCCTCGGTAGTTGAGGTAAGACAGTGCCAGGGACAGCAAGACCAAGAAGACGGTACGCTTCCAGCCGGCATCCAGGACTGGGACTAAGGCATCGAGATAGGACAAAAACATGACAGGATACAGGCTGTTGTCTGTGACACCGCTGACCCACGACCAAAAGCCTTCCTGCAAGGTTCAAGAGCAACTTTGCCATCTGTAGTGCTTTAGCTAGTGATGTGGCCTTTCTGTGTAATGTCAGTTTGATCATACTGTGGTAGTGCATGAGCTGCTGGTATGTCAAGAAGCAAGNCAGACATATGCTGCATGCTATGCTGCAATTGAGAACAATACAGCAATGCCAGACTGCAGGTACCTGCACAAGACCAGATGTGATGCTGAATGCAGCAGAGTTGCCCAGATTTGAGCAGCGCATCCTGCCATACCCTTTGCTACCCATTGCAACATGCGCATAGTGCAGTCATATCAGCCTGCAGAGATGGTGCAGCGACCTCAAGCTGCGCTAGCCACTGCCAGCTGCAAGTTTGATGCCAGCTATAGCACTGATGCCTCACAGCAAGGCAAGGGTGCTGCATCTTTTGCTTACTTGCGCACTAAACGTCGGCTGACTTCAGACAGATTGGCATTCTCGTTTGTGATGCTTGTCTCCAATACATCGTCTTGAATCCAATCTCTAATCTGGTCGTCGTAGATCGCAGATCTCAGGGCGCCGAAGAAGTCAAGTGGCTGTTCTGGAAATTCATCAAGCAATATGCCCATGTCCTCAAAGCTGAGCCCATCATCCTGTGTGCGCACGAGAACACTTGTCTACAAAGCATCATGTACACCCCAGCAGGACCAAAGTGGTGGCATGCTCGCTGCAATAGAAGTAAGGTTGAGCTGCTGATAAGGATATAGATCGCTGCCTTGATACAAGATGTCCATCTTTCCCTCACAGAGTGAGAAGAAAAACAACACGTGCTGGCATTTCCCACAGACCACATCAGCGTATAGTGCTGTTACAATGCGATTAAGGTGGGGCTGCAAGCTTATACGCAAGCTGATTATACCTTATACATCTGATGCAGGATATGGCTGAGATCTTCCCGACTAGGCTTCCAGTAATACTTTGTCATGCGGCCATCGCGTATAAGAGGTGCAAACATCTGACTCAAGTCATTGCCTGTCACAATGATTGGCACACGCTGTATGACATCACTCTCTCGCCAGTCCTGGTACACGCTGACTCTATTGGGATTGTCACAAATGTTCATCAAGGTGCCAATGACCATCTGATTGTTGACTGTCACCTGCAGCCCAGATCCCCACATGCACAAAAAACTTTGGCTTGACATGATCAAACAGCGTCGTCAGGCTTGCAAAGCAAAGTATGCATGATGTCACCAAGGCAAAAGTGCCACATGATACAGTAGCTCATGCAACACCTCCTCTTGGCTCTCAGATCTGAGTGACAATATGACTGTAAGGCTGTTTTGCATGGTCCAAGAGCATCACACAACAGTACATCAGCCACCTAGCAACATACATTTTCATACAAGCCGGTTTCACACCTGTGTATTTGCAAAATGTCCCAGACCAGCATCAATGTCATTGATGAGCAAGCAAGACAATTTGCCTCGCACCTGCAGCGCACATGATGTCCTCGTAGANTAAGCCTGTTCTCATAGTATTACATCTCCATTTATGTCTGTTAGGCTCTGTGTCTGTGGTGTAGCAGAGGGGTTGAAGGGCAGTCAGGTCTGCCGAACTGTCGTGACAGGCAGTTATGCCTTTATATTTAATGCCTGTTACTTGAAGAATGCCGCATGCATGTTGCCAGCATACACATGCGAAATTGCAACAATGATGCTTATTGGCGTTTGTCGTGCTAGCCATGCGAAATCTCGAGAGAAGCTGCAAAAGTCATATGCTACACGCTGTTCGCCCTGTTCGTGGATCATGATCACACTTGGTTGACAGTACAAAGATTGTCACATTTGTGCCAACCAAACGAGGCTAGGCACTGCATGTGAAAAGACCCACATGGACAAACTTTGAGGCATTCACGCCGTGGCTCTTGTAAGACATGTACGCGGCTACAGTGTTGTTCCAGATAACAAATGCCTGATGAATATGAGAACACTGACTTGCCTGACACACGACTCGATGTTTCAGCTTGGTAATCTGCACGCAATATGAGTTGGATGAACACCACTAACTATAGTAGCTACATGTTTACAGCACAAGCGAAGCTGTGCTTGATCATGCAACAGCGTGCATGCAAGGTACTGCTGGCTGCTGGTCTGTCAGTGCTCCAGTACAAATCGCTGCAATCACCCGTGACTTCCTGCTGCTGCAATGACCATCACCCATGCTGCTGTTGCTTGTGCTGCTGCTTCGACTTGGACTTACGTCTGCAACAAAAGTGAAGGAGCGGCTGTAAGATGGGTAGTGAGCCATGTAAGCGGCTGAAAGACTGGTAGTGAGCCACAGAGTAGGCTGTTGCTAGTTGCTACTTGTTGCGCTTCAAAACAATGACTGTTACTCTAATCTCTGCACGATAACTTCGAGGGCTGCCCTGCCATTAAAGCACAGCAGCAGAGCTTTTGGCAGTAAGTTGTCTGAGTAGCAGGGTGACTTGTCACTCTAGTTGTTGACAAGCATAACGACAGGAACCAGTAATCATTTGGCAAAGTGCANGCTCTACATGTCCTGCCTGTTCATGCAGAACTGTTGCGGCATGCCAATAGAGTAATGCGACTTTTAGCATAGCATGTGAGCTGCACGACTCAGGTATCTTTGCCAAGACCAACAACAATATTTGGAAAGTCAAGTGGCACATTCCGCCCTATGCCTGCAAGTCAACCCTCCAACCTGATCAGTGATCCCGTGAGTGTAGTACATCGGTACGAGGCAACATGTTGTACCATCGCTCACCTTGTAGACTGCAACGACTGGTACCCCACCTTCTTCTGCACCTTGCTTGCTGGTCTAAGCTACGAAATGTGACTCACGCCTACAGCAATATTCGACAGTCGCGACCTTAACCGACAAACGCACGCGGCACACACGTCCACGCGTACCGCGATCAACAAATACAGCAATATATACGCACGACGACGACACCATTCGGGTCTCCTGTTGATCTGTCTTTGCTTGTAGTGGGAAACTGACCGTAGATCAAGGCGGGAGAGAATGCCAATGGGAGGAGTCAGTCGTCGACTCTGCCGCGACAAGCCTACGAATGAGACGCCCTGATGGCCAGAACGCAAATACTATGGGTGCTTCTTAACAGGCACACATTATATCTTCAGCAGGGTTACAGGCAGGTGGCATGGGTATGGCGTAGCATATGGCACCGTCCAGGAGGAGGAGGCAGAAGAACATTACAGAACTGTAACCTGTGTAGGTTACATGCACCTGCCAAGCAGCAGGGAACAAATTCTTCTCATGCACCAACCACAGACACCCAAGAACTGTCAATATCGAGTCATTTTCAAGCTGCAGTCAAAAACTAGACCTACCTGACCTATATAGGCCAACTATTTGAGTACTCAGTCTTAGCAGTTACTGTCCTAGGGGTCAGATTGGGGTGTGACCTGATTGCAGGCACAAGTTAGCAGTTCGCCAAGTGTCGTTGACAAACCGCAAGGCTTACAAGTGCAGTTGTGCTTGTATGGCAGTAACAGCTGCATGTCACCAGAGCTGAGCCGGGTTGCAAGCCCAATTGCAATCCTTCCAGAGCTTGGCTTGCTAGCAGTGAATGTCATCTGCGTGTCCTTACATGTCACAGATGGTGCAGAAAATCTAAAGTAGGGTTGGGTGGGAGGGACCTGGATTGCTGCTGCACGCACCTAGCGCCGGCTGGCAAGCTTGTGAACTTAACTTATTATTATTATTTGTACAAAGACTGTTGCAGTTGTGCCAACAAAATAAAGCTGGGTATTGTATGCCACAAAGCCCAATTGTGAGCATTCATGTTGCTGTATACAGCACGTTGTACCACATGTTAATTGTAGCACGATTAGTCTGCTTGTGCTTAGGGCCGGCAGCTGACTACCACAATATGCAAGATTCTACACTGCAGACAGGTGTCAACCTGTTCTAACAGGTTTTTGACTAAGCCTAAGTTNAATGTCAGCCCTGCAGGTGTTTTGCCAATGGCCTGCTTACAGCTTGACAGGCAAATCACCAGCTCATATCGTACATGCACCAAAATGCAGGGCCGCTCAGATACTATACATACACCAACTGCAAGCACGCTCACAGCAAAGTCG
The DNA here is from genome assembly GCA_000818905.1 of Trebouxia gelatinosa. NCBI lineage: Eukaryota > Viridiplantae > Chlorophyta > Trebouxiophyceae > Trebouxiales > Trebouxiaceae > Trebouxia > Trebouxia gelatinosa. The sequence continues at coordinate 4,290,774 of KN805369.1, read as the reverse complement.
ATGCATAATATGCTTAACAACCCAGTGCTGCAAGGTGCCTGCTGCTGCCATGTGATACTTGGCCGCCTGCTGCTGCCATGTCATACTTGGCCATTCAAATATCACACTCTCACATTCCCATGATGTATATGTTGTAGACTTCAGCATGACACAAGTACCGGGACGCTGCATAGCTGAACTGTGTTTGACCTGAAATGACTCCATGACTGTAGTTCACATTGCATGCAGTGTTGTTGAGCTGCTCACCCGTACAAGCCTGTACTTGGGCTCAAACTTCTTTGCATTCTCTATGCTGTCATAGATCAAGCCAAAACCTGTTGACTTTCCACCACCAAACTGCATTGCAGGTTGACAACGGTCAGCATTCTGAGGGTCATCNTGAAGGAGAGGCTGCTGCAGAGCAGGCAGGAGAGTGCTGAGCTGCGAGATGAGGTGCAAAGCCTGACTCGTCTCAAGGACAGAATCCGCAGCCTGGAACTGCAGGTCAAGGTCAGTCCCGCACATCCTCCTCCTATTGTGAGCAGCAGCTTCCTCACTGAAGCTTGTACACCATTGGAGCTCATGTAATGTCAGTGGTGCTACAGAAAAATGTATCCAGCATTCTGGGTTGAGTCATTTGCTGCAAAGTTGACTTGCAACAAATGACGGCAAACATTACTGTGGCACTTAGTCGTTGGCAAAGTACTTTTGTTCCTGCACAGCTTGTATGGGACACATACAGTGTCACATCCCGAGATGCATGCCGTGATAGATGCCAGAAACACAGACCTCGAAACACACCATGTCAATGTTGTAAGATTAGACACATGCATTCACTGGCGTCATGTGTAACAGAGTTATGTTCTAGACCCAGGAAATGGTTTCTTGGGCACATAGAGTCAGCGTTTTACACTATACAAGAGTGGATTGTTCATATATACAAGGCGGCTGGCTACGGTTCTCAAGAGAGCATCGTTCATGGTTTGACTGTAGGTGCCTCCAGGATCCTTTGCAACACCTCCGTGACAACTTTGGCTCAACCCTAATGCCCGACGTATGTGCCAATGCCCATGGAGACGCCGAAGCTGCATGAGGCCTTGCACTTGCTTGCAAGCAAGTTTCAGGATGTATATGACAACAAACTCATGCTACATCCATCAACAGGGGCAGAAGCTTGCAGTGAAAAGGGTTACTCAAAATTTAAGTTCCTGCAAGCACCTGTTGCTGTGAACACAAACGAGCAGAATGTTTGTTTGATAAATACTGTGTCAGAGCACAGCAAATCAGCTGAGCAACACCATGTTGCAGACAAGCAGCATCTCAGACGGCAAAGCAAAGGTATCACAAGAGCTTGGGCTGTGCTTGCAGGTGTCGCTGCGCTCATACCCGCCTGCTGCATTGCGCAGCATTGTATCGTCATATGCCAAGACTACTCCAGCTGCACATGCCATTGGGCAACCACAGGCTGCAGCTGAAGTGGTCTTGGCATATGATGACCAAATGCTGCATCATGCAGCAGGCGAATATCAGCGCAGCTTAAGGAGGCCAAGCTGCTGGATCAGTGCAGTCCCACTTCAGTGCGGGAGGCCATTGATGGGGAGCTGTTAGCCTGTCACACACCGGAACATCTTGACAANCTGCCTCAGCCAGTTCTGCAGCCTTGGCTCTTTGTACAGCTTCTCGATTTGTTGCTTGCATTGCAGCTAGCTCTCTTGGTACAATTTCCCGTTCTGCTGCTCATGTGTGCCTTTGCGCCTCAGCTCTGGCTGCAGCTTGTTGTGTTGCTTGGTGAGCATCCTCGCGCTGTCTTGCTGCAGCCGCCTGTTTGCTTGCATGCTGTCTAGCTGCAGGCTTCTCAGCTGCTGCTTGCTCAGCAAGTTCAGCGTGCCTCAAATGTCTGGAATGATGCAGCTCCAACATCTGTTTGAGATGTCTGATATTTGGGACGAGACCATCATCAGTCAGCTTTGTGTCCTAGTCAGTGGATTCTAGTAGGTGAACCCCATACCTTCCATCTGGGGTCTTCGCTCCAGGCATCCTCCATTTGCTCCGGTGTGGACTCTGCTGTGAGGCCCTTCTCAGGCTGAGGGGGTGGGTCCTCCATCACATTGCCTTCATTGTCTCCTGCATCCCTGTCAATNGCTGATCTACACGCCACTCCTTGCAGTCCTGAAAATACCCCAAGTCAGCGATACGCCACTTACAGCTGCGCATTTTGCATGCACACATAGCATGTGAAAGCAAGGTGTCAACAAACAGACTAGCGTACCTGCTGCGATATACGCAAGGACAACAACGAAGACAGAGAGCTTGTTGCAGGTTGAACGGCCCCAAGCCTGGCGCATCTGCGAGAGGAAACAGAAGCACTGCCTGCGTCTAATCGTCAGGACAGTGCTGACACTTCAGTGTTACTCTGTGCGAAACGCAAACTTTGCTGGAGTGTATAGGCATGCATAGGCTACTGAAAGCGGCGCATTGATCCCTGGAAGCAAGCTATGCTGTCGCGTGCAACTCAATCAAGGGTGTCATTGCCTGTAATGTGGGCGATGAACAGAACGCTCACAAGTTTGCGCCTCGACCCAGTGTTGCCGCGACATGCACGTAGCTGATCTGGACTTCTGGAATCTGACATGGAATGTAGCATTGAGCTACAAAGATGCCATGAGCGTTTTTCTCATGTCATGCTACTCGCAGGTGCTTGACTAGCCAGTGCAAGCTCGTCTACTTGACCTTATTTTCAGACTTGTCTACAAATTGACAGCGTGCACGCCAGGTAAGGCACATCGTCAGTGTACAATCCTGCAAAGGCAAACCAAAATACACATTCTAATTTTCCGTCTACCGTCTAAGTTCTTCTGGCGAAATCGATTGCAACAGCGCAGCAGTTCACGTTCACTGCACAACCTACAATCCTAACCAATCAACCCAGCGTGAGCTGCTGCACGCCTGAAACGATGGTAACCGTGTGGCAAGGGCTGTTAGTTGCCGCACATTCTATGGCAGGTTCTGAATGATCTGCTTTACATATCTACATTCTGCTCTGTTGACTGGTCAGCGTCACAAAGACCCTCCAGCTCCTTCTTTCTTGACTAGCAAAACCACATGGACTAGACACTGTCAACATGCACTNCAGCTTTGTTTGGAGTTGGGACGCTGGCCACCACTCTGAACATATACGGCTTGCCAATTTTGGATCCCACAAGATTTGGTGACGTTTCAGTGTCAAGGCTCACAGATGCTTTACCAGGGAGTCTGGCCTTCTTTGCATTGCTAGGTGAAACTTCTTGCCCTGCCCCTGCCCCCTGCCCTTGCGCGCTTGCAGTCTTGCCTCTGCTTGTTTTCTTGCATGCTGCCATTGCAATTCCTCTTGTCCCTCGTCCTGCTGTCTGTTTACATGGTAAAAGCCTCCTACTGCACTTCCAACAGCATTTGTGTAATCTAACAAGTCAGGAGTATTTCATCCTGCCAGCACTGCACAAGCACACATGTGACGTAGGGCATCTGTTGTAAGTCTCAGGGTCACATGTGTGCCCTACATATCATGCGGCAGGCCTCTGTGCATGAGGCCTGGCCACGCAGTTGGTGCAGCTTTAGTAAGCACCCTGAGTGTGTGCATGTGCTTGACTGCAGCAGTGCATGACATCAGGCTTCAGCAGGCCGCTATGCATGAGACCTGATTCTACATAGCAGCTCTATCAGGCGACACAGGAAGGTGGGCCTGCACATTACCTCAACCTCATACGCATGCTTGACTATCATCATGCAGGGTAATGCCTCTCATGAGCAGGCCTCGATGTTTGTTTTGAATATGAGAAGATGCATCTTCTAGGCAACTTCTGACCGCCTGGCATATACAAATGGGGGGCTTCACGAAGCAGAGCAATAGTGTTCAGCCAAGCAGCCAGGCCTGACGCTGTCCCCCTTGCANTTTGTTCTTGCTTGCTGCTGCATGCGTGTATGTGATGCTGCGAGCCTGTGTGCTTCACAGCTGACATGCAGGATGTTTCAGCATGCCAAGGCCACAGGCATGTGCTACAAACAACTTGATTTTAGTTGTAATCAGTACTTGCAACTGAAATTAAGACTCCGTCACATTGTCTTGGCCAGCTTGTCTTGCATGTTGACAGACATGCTATGCGTGTGCAGGTGCTGCCACTGGCTTGTTGCTGTCCACTTTTGCGTTAGTTTTTGCGGCGGAATGGGGAGACAAATCCTTCTTGGCAACCATAGCTCTGTCAGCAGCATCTTCACCGATTGGAGTGGTGGCAGGTGCAGTCACCGGGCATGGTGTGGCTACTTTGATTGCAATTCTTGGGGGGTCTGTGCTAGGGCAGTACTTAAATGAAAAGGTAGTACAGTATGTGGGTGGTTCTATGTTTCTTGTTTTTGCAGGCATCACTGCATTTGANTGGCTGACCGAGGTGTCAGCCAGCAACAGTTGGCCGCTCTCAGCCAAGACACTGACGGGCACTCTGGATCTGACATTGCCTCCCTTTGCAAGGACATTGCAATCAGGTAGGCAAGTACAAACAGCCTGTTACAAGCCATTTGTGATTGCCCAATTCAGGACCAAGCACAACAGAATGTACATTCTAGGCACATCAGTACCATGGGATTTCCTGCGTGCTGGTACAATGCAGGCCTGCATATGATGATGACTGTTGCTTGGGCATGCATGCAAGTTGTGGTCTGCAGGCCTGTAAGAAGACATCTCAAGGAGATGCAGTCAGGCAGTTCAGCAGTGGGTACTCCTGGGCTGGTCAGCGGAGAAGATATACAAGAGGCTCTACTGGATTCCAAACCTTCAGCAGTGTTGAATGCAGCCAAGTACCAACAATTCAGCAAGCAGTATGGACAGACAGCTACCTGACTCGCTGCACAGCATGGCAGTATGCAGGAATGAGAAGTGTCTCAGGAGCTGTGTGCAAACGCTCTGCAAAGCGGACTGCTGAACAGGGTCTTTGTCTGTATTCATCTGAGTAGTACTCTGTATACTCTACAGTAAGTCTTTGCTGCCATGTGGTAATGCCTGCTGTTGACAAGGAATATAAATTACAGCAAGTATCATACTCAAGAAGTATATTCAGCATGGACATGACCTATAACAAGATGTATACACTGACAGTCACTCTGCTTTGTTATATGATGTATGTGTTGTGCAAGACTGGGTCTACTGACCTGTGTGCAACATCTGTTTGGTCGGTCAGCACAGCAAGAACCCAGAACCAGGCAAGAATGTAAACAGACACCCACCAGATTGTACCCCTGTGAAGCTGTCAGAAGCCAGTGCCAACAAAATCAAATACATGGTGACAGAAGTGCCAAGACTCAACCTCGGCGACAACACTGCAGTAATCTGCAACCAACATCAGGACTTTGCCCGTCAGAATTAGATTTCGCAGTCTGCCTTTCAGCACAAATAAAAAGTGAAGAGGANGACGAGCGTTGGATCCTCTGAGCTCCTGCCACTTGTGGTCGGCAAGCCATGCGTTTCTGATCAATATCTACGCTAGGAGCAGCGAGCATGTTTTGCGCAAGTAAGCTCTATGTCGTCCTGAGCCCTTTTGCCTGACGTATCCGCTGTTATCGCCTGCATGTATGACATGCCTTGCGACCACATTGGCAACCCCGCCTGCAGTCTCGGCAACTGTGCCTGAAGAGCCTGTCGTCTCGGTGAAGAGTGGGCATCTTTTCGAACGGAAGCTAGTTGAGAAACATATCAAGGCAAGCCCTGGCAGCTGTTGTCACTTCATGTTACTGCCCATACACAAACAGAACATATTGCCATTGGCTACTGCCTGCAGGATACTGGCAAGGACCCAATCACAGATGTAGACTGTTCTGTGGAGGATCTTATAGCCGTCAAGAACAACACAGTATGCATGTGCTGTTGCTGCTTATCAGTACTGCAGCAGAGTGCTGACAGAAAATGCTCATAAGGATGATTCTTGCGCAGAACGTAAAACCGCGCACTGCACCAGCCACAAGCATACCTGGACTTCTGGGGCTCTTACACAATGTGAGTGGTATCCCCACTTTCTGCACACATCATGCACTGTAAATTGACACCAAATTATGACTTGCGACAACTTGTATGCGCTGAGCTCCAACTGCTTTCAACACTTGCACTGCATGCATACCCAGTCTGCCTTGCTAAGCCTGCAGAACAGTTGTCGTGTCCTCAGCCCTGTACATTTTTGCTCAGGAGAGTGTCTACCCTGTTCTTTGCAGCATGTTGTTCATGACTTCACTGGCACGTATGGCCCAAACAGACAAGCAAGCACGCTTGTAGGAATGGGATGCGACCATGCTTGAGCAGCACGCATTGCGTCAGCAGCTCCAACACACCCGGCAAGAGCTGAGCCATGCCCTGTACCAAAGCGACGGTGCTGTGAGGGTGATTGCTCGACTCAAGAAGGAGCGGGATGAGGCTCGGCACCTGCTGGANCTGTCTTGTAACATGTACTTGCTGCCATGTATTGAAGCCCTTGGTGGAGGATCCATTTTGTCTGGTTCACGCTCAGTTGGTATAACATGCAATGCCAGTGTCTTGGGACAATTTTGACCAGGCGTGACCAAAAAGAGAGGCCACAGTTGAGATTAGCTTCTGGATCTGCCAAGATCTCTTGAGCTGTTGTGATGCATGCTTTGTAAGGTGCAGCTGTGCGCGCTGACACCTCCTGTTTGTTGGCTTCTACTAGGGCTGAGAAGGCTTCTTCCGCGCAAGAAAGCTGCTGCTTGACATCACTACCTAATCCAGAGAAGGTCAGGTAGGCCGAGCAAAGGGCCAGCTGAGCGCTGCACCGCTGTGATGAAGTTGAAGCGATTTCAACAGCATCCCGAAAAGCCTGCGCGACGCGCGCTTGACGTGACGCAGCTACACAAGGAGCCAAGCCAGCACTGAGCCTGGCAGCGTCCAGGGCAGACGTTGCCTTGGTCAGCAGACGTTCAAACTCTGGGACCGACATACTTGCGTCTATGGAAGACGCAAAACACAGCCGCTACCCGGTACATCAAGTCATCTGAGTACGCCGCGGTCCGCTGAGCCTCGAGCGGTCTCGAAGATCACAACAGATGATCAGGATTATGNTGCAGCACACTGCTCAGCTGCACCCTGCTCAGCTTGCAACTGTGGCTGTGTGCTCATTATTTTGTCCACACTCATAAACACCACTCCCTCACACAAGCCGTTCAAACACAGCTCTTGTGGGCTATAGGACCCGCGGTCGCTGCCAATACTAGAACAGTGCAATAGCCATGGTCTCAAGCTAGGCAAGGACGTGACAGGTTGCATGCTGTTACCGCCTGGCAGCCTGTACTGGTGCCTCAGCGCCTTGCCAGCATGGATGCGCTGTTGCTGCTGACATAGGTCACACTTGACAACACACCAGTAAAGTGACAAAACTTTTAGGGCCCTTTAGAACCAGGCAGTTGGAATTGCTACCACGGCTCAGCATCACAAAATTAGTAATTTCTTCTGAGCAGAAGCGTGAGATGCATGCTGACATGCCAGAACAGCTTACAATGACATTGTACTGGTTTGATTGGATGAGCCATCACGGACACTGTCCCTGCCGTGCAGTGTGATGAACATCAGATTGCATCATATTGAAGCAGCGCTGGCGATGTCATAAGTTCTGCTCGTTTGCACTCATTTTCAATGCAAACTTCCTTTGAGACTCCGTGACTACGTACATGGACAACGACATGCTGTGTACAATGCAAGTGTACAAGACACAAATCAGCTCAGGCATCTTGCAGCACATGCAGAGCAAGTTGTTGGGCAAAGTCTTCTACAGGTATTGCTTGTCAAGGTTAAACAAAGAAGCGGTACCCTAATCAATTGCTCACAAGACCAAAAACTGTGACAACACTGCACCATGCTAAGCTATCAGATTTCTGCAGAATGGATGTGCAAGTCATAAAAGCTCTGTAAAGACGTAAACATAGATTGCAACTCCTCATGCAACAAATTGAAGGCCTTGTCCCATTGTTGCGATCGATGCAGCCTCTTGTCCCAGAATGACCCTAAGTGCTGCTGCAGATTGGCCTTCTCAGCTTCTGTCGGCGCTTCTTGTATAGCCTGCAAGCTCAAACTTGTCATCACATGGCCATCAGGACAGCAAGCAGCTTATCGGCTTCTGCTGCCGTGGTGCCAACACGACGTGTTTCTCGGACTTATCCCAGCACAAAACAGGCAAAGTTATCTCAGGACAAACAGGCAGACCACACGTAACCACCTGGTACATGCTACAATGCACTGCCTTGCACAATAGTGTTCAGATGAGATGCTGTGGAGCATGTGGCAGCACTGGTCTCTGCAACAAGGAAGCCCGCAGGACTTCAGGCACAGAAGAGAGCGGCCAAAGGATCAGGAGAACAGAGATCATGCCGACTGCTTCCAGTCACCCCAGTCAATCTATGCTGACATGCCAAGGCTCATCAAGGCATATGCATTGAGGCAATAGACCCGAACTGGTATAGACTGTATCAGTACTATGGACATGTGCAGCCACACCATAGCACCATACAGTAATGTGCTTGTCTCAGCTCAAAGCAGTATCAGGGAAAGAGATATTCAGCGCTAGGCCTGGGCATACCTGTTGCAAGCCGCCAACCTTGAGCTTGAGGTCCTGGATCTCCTGATGCAGCCCGAAGTATGTTGCCCTCTTGGCATCGTATCTGTTGAGACACAGCTCCCACTGCAGCAATATGACTATGTTACCATATGATATTGATAACAGTATAATACTAAATGACGCTGATAGTACTCATATAGTGTAGTGCCATTATAGTACAAGTAGCAATATATACTGATAACTTGTGCATGATGACTAATTGTAGCAAAGGGCATGGCCATCGTTGTTNGCACACCCAGCACTGGCTGGCAAGCGTGTCAACTGTTATTGTTGTTACTATCACATCAAAATTGTGCTTGTAGGACGAGTCTGTGGTTCTGGGAGATTGTGGTGCTGCTGCAGACCTTCACTCTGGCCGCAGCCTTGGTGTTCTCCACAGCTCTCAATACCTACTTCCAGCTTTCCATCATGCTGCTGATATTGGTGGTCGGACTCACTGTGTTGGCCAATACAGGGCCCTTCCAAGAGGCCCTGTCCCAGCAGATGCAGGTCTGCCTCGTGCGACTCAGTCTGTTGCTTGCTTTTTAATACAGTGTGTGCATTTGTCATGCAGTCGATCTGAGTAATGAGTATGCTTGTTGGTTGCTCATTTCATAAGCGTCGCATGTGACGACAACCATAGCCAACAGTCACTGCAGCACAGTTGTCATACACTGTCATCTGCTACTGTCAGTTGCCGCTTCTTGTAACACAGCACCCAATGGCGCTTTATGAGGCTCTATGCGCTAGCTCCATGAGGCCCTATGCATTAGCTCAGCAGCGTCATTACCCCTGGTATTACTGGGACTTGGACGCTGACGGCTGCAGCAGCAATATGGCATAAATCGCTAGCCTGAACTTGCTATGCCTGCCCAACACGTACAAGCACGATGCTATGCCATTGTGACTGCAGTTGACCTTCCCCTTATTCTTTGAGTAGACTCTCTTTGAGTAGACTGTTCTAGAGTCAGCTTGATGCCTTTTGCAGCACCAGTCTGTGGAGCTTCAGTCACTTGAGCCTTCTGCTGCAGGTTCTGAGCCTCTTCACAGTTGTGGCCACAACAGCAACCTGTCTCTATTTTGTGGACACATCAGGTGTTGCCAACAAGACAGGCCTACGCACAGCCGGCATACTTGTCCTGCTGCTCAATGCCTTCTTCCTATTGCTGATGGTAGTGTTCATCATCAGAGCAGGGTCAGCAGATGCATGGGAGTTTGCTCAAAAGATGTGGGACAAGACCAAGTTGGTGTTTGGGCGGGTTTGTGGGTGTTGCATGCGAAGAAGGCAGTCTACGTTTGATGCAAGCGGTGACAACCGAGTGAGGGTGGCTCACCGGCCCTCTACTGAGAGGCTTGTTGAGGGAGTCCAGCTGAGCAACCAGATGAGCACTCAGCTGAGTCACAGAGGCTCCTCACTGGAGCTGCTCCGAAACACTGTATTCTGCAGATCTGGCACTATGGTTGAGAATGGGGATTCAGCGGGTGTTCGCTACCACTAAGGGTGTTGGCTGTTGAGGGCTAGGGCAGGGTAGGGAGGAAACAACATCACTATGCATGAGTTGTGACCATGTCTGCTTTATTTCAAGTTGGGGATTCATTTGATTGAGCTTTGGTGTTGAGTTTGATGCAGCCTGTGTTGCTGTTCTTTCAACTCTGGAAGCTAGCAAGCTACTGCAGTGGTGATGCAGTGTTTGAAGGTGTGTATGCAATATTGCAAGTGTCTGTCTTACTTCCAGCAACACATGCTTGTAGCGTGGGTAGTCTTTGGTGTGAACATGTAATGCTCTGCGTCACCTATTAGCATGAATGCAGTCACTGCAGCTTGGCTGCATGAGTATAAGTCCACNGATGGTGTCAAGCTCAAGACACTGTGCACGGTATGTTCCCTGCATGACATGACTGCAATCTTGCATGACATGACTTGTAATGGTGGTTTCTTGTTCGCAGATGCATGTACTGTGTCGCACCTGCCATTGGTGACATTATGCAACGCTTTGCCAGCTGTTGAGCAACATACCAGGCTGGTCCAAACCTGGAAGTTTTGCAGTTATGTGATGCTTCCTGCCTGCATTTTGACCTTTCACCTGCATGTGCTTTTTCCTGCACACAGCTCACGTAGCACTACTTGCTGTCATTTGAACACAGTTGCTGTATTTCTTGGTGCCCTGATTGTCAACATCTAGTACATTGTCCCTTGCTGTCATTCACATGCAGCTGCCCATGTATGACTTTACCAATTTTATGATGCACATGGCATGTCATTTGTCAACTGACTGTTCAGCACAAGCTGTTACATGCTGCCAAGTCAACAGTACTAGATTCATACTCATGATAAACTTGCCCTGCAGGGCAATGGCAAGGATGTAACCGACAGTAAGGAGGAGGGAGGCCCATACTGGTCTCTCATGTTTGAGGTCAGTGAGTCCTACTGCAAGCCTGTCAACCAAAAGAGCATCAAGCTTGGCGGTGGGGAGTGGTCTGAAATTGTGAAGGAGACCATCATTGGCGCTCTCAACACCAAGCTGGTGTCAGCAGATGACCAGATTGTGTCCATTTACCACAGGTAGGGTTGATCAACATGCGCTCTGTGTGTTATGCGCAGTGAAACGTGTTTGGTGTTTCAGATCCATGCTCGATGTTTGCATGGGACAGACGCTGTCTGAACATGCACTATGCTATGAGGTTGACCCTTGGCTGCAAGCATGTCTGCTTGCATGTGTACAGTCAGACAGTACCTGTGTTTCTTGCAATCATCCTGCGCGGAGATGTGCTGGGTCAGTGTGCNGGATAGCTTCAGACAATGTGCATCGTCTGTTACCCGACTATTTGTTTGGCAAAGCACGTTGCTGTTGTACAGACTGCTGATCAAAGTGTGCTGCTTGCAGGTTTCTTGGCTCAACCTCAGTGACGAAAAGGACAGACTGGCTCTCTTGCTCAGTGAAGCAGGACTTGACCTGGACACCACAGTTCTTGAGAAGCAGAAGCTTGAAGTAGAAAATGCGGAGGCAAATCAGGCAAGTGTTGTCTGCCAATGATTTTGGTTTGCCACTCAGCCATTTAGCTGACCCATCAGGCTGTGCACGCTTGTTGTTTGATCAGCATACATTGGCATCGCTGTGGCAATATGACCCGGATGCTGCTATTTGCATAGGCAATGGCAGAACAAGTATTGCACACTCATGTGTCTGCCATCTGTGTAATGTCTATGAGCATTGTTTGTGCGTCCATGTCATGGCATGACTGCATATACTGACAACACTGTACCATCATTGTAGCATCATTCAAGAGGTCAACTCCGTCTACAAGTCTCAATCAGTTCTGGCATGCACAGCTACCACAGAACATGTTCACTCACTCAGATGCTTGGTGCTTCCAGAGCATCACAGAGCTGCAGATGCAGATATCCGCTATGGTGGATGAAAAGCAACAGTTGGACCAGCTATATGAAGAGTTGCAAGAGGACCACACAGCTGACCAGGTATGACCTGCCATGCACTTCAAGGCATCTGACCTCCTGCCTATGTTTATCAGCAAATGCAGCATGGTTTGTGTTTTATGGCTGGCTGAGGCAAGATGGCAAACAATAAACTTCTGAGTCTTGTAGTGGTCGAGCATTGTTGCATATGCGCAAATGTTTGTGCTGTTAATCGGCAATGTGAATTGCTTAGCTTTGGGCAACAAAGGTCTTGACTACTAGACACTGCAGTGATGTCATACATGCAGGAAGCACTGAGCGAGGCATGTGAGGTAGCCAAGGTGAAGGAAGAGCAAATTGGAGCTCTCCAGAACAGCATCATCAAGCTTGAGGCTGAGATCTTTGACAGGAAGACAGCTCACACAGCCCTTCAGAGCTATGCGACAGAGGTCACAGCTGTCCGAGACTTCTTGTTCTATAGCTTGGAGACAGAGCGCAGCCAGGCTCAGGTGAATGGTTAAACGTGCAATAAGTCAATGTTTTTGCATTTGAGATTCAGGTTGGTGACACTTTGACATGCAGTTCCATACACCTCTGCTCATCACCTTCCAAAGGAACACGCAATCTCTACATAACGTGTACGGTAGAGGTTGTATCTTATACACCAAGGTCATTCCCACCCTTTGTCGCTAACTTCATAACCTTACCATAGCACCTAACTTTATAATAGAAAATTGTAATTCTAAATCAAGGTCATTCCCACACTTTGTCGCCAACTTCATAATCTTACCATAGCACCCAACTTTATAATAAAAAATTATAATTTTGCACCCTAAACCTCAACCGCAAATCCTAATCGCACTTCATGTAAGAGATTTAATGTCACAATTCATTCACATTGACTTTGTCTGTTTGTTATGTTTGCAGGAGGACCTTCACCAGGGCATTGAAGAGCGGTCAACAATGAAGGCTGGCAAAGAGGACTTGCGANCCAAAATCTGCACAAGCAAAATGATGTGTTTGTACATGGCATGAAGGAAAATGTTTGTTACTAGCACATGTGCGGGTCAATTGGGCAGGTACACAGACACGTGCTAGCATGAAAAGCACCACTTATGCAAGTTACATCCTCTGCAAATGCCAAGAAAGTTACAAGACGTAATGAGCTTTTGTGCTGACGACTCGAGCGGCTGATGTGTGATCCGCCACTTGTTTAAGAGGGCGGTACCTTAAGTGCATCAAGCCAGCCTGTCACTTCTTGCAAAGTGCCTTCCAGAAGGGTGATAGCATTTGTCCTTTCCCCCTTGAGCAGATCTATCTGAGCAAGCCCAAGCTTGGCAACTGTCAGGCTGCTGTCTTGCGTATGAGCCTGAAGGATGCACATAGCAGCAGTTTGTATATCAGCAGACAACAGGATTTCTGCACCACTAAGAAAACTTGGCTAGCTGTGCCTGCCTGTCTGTATGGGCTTGTGTTGTGCACCAGGTACAAGCGATAGGACAGCCTCACAGTCCCTGACTCTGTAGCAGCGTACCTGTGTATACCTTCTGAGAGCTTCTTGGATCTCTCCTGTAGCATGACACGCCCTTGCCAAGCACAGAGCGCTGACTGCATTGATCCGCTTGTCAGTAGCTGAGTTCAGTGCCCTGTGTGCCAGCTGTTTGACCTGCATCATGCGGGCAAAGTGAAGACATGTCTGACTTGCTTCACAGCTGCAAGACTGGCAGCTGGCAGGACAGCGTCTGCTGTGGATGGAATGGCTTGCCTTAGCAAAGTCTTTGCGAGTCAAACAGTGGTGTGCTAGCAGATTCAGCACTGCTGGGTTGCTGGGGTCAATGTCATAAGCTTGACACAGCAGCTGTAGTCCCTCCCTGTAGCCCTGCAGTACTGGAACATGCTTAGTACACACTGCTCAGCAAANGCAAGGTCATTGCTGCTCTTGCTGCTGAGACAGCCACTGCCATCCTCACCGCCATGAACCCCAATGGTGTGCGCATGGTGCTGCCCATGCTCTTTGACAGCATGAATCAGAAGCAGAAGTGGCAGGTCAAGGTTGGTGCCCTTCAGCAGTTGGGTGCTTTGACCAAGATTGCCCCAGACCAGATGAAGGCAGCTCTGCCAGACATTGTGCCAGCTGTCACTGGCTGCTTTGCTGACGCCAAGCCACAAGTCAAGGTACTAACTCTTGAGACATTTTGATGATCGTTATTGCCTGTTATCAAGTCCATGGCAGACAGGCAACTGCTATTCAGCGCCTGACTCTGGCTTTGAGCAACATGAGCATGTGGTGTGCTGCTGAGCGATGCTCAAGGCTTGTTTATGCTACTCAGCAGCAGGCAAAACACAATTGGAAGCAGTCAACAAGCCAATGGAATGCGCTACTTGTCCAGTTGCATATGATTTGCTGCAGTTCTTGCAGAATCTTTGATGCTCTGCTGCAGCAGCTCTTACTTGAAATGCTGTTGTGTGTCATTCCAGCTCTCGATCAAGCGATCCCGCAGGCTGAGAGCAGTGGCAGAGTAAGCTTCCTGATCTGACACCTTGTATCGATTCCTAGCTAGAGTGTACTCCAGGTGATTGACAATGCTCTGCTCAATGCTGCGGACATCATTGGTGAGGTAGGAATCTGCAGAGCAGGGCTGCACTCACCACTCATCACACCCCAGGTGATCAACTTGATAACAACCTTATCAGTTGTTGCACTCACCCATGAGGGTGTACAGGAAGTTTTTCTTATCTTCTGGCANATGCAGTCAACGCATTGAACCTGTCTCTTGTCGGATACCTCAGCAGAACACCGTTGCACAGCCTGCCATAACACAGCATTGGCAGCTGTTACATGAACAGGCCAGAACACAGTTGGTGCACATGCAGCTGGAGAAAGAGAAAGATGTGGTGGAGCAGCAGTTCAATCAGCTGTACCATGACAAGTACTACCCTCTGAAAGAGAGCCACAAAGCAGCTGTCGCAACCAGCCAGCAGCTGCAGGCTTTCAAGCTCAGGCATGCATCAGCATACAAGGGAAAACAAATACTAAATGCAGCCAGATGTTTCACACACCGTCAACAGGCAGTGCCGGCACACATATTTTCACAGCAGACATACACAAACAGGAGCGGTGTGCAGGGATAATCCCAGTGCACAGGGTCCAACAGCAACTGCAGTGCCAATTCCAGTCATGCCTACAGTAGCAAAACTTACTGTTCAGTGGGATGCCTGCCTATTGGCACGCTGACGGAGAATACATCCTGGCTGGGTGACCCGGTCACAACTGCCAAGTAAGCCTTCTTGGCAGTCCGCTGTCTGCGCAATTGAAGGAGTGAGATGAACACCACTATGACATGAACAACATCAGGTGCTGCACAGGATCACGTCATTCTGTTTGAATGACAGCTCACCCAAATTGGTAGCCTAGGCAGGAAGCACTGTCTCTGTGCTTGGCCATCACCAACACCCCGCTGGTCATCATATCCAGCCTGTGTGCTGGACGCGGAGGGTAACCTACGCCGCTACACTTTTCTCAGCAAGAAGCATTGGTGACCAGTCATGCCCAACACAACTAGCTGGTCTACTAGAGGGAACAACTATTTGACTGCTGGCCAGTGCGGTTGACACTGATGTCAGTCTTTTGTTAGCTCCAAGCATTCAATAGCGATCTTACAAAAGCCCTTTCCAAGGCAGTGGTGTCCCATACCAGTAGATATGAGGGCTAGGCATGAGTGCACCTACCAAGGTATGTGATGAGCCTGTTGACCATGCTGCCACCCTGCAGGCATAAGAGCTGATCAGACATGGAATACAAGCAGCCATTGTCTGCCATTGTGCAGTGAGAAGCGTGCTGTGATACTCAGGTAGCACCCAGCACTGCCAGCTACACCCTGTAGTCCCTGTTGCTGGATTGTGTCATAAGAGCGACGCGCAGCAATTTTCATGACCAGCTCACACGACCGGCCTGCATATTGCTGGTGTTCATTCTGATGAAGCCATACTCATGATTGTCCTTGCCTAGCTTTCCTGTTAACCAAATGCCAATTGTTGTGATCAAAGTGACGTTGACGTTGCACCAAGTCTGTCACAGTTGGGAAANCTGGCACTGCTTTCCTTGCTGCATGAAGTGATGCCTTCAATAAGCTGTTCACTCCAAGTCTCACTCTGTGAAGTGATTGCTTCTGTTGAGAAGCACTTAGCCTGACGCGGCGTCTGGGGATCCCAGGCAGGCGTGCTGTGCTGAGCTCCTGGGTGGGTACTTGCTTTGTCGTCGCATCTGGCAGAGGGTGTATGGTTGTGGAGCCTTTGGTCAACCATGCAAGAGTCTGAGACAGCATCAGGCTGTAGTTGCTGTAGCTGGACGCAAAGAAAGCCTTGTCACCAGGCTCAGTACCACTCCCGTCAAGGGCTTCTGCCTTCTGAAGGAGCTTGTCGACAGCATCCTGCATGCCATACTGATCTGTTTAGACGTTCCATGTAATGCGTGTGATAGGAGGCATGTTCAAGTTGAGTGGAAATCGACGGTGCATGCTTCAGCTGCGTGTTGCTATTTGCAATGTAGCTTGCAAGCGGGAACCAGGAGGTAGTGTGACGGTGTACAAGCATACGTTTGCACTGCAACCTTTGTCTTTGTGCACCCAGGCAGCAGCTGTCTTGCTCAGTAACATGCACCAACAGGCACTAGCCTCAACAGCAGGTAAGACGCTCAGGATTGAAATCGTGTTGATACCGATCACACACTCAGGGGTGCTGTTCCCCATGATCATTTGACCTAGGACAGTAAGTGCAATAATCCATGAAGCATGCGCCTGCAGCATGTACACAGTCACCTCGACTTCTGCTTNCACGGCACGAGCATCAGCAGCACAAGCTTCGCGGCTTCAAGCAGTTGACATTACTCTCAAATGTCAACTCTGGGTGATAGGAGCACTGCATGGTGCGTGGGTACCTCTGGCTGCATGATAAGCTGTGGGGCCAACACGCATCACACAGCCCCATCATGAACATTCATTGCCCAATCGCTACAAGGGGCCTACAAAACAGACAGTGCTGAATCTGTCCTGACTTGAATTAGCCTACCTGATCAGGCTTCTTGAAGCAAAAGAAGATGTGACAGGTTTCAGCCAGCCAGTTTACCTTGGTGACTGTGATGCCATTGAGGTCAGGGATGCCCTTGATGTCAATCAGCACCTGCTCCAAGGGCCAGTCATGGTACACCCCTGCCCCAGTGTTGCCAGCAATCAGCCTGAAGCTGCTGTTCTGCTTGTTGCACTGCTCCACCGTGCTGAACAGCTCCCNCAGCATGCACCCTGCATGCAGCCAAGCCATTGTGCTTCACGCAAGCAGAAGATCTGGCAGTTGCTCACCAACAGCGCTTCCTTGAGTGCCATGCCCAAATACAAGCGCATCGCCATCCCAAGCAGGGCTGCAGCTGGTTTGGCTGGAGAACATGCAAGAAGTTTGTGTGTTGCGGCACCTGCATCTGCTTCGCATCAGCAGCAATGGGCACTTAGGCAGACTTTGTGCAGACATGCATGCTCATGCGATGCAGCTGGTGACGGTTACGAGTGGTTGCCAAAGCATACTCAAGAACGTGACAACATGACCATCCAATATAGTCAGCATAGGCAACACACGCATATAGGCTGCAGCAACAACAATTGTGCTGGCTTCAGGCACAGCCACGTGGTACATGGGTCTTTTTTTAACATTCAAGGAGTGGATTGCATCTCACGGTGTGGCAAGTTGGACACACACACAACACAAACACACAAACAATCGATGACAACAAGAAACTCATCAGCGCAAATTTTGCTCGGGTATATGCCCACACCTCATGCTTGGCTCAANGCTCTCAATGCAGTGCTGCACATTAGCTTACGACAAAATTGGCCCGTGGATATGATGCTGCCGGTGGCTTGCGTCACCAACGGTAGCTGCACTATGTAGCTTCAGCATACAGTGTGTGTTGACAGCTTGCAGCCTACTCAACTTATGTCCCGTAAAGCCAAGAGCTATATGGCAAATAGCATGACCCCGCAGCCACAAAAGCTGCAGATGAGCCACAAGCAATTGTGATTGAGGGTGTGGAAAGCAAGTAACAAGCGCTGGAATACCTGCTGAGCATGTGTCATACGCTGCTCCAAGCTGCTCTGCACAGCAGCCAGCCTCTTGTCAGCAGCCTGGACAGCAGCATCAGCTGCTGTATAAGCTTCCAGCCTGAGCCTGTGGGCGTCTGCCACCTGGGCTTNCACTTGTTGTCAAGCAAGTTGAGTTGCAAGACCTTGATGTCCAAGAGAAAGCAGCCGCCTTGAATGAAGTTGCAGTTTTGTCAGAGATGGACCATGTGAACATAATTCGCTATGAATCCTGTTTCACAGAGGGCGATACTCTGCACATCGTCATGGAACATGCAACTCAAGGCGATCTTGGCTCGCTCATACAGAAGCATGCTGCAAACAGCAAACCCTTCACTGAGCAGGAGATCATGCAATGGTGCAGCAAACTCGTGTTCAGCAATTGGCTTCTATGTGAGGGATCCTTTGTTCAAGCATCTGCTCATGCAGGTTTGTCCAGATTTTGCTTGCACTGTGGCATGTGCATGGCAAAAATGTATTGCACAGGGATCTCAAGTCTCAGAACGTCTTCTTGACTCAAGGTGAGCTGTAATGTAAGTAGCAAAACTCGCCAATAACGTAAAGCAATGTTTTAGCACATGGGATGATACATTTACCTGCTGGCAGGCAACCTGGTAAAGCTTGGAGACTTTGGTATTGCTAGAACCTTGACCAGTCAGTCTCAGTTGGCGCACACAGTGGTGAGTTGCAGCAGTGTGTCGCTTCCAATTGCACCACATCCAAACCTTCTGCATCAGCCTTGTGATATCGACAAAGTATTGCAGCAATATAACACTCCCTACCATTGCTGCTTGTGCCAGGTGGGCACCCCTTACTACCTCTCCCCTGAAATCTGTGAGGACAAGCCATATGACCACAAAAGTGATGTCTGGTCACTTGGCTGTGTACTGTATGAAATGGCTACCCTGAAGCGGGCCTTCAATGGTCAGAGCCTGCCAGCACTTGTGTTGAAGATACTCCGTGGCAAGTACCCGCCTCTGCCATCACGCTACAGTGCCAACCTCAGGACACTTGTGGACTGCATGCTGAAGCTCAAGCCCCAAGTACGTCACATGCAATCAACCCTTAGTATGTCGCGTGCAATCAACCCTAAAGTTGCTCATCCAGGCAAGGCATTGCTGGTCACAATCTTATATCCAGTGACCTGCTGACTTGAGAACACATTGCTGTCTACACACTACTGCAATGCAGCTTGTCATGCAATACAGTGCTGTAGAGTGCATGCCATGAGGAACCTTGAACTTGCTCTGTGCTGCAAGAACAAGAGCATCATGCTGACAAGTCTGTGGGTGCAGATGAGGCCATCTGTACAGGAGCTGCTATGCATGCCATATGTCAGCCAGTACATCGCCAAGTATGCCAAACATATCATGCAGCTGTCTGCCGAGTCTGGCTGCATGCCATCCCTGGACCTTGACAAGCTTCCTGTGATCGCACAGATTTGTAGGTGACTTCCTTTTTGAGACATGCTCATGGCCCATTGCAATGGCATGAATACTTTGCTNCCTTGCTGAGTGCATGTCAAGGTTGCTTGATTGTGTGTTAGACTGAGTGTTGTACATTGCGAACACACGATCATCTGCGGTTTGACAGGCAGAAGCAGTATGCTGTCTCAATTGGTCAATCTGTGGAATCCTCAAAACCCGAGAACAATGACCCACCTGCAGGCAACTGCAATGGAATGTGCATAAGATGTTGCAATCGACAACACTCACACAAATGCAGCAAGTCACGGAATGCGTCATTGCATGGTACGTCCTTGGAGATCCTGTGCTGCAATAGTAGCAATGGCTACACTGAACGATCCGTTGAGCTGCCAACACTACTTAGCAATGTGCATGACAAACGATGCACTGCTCCCATTGCTTTTCGGCACAGAACTAAGTCACACGTTGCTTATTGCTTACACAACAACGTTGCCAACATGGCAATAACATCCCTATGCCGCACTTGATATCAACTGAGAAAAACAATAAAGGTAATCTGGGCACACATACACAATATGTCAAACACTCGAACATTTTGAATGTGCACATTCAACACAGGTGTCTGAATCTGAAAATGCTTATGCTGCCATCTGTCAGCATAGAGACTGGCTTGCCCTATTATGGCTCATCTGATGAGTTTTCACACTCTGCTACGAGGACAGCAGTATCCGTGCCAAGCAACTTGAGAAGGTGCATCATTGAAAGGTGAATCACATCCGTAGCTTGCAACACTGTGAAACCCTGAACACAATGAATGNGCCTTTCAAGCAAAGCTGTGTAGCTTGTTGAACCATGTGCATTCAGGTATAATTGACCTTATACCTTTCCACGGTATACACACAAAAGGTTACAGGCTCAAACAGCAACATGGGTGTGTTACCTGCCAACTGCACACGCCTGGGGGTGACTGCTCGGTGGCCCCAGGTGTATACATCACCATCGTTGGTCATGACTAACATGTGACGCTTTGCAGCTGTCAAGGCAACCAGCCTCTTGCCCTACACAGGTCAGCACCACTGAGCATGACAACAAGCCACTAGCATACAGGCATCCACACCAGTCACAGCCGTCAAGGCGTGTAAGCTCATGAGCCCATAGTGTCTTTACTGCACAGCATTTTGAAAGCTGTATTTGATGCCTGAGCAGTGCTCACAAAAGCCAGCAAGCAGGTCTGACAGCGACTTCATAGCTTCTTGACTGTCAGTGCTACAGCAATACCAATCTCAAGTGCAGCAAGACAGGTTGCGCAAAGATCAAGAACAGCGACCTTCATGGCCTCTACTTGGCGAGGCACAGCATTTGAAACGGAATCTGAAGTGCCATAGCCCAGTTGGCCCTGGTCATTGGCACCCCAGCTGTAGATGGCGCCAGTGTCAGTCAGGATGGCAGTATGCTTGGTGGCCACAGCCACACTTACCACTCGAAGCTTGAGGCTTGTGACCCTGCAGCACCCACACTCAGAGGCCTGCTGATGTTGCGTACATGACATCATGGACTTTGGAAACTTGGGACATCAATGTACAGCACATTAAGGCTGACAGTACCATACTGACTGTGTCAACTTGTGTCACAGTACTAACTAGCATTTGCTGTGCATCAAAAGGCTCGGGACTTTGGGACCAGAGTGGAGATGAAGGCAGCAAGTATACGCGATGCAGGTGCCTTTGCAGTTTATGTGACTGTACTGCTTACTTGCGAGGGGTTGGCTGGGTGTCTACAGCAGCATATCCCAGCCTGCCATCCCTGTTGGAGCCCCAAGTGAACAGTTCACAGCTGGTGGTCACAACTGCAGTATGATGCTTTGCAGAGGGATGGATCTGATGAACGTGTTCAGACTGATGATGCAGGGATTGTGTATGGAACATCAACATGACGCAGAAAGCGTACTGGCAGGCCGCAGCGCAACAGCAGTCACACCTGATGCACAGGGGGACACAACAAGGAGGGTCCTGGTCACTGAAGCCTGCAGAGGAGGCGTGGAGGTGTCATACACCGTGAAGGGTATGCTGAATTTGGTCCCTATGGCAGCTGCTGCTGTGTTCAAGGCACATGGTCCGAGTCCCATGCTTGCAAACTGATGGCCTGCATAAATAGGGGTTGAGCAGCCCAGTTGTATCANACCTGACGTGTGTGAGTCTGTGCTGCAAAGCCACAGACAAGTGCATTACCTGAAGCTGGATTTGCTCCACATACACATCCTCCTTCACCTCTCCTCGCAGTATCTTCAGGAACAGCTCACAGTCAGCATCCCAGCTGTACTTCCAGCATCCATATAGCAGGTTGTACCCAGCCTGCAACAAGCACATTTTCGGTATGTCTGCCTGTTTGTCTGCCTGTCCGTCTGTCTGCTGCCATAACTTGGGGGCACTGCATCGACCAGTCACTGAGTACACTCTAAGGTTATGTGTATGCTGAATCAAGGCAAGCTGTCCACTGCCTGGATCAGCACTCATGTGACAGGCTGGCTACCAGTTGTGATGCTTCACAGCACAAGCTCTGTGCAAGTCTGGACAGCACCAAAACCCCTGAGCTTGCTGTAGACTAAGTGCAGCATATGTTCCAATGATCTACACAGTCATTTGATCCTCCCAAGGAATGCATGCAACCATAGTGCCAATGCATGCACCATGACAGCAACAATACTGATGCAAACCTGACTGCCTCACCTCGAGCACAGCCTGCTGTAAACCTTTTGTTTTCTGCAAGTGCAGAAAGATCATCTCCACCAGGGATGTGCCCGCCTTGCCTGCTTTGCGATGCGCCATTCGAGCCTTCCAGATTTCCTTCACCAGCAGCTCAGTCTGGCGCTTGGTGATGTTCTTGTTGCGGACCCTGTTGTTGGTCTTGAAGACTCTGGGGATCTCGGTGGAGTTGCCCATACTGGGAAAATCAATCTTGATGAGCTTCTCATCCTGTAGAATAGACAAGACATTTCTCAACTTCCCGCCAACCATCAAGACTGATCACCGGTGGACTCATGTCCAGAAGGCATATTGTTGCTATGAGTAAGCAGTAACGCACGCGCTCTGNTCAGAGAGACAGTAGCCCTGCTTGTTGAGTGTGCCAAAAGACGTGCTCAGTCGTGAAAACAGGCCAGAGCCAGCATAATTGCTGGTGGCCTTGCTGATGGATGGTGGGTAGACATGGGGAGCCACCACAACCTGCAAGCATGCATTCCATGTGTCAGACTTGACACTTCCTCCCATTCTGCATTATGTTTGCATGTTGGCATGCAATTTGTGTGCCTTGCTGTAGCAAGCCGGCATGATGTGAGCTATGAGTGCATGATGTTTACNCAGCATAAGCAAGTTTGCCAGCCTGTAATAGGCCTAAGTGCAGATGAGGAAAGGTACCAGATGCCTACAAAAACAAGTCACAAAATGTAGCCTGAGTACGCTGGGAGCGAGCGTACCAGTCAGGGCAGTCATTTGTGCAGCTTGGGCAGTGTAGTCTGCAGTAGTGGAAGGCTGCTGGAGGACACCCATGCAGCAGTCTGCCATCCTGAGCCACAAGGCGGGACTCATGTGCAGAGCAGCCGTTGCCACCTGCGGTATACAGCAAAAGATTGGGAGGTTGTTTTTGAACATGTACGGGTGTAAGCCACAAAACATCAGGTGTACTATCAGGTGTAAGCCATGAGATTACAACGCTAGCCAGTTCTGCTTGAGATGTCAGAAACAGCACTTGTGTCTGTAGCAGTGTGGTTTCACACTTGAAATTTTGCTAAGAGGTAGCAAATCCATCAGAAGGATGCTTGTATCAAGTGTTGCCATTGTTGCTTACATGCAGAGTGTTCAACACCACATCAGTGCCGCAGAAAAGGCAACAGTGTGTGAAACAGAAGTAGTCATGCAGTTGCACAGTCCACACAGCTGCGTGGTGGGCAACTGTCTTGATGATGGTATACCTGAAAGCAGCGCAGAGCTGTGCTGTACTTGCCAAGCTGCAGTGCCTGCAAGCCTGCACTGTAGGCCATCTGCAGCTCGGCATTGTGTGGCAGCCTTGAAGCAGGCAGCTCAGCATGTTCCTGCACATGGCACTGACTCAGGCCTAGGCTCATAGAGTGTGTCAAGTCAGCTTTATTGAAAAGCATTGTTGTGAATTGCCAACTTGATTGATCGCAATTGCGACAATCTGTACATTGTGTTGTCTGCCACACATTTGTGAAGTCATAGCAAGTCAGTTTTGACATGACATGCACACAACGCTGCACATCACAATCCAGGTTTGTATTGCCAAGACATTTGGTGGTGTCACAACCTTCTACACAGTGCAGCTGGAAAGCAGTTCTGACTGGCCGCTGTTGCAACCTATTGACAATGGCCATCGTACAAGACTGATCTATGCCCTGTTGAACTACCAATGTTCGATGTGCCTGAATATCAGCATTTGCAAATACAAAATGCTGGACCACAGCCATGCTGCAGACTGCCCATGTATAGGCAGACTGTGCACTCAGAAGGGTACACTCGGCAATTGGAGTGCCAGCAGCAACTCAACACAAGCCTGAGCATCTGACTCACCTTGCCAAGGTGTGCACATCTTTGCAGTGCCTGAGCATAGCACAGAGCAGACGTGTGGTGCTTGTCCTGAGCATGCTGCACAGCACCCATGTTGCTGAGCATTGTGACATGCTGCACACTGTCCTGCTGCTGTGTTGGCTGAGATGCGGTGGGGGTAGAAGAGGCAAGGGATTTGTCAGGAGAGGGGCTCCCCTTCCGGCTGGGGCCCTCTAGGTTGGGGTCAGCGTTGGGGCTGAGGGTCAGAATTCTGGCTGACTTGCGATAGCTTTGACGCTGAAGCTCCAGCTGAGCTCTCAGAGACATCCCCTGCATAACCTCTGACTATGTGACTTGCTGCAGCTATATATGCAGACTACAGCTGCAATCTGATATATAGCTGCGGTCAGCTTGCCACAACACAGCTTGCGACAGCAAGCATGACATGAGGCACAGAGCATGTGTGACTGGAACCGGACACACCACCAATGTGCAAGGTGAGTATTGAAGGCACTGTGCAAGATCCTCACATGCAGCAGTCTGCAAGCAGTATGCGCAGAGCATACTTGAAGGTTTGCAGACAGCCATACCATCATGACATGATAGGGGTTACAGCAAACATAGAGCTGCATGCACATGCTCGTGCTCAAATTTGTGATATGCCCAGGCGCCTCAGAGTATGTGCACTCACTTGACAAGCAGCCCGTTGCACCCATGAGAGTTTTGCTGCTTGACAATGTCTCAAAGGCGAGCACCATCTATGTTGTCACAAACAGCATAACACTCCACACGCAATTGTAGCTTGAATATCCGTCAAGGGTTTTAAGCTGGCTGGGTCTAGCAATATTGTTTTGAATGTGATTGGGTGAGCACCATGCAGACCATGCCGCTACCTGTCTTGTGGATGAGGGATTGCTTGTGCTTGCTTGAGAAAAGTGCACAAAACCAGGAAGAGGGGAGGGGGTAATGTGCTCACCTGAGGGCTATTGGGGTCTGCTGCCATGATAGCCTTGATGTCTCTGCGAGCAGACCGCAGCTGGTTGAGGGCCAAATTTAGTTTAGCTCTCAGGATCCTGACCAGTTGCACCATTGGGATGCCACCAACCTCAAGGGAACCATTGCCCTGTGATCTCACATCTGAACAAGTCAGCTTCTGTTGCCAGTAGTCTGCTCTCTAGACTTTGTCACACAGAAGCATGAGCTGCCTTGTTGCAAGGCGTGCCTTCAAGCAGAGCTGCAGTGTGGTAGTGCAAACCCTGGAATAATGTGTGTGCCTTCACACTGTGTACATAGAGGACGTCGAGGACCAAGCTTTGCTTCAGGAGCAGATGACATACTGCAGACATGGTCAGAGTGGCAATGGTTACATGCTGTGTATACTGTGTGAGTCTTGAGCTGGAGCCCTTAAAAGCAGTACTGACCTGTGTTGCAGGGTGGGTGTCCAGGCGTCCAGCCTGATCCAGCATCCGCCCCAGCACTGCAGCTATCTCTCCTTCCTCAGTGACTCCACTGCTGATGCTGTCACTCTTGGGTGGGCTGAGCACATTTGCAGGTTGGCCTCCAGTAGATTCATTTGCACCCCTGCACTCTGACAGCGTGTTTTCGCATGTGGCTGTAGACTGGCATGACACATCTTGTACTGCAGTCGCTTGCACCACTGCTGTGCAGCTAGTATGCATCAGGCTGCTGGGCACACTACAGCAGGCGCGGTGCAGCGTAGCACAGCACTGCATGACACAGCATCTGGGCATCTAGCGCTTGAAGCAAGATTGCTTGCACACAGCTTGACAGCAAATGCCTCTCCCATGAGTAACATGAGCCCAGACAAGTATGGATACGTGATTGTGTACACTGCATGTGTAACTTATTCGTAGCATTTCTTGTTGCCAAGCAAGCTCTGCAACTGCTGACATGCTACACTACATACCAGCACTTAGCTATTGTGGATACTTCATTGTGACTGTAGTTCACGTTCACAGCTACAGCAGTGCATCAGCTGAACCAGGTTGATGCCTTCCCCCACCCTGCATACCTGCTAGGTGAGTGGGGTGTGTCTGTAACAGCCAGTGGTTCAAGCAGGGACTGTGCAGCATCTGTGCCAAGCTCCAGATCTGAGTTCTGCCCAGCTAGACTCTCTCGGTCCTCTGGGCTGTCGACCATGACTCCATAGGCAGTCTCCAGGTAGTGCACAACTTCTGCAGCATTGATGTGCAACCATACGGGGCACTCTATTGTAACAGTGAATGAAATGTTACAGCTCCTGATGCTGTGTGGGGCCGTGCATTGGACTGATGCAACCTCCAGGCCTGCTTGGCATGCTGGGTCATTGACAGTCACTCAAGTCTTGGTGCATGAGCGTGGCTGCAGACTGCATATGAGTCGGCCAGCAGCAGCAAGGAACCTTGGACAAGGGCGCCAACTGACAGATGATGGCTAAGTTGCACTGGAACATAGTGTGTCAACGAGTCGGCTTGGGACATCAATACTATATTTCACACAATTGCTCCATCACGCACAAACATCAGCACTTCGTGTGTATGCTGACAGCAATGCTGAAGATTGAACTCTGCCTGTTGAGTGCATTCAGTCAATTGGCAACTCACTTGCTGCTGGTCCAAAGCTGTGAGAGCTGAGGTAGAGCTCCACAAGCAGCAAGCAGACCCTGACTGCAATGCTCTCTTGCATGGGTTCTATGGCTTCAAACAAGGGCTCCAGCAGCTTGACAGCGTCGGTATTTCTGTTGTGCTGTGCCAGCAGGATGGCCTGCAGAACACATACGATCACAGTGCTGTGTGACTGGCATGCGTGGTGTATCAGGTGGCAACATTGACGTCGCGCAACAAAAGACAGCACACAAAACACATTGACATTTGAGGTGTGGACAAAGTGTATAGCAGAAGTATGTGTCCAGGCTAAATGTGGAAAGGCGGGTGTGCATTGGGACATTGTAAACATAGGTGGCATGACATTGGGAGGCTGCATCGGTTGCCACATGCACTACTCATAGAGGACTGACCAGGTTCAGCTTGATGACTGCAGGGGCAGGAGCTTCGACGGTGCTGCTGCTTGATTGCTGAGCAACATCCTGTACACCACAAACATGACCAAATCCTGCCAGACTTGTGTTTTGTAACAGCAGCTGGTGCTCAGTTGTCAACCTTGTCTGTAGCTGCCAGCGCTGCAAGAATCTTATCGAGCTCGGCACCCGCTGAAGTATCTTGCGTCGTCTCAGCGCCTTTAGCAACCTGAAACGAGGTCGCTTATTGAGCAGCTGCTCAACCTTAACGGTGCGAGAAACTGTCGGACTCGGTACCTGCGAAGCGGCGTCGCGGCTGCTCATGCGCGCCACTGCCTCCAAGCATTCTTTGTGCTTGCCTGTGCTCCACAGGGAGTACGCGCTGGCCATTGCGGCACTTTGACGTCTAGCGACTCGTGCTGACGTGATCAAGGTTCCATTTGGCCCTCGAGCTAGTGCGCGCAGTCAACGCCAGCCGATCCCCAGACCAAGGTAATGTAGACACTGTTCATAGGCTTGGGTGACCAAGCACTTGGCGCATGCAATGTTGACCTGACTTGTGCTTGTTGCGACTTTTGTGCGTTATAAGCGTTTCGGTCCAGCGTTCTGAATACTGTCGATAGGTTAGATCGGCGGAGCCGTGTGCTGCGATCAACCTCAGGGCGGTCTGATAGCATTCACCGCAGCCTTTCCAGCATCAGGGGATTTGAGAGCTCTCAAACAAAAGTGGCTGCCCGGTATGAAGGTCAAGGGTACAAAACAGAAAGCAACAAAGGTGGATTTCCTGTTGGAATTTTGGAAGCACAAGAAGGAAAATAGGGCTTCCATGAAGTCATCATCCTAGACGTAATGGACAGAACCGGGACCTGCAATGACCAGGTAAAACACATATTTGAAACGGTTGGCATTTGCAAAACGGGGGCAAACACCACACCCATGCTCTTTTTGTGAAAGGTCTATATGCATGCATGAGTTTCAGAGTCAAACAGCCCATACCAGTGGACTTATCCCTGCCCTGACGAAGCTGTCATAGGACTTCCGCTCTCTCGAGTCCCAATATACACAACCAAACATTCAAGGCTTCTCCTTTGCTTCAGGTGGTGGCTTGGACAGCACAGCCGCCAAGTTTTCAACAAAGATGTTTTAGATGTTGTCAAAAGTGGGCACAAGCATGCGCATCATTGTCATCATGCACATCAAGGTATGTGACAACATTTAATACTTGCAATGTTGCATAGGCATCGTCTCCTACACCCATTTGCTCACCTCTGCAAACGTAACCTACGAAGATTCAGTTCGCAACATCAGCATTTTGCACACGTCCCTCACACAGCAATACATACTCTGCAGTACTTTGTGCAGGCATGTACATCCCAGAAATACAGACTGACTTACACTGACTGAATTATACAGCTGCACTACACTGCTGTGTAACATCAAGGCGTGTGTTTCTAGAGATGGCAATGTGGTCTGCGGCAAGGCCTTGCATAACTATGTCTGCATGCACATACACACGCACTGTCTGGTGCATCATGTGAGCCTCAGAGTATGGGGAGGTGGAGAGGGTACTGACAGCGCCTTTGAGTTGCAGTCACTTGGACTCAGCCGGCTTGCACAAAGCTTTGACATCTGTCCCCATCACAGATGGTCACTGAGTGATCATCAGTGATGAGCACTGGTGTTGAAGCTTTGTGTAAGCCAGCTGACTTCTGGATGGCTGCAATCCTAGGGCAGGTAAAGACCCCTCTGCAGCTCCCCAGCACTGGTACTATGTAGAAAGCGGAGTGCAAATCTCGCAAATGTGTCTACAGCACTCACCCTGTTAGTGCACATTCACAGGGCGTCAGTGAGTGTATATATTTTAGTGCACTTTTGCATTGAGATAAAGGCAAGACATGCTCAGTAAGTACCCAGCTTTGGCTGACAAACCTGCAGATTGTGATATTGATCTGCATATGGCTCAAGATCTCCAGTACACAGCAGCATTTGCTTCACAATGTCAGGTACGGTATGCGCAGAACCACGCTGCTCCTGTGCTAACGGCTACAAACACGCCTTGAGTGTTATGCCATCCAGCTTGAGGTATCGAGATGGTGAGGGCTCAGATGACTGGTCTCAAATGCTCAATCAAGTGATCAGCTGATCACCAGTAACTGTACAGCTTACTAGCATGCTTCAGCTGCACAGCTCGTGTCTGCAAGAGCTGCCCCTTACTACAGGTACTTGAGCGTTTCTGTAGACGACTACCCTTGCGGTTCTATCTTAGCCAGGCACTTACAATCAGTTACAATCAGTATGCTTGCAGGTCCCACAGACAATCGTACATTCACGTCTGAAGGAGCCTGAGTGTGGTCTCAGCATTGAACAGCACTTGGGCCAATATTTGAGGTGCTAGTGACTTTCAAGCCTATGGTCAATGGAGTGCATGAGAAACCTCAGGTGCAGCATGCAAGCTGTATTTACATTGACATGACAGCCATCAGCAGCTTCACTCACTGCTCCTACTGTTGCACAACGCATCCTTGACTGTTCTTGGCAAACCTAACAGGGCATACATGCGCAACCACTCTGCTGTATCATACACAACCTCAACAGATGAAGCACACAACTGAGAACTGACGAATCATATGTGCCAAGGTACCAGCCAGATCTTTGTACATTAGTGATGACTTAGATGTGTCATCTCAGCCCGCTTCTTTACAGCTGCACGCATGCCTCTGCAGCACTAGCTTAGTTGACATCGGCTCCTCACTTCTTGCCTGACGAAGATGCAGCCGCTGCAGCAGACCCGCCAAAAACGCTTGAGGAAGCAGTTGCAGTTGCTGAGGCGACATCACCACCAAACCTGCCACCACGGGTAGCTGCAGATGCTGCTGCAGCGCCACCAGAGTTGAAGCCTCTGTTTCTCGCCTGCATTCAGCTCCGCTCTCAACAAGACATTGATGACAACAGCGCACAATTGAAAGTGGTTCACCCATACACATCAACGGCCTATTGTAGAGCCGCTGAAGTGCTCTTGCTCAATGATGTACTGACAGCCAGTCTTAGAATCAGCAGTACAGCAAGCAGATAGGTGACACGTTGACAGCTGCCATTTTGCAACATCAATGTGTGATGCAGCCGACTATCACAATGGTGGGGCCTTGTTGTGCAATGCAACAAGACAGCTTGTATGTGTGTGCATAGCTCACCGAGCGGAACGCATTGGTCCACGAGCCCCTTGAGCCAAAGCCAATTGCACCCGCGCAGGAGTAGCCATAGGTGTTGTAATCTCGCCCAACCAAAGCATTTGCCATGGCTTCTGAAAAGCCTGCAGTTGTACATATGCATATGGTTCATGACAAAAGCTGTGTATGTGATGGTGGTTTATGAGCAACTGTGACAAGACTTGTAACAGGCATAAGTCAACAGTCATGCCCATGAACACATTTTGCATTTGCCATATGGTGCATGCATGCACTAGCTAGTACAGCAACTGTTGCATGAATCAGTCCTGTCAGCCAGAGATTACTAGGTGGGTGTCAGTACACTGCAGTCAATAGCCAAGGCAGTTGAAAGCCTGCAATCAACAACCTGCAGTGATCATATAGGCACTAATACCATTGCTAAAGGTTTGTGTGTTTATAAATGTAACATTATGTTCTCTAAAGGAATTTACCTGAGGAAGCTGCTGAAGCTGAGGCTCCGCTGCGACGCAATGCGTTACTCAGGTCGCTCCGGTACTGGCCTTGGCCCATGCCGTGACTTGAGTAGTATTGCGCGCTCTGATAGATGCCGCTGCCGTAGCCTGCAACACGCCAACTTAAAAATTTCCGACGTGAACTGGTGGTGGGAGGCGGGGTGAACCCACTGCACAAGTCCAACTGCACCGCTTGAACACGCGGTGCCGTGTGTTCGCACATCAGAGCAATAGCAACATCACACTGATGCAGGCACTTACCTCCGCCAAAGTTGAACGAGTAAGCTGTCGCTGCCTGGACCAGCAAAGCACTGCAGACCACCGCCACTATAGCGACTTTCATCAAGCGAGCCATAATCGTCAAAGGCCGCAAAAGCTGCTATCAAGCGCTTGCACAGTGTTGTCGAGAAGCACTCTTGATCACAGAGAAACGGATGTGCAGAGCGGAAAGATCGTGATGCATGGTCGCCTTTTATCCTCAGCGATCTGCAGAGCTCGGCTTCCAACGATGATCCAAGATTAGGTCACTTCTCATGCAACATTTGATGCTTTTCGGTGAACTGGCTCAGACCATGTGAGCGAATCTGCTTCTTTCGACTTCCGTTGTGGAGTCCAAGGACAGGTGCATGCCTGCTGAGACTACTACAGCAAAAGTGTCGTACACTTGAGCAGCACCGCTTACAGAACATGGTGGAGTCCGATGCAGCTGCTACGTAAGCATGGAGCCGCAAACCAGCTACCGCTAGCTAGAACACACGGAGGTCAGGAGCAACTGCAAATGACCATTTNACATGCAAGACATGCATGCTGCCATTCTGACACTGTGGCCAAATGCCAAATCATTCCTGTGTACCGTGAGTGCAGGACCAAACAACTTGCACAGTACCACAATGTGCAAAAGACCCTCAAAACAGGCACCGACCATGTTATGTGGGATGGGCCCAACAATGTTGTGTGTAACAGCACGGCAAAGCAGGTTGTGTCAGCTTGCTGTCACAATATATGCTGTCAGATGTGCAATTNTTGCCTTGCAGCAGCTTCAGCATCATTTGTCGTCAAACTACTTTGATGACTCGGACCTTGACTGTCAGGCGTATATATGGGAGTGTCATGCTGATGATCAAGAATGACTGCACATGCTAGGCTGAAGCTACCAACTGCAGTACCAGCACTGTTGCAAGCGTGACCTCTGTCAACCCGCTGTCTGTACAATGCCCACATGACAATTGTGCATGCAGGGCTGAGGTTACTAGGCTTCAAGCCAACATCAATGCTGATGCCTTATCACCAACTGAGGGCTCCAACTTTCATCTACCCTGACGAGCGCTCCATGCCAGGCAGTACTCAGACCTTTATTGCCTTTCACAACCGCATGCTAGCAAAAGATGTGATGGCAGTCTGCAGCTTTGTGAGGGCGAAAGGCGGCGAGCCGCGCCTAGTGGCCCTTCTAGCACAGGAGGAAGTGCAAGATGAGTACCAGACACAGGTGTGCTGCTTTCTTCCCGCAAGGTGCAGGTTGGACACAGGTGTGCTTCAGTGTCAGGTGCAAGCTGAAGACCAGACACAGATGATATGCATTCTTATGTGTAAGATGTAAAGCTGCTTTCCTGCGCGATGTGCGCACCAGACACAGGTGTGGCGCCATTTCTGTATGCACAAGCAGACAAGCCTTCTGATACGCTGCATGTGATGCGATAAAGTGTCACAGCAGATGAAATAAGGGTGTNCAGAAATCCAACCCAGTCAAACAAAGCAGGACTCAACAACAAGGAATTGATAAAGGATGACATGCATGTGCGCACCCAGTGAGTAGTACTCCAGTAGACAAACATGCAGCACTACATCACANCAGCAGCAGCAGCAACAGCAGTGCTGCAGGATCATCTGGTGCAGTGTCAGCAGCTGAGCGGGATGCAGCCTACCATGCCAGCACTGGTGGCTTGCCTCAAGGTGACACTGTCAAGCGGTTCTCAAGGTCCTGCCTTCCCTTGCACTGTACCGTCACATTTCATGCAGCATAGCATTCATGCAGGTCAATTTGTGGGCTCTATAACAAAGCCCGCAAAGCTGTGTGTCCTTCCCTTGCTTGAGGATAGTCACTCTTCCTGTACGTCAAGCTGATGGGGGCACCTACAGGTAGCAGTAGCAGAAGCAACATNAGGCTTGCCAAGTCTGCAAGCCCAAGGACAAGAATACCTCCACTTCTTAGCACTAGGCAGCAATCTGCAATTCGTTAGTATGTCAGAGCTTGTAGTGTCCGCAGCACCCACAACATCTGGGTGGGTACATGTTTATTGCCCAACATGCTCTATTGCAGNCATTGCGCCCAGCAGCTGCACCATCAAAGCCCTCCCAGCCCTTCTCCATGAAGAAGCGCGACCTGTTTCAACAGCAATTCAGTCAGCCATGTGCACAGCGACTGCTCACCCTGACTTGATGTTGCATCAGAACGCCGACGCCCTCAAGTGCAGNCACTTCTGACCTTGCCATGTGCAAATGCAGGTAGAAGTCAACAAAAGTCTCCGTTTGGCAGCTCTGGCAATGCAGGGGCAAAGCGCAGCGCCAACCCTTTTGGACCTGAAAAGGGTACACGCTCCTTCAACGAACCAGCAGACTTGTCTCCTTTCACAAAACCTATACCCATTGATGACACGCCCTGGTACAAGAAGATCACCTTGTCACAAGTGGTAAGCTCACAAGTGATAGCTTGGACCAAAGGTTTAGCTATTGTGGCATTGACATCTACTCTTTCTTGCAGCTCTGCCATGCAGTGCATTCNTCTATCCCCATGATGGATGTCCCAGTCCAGAATCAGTCCTTTGCTTGCAAAACTACATAACACCTCTTGACATGCGACACAAACTCCACTGCCATGCCACATTGTTTGAACATTGGCTCATTGGCTCATACTTGCAAACCGCACACAAATGATAAGCATGACGCTATATGCATCAATGGTATACCATCTCCAGATCGNATATATGCCTTGCAACATCTTCTGTTGTGTATGAGAGTACTGCACCTGCCCTGGTCATCTTCATTGTGCGCGCATGCACATGCCTGCATCAGGTGTTGAGCAAGAGGCGCTGTATATTTCAAGACTGTCTTTTTCCATTGTCAAGCTTGTCTGCACAGTCAAGTTGCCTCTGTTGCAGCACACCCCCACAACTGCACCGCACTCAGAAGATAGGCTCNAGCGTTTTGCCAACTGCAGCAAGGTGCATCAGCGCCGATCGATGTGGATGCAAGTCGAGAGGGTGGCTTGCATGTAGGCTTTGACTGTCATGTACACTGCTGCACATTCTGTCATCATGGCCCCGCCCAACCTGTGGGGGACAACTGTGACAGCCACCCTCTGTCCCCCCACTCCCACCCTGCAGCACCAGGTCTTGCCCTTCATTCATGTGCATGTTGATAGTGAACTTGCGTGCGGCCGCAGTTTGTGCTCAGGTCTGTGCTGCAACTTGGTTTCACACAGCCTCACCAAAGATATGCTGCTGCCACCTGATGTGCCAAGCATTATCGAACCCAGGCAGGACAAGGGCACCAGCCGCGTTCTTTGACAAGCGAAGTATGTTATGCAAAAAAAGGGTGTGCAGCATCTCGGTTTTCGCCCCACGCTACTCTCGAATTCAAGATCACATGTAGCCAGCCCAGTGTAGGGACAGACCGCATTGCTGA
Source organism: Trebouxia gelatinosa (assembly GCA_000818905.1). Lineage (NCBI taxonomy): Eukaryota > Viridiplantae > Chlorophyta > Trebouxiophyceae > Trebouxiales > Trebouxiaceae > Trebouxia > Trebouxia gelatinosa. The sequence continues at coordinate 4,256,275 of KN805369.1, read as the reverse complement.
TGCAGCAAGAGTCAAGTGTGGCCCACTGCCCTTCATGAAAGCCAGTATGGTCATCCAAAGCTCACTGCGGATGCCGTATTGTCAGTACCAGTCATGCTTGCCAGGGGTTACATATCAACAGTGAAAAGAACGGTCATCATCAATGTGGCCTTGAAGATGGTGGACTGGTCCCTTGAAAGTAATAAAACGTGCAAGACTACCTGACTCTAATGTGAGTAAACAAAAACTGACTAAGCTGCCCTAAATCAGATGACTCTTACTATGAGCAGAAGCACAAGCTGGGGTTCTGTCACATATGTCAGCTGCGTTGAAGACGAAGCTCTCAGATAAACTACCTGAAGCTGAGAGAACCAAATAGCAGTCACCCTTCAAGACAAATGCCCTGATTAGCAACAAAAAGTCTTTGCCTTACGAAAAGAACATGCTTGGTTTAAGACATTGCTTGACAAGCTCTGTCAAGTGTTCCTGAATGACACAGTTGCTAGTCACTTTCCTAGCTTACTACAACTACTGCAAGACAATAGTTGTGCTGCACCTGTCTTGCCCAGATACATCTCTCTACCCAGGTACAACATTCCGCCGTTCGTAACCAATGTGCTCAACGGCGTGCCTGTGGTCCTAAACACAATAAAGAGAAGCAAGCAGCCCAAATTACCCTTCAGATAAATATTCAACGCATACTGCAAACGCGCATGACCTCCTCTGACTTGGGTTACTGTAAACCTGTCAGATGGATGGTCCTAAGCTGGCCGCTGAATGACATGACTCAGAACCATGAGCACGCGTGCTGAAGCGCTGAAGGACACTAAACAAAGAGGCTTGAGAGCTGTAGCACAATCTGGANAGATAGGCTCATGCAAGTCACTCTGCAATCATGAAATCAATTGGCGACATGTGACATCTTTCCAGATGCACCTGATGTGACTTGCCAGATCTAGTCACTGGCTTTGTGACTTTTGCCTCTTTCATCAACATGGCCGAGATAACACATCAGGTAATCCCTTGCCAAGTTCACACAAAATTGCAGCAAATGTGCACATTAGTGACCATGGCGACACATGTATGTGCACACGCTAATTAGCTGAAGGGTTTGGAGCTTTCTGCAGCTATTAAGACACAAGAAAACACATAGAATCACATATCATGAAAAGAGGCTGTAGAGGAGGATCATCGCTGATGCGGTGACCATGAGTGGCTTGGTTCTATTGTAAGGGTCCTGTTTGCATCTCGACAAGTGTATTTGCTTGGGAACTCATTGACCACAATACATCGCCTAGGTTTCAACAATATTCAGCTTTGGCTTCTTGCTGCAGCGCAAATTATGAAGGTCAGTGGGCTTTGAATTGCAGAAAGTTCTTGCAGAGTGGTGCTGTGGTGGTGGTGAAGNGAGCATTCTTGGCAGCTCACACACAACACTCCACACCCAGGGGGTCCATCCTGCACTGACGCAGCTCAGTTTCAAACGAGCTTGTGCCTAACTCAGCCAAGAAAGCCAAGCAGAAGGCCAAGAAGCAGCAGCATCTGCTGGCCCTGGCACTCAGCTGCCCTGGTCAGGACAGGGACAGTCCCACCTCACAAGATGGGAGCCCTCACTTGGGCTGCAATGGGTCTGCCCACAGTCATTCTACTGCCAGACAAGGCCCTGATGCTTCGTCGGCTGACAATGAAGAGNGGGCATGCCCACCTCACCACTGGCCTCCGCACCAAGTAGTTCCACCTCTTCAAGGCTTTCCTCATCATCACCTGAGGTTGTGTTGCAGTCTCAGAACAGCCACAGTGGCCCTTTGATGGCATGATTGGCTGCTGCACTTCAGCACTGTCACGAAGAACAAAGAAGATGCAGTGGACTTGTTGCTCCTAGTGTGGTGGAGCTCACTTAGCATTGAGTGGCTGCAAGTGCTGTTTGGCAGTCCGCTACAGTGCGTTGTATAAGTGACTGACAAAGATGCCTTTTTTGGCAAGCACTCATCAGGAGCACATGCACGTTGCAGCCAAGCAGATTGTGCTACCTTCGTCTCCATGCGGCTCAGCATCAAACACATCCTNTTGTGGGCAACATGGTTTCCAAGCTTGGTAAGTCCCATAATCCAGAGAAACGTACTGACCAGTCAAGTGCTCACTGGTATCTGCTTGGTGCAACAGTCAGCTGTGCAATGTCATGGTAGGAATGCTGATTGCTGAAACAGAAGCTGCAAATGGAGAGCCGTTGTCAATGCCTGGTAGGCGTTACTGCCCCACAAGTGCAAACAGGCTTTGCACCAGTGGTGAGTCTGACAGATGCCAGAAGCCCATGTGACCAAGGCATTGGGGACTGAGGCAACTTCATGCGGAGAATGCTGTGTCAGCACTTTGACCACAGTGGCTGGCNAAATGGGTGAGGGATGAAAATGGAGAGGGGGAGTAGTGGGAAGGATGGAGCTGATTGCAGACACTGCTGAATCTTTTCAGTGAGCATTTTGAAGAAATNATGTATCAAAGCTTGCTGTTGTATTGATCATAAACACTGAGTCTCATGACCTGATACTCGTGACAGTGCAAGTCAGTGTGCTCCAGTAAACTCAGCTTGTAAGCCTCCCAAAGTCTTGTGACCATCAGCTGACACAGTGTCAACTGTGAGTGACTCATTGTGGTCGCAAGATCCAAAAACAATGTCAATCATGCAAAAACAGCAGATAGAGTGTCACAGCTGGTGTTGCCACAAAGGGAAGAGCTGTGCTCTGCCTGCTTTGTGATTTAATCACCTGATGCATCATCCCCCTGACCACGGCCTGCTGCATTGCCCCAACTGATGGCCTTTACACTTTCAAATGCTCATGCAAACAAGCAGCGCCACGTGTTGTTGCATGTGATAACATGGGACATGCGCACTACAACGTTAGCAGCACTGCAGCCAATGAAGTACGACAGGACGAGCTTCCATTGCAGCATGCCCCGTAGGACCCTGACTAACTCTGCAGCTATAAGCTTCCTGGCACTACACTCCCTTTGCAGCAGTCAATTTCTTTATGACAGTCACAGCTGTATGCGTGTTACTGTGACTAGCTCACGCATACGGCGTAATTGAGCAGCAGGGTTGTCCACAAAGGTACAGGGCATGGGATATATCTGATAGCTTGCTTACACATACATTAAGTGTTTATGATTGATGAGCACATGTCCACACCATTCACAACATGACACAAGTGCCCACTTGGGCTGAGGACTAGGGTCGCCATTCAGACNTGACTCTGAGCAAGTGCTTGCAGGCAAGCCAGCTAGTAGGGAGACCTGCACCATGCCACAGTGGGCTGGCTCCTGCTGGTACTACCTCCGCTTCATTGACCCCACCAACTCCCACCGCATGATTGGCAAAGAAGCCGAGCAGTACTGGATGCCTGTGGATCTGTATGTGGGCGGCGCTGAGCATGCTGTGCTGCTGTTGCCAGCTCAGCTGTAAGCCTGCTGATGTCAGCGCTCTGTGCATCAGCAGCATCTTGAGCCTGCATTGCTGCGCACACTGCTGCATCCTGCATAACAGTACTGTTAATCAGCAGATGCATTGACAGCGATGAGTACCTCAATTTGTCATGTGCACAACAGACATAAAGCCGAGGCATGCCTCTGTGTTGTTACCACCATCTGGAAACCATCACCCATCAGTGTATGTTATGCGTGAGATAGGATGACAACAAACCGGTGCACAGGCTGCAAGCCAGACTTAGTTGACTGCTGCTGGAGATTTTGGCTGAGACAACCTCAATACACAAGCCTCTGAGGATCAACATGGCAGCTTGCCTGAGCAATCTTGAAGGCCTGCTGCTGTCTGTCATAGCAAATTTGCAGCTGTGCCTTGTCAGCTTGCAGCTCCACCACATCACTTGACAGAGCCTGTAGGTCCACCTGAAGATTGTCCCTGTCATGCCGCAGTTGCTGATTGTCTTGTCCCAGCTGCAGCTTTAGACTGGTGGCGTCAAGGAGCAGAGCTGCTCTGCCGNTGGCACATCCGCACTGCTGCGCTGCCTTCCAAACTGCTTTCGTTCAGTGTATCGAACGCCGGTGTACCAAGCCGAGGCGTGCGAGCGTTTCTAAGATCGTGCACCGTTACCCAGATACTGTCAACGCCCTGCAGAGCTCTGTCGGTCAGGCATCGTTGGCCTGTGCTAACCTCAAATCACAGAGAGCTTCCTACGGGCAGACTCGCGCATCGCAATCTACCGGTGAAGTATGTTAGGCATGCTTGGTTAGTGTAGACCTGTTCTCCACAACAGCTGAAACGCACTGCTGTCACTTGCAGTCTTCGACCGCACTGGCACCTGACATGACGAAGACTAAAGTGCTCTTCGTTTGCCTTGGTAAGCTCATTGGTCATGATTCACGCATATGCTGCTGTCCGCATGTGGCACTTGCCACTCTTGTTGCAACTTGTATGATTTGTTGAACCCCTCGCACAGGAAACATCTGCCGAAGCCCAACTGCTGAGGCTGTTTTCAAGAAAGTTGTAGACAGGGCTGGCGTCAGCGATGAGTTTGTCATAGACTCATGTGGCACTGGAGGCGGTAATGAAGACTGGTAGGTGCGCTTCATGGCATGATGCTGTAGCACCCTTGTAGATGCCAGATGTCGCATGTGCAGCAGTGTTTCGCGGTCTATGCTGGACCAGGGAGCACGTTGAGATTGAATAGTGTGGCAATTCTCAACCATGCAGGAATTTGCAGGTACAAGCTAGACACCAAAGATGCATGGGCATATCATGAGGGCAACCCTGCAGATGANTGGACTGGGCAGTCCAGGCAGCCTGCATGAGGGGAATGATCAGCGAGGAGCTGAACAGGCGCAAGCCCTCATTGGTGGCCTTGATCCAGAAAGCTGCACTCCCAATGAAGGCTATCACGCAGAACCAGCTGTACCAGTCCACCAGTTGGGTCGGCCAGGCTGCTGTGATGATGTACGTGATGGACTTGGAGAACAGCACACTCCATGCCCCTGCATACAGGAATGTTTTCTGAAATCTGTGCTATGTCACCTCTCACATCTTGGGGCACCCTGAACGTGATGAATGCGCGCGCAGATGCCGCCTGATGTAATGCGACAGCACTTGGACCTACACATGGATCTGTGCTCTTCTCAATAAGTGCTGTAGCCACTCCATGTATGCAGTATACAGGGAGCATGATCTTTCACAATTGAGCAGCAAATGGTGGGCAGCCCCTATGGCAGCCCTTGCTGCTGCAACCTGAACAGCCTGCTGTAGGCCTGATGTGAGAACATCTAACAGAGAGTGCTCATTGCTGGCCACGTATAGCACCAGTATCAGCACCCCAATCGTCAGGCCAGCACAGGTGCCATGCGGCAATGCATGTGCTGTCACAATCAGCACAACACCATGCTCTCCCAGATTCGTGTGCACACCATCATTTTGATGTCCCCTGAAGTCTACACACACATACACAAACATGTAAACAAGCACACACAGTATGTATACTGCAAGTTTCAGGGCGCTACCTATGAGCCCAGCATAGGTAGAGAACAGCAGTGCATGTGCAAAGACCAGCAGCTGCGGATCATTCTTGGCTTTTGCACGCCACCGCTCCCTGACACTTGCATTCTGTGCCTCAAGCCTGAGGCGCTTGACATAGTCCTTGCCCCAGTGCAGGGCCCCNCTGGACCAATACCCTAGGGGCTGCTCTGCAAGTGCCCCACATTGCAGGGCAGCTGGGACACAGCCTGGTGCTAAAACCCAGGAGGTNCACCTGCCACGCTTCAGCAGCACTCGTTGACCCGACAGTTACAGGCCAGGATCAGCAAAATGCTACAGCCAGCAAGCAAGAAGTAAACATTGTTGTGTCGTCGGCTTATCCATTTGCCGATCTTGAAGCAAAATGGCAGCAGTTTTGGGCCAAAAATAAGACATTTCGAACTCCGGATTTTACAGAGCTTGACACATCCAAACCAAAGTTCTATGCCTTAGACATGTTCCCTTACCCAAGGTCAGTCTGATATGGGACATGGTTCTGTGCGACGCCTTTCTGAAAGCAATGGATAAGCGTTCATGCAGTGGTTCTGGGCTACATGTTGGGCATCCTGAGGGCTATACAGCTACAGACATCATGGCACGCTTCAAGCGCATGACAGGGCATAATGTTCTGCACCCAATGGGCTGGGATGCCTTTGGTTTGCCAGCAGAAACTTACGCCATACAAACAGGCACGCACCCAGCTGAGACAACAAGGCAAAATATAGATCGATTTCGTGAGCAGCTGCAATGCCTTGGGTTCTCATACGATTGGGACAGAGAGCTGGCAACCACAGACCCTGAATTTTACAAGTAAGCAGATATTAGCCTATATGCACAATTGCTTTTGCAGGTCACAGGGGCTGTCTCAAGACGCCAGAGCCTACATTCTGAGCAGTATGTATGNCAGTACAGAGAGCTCTGTGGCAGCCAATCGGCAGCAGGTTACTACCCTGGTACTGTTAAATACACTGCATCTGGTGATTTACATCACGACTTTTGGTGTCACGCATGGCCACATGTGTCCACTGTCTGGGGGACGGCAAGCTGTGGTATGAACGGTCAGGCGTCCCAGGTCATCATGCCACACTTCTGCATATATTGCCACAATTTTACGGCACAATTGTGTTTCATATCTGGATGACATGCTGCTGCAACCCACTCCAGTTGCACGTTGCCTTTGCCCAGCCATGCAGACCATGTCAACACTATCACTGTGGCAGTGATCAGTTATTGCATCAAGACAAGCCCAATGTGAAGCTATACCTTACCAAGACACTTATGCTGGCAGGGCATGGTGCGGCACCAGGATGTGGTCAAGGCTGTGCAGACAGAGTGCAGGTGCATGCAGCATGAAGCTGCTCGGCAAGCTTCGGCCATGCAGCTTCTAGAATTTATGGCAGACCGGCGCAGAGTGGAGGAACGGAGCTTGGAGCATGACTCCTGGGAATCTGCTCGGGAAGCGCTAGGCAAGTTTGGGCTGGTCTTGTTGCTNTCAGCCACTCTGAAGATGTCACCTCGCACGAAGTGCTGTGGTGGTGTATCATCCCCAAGAGATTGCACATGTTTCACTGTAGAGCTGGCTGATTATGCAGATACCATATTGACTGCTGCGCTCATGCTGCTGCTCTCATCTGGCACAATTGTGGCTGAGAGCCTTGCCTGCTCATGCCATGGGAGATGTGAGTACCATGACGATTACGGTGTTGAGGAAATGCACCATGTGCGATNTTCGCTAGTGCACACACAATACATACAATGTGTCAAGTGCGGTCGCAAAGCATGTCCCACGTGTCTTGCTGATACACAACATATGCTTTACCAGCTTCGTGAAAGGCATCAGTCATGCAACATTTCACAGGGCACCCACTGCTACAATTGATCTTCCTGCTGCCAAAACTTTCGTTTGTTCAGTAAGCTGGTTGGTTATCAGCCTTTATGATGGCAGCACGCTGCCCTGGCAAGCCATACCTGAGTGCTGTTGTGTCAAGTTTCCTTCTTGTTGCGGCTGAGCCTGTGCTTGCTGCTGTGCTTGATCCTCTGGCTGTTCGTCTGTTTCCTCTGAGACGTTTTCCTGCGGCTCAACAGCAACTTGCTGATGGCTCTCTTCAGCCGCCCAATCGCTGTCAGAGGAGCCAGGCATGTTCCTTGGGGATGCCCCAGGGCTGGGCCATGCTCGGCTGCCCTCCCATGCATTGCCAGCTGATGGAGCAGCTTCAGGTCCCCAGGGANCATGCTGCGAATGGCATGCTGCAAACCCTAAACCCACCGCCACTTGTCGTGAAAGCCTCGATGTCGTAAAAGGTTTCGGAACTTTTGGAACGCATTTCCCTGCGCATAGCAGACCTCGATTCTACTGTGAACGCATCCTGCTCGAACTGATTGCCTAAACAGTGTATGCGCAGAAGTCTTGCGCGTGCTTGTGACGTTAATTCCTTTCCTTGGCTTATCCCGAAAACAAAGATGGCAGTTGCTGCAAATGTTCCGGATGCAGCTGTTGACCCCGCCAATGCCATTTACGTGAATCAAGGCGATGACGAGGCTGTCCAGCTGGAGAGTTTGTGTATGAACTGTCATGAAAACGTAAGTTTGACNTCAGTCTGGCATGCTGTGCCTGCTGCGCAAGCTATTTTGAAGTTTGCATCTTGGATGTGCACTTCTGTGTTGCCTGCAGCATAATCATGGCAAGTTGCAAGCAATCACGAATTGTTGTATGATGGGTGCGCTTGTCTTTTGGTAGAACAGACACCCCTTTGCACGTGGCGGCAACTGCTTGGCATGTCGGAATCCTGCGATGTCCACATGCTATCTACGGCGGTCTTTGTCACTTCATGGTGGTGCACAGCCTGGAGGCTAATGAACATGCAGGCAAGGTGAAGATGAGTCATGTGGATCAGGCCATCAATGAGATGTTTCAGGCCACTCACATGCAGATGATGCGCAACTGCTGCCGGCTAGAGCAAATTCTGCTGGCAGCTATCTTGCTAGAGTCCAGATCTAAAGGTAATGCATGGCGCTTGTATGTCCTAATGTTCATGCACTGACAACCATGTGGCCAAGAAAGCTTACTGTGTGTACATGGGGTAAGTTGCAGCACATCAGCATGCGCCTACGATGCGGCCAGCTGCTGACATCAGCAGGTTGCACCACTTGTCGCTTTGTACAGACTGCCCTGTTGGTGAGCTGTTGCTAGCTGACATATCGCGCTGAGTTGTGCTGTGGTGTACTCTGCCTACATTCATGAAGTGAAAGTCATTTTTGCTCTGGTCTTGACATGGCATGGAAGTGACAGCACCCTACTGTGCTGTGCCAATGCAGGCCACACTGATGTCATGCTGGAGAATGTGCACAATCGCTTGGAGAGCTTATGCCAGGGCCACAGCGAGGTGAGCAGCAGTGTGGGAGATGTGGTGGCTGCAGCATGCAGGCTGGGAGCCAGCAGGCTCATCCTGTGTGATCCTGCCTCCAGACGCCTCTACATGCGCCTCTCACTCAATGTGCCTGTTGATGATCTGAGCCATGTTCTCAAGCATCAGGACTCCATAGGTTGGCTGCAAAGCCTGGACTTCTGATCTAGCTTGCTCAGAGTCATGCACCTTTCCCTTTTTGTCCTGCAGTCGGCCTTTTGGCCATGACTGCGCCATCCGTGCCATGAGGCATGGCCAGCATAGGACCACAAGACACAAGAACTCAGGAAGGGTATCCAATGGGTAATACTTCCTGTCCTCAATCCAGTAGCTTTCATATGGTATGTAGATGGCGACTACGCCAGTGGCTCCTCTGATGGCTAACAAAGCAAGGCAGAGCAGGAACAGCACAATCTGCATAGCACCTATCAGCTGAGCTTGACGACATGAGACAACTTTGGCACAAGAAGTCTTGCTGCATTGCAAGCAGCTGTATGCTGCAAGGCGCAATATACACAGCATGCAGCAACGCTACACATGCAGTAGTGAAGGAAAGCAATTGGAGAGTTTGCCAACTTACCAGCCTGGGCTGTCGAGCTGGCTCAGGTGCATGCATGCATGCAATGTCTGTGTTGGCACAGCACAGCCGCCAGCTGTTTCCTGCATGCCTGAAACAAGCTGCCGAGCACTCCGCAAGCTTAATTGCTCACCTTTGTTAAGAAGGAAAGCCAAGGGGTAGATGTTGAGAGCCCTGGTCATGACTACAAGGGGGACCCCAGTCAGCAGCATCCCAACATCCATACCCCTCCTAATGCTGGCCACCTGCAGCCGTTGCTCTTCAATGACAGTANGCCCTGGGTCACTGTGTTGTCAGCATGCAGGTGCCTCTGCTGGCTATGAAAGCAAAAGCAAGCTAGTATCAATACCAAGATTGACAACAATGCAGGACAGCAGGGACGCCAACACGCGTGTCAAAGCATAGATTCATTGATTTGAATTGTATAAACCAGCATACAGTGCAATGGAGTTCACGGAGTAGCATTGCATACCAAGAGTAGTCCCGGGCAATGCAGCAGCAGTGATCTGTTTTTTGGCATTCACTCCTGACACCTTCTGCATCGCATTGATCAGGGAGCTCTTCCCAGCATTTTGGGCACCCACCACCCATATGTCCCCCCTTGCACCCACCTTCTCTTGCAAATCAGTCATCATATCCCGGACACCAGTACCCTTAACACTGCTGACTAGGTACACAGCAGCTGGTGATGGGAGACCTGCCTGCTTGCAGCGCATGTACACCCAGTTCTGCAGGACAACAGCTTGCCTGGTCATTGTCCATGGCATGCAAATGTGGCCAGGTTGTGTTTTGCACCCCTTTCAGCTCACACAACATGCTCATGAGAAATAGTACATGTCACATCTGTATGTCACATTGCAACCCAGACCTATTGCCTTTGCTGGCACTGCATATATGTCACAACAGCCAACTACACTGGTCGGGATTCAGTCATCATGTGGTTGATGCACAGCTTGGCACGTGCACCTTATGACTCTGCACTTGCATTTGTTGTGCGTGTGTGCTTGATGGCTGATACCATCACCTTGTTTGAGTCTAAACTTTTCTATCACTGACAATATACAAGTAGGCCTGTTTGTCATTGTCACTGTGACTGACGCGCACTCTTCGGGTTCCATGTGCATCTCAGGGCACACATGCTCGTGCACACAATTGCCAACACTGATGCTCTGCTACTGCTGCCGCAGCTGCGCATTCAAGTGCTATTAAATGGGTGACAAGGGCACACCCAGGGTGCTCCCCTTACAGACAGTATCCCTCTCTGTAGCATGCAGCATTGGTCCTTGTTTGCCTACCATATCATGCAGTAGAAGTCTACCTGCTCTGTATGCTCCAAGTCCTGGCTCAGGTGTGCTTCCAATGTTGTTACAGTGCACAGAGGCAAATTGGACAAAAAGCAGAGTGCGGGTGTGGCAANGGCAGGTATTCTGAAGCAGGCAGCAGCCAAGAAGCCGCCTCCTGCCACCCCTGCACCACCATGCAGCATGATTTGAGCAGCACTATCCAGCAAGTCAGAGAGAGCAAGCTCAACACGCTCTTTGTCAGCTGCATTCGGCTGATGTTGTTCACCTTCATTGCTCAAGCACAGCACAACTTGCAAATGTATGCATGCACACAGCCCACTGCTAGACCCTGAGTCATCTCCTTTGCAGTGAGCAGCTGGGGTAGCATATATCCATAAGAAACTGGAGACTGAGGAATGTAAACAGCAGCAACATGATGTTCGTGATCATGAGCTGATGTGCTAGTAATGGTACACATGAGGCACATTTGATAGACTGTCTGCACACAGCCTCAATGAGCACCTGGCTCCAATTGCTTTTGCAGCATGTCATGTGTCAAGTGTAAGGAGGAGCCACATTCACTTCCCTTAAGATGAGTCTTACAGCAGGCAGTGGCATAATGCACACTCACACCATTCTGCGCCTGATTCTATGACTGTATGATTACTTTTGCGTCACACATTCATACACAAACAAAGTGTCAACAAGCAAGTATAGTAGGTATGTAGTGTCACGGCTAGCATGGCAGAATTTCAGACTAACAGGACTACATGGCCTGAACTTACAGCACAAGCTAGCTGGGCCCATGCAAATTTCCCCTTGCACAGAATGCAATGAGTGTCATGAGTGCAAAGTATGCACCAAAGCGTGCACCAAAGGATATAGAACAGCAGCTCTGACATCTGGAACAGGTGTAACACCTTGTCCACAGGCTTGCTCTTTTTCTGCAGCTTAGTAAGCTGCTTCTTGAGGGTGGCCAGGGAGGCCTTGTCCTCATCATGCAGCAGCTCCTGTGCCGCCAGGCGAGCCTGCAGGTAAGGGATTCTATCGGCATTGCGATCTGTGCATCTGATCTGCCAAGCATTCTGCTTGCCACGTTTCAAACATGCACAGCCTGGGATGCACATGCTGATGCAGGATCCCCTGATGCAGTCAAGCTGCTGGCTGCTTGTATACGTGATTCCCAGAAGCTACACCAGGAAAGATTCCATAGAATGTCATATGCTTTGGGGCGCACACAATATCGCAGTGCCCCTGGGCCTGTCAATGCTGTACAGCGGTTCCTGAAAGACCCTGAGCAAACAACGCTGAGCATGCATGTCTCTCTGGAGGCAGCAGAAGACATCAGGTGGTAAGGACTTGACACCCTCTGTAGGTTGCATGCAGCATCAGTCAGTCATAGTTTCTGACCTTTATGAGCAAGCGCAAATGCATTTTGAAGGCAGTATTGCTTCTAANCTGAGCCCCACCAGGATGCAGGCTTGTCACATGGTCAGGCGCATGCAAGCCATCCTGGCAATGGCAGCAATGATCAGCTGCAACAGCTGAGCACAGAGCTTGAGCCACATGGCACACAGGGACCTGCCCGGCTAAGTGACAAGGGCTGGCAAAAAACGGAGAGGCAGGAACTTGAACAGGTGGAAAATGCAGAGGCAGATGAGGATGATGAAGGAGAGTATTGTGAAGAGGAAGGGGACGGCAGCCTGACACAGCTGCCTGTTAGCACCCTGTTCTATGGTGTCAGAGGACAACAGGCAAGGACTGCTTTGACCACTGATGACCTGTTGACTTTGACATAAACTTGCACATGCTTGCCTTGAGTGGCGCTGGTGTGAACTGACATGAGGGTGACAGTTGTGCGACGTCGAGGTTATTGCCTGGCTCAACGATATTCTGAGATTTCCTACCTGTACAACGGTCCATCCCTGATTTGCCCTTGATGGCTTACTGTTTGAGAGTTGTTTGACATGGGCGTGGGAAGCCATGCAGACTCAATGATGCATTCATGTAGCCAGCAGCTCACTATCTAGATTTACAACTTCTGTCCTGGCGAACCTGGCTCCTGCAAGCTCAGCCACTTTGATGAACACCATGCTGAAAGGTCAACAGGATCTCACATGATGCACAATCAAGTGAGCATNAATGTGGTGCTGACCTGCATAGTGACGTTGTTGGCAGAGAGCACCGCCATGCCGGTGAGGCTGGTGCCCATGGTGGCGGAGCAGGCAGCCAGCCAGGCAGGGCTGATGATGGCCGCCCTCTGCATGGCTGCCAGCATGCCCGGGTCCACATTCACTGCCATCCCACTCTCCTCCCCTCCCCACTGAGGGCCCTTTATAGTTTCCACAAATGCTGCTGCCCCATCCCGTTTCATCTGCATGTGATGCACATGGCTGAACACATGCTCGTCAAGGCTTGCAAGGCAGGTTGGGCTGCCAGATCCAGGGCTGTCAGCACGCAGATCAGGGGTTTGTCTCCAGCTGAAATGTTCAGTCCAGTCAGGCGTGACCCGCACAATTTCTGGCAATGTTGCTTGACAGAATGCAGACACAATGCCTGGGTATACGTGCCAGCATGCTCTGTGCAATATTGTGGTCTGTGGCTTTGTTCTGCAATGTACAGCAGACAGTATGTGCTGCTTCTTGCATGCCATGAACCACAAACGGTGTGCCTCACTAATGAGGTGCATATGTCAATCAATAAGTATGACCATCCGGCTCGCATATTCACTGTGATTTGCTCAGGTACATGGCCTTGGAAGACATCCTGCAACTCAACTTTACAACTGTTTTTGCTGCTACTGCTGTTGCGGCTAAGCATCGCATTGCCCAAGTTTGGACCAACAAACTCAGGGACAAAATGTATGCAACAGAAACAAATGATAACAACAAAAAATACAATACAGTAAATAGGTGTACACTGACACACGCCTGCAACAAGATGGCAGCATACCCTGGCGCGGGCTGCTGCCATGCTTTGCTCAAGGGTGAGGCCTGCATAGGGGTCCTGCTGAGCATCATCTCCTTGTGGCTGTTGCTGCTCAGGGCTGTTGCATGTTGTGGTACACCCTGATATTGTAGGACCAAGAAGCCCAGCTGACTGAGGTTGAAGCCATCTCAGCAAAGCGGAAACGTATTTGGTAAAGTGAGCATTAGCGCCAATCTTTGCCATTCACACTTCCGCTTTGCATTCATGGCTGCAACTCAGCATTGTGCTTCATGTCCTACAGGCTGCATGTCAAGCCAAGCACTGTCCAGACTGTGAAAAGGGCCAGTCATCTCATCCTAATTCTTAGCGGTGCTGAGCATACATGGGACTAGAACTGTGCACCACAGCTACATTGGCTGATGTTTGTTGTTTTCAGCATGGCAGTGTTAACTTCACCTCGTGTAAGAAACTTTATAAGGAATGTTTTAGTGTTGAATTGGAGTTTTTGAAATCGAGNTGTTGCAGGTGCTCATGCCACAGGGTTGGTGTCGGTGCATCCCACATGCGTACTGGCAGACCAAGCTCAGCTGCCAGGACATTGATGACACAGCTTTTGCCGCAGCCTGCTGGACCTGCATGCAGTAGCTTGTTTGCTGCTGCAAAACCCTGAGTCATAATGTGAACAGCTCAATTGTTGCTGGCATGCATGTGTTGGATGTACCGGTGATCACATGCCTGGCCAAAGTACCTGACAAAAACAACAGGGATGCTCCGCTGGCGTTCTGCAGCCAACCGCTGATTTGTTCAATCTTTTTCTTCTGTACAACGAGGTCTGAGCTGTTTGCCGGAGGACATAATTGCAGCTGGGGGCCGGGTTCTACAGTACACAGATTGTAAGCTAGTCAGGGCACAACTCAAAACCGTGCTGACGGTGAGCACTCACTTGCATGTGCATCCGCATGTTGCACAGGTATCGAAGACGGTGCTGCTTTCCGTTGTGTGGGACCTGCAGCTAGTCCCGTTGTTTGCGAGAGCTGAAGGGGCTGGCGTTTTGGCTCAGACTGCAAGCTACAGATAGGTCTCTCGAACCCGTTCAGCCTTGGAATTTGTTGCACAGATTGCTCACCTGCGATGAAGGACGACTGGGCGCCTGATCGTCCTCAGAGTCTGTGATCACAATGGTCTCTACTTTGCGTTTGCGGGAGGGGCGCACCATTCACTGAGGTGATCACGTTGTAGCGATAGCACGTCAGCCTGCAAATGGGACCGCGCACACGTCGCAGCATACAAGTGTAATGTACCCACTCAGCGTTACATTCGAGACCGATCTGAGCTGTGAACATGCCCTGAGGCAAGCATGTCGCAAAGTGCCATTTGTGGTGAGTCACATGGTGGTCATAGGCAAAGCATGGTAACCGACATGCATGCTGACCGAAACGCAAGGTACAGCTTTGACTGCGCGGGTACCCCTGCAAAGTGCCTTGCGTGTCCCGCATCAAATTGATCTGCGTGACTTGCTGGTCCGCAATCAGTTGCAGTGTCCGAAGCATAGCGCACGATCGCTCGGTGTGCCACCGCGGCATATGAGGGTTGATCACGCTTAGATCAGGACTATCGCAGACCGACAAGTCTTGCAGGCGCTTGCTTTCACTGCTCAGCTAGTAGCTTTGACGTGACTGTTAGAGCAAACGATGCAAGGCCAGACATACCTTGGCGCAAAGGTTGGNATATATGTTGCTGCTGCTGAGCTGTCAGCACACACACACTGTTGTCTCAAGCTTCCCCTAGAGGCCTGATGCCTGCAACAGGCTGCCAGGCCCTTTGACGCCTGCCAAGAGGTCAAGGGAGGTGCGACTGGGAGGCAGCTCCCAAGGAGGACTGGGCGGTGTATCGCCCCCCCACCAGAAGCTCAAGGTTGAGTCAAGCTCAGGAGCAGGACAGAGCAGCGCTGCAGTGCCCATGCCGGGAGATGACCTTCCTCCTGTCATTGCACCACCTGGCAGGTTGGCGCTTGGCTCTGCTGCCTAGCGGCTTCAGACCACAGTGTTGGTAGTGCTGCTATCCAGCGGGCTGGTTGCTGGCATGAGACCTCAAGCATGCAATGCATTTTCAGTGCACTTGTGATTGCCGCCTTGGATATGGTCGTCAGAATCAAAATGCCCTCCTACCTGTCATCTCTCCAGGTGGCTGCTCATTGGTTTCCCAGTGTTGACTCTACCAAGTTGAACGGCTGTATGTTAGCATGTGCACTGCATGGTCATGCAGACAAGGCTACAGCCATGAGTGCACTGCGGTCTGCCATGGAAGGACGAAGTGATGGTATAGATGCAGCCATGAATCGAGCCGCAGAGTTGCTGTTGACTAGCAAGTCTAGTCAAGCCCACCACTGAAGTTGTTGCCCATCCTTGCCATAGTACTGTATGTTGTCCTTGCACTGAGTGGTCAAGCATTTGTTGTAAAAACCCCTGATAACAAGTCCATCACAAGTACTTCAGGTTGCAATGCTTTTTGATTGAATCGCAGCTAACTTCATCTGGAAGCTCAACAGCCAACAATCTTTGTCACGATAACTTAGATAGCTGCGAAATAGTCCTTGGACTTCTTGGGGTCAGGCTTCATTGTGACACTGCCTGGCTGCCATCCAGCTGGGCAGACCTCATCAGGGTTTTCTTGTACGTACTGAATGGCTTGCAATGTACGCAGTGTCTCCTCCACACTTCTACCAAAGGAAAGGTTGTTTATGGTTGCATGCTGGATCAGACCCTGCATAAGATTACAAAACAGGATGTTGGACACCTGACAAGGTTGTGCATCGCTGCACAATCAGGTGACCAGGCACATGTTGTGTGATCCTGCCATTATATCTCCCATGCAGACACGCCGCCAAGCCCCAGCAGCAACCTGATCTGATGTTCCCAACAGGTACAAACCGCAAAACACAGTCCTCACCTCCTTGTCAATGATGAACAAGCCACGCAGCGCCACACCATCATCAGTCAAAACATTGTACTTCTTGCTGATTTCTCGTTTCAAGTCAGACACAAGAGGGTACTTCAAATCTCCCACACCTCCTTCTTTCCTGTCTGCACAAGCCAAGCGTTTCAGCACTGTATGTTTTCATGTGTGCTGACCTGTAGGACTTCANTGTGAAGTACAGGCAGCACATTAACATACCTGCCGCAGCAACGCAAGCTCTCCAAAGCAGGACCCCTTTCCGACACGCGCCAGCTCATTCTCATCATCATCGAAGATGGTGAAGCTGCCCTCTTCCACCACGTAGAACACATCCCCTACAATGCAGCAGGTCACATGCTCACAGCAAGAGCATGACTGCTGATCTGCTCCTGGAGATTCAAAAAGCACATCGATGATGAGGACAGGAGGAGGAGAAGTGAGGATAGGACACAGGATAGGACAGGGCTCAAGAAGGCCTGAGCAGCCAGCTGAGTCATTGTGGTGATCCACGCAATACATTCAGTACATTCAGACAGCAACGTGTTCAAGAAAGCAGAGGAAGAAGATGTTGGCAATCTATGTAAGCCAAAGTCAGGACGCTCATTGATGAGTACAGGACTGGGAGTGGATGATNGCTGTAGGCCCACTGCCAACTGATGAGAGGCAGAAGGATGCTTTCCAAGATTCAGGGAAGCTCTTGCTTAAGAACCACACGGCACAATCTGTTCATGCACCAAGCATACAGCTCAGTTTTACTGAGCAGTTGAAGCAGGTCCTCTTGATTTTGGCAAAGATGAGGCACAAGCCTCCGTTCACAGACAGCAACCTCACTGAGTCCACCTGGTCGCCAACTTGACCAAGAGGACATGAAGACAGGTGATTTGACAGCAAGTCATGTATCAGCCTTGAAGGTGTTGTGGGCCAGATCGGAGAGGAGTCTGTAAGGAGTGAGACTGCTGCACTTCCTCCCATCCTGACGCACGTTCAGCAGAAGCCTGCCATTCCTGTCTGGGGAGCTGTAAACGCTGTCAAAACACAGAGCCCTGATTTGAGCCCAAATGCTGGCCAGAATCAGCAATGTTCTGACCAGGAGGAAAACAAGCTCGGAAGTGATGGTGGGCATGAACACTGTGCTCAGCAAGCTGCATCTCCTACAGCTTCAGCTCCCCTTGCATCCCCAAAGAAGCAAAGGTATAANCCAGCAGCAAGTGGCAACACAACCAAGCCTGGCACCCTGGAACATGCAGCTACAGCTCCTGCNGCCAGTGACCATCCCTTGCCCCTCACGCTTGGGGTCACATGTCTCAGACATCTTGCCTATCCCAAGTCAGCCAGGCCTCATAACCAGCTTGATGATGCCATCTTCCTTTCCTCTGATCCCCTGTGAGTGCGTAAATCAGCGCCAGTTTTTGGCACTTCCAGTGTCCTTGCCTGTCACATTTATGACCGCCACCCTCAAGGCACCCTCAGCCTTCCTGCAGGCTNTGTTTGTCGTTGACAGATGTGCTGACAGCTGTTATGAAAACATCTGTAGCCCAATGCACACAGGTTTGGAGAATGTTGGGGCATTCCCATTGTCACAGCTAGATGGCTACATGACTGCATTGAAGCCAAGCACTGCAAAAATCCAGCAGCACAGCCATGTTACTCTTGCTGTTGCCTTTACACATATAGCTAGCAATACAGATGGGCTACAGCCATATCAGCGTCAACTGGGTAAAGGCAACGACACAGACTTGGACACATGAGCGGCCACCCATGCATCAGACACATACTCGTCTGTCACGTGCAAATCACATGCACTCAAGGGTATGCCAAACTCATGCAAATTCTGTCAGTAGCTCACCCCGTCGCCTGCCTCGGCCCAGTTGCGGTGACAGCATCATCAGCAGCAGCTCCACAATCTTGGCATGCACAATGGGACTCTGCACCAGCTCGCCATGCTGCAGCATCTCTGTCAAGAAAACTATCAGCAGATCCAGGCGGCATGAAGCCACCAGGTCTGCCTGGCCGTTCTGGATGACAAAAGACAGCCATGCTGTCATGTCACGGATGACGTAATCAGGTATGCAGGCAAAGGCCTTCTTGGCAGCTTCTGGGTCTTGCTTAGCTTGTTGCAGCAGCCACATAGCCTGTGCAAGAACAGTACTGCCTCAAACTTGCTGCTGCATGCGTGGGGATTAAAACAAAAGCTGGTTCAGGTCAAGCAGCACGCTGTGCGCTGCTCACGACTAGCACCTTGAGGCCTTACGACACAGCCGTGCTCAGCAACAGACTCAAACTGGTTTGATTGACGATGGAGCCATGCAGCGTATTAGCACTGTTGTGTCTGGTAAGGACTGCTCATACAGTTGGCAGGTAGCTCACTTGTTGGGACCAAAAAGTGCTAGCATGTCAGCACTTGCTCACCGAAGCATGCCAATGACTCCCTCTGTGTGGAGAATCAAAACATGGGTGCTGACTACAGCAGCTGTGTCTGCTAGTGCATATTTACATGCACAGACAGAGGTATGCTGACCTCAAGCACCAAGAACTGCACAGCAGGTGCTGCCAGCTGGGGGTCCATGATTTGCGCTGTCACACTGTCAGTCAGTAGCCACAGGTCCACAGATTGAGCCTGGTCATCACCATCTTCTTTGTCTTCCTGCTGCTGCAGGATAGTGCGAAGGATAGGGCCCACGTGCACATGGAGGGCANTCTATGCTTGCAGGTAGCATTGGGAAGCTTTGTGGAGGTGATCAGCGGCGAGGTCGATCCCCAGGGTTGTAAGAGGATGTACGTCATGGAAGTCACAGAGCTTTTTGAAGATACAAGGGTATCAGTCCAGTCCAAATGCATGTCAAAGGATGGAAGCTACACCTGACAGCGTTTGACCAGTGACTTCTCTGACAGCTCTGTGTGCATGTTGCATCACTGCAGCAGCGACATGCACAAGCTTCATGCTCCACATTCTCACAAAACAGTAATGAAGACACTGCATCCAGTGTTGACCTCAGTCATAGGTGCTGCTGTAGTGCCCCGTTGGCATTGCCTTTGCAACCCTTCCAGTNGATGACGCCATAGATGACACCATACTTGTTACTGTATGTGTGCAACCTGAGGCTTGCGTACCTACAGCAAGTGTGCTCATGCAAAGTTCTTTTGACACCAGCATGATTACTTGAGCCTTGTCTTGAACCATACTGACAGCACATGTCGCGCACTCTGGCAGCGCACTACTGACTGATCAGTCTGTCAAAGTCAGCTTCACGGAAACCTCAGTCTCAGTCAAGCTTGGATAGATGGTCTGCATTAAACAGCTGTGTCATCTCGAGGTGCTGCCCAGTGGAATCTGCAGTCTGTATCAATATGAAACACAGCTCAGGTTGAAGCTCATGTGCAAATAAAAGAGGGAAATAAATTGTAAATTCAAATAGATATGCGCCACAAACAGTGGACGTGCATTCCCTTACAGTTTTTGCATCATCAAGTCTGCCAATACCTGGCAAGGCAAAGCAGGGCTAAGGCATCAGCACGTGTTGTGCTACAAAGGAATGATGAATTAGAATTGATCAGAATTAAACGATAATCTGCGTCAAAGTCTGCCCTTTGAGGACTGGTGAANACAGCACCAGGCAGCACAGCATCAGTCAGCGAGGCAAACAAGCAGCACTGCTTCAATCAGCATGACAAGGCTGACAGGAGTCAATATGCGGGGGCAGGTGACTGATACTGCATTGGAACAATGCCATTGAATGTGCTGAAAGCCAGGCAGTTTGAGCACCAGCAGCTAGCCAAAGTCTCAGCGCCCACAGGGTGTGTTGGTGAGCATCCTGCAACTGCAGGCAGTCCAGTCTTGCACTGTGCAAGCAATGTGCAAGCAGCTGGTGGATGTGAGCAAGGGCATGCCTCAAGGAAGTGGTTGCCTCCTCCTAAGGTGCCCAGCTGCAGAGCAGGTCTGGGCTGTGCTGCTGCTTCATGCTATGCTTAGGCATGCCTCAATATGCCGCGCTGCACTGCGGTGCTGCTGCCGCTATGTCATGCCACATTGCACCATGCTTTGCTAGGGTGCGCACAATGCCGATAAGAGACAGGTGTGCATGCTGTGCTGTGCTGTGTGCTGTGCTGTGCTGCGCCCTGTGCTGTGCTGCGCTGCTGTGCTGCGCTGTGCTGTGCTGTGACTTGCGCATGTGCAACACAGAAAGCTAAGGGTGGGGCCTTGGCGGCAAAGGTCACTGTGCTCCCAGGCAAGCTAGCAAGCCTTCCTACAGTGGCATATCCAGACGCACTNCATGTCAAGGAGCTCGAACTCGCTTGTACTGACTCACATTGATGTCTAGTGCAATCCCCAAAAGTTCGGCAAAACGCCAAGAAATTTTGAACGCTTTGGCGGCAATCGATCCGCAAGCATGCCGAACGGTCTGCACTGCTGACCCAACTGCCGAGGATGTGTACGACATTTGCGATCGGTGCGTCATGAGGTCGGACAATAGAGAGAAGCACGTGTTATACTCAACCGTGCGGCCGTGTAGTACATCCTACAGCCTGTGTCGTGCGTGCCTGTGATCTGACTGTTATGCAGACTCCGGTCCCTTGCCGCAGTGCAAGTGCTAAAGCATCGCAGACAGTAGCAATGCGTAAGACAAGGCAGTCTGTTGATGATGTAGCACACTGCTCAGAAAGCAAGACCACAGCAATAAGAGCAAGCCATGGGCATAAGCGAGTAAGCACTTATTACCTGTTGTGGCCTGCGTACCACACTGATGGCTCTTGATTATAAAAGCACATGTTCATACAGAGACACGAGGCAGCTGGGTCAACTGTGAACAAAGGTGACCTGCACCAAAAGTCTCTGCGCCAGCCAGCTGANGTACCACAAACAAGAGCGCAGGTGCTGTGCTTCATGCCCTCTACATGCTGCTGGTGTTCACCTGATGACGTGTCAAGCGCATCCAGGAAAGCTTCAAACTGTTGCGAGGCTGCACAGCAATGACCAGTGATTGTATAAGCATGCGCTACCTGAAAAAGTAGTCACATAGATTGCAAACACACTTCAGAGACAATGGCTGGTGTACCAAGCACGCTGCAACACATTGTACTTACAAAGGCTTGTTGATGTTTGGCAATACAATTCAGCTTCTTCATTTCAGATTGACATGCTATTATATGACCGCACATGTTTTTGCTATTCTGCTCAATTGCAACATGAGCAAAGACTCACGTTGCATGGCTGCAGTGACAATTGTTTTGAGCTGTAGGCACACACCAAACTTTCCAGGTAGGTCTCATCTTAAACTTGAGTGTTACAGGTTTGCAAGGGCATCCAGAGTTCACGGACGAGTACATGGACTATGATCTCAAAGACAGAATGGAGTCGGGGGATTTGCCAAAGGAAGTTGGCGAGGCTGCTATTCGAGACCTGCATGAGAACCCTGTGTCACAGGAG
Source organism: Trebouxia gelatinosa (assembly GCA_000818905.1). NCBI lineage: Eukaryota > Viridiplantae > Chlorophyta > Trebouxiophyceae > Trebouxiales > Trebouxiaceae > Trebouxia > Trebouxia gelatinosa. Next base: position 4,234,209 of record KN805369.1, on the reverse strand, counting down.
CATTGGGAGGNCTGTTGTCAAAGCTGTGTGCTGCTTGCAGCCGACCTGGTCCACATGCTCCCTCAGCTCAAGCTCCAGCTCTTCTTCTCGGCGGCGCTTGCTGACGGACTGGACCGAGGAGCATCTGAGCAATCGCAGAAAGTTACAGGCTGCTGAGGACAGCAATGACACCAATGCCTCACCCCACATACAAGCAGCAGGTACNGCCTGCGGTGCCATGCAGCATTGCTGCCCTGTCAGGTGAGGGTTTAGGGCTGGAAGGGTAAGGGGTGAGGTCTATAGCTGCCCTGTCAGGTGAGCTGGTTGGACTGGAAGGGAATGGCTCTGTGAAGGAAGCCAGAAGTGGCTTGCTGCTGAGCGGCGCTTGAGGCACATTCTGGGGAAGAGTGTCAGGTAAGACTGTAGCTTGGTCTGTGAACGGTGGGACCTCAGATGCAGTGAAGGCAGCTGATTCCAGCGTTGTTTGCTCAGAAACACCAAGGTTGCTTTCCTGTTCTGCCAGAGCTGCAGAGGGAGGTGAGGTGGCCGCAGAGGGGTCACTAGCTTGGGGCAGTGACTCTGTTGTTTTGCGCCTGAACATTGCCTTGATGCCTCCGCGAGTAGCAGCATTGGACCCTGTGCCAGTGTGAGAAATCAGTCATGAAGGCGTCAAATCAGTGTGCATGGGTGCATGGACTCACTGTGCAAACAGCAGCAAGCTGCCTATCTCTGGTGAAGGTTGGTTACACAGGATTGCATGGCCTCGAGTGTGGTGCCAGTAGTGTCACAACAGTCATGTGTCTGGCATCACACATAAATACCGCATGATACAAACATATGATGCGTGGCAACAGACATGTGTTGCATGTCACCTGTATCAGCAGCAGCGCAATGAACAGTGGCAGCCAAGTACAGCAGAATGGCCGTGATCCAGGCACAGATACAGCATTGCATCAATCACCTTTGTCTGCAGGATTAACTGTCATGTGCAGCACCATGCCTNCACCACCTGTTGCAATGCCTGCAAGCACACTAGCTAGCGACATGCCCAAGAAGCAACAGGCACGTGTGCAGAGCCTTGGTGAGGAAGGCGAAACACAGCAGGTAAGTTATCAGCTGTAGATCACACCTGCTGGATACAAGGCTGCTCAATAGCGACATGATGTCTGCAATGCAGCATAGCAATACCTCCATGTTGGCAAGCCTGCCAGCTTGCTGTGCTAAGCCAACACGGCAACGCCATGAGGCTGTGCCCATGGACAGGTGTCGCATCAGCAGCTCAAACAAAGCAGCTTGCTCAGAGGCAGGCAAGTGGCTGAGTAGGGCTGGGAAGAAATGTACAAAGCCCTCCTGCACCTCCTGATGTTTGTCANGGCTCAGCTACTCAGCAGCGTCTGCATGCAGGAATGGGTGACCTGATTACAGTGCAGCAGCGCAACATAGAGGAGTATGGGTTCCCAGAGACCCTGCACGGGAAAGCTGATGGCGTGTTCCTTGACCTTCCAGGGCCCTGGCATGTAAGCACTGTCAAGCTCTCTTCTATCTCGTGTTCACTTGCAACCCGAGCACAATCCCGCAAGGTGTCTAATCTGAGAACCCGCAACTGCTGCTGCATCACTTGACCCTGCCAGTCGCATGTCCAGCAATGGCTTCACTGCTGACACGAGCCAAGCCAAGCAGGCTGTACAGTCAATTGCACAGTGAAAATTCACCTGTCTACTTGGTCTGCAATTCCTCAGATATGGAAATTGCTGTGCAACTGGTTATTCCCCTGCTGGTGGCATGACAGGCACTGGTCTCCATTGCTGACATGGTGTCCTACCAGGCAGGCCATAGCCTCTCGTGCATGATAGTTTGTCTGCAACTTCAGGAGGGACAATGTCCTTTCAACCGCCCTGCCCAAACCGCCTAACCTGCTCTGCCCAAACCGTCTAATCCCCTGCTGGCTCATGCGCTGAGCATTGATGTGCACTGTGGACATCTTAGTCTGATGCAGGCTGTGGAGTCCGCTGCACAGTGCCTGAGGCCGGATGGCGTCTTCTGCTCTTTCAGTCCCTGCATAGAGCAAGTGCAGCGCACCTGTNCATGACAGGCAGGCATGCTTGCTTGGCATATAATACAGACAAGGAGCACGAAGTAGTCTGGGTGTCAGTACTGGGATGCTGAAGCTGCAACACAATAAAGCCATGCCACATGTCCCTGCCTGCAACAAGTGGGTTTTGGTGAGTGCAGAGGGATGTTCCAGGCTTTACTAGGGCTGCCTTGCCTATTTTGGCAGGCCAAGGGGTTAAGGCTGTAACAGTAGGGGTCAATGGGGGGTCTGCCCCACCTGCAGTGCCCCACAACACCCCCTTCATCTGGCGGGACATGCTCACTCAAACAGACATGCTGGCTATGTGGCATCCAGGTACATGACAAGCTCTTTCCTAACCTGCAAGCATGCCACAACCTCAACAAACGGCGGCATTCTTCAAACTTGATGCTCAAGGTCGGCGGCCCCTGTAGTAGGCCTCAAATCTCGTGACCAGATTGACCACCATGTGCTACAAAACAAGGCCTGCACGCAAAGATGCTGTTGCTGATGTCTGGTCCCAGAAGCCTTTCACGTCGCTGCATCAGTGATATCGCTCAGCGCTCATATGAGATCCATTACCATTGCATGCACTGCCAAGTGTTGTAGCACTCAAGGCAGGACGCGCCTGTCATGTCACACCATCAAGCGGTCACAGTCACAACAAATTCATCAAGCTTTGCTATGATGTGATGTACANTTAGTAAGCCTGCCCTGTATGCCAAACCACAAATTGACCCCAGACACCCATAGGCTCATTTTGGGGTAGGGACTAGTCTGTCCACACGTAGGTACAGTGGCTCGTTTTGGTCCCCGTCATCCATGAGCAAATCTGAGTGGCAGATCCGGCAGTGCCTGCCAAGCGCGCTGTTTACTGTTCGCTTACGGTTTATCATCATCGCATCGATGCTTCAGCTAAGCGAATACAGGACAGCGCCTGTAGAAGAGTGCTGATAGCGCTTGAGCAGAGGACCTGGCAGCTGCCGCGCTGGCTTGACATTGGCTTGTACTGCTGTACTGCTGCGAATCGGGGCAAGATGCCGTAACGCCGCACAGCGCAGACTCTTTACTTGTACTGCGTGTGTGGGGCAAGCCCTCTCGCCTGCACGTCAACCAGGCGTGTTCAGGTGTGTAGAGTTGGGGTTATGTCGATAAACAACTTGAAGAGCTCTATCTCAGGCAGTTCCACGTTGCGTTGCTCCGTGCCGAGCAGCTATGCAGCTCTCCAGCAAGCTCGTCGAGTGTCGCATGCATCAGCTTCGTGCAGCAGCGCGAGTNGTAAGTGATATTGCGATGCTGTGGTATGATATGTCACGCTAAGATGTATAGCAGTGGCAGCCAGCATGTAAAAATGTGACAGCAAGCATGATCGCCACACTGTGGGTCTATGTTATGTTCCTCCATATCTACCCTGCAATCTGGANCATTGACCACACCATTGACAAACTGCGGCACTTGGTGGCAGCGCTTGACATTGAGTGCTTACCGAAGNCTGTGTATTCACTGCAACATGCAATGCAGTGCTCGTTTCCACCTGTACTAAGCAGAGGCTCACACCAGAGCTGCTTGTCACGCCGTCTTGGCAATCCACGTCAGTTCACAGCATGCGTCATTGCAACTATGGGGCCAAAGTTTGCGGAAACTCACTCATAGCTCACAGCCTTGGCATCAGCATTTTCCTCTCAGCACAGGTTTGGCCTTTGACAGGGTGGTCACGTGGCACTGGAGCACAGGGCAGATCTTCTTCAAAGGGCAGAGCCTCGCATCTGTGCCTTTGACATTGAGACCACCAAGCTACCCCTGCAGTTTCCAAATGCAGAGTATGACCAGGTGCACCCCATCTTGCAAGACTGTGACTGTGAAGAACTTTATCACCAAGCTGCAAAATTTCCTGTCTGCATCTGTCTTCATCTGTAATGCGTGCCAAACTGTTCTGCAACAAATGGCTGTGGCACAGAGTGCAATGTACAATCATGCATTACCAGTATGCATGTTGTACCTGGTGCGCAGTTTACACCATGCGTCACAAAGTGGCGGTGGTGTGTCCTGCTCATATCTAGATGTCCAGCTTGCAAAAAGGCATACTTTACAATCTCAATGCTTGCATTTTATAACGCAGACTATTGGCTGCTGTGCTGCAGGTGTTCATGATCTCATACATGGTGGACAAGCAAGGGTATCTGATTGTGAACCGAGAGGTTGTCTCAGAAGACATTCACGACTTTGAGTATACTCCCAAGCCTGAGTTTGAAGGTAAGTCTGCCATAAAACCTGGACAGCTGCATCAGTTGTTACGTGCAGCCAACACTCCTACCCTTAACGCCTGTCCTGCAGTGAGCAAGCCTCAGCCTGATGTTGCTTTGCATGTTGACTGTGATCACAGATTGCAGGTGTGTAAAAGAGATGCACCTGTGTGGACACTACCTGGAGTCCTGCAGAACAACCTTGCTCCCCACACATCTATGCTGCCTTCCCACTCTGATGTCNCTGTCGCAGCCCATGAAACCTGCATGCAGTGTACAGACAGCAGCTGGTCAGAGAAATCCTGGATAGCATGCTTAGGCAAAGGACGACAGTATATAGGCAGCAGTCGCCATGCATAACACAGGCGCAACAAAGCAGGAACATGTTGTTGGAGCAGGGCACACGCATAGCACAAAAACTCTGCACTACTTTGCATCCTACAGCTCTGCATCACGCTCAATGCAAGGCTTTCACAGCACGTTATACGAGCAACTAGGCCTGTTACCTGCACAGCACTTCTGCCCTCGTGTCATCTGTGTAGACTTCAATATCATCTGCGACAGCATTGGCAGCATAAATGCCAACAATGCCGCGCATGGTCAGCTTCTTGTGCTTCACAATGTCCTGTATTCACATCAATGGGCTTCAGCAAGTTTGCAACTGTCTGCACAGCAAATGCTCATTCTGAAGATGCTTGTTCAAAGTGGCAGGCCAGTCAGTAAGGACAGGCAAGTTCAGTGCTGCATACAACCAATGTATTGGCTTATGCAAGCCATGAACATTTCATAAGCAATGCATATGTGTGCTCAATGCTACAGCCAGCAAATCTGCCTGCAGCCAGAGCACAGCCTTGTGGTGGTGGGAAGTCTCACCAGCAAAGACAGCACCATGTGCAGGCTAGGAGGCAATGCTATCAGACCCCTATTGCTGCTGTTCCAACCCTCAAAGGAGATCACCATAGACGCTGCGTGCAAGAGAAAATAGGCCAGCGCATTCAGAGCTGCAGTCACACCATGCGCAAATCAGTATCTCCACCAGCAGCAGGTCACAGTGGTTTAGCCAAGTGCAGAGNCTGGCTGTTACTGTCAGACCTGCTGACATACCGAGAGCAAAGTCCAGAACATTGTCCAAATAGTGAGCTTTTCACTGGCAGGGAAGTCAAGACGCTGCCATTCCCTGGTAGCCATCAGACACTGGACAATCCAAATCAAAGCTACCCGACTAGAGTGCTGCCTGACTAGATTNTGCCAGTAGCCTTGCTGAAGTGCTGCTTCCAAGAGTCATGCTGCAGGACCCTTGCTGCCAATGCTGCACCCTGATAGCCGTTTTGGCAGTGCTAGACTGGGCTTGCAGCTGCTGCCAGATCTCTGCCAGGTTCAAGGGAACAGCATGCATTGTATAGACAGATCCTACATGCACATGCATTCTTTTGTCCGTCTGCTATGCCATGCCGCAAACAACAAAGAAAGGGGTGCAGTGTCTACATGGTGGAACAACAAGTACACTAAGATGTGTGAGTTGTGTGACGTCTACAAAAGTCACCAACATGCAGGGCATACAGCGCTCAGTGATGAGTAAACATGGATTGCTCTTTTGCAGAGGAAGCAGGCAGTGACACATTCAGTGACACTTGCAGCAGCTGGGGTTCTGGCGAGGAAATTTGGGGCTATGAGACAGACTACTATGACAGTGAAGAAGAAGCTGAAGCTGTTGCAGGTTGTTTGTAGATCTCAGCAGAGATGCTGAGTTGCCATGCATGTAGTTTGAGCTGTCGCTGTCAGCATATAGCGCAATGCACAGCTGGAATGTGCTACTTTGANCGGGACAGACACATGCACACACATGCACATTTGTTTGCTTCACATGTACCCGTGAATCACTCAGCATGTTGGGATGACATGTGCACATGACTGCAGAGGTCAAGGCAAGTTCTCATGTACACCGCAGCACAAGTCAAGCTGGCAGATGCAGATGTACACCTCTTCAGGGCTGTGAGGTCCCACATTGTCATTCCTCCAAGCCATGCACAGCCGATGCTGAAAGCCTGGCGCAGACACGCACTCCTCTTCGGTGTCTACAGGCTGCCCTGAATATCCTCCTGCACACGCACGGCCTGCTTACTGATGATGGCTGGTCAGCAAAGCAGGCAGGTCTTGCATGCACGGACAGCACATTGCTGCTGTCCAGCAATGTGCTGTGTGTTGAAAATCAGTCCATCTTCAGTNCATGATATGCTGAAGGACAGCTAGCACAATGGTTGTGTTGTGTGGGCCTAATATGAACTGGTATGTATGCTGACAGAGCATCTTCATGACAGTCAAGGAGCTGTATGCAGGAGTCTCAGAGCATGGCAGGGGCAAACACTGGAAGTGATGTCGCAAGATCTGTCGCATTCTATGCAAAGCTCTCCTGAGTCTGCTCAGCGAGGGTGGAGCCAGGGAACCACTTCTCAGCGCCATACCCCTCGTCAAGCGACACATGTACAACACCCACCAGCTGTTCATATTCAACAGCCCAATCAAGGTACATGTCACAAATAACCGAGATGCGTGCTGTGCTGCATATACATAGTCTCACCCTGAGCAGCTGCCTAGTCACAATCGCCCTGTCTTCCTTGCTATACTTCCTGTTATGATGCAGACTGCCACACCAACACCCCAGTATCGCAACAGAGCGTGTGGGAATTGTTGTTCATGTTGGGCTATCATTTGAGATACTTAAAGGGGCTTGCTAGCATGAAAACTCGGTCCTCACATGCCTGCATTCATGTTTAGGGACAGCTTTAAGAAGCCTCAGCTACCCCCTTGCTACCCCCCTAGCCACCCCCCACTGGCTGCAGTCTGGTGCTTTCCAAACCCCTGCCAACACTCAACGCCATGCTTCTGCCCCACCTCAGGCTGCCCTTCAAGCACAGGAACCCCATCAAGGTACTTGTCCAACATGCACGACCAGGGTTGAAAGCTTCAATTGGCACACAATTGCACTGCATATGCACTATGTTCCTGCTACATTCCTGTGTCACAGCATACTGTTGACACAACAAGCTGGTAGGCCTGATGGCATAATTTGACACTGTGGGTTGAACTGCTTCGGAACCTCGAAATCACGTTTCAGAGTTGCGGGGCATGGCAAGGCCTGTTTTGCAGAGGTTGGGCTGTGTGACTCACAAGCTTGAGCACCGGTCACTTCTGCAGGTCCAGTGTGCCCTACAGTGCTACTCTTCACATGGCAGTATGAGCGCAGCATCAGTATCAACTTTGTATTTGCAGGCCCGAGACCATGGGTGACACCCCACAGATTGCTGTGTCAGAAGTATTCATCCCATATCAAGCTACCTGAGCAGTTGACATATTTTGANGGGTGACTAATATGTATGAGAGTACAGTGCTGGTTGGAGGCAGACTGACCATGAGGGTGAAGTTGGACATGAATTNGTTGGCCGACACTGCATGCACTGCTTGTGAAACGCATACACGTGCATACCTTGATGCTGTGTTGTACCTTGCAGGTACACAGCAAAATCAGCAGCCGATTCGCATCAATGGTGTCCTGAAGAAAGTGTGGAAAAGCATGGGAACAAGCGGTGTACAGTGGAAGGAATCGTCAAAGCCCGAGATAGATTCAGCAACGGGTGCAGCCTCACCGGAGTCAACGTCATGATGCCTCTTGTACAGGCAGCTTGCAGTTGCACATCTGTAAGTGTAGGCAGTCCTCGTTCTAGGCATAGCAAACGCTGTAAAGCCTCCAGTGTAGGCTGCAGCATAATGTGTGTCAAATATGTGTTGGCAAATCTGTTTCTAAGGGCATTGCATAAGTCTTATCCTTAGAGGAATGTATATGAGGAGTTTATTGTGTAGCTTGCTTAGTTTTTGCTCTTCTTCCTAACCTTGCTCACTAGAAAGTCAATGATGTCAGTTCTACAGTGCTGGCGCTTCTTCAGTGCTTCAAGGCTCAACCATGTATCAAAGCCATCACTCCATTTCACATGCAGCTCCAAATTGTCTTGGACTCGCCTAGCGCCTGTAAACATCAGTGTACGTAGTCCAGCCATGCAATGGTCTATATGGTGCTATGTAAACCATGCAGGATGTACAAAAGCGCTAGGCGTCTGTCTTGGCCAACTATAAGCCAACATGAGCGCTGCTTTCAAGGGTTGTGTGAGCATCTGGCAGACTCAAAAAGCTGCTAGGATGTGGAACATGTGGGACAGGCGCAATGCAAGCGTCTGTGTTGGGCTGCAGGGTGTAACACATGTTGCTTTGTTGGCTTGTCCAATTCCCAACACAAGCACAGCTTCCGTCGATGGTAAGCAACAGCTGCATAGGCATGACAGGCATGCACTGTCACACGGCTTTCAGCGATTTTCACGGGCCTATCATTGCGTGACCAAGCATGGCTCAACATGCAAATCTAGCAGCAAGTATTCACCTCCAATGACTGCAGTGGCCCAGAGATCCTCTGCTATGTGCCTGTTAGCCTTCTCAACCTCCTCTCNGTTGTATATGTGTATATGTGGATTCATATAGTCATTCTTGACAGCTTCGCTGACGTATGTTCCGAAATTGCACCTGCCATGCCTGATTGTCCAGCAAATGCTCACTATCTTGGGACACCTCACCGATTTGTCGTACTATAGTGTGAGTTCCACACAGGCCAATGAGCAGACCGTTCGTGTAAATACGAGCACATGCACATTGAGTCACACATTTTTTATTGCAGACTCCAATTGCACAAATGAGTCTGTAAGAGCCGTGATTGAGCTGGACACCACTGCCTTCACCAGTGAGGCTTTGATTTCAACAAGCTGAGCTGTGAGCAGGGCGATTAGCATACTGACCTTGTCAAACACTGACAGCTGCTGCCCTGGACACAACAAGTACCTGGATCAGGGCAGGTGCATTCAATGTGCACAGGGGTGACAAACTTGGAGAGGCCCATCACACCTATAGGACCTTGGAAGTGGCGTGCACGGGATGTGCGGATGGAAGGTAGGGAGAATGACAGCGTTTAACAGGCACAGGATAGGCACTTGGAGTCCCTCAGGACTGGACCTCAGGACACGTGGTGACGGCACCATGGCTCAGGATCAAGGCACAGGGGAAAGGTATGGAGGCATAGGGACAGGCACCCACAGGTAAACCAAGGTGCGGTTCAGGAAAGGTATCATGAGGCCATAAAGGGACGGATCATGTCCAGGCAATGGAGTTGGTCACGGCGTGGTACACGGTACAGCAGCAGGGCGGATGGGTGCCTGTGGTGTCACAGCAAACCTTGACTTGTCAACAGGGGTGTTACAAAACAGCAAAGCACATACTTATTACAGGTCTCAAAATGTAATCCTGACACTCAAGGTTGGCGACCACATACTTTTGAGTGTTCACAAGTGCCACAAACATAGAACCACGTAACACATGAAGCAAAGTTGCTGCTACTGCTGCAAGGCCAGTCAGCCAGGTAGTGCTGGCATTGTTGGCTTGATACCTGTAGTTGGTGCTGACAGTGTTGAGNCTTTGCATGCAAGCAAGTGCGGATGGTGCTTGCAGGGATCAGAAAAGACCTTGTTCAATGATGAGGAAGAGAGGCGGAGAGAGATTGCTGTCTTGCGAGCCACTGACCAAGAAGATCGATTGCGGCAGGCATACAATGAACTCAAGTACACAGCGCCGGATAAGGCTGCAGACATGCGTGAGCAGGATATGCTCCGCATGCAGATGCAGATGGCCTACCGAACAGGAGATCATGACACAGCCAACAAGCTGAATGAGCGATTGAAACCTGATGACCAGAAGGAAGTTCGCCGTTTTGAGGACTGACACACATCCTAATATCAAGCTGTCTAGTGTGGTCATGCTGTACACACCAAATAGTGGGCAGACAGATGTTGGGTGTATTCTTGTGGCCTGTACCCTTATCATGGATATTGTTTTGCGCCAATACTGCTGTCCTTGTTTTGAATATTGTTGAGGCCTTGTTTTGTATGATGTTGAGGTTTTGGCCGACAGGCGCAGTTTCTGGGTGAAGGCATGTATCGTTGCCAGAGAGACCGTACAGCCCTGACATGACAGCAAGTGTGTTCATCGAGTCAAAAGCAAGGATATAGGCCTGTGTCATGTCGTGGCCTAAGCCGTGCAGCTGTAGTGTAGCACCGTGGAGTTCAATGCAGTGCTGAGAGCTGTCATTACAGTTTGCCAATTGTCCACGTGTCTAGGCATGATATGCCCAGTCAGATATTAGGGGACAATGTAATTGGCGTATATGTGCATGAAAATCTGGGAGAGATTAGGGAGAGTAACTGACTTTTCCCTGCAGGCCTTATTTGTTCATGAACACGACGCGTTTGCACACCTGCTGTTGTACACGGCATGACGCTTGTAGGCTTACATCAGCATGTTAGTAATGCAGTGTATACACCGATCACAATATATGCCAGGCTTGATGCCAGTCATCAGGTTTGCGAATTCTTACAAAAGCAGGGNCTCTATCAGTACTGCCAGATTCAACACCTAATGAGCAAGACTGCACCTTTGTGACTTGCAAGCAGTAGACAAAATCCCAGCCTAACAAAACCTCCCAGTTGGTGAAAAGACGGTGGGGTATACCTGGCGCAGAAAGACAAGGGACAGTCGGCATTGCTTAGCGGTCTCACCTGAAGTTTTGCTTTACGTGCTTCTATGGTAGCTGCCATGTTCTCCCTGAAGATCTTGGTTTCTGCCTTGATCCGCATTTTCTCATTCCATGAGCTGCTGACATTTTGCGACTTGAGGGCGCCTGCCCTGTCCCCAGCCTCCTTCCACTGTTTACCTGACACCTGGGGACCAAGTCAACTTTGATCAAGATGGGTCATAGTCAGAAAGGCACATCACAAGCTGTGTTGCATTCCCTGGGTAGACGANAGCTGGCTGCAATGCATGCGTGCAATTGACAAGCTTGATATCTGCTGTCAAGACACTGGTCATCTGGTTCCTGGCATAAGCACTGCTGTCCGGTGGACAACTGTACAATCAGCATGTTATAGCATTACAGTCTGCATGCTCGCAGCAATGGGCAAGCATATTTGGCTGTTCAAGCAGTCATCACAAAATGCATACACCATGTGGCAGGTCTATACTAGCACTCTGATCATGGTTGCAATTCAAGTGATGCTGTCAGCAATCAGTTGGTATACATGTCTCTGCTGATTGCCATGGCCAAATTCTTTTCGTGCTGCAGAATGCAGTGCTGAACAACAGCCCAGAATTTGCAGCCATCCGGCAGATGGGGATCAGTCAGGTGCTGGGCACAGACATGAAGAAGCACTTTGACATCACCTCTAGGTTCCAGGTCAGTATGATTGGCTTTGGGCTCTTGCACGACATGCAAAATTAGCAGTTGTTTGCTGTATGCATCTCTCTATATGCCTAGAGCCCGCTGTGCAACCTGCTGCGTGTGCAAGGACTCAATAAAGTTGACGTATCAGAGGGTGCCAGTCAAGCTTGTATGTCCTGTCAATGCATTTAAATTCATCAATACTTGTCTACATAGGCTGTGTTCAAGGAGCGCTCAGAGAACACGGCATCAAATGGCGCCATCATGAGTGCTGCCGCTATTGGTTGGGATAACACCAGGACTTAGGACAAGACCTTGGTCTATCAGGCATGCCTGTATCATGAGCTTTTATTTGTNCAGCCGTAGCCTGCACAGCATGCTGAAAAGTCTGTGTATTCTGAGGACATATACTGCCATCACATTGCCGGTCTAGGATGACATCACAGGCACTCTGCTTTGCCCACTACATTGCCTAAAGCAACTGATGATGGCAGGACCGCTGTTCCAGTGTCAGGCATAGTAACAGCTTGGGCTATCACCATTGTGCATGCTGCTTGGGTGTTGTGTAAAGCATAGAGACATGCCGCAGCTGGCCGCGCTTCCATAGTACTTGATTTGCAAGGCGTACATGACATGGTTGAGCTTGCTCCGTGCATTGACCAAGCACAATGCCATTTGCTGCAGCATGCTTGCATTCTGAAGCCTTTGAGTGTGCTATGTTGAGACATGTCATGTGAGGAAGGCCTCCGGAGAAAGCTGAACCCATTTGGTAGGAGGCATCATGATCAAGAGTTGATGCAAGAAGCAAAATGGGCGTGTATGACCTGGCAGGCTGGAGCCGGCGGACATGTATGTCATCTCAGCGCATGCACTGTCTGACCTGTTTGGGCCCCGCCGGTCAGAAGCTGCCCCTAATTGGGCTGCAGCCTGCTCCACGCCGGCCATAATTTCAGCCACAGGTGCTTTGCTGCTGAAGCGGGTGTGCCTTGTGACGACATCCTCCCGGGCTTCAAATATGGGACTGATGTCTAGTGCTGCATTGATGAGCTGCACTGTGCATGGCTGTCAGCAGAGTTGTTCCAACTGTGACACACATTCAGTGACGGAACACACAGTGATTGAAATTGTCGCGTTGCTGGATGGCAACTGTGCATCACTTTGCATGATAGCAAAATGATAGCAACCCTGAATTGTGGGTATATGAAGCGCAGCAAGAGTCCGCTCAATGCCAAGGTTGGGAGATTGACAAGACTGTCCAAGGCAGCATATATGGTTTGCATGTCACAGCATTCTTTGATTTCTCATGTCACTGGGCACACAGTGTCTGTCAACTGCTTGTCTGCTGCTGTGCATAGGTGTTACGTGGTGCACCACCAACTAGGCAGCATGCTGGGTGAGACTGTGCAGACATGTTATACTCATAACCCAAAAGGACGCCTCAGCATGCTTGCTAGTCTAATGTCCAGAGAGCTATGCACCAATGCACCAGCTTCCACATCAGAAACATTGCACGCCAGAGTGCGTTCCTACACAAACAGCAACGCTGCCATGCAGCAACATGTATCCAAGAGTCATTATGATACGACTTGCAACAGGAGTGATGTTCAGGCATGTACATGCTGTAGACTCACCTCAAAAGCATTCATCTGACGCGCATTGTCCTTGTCCTTGCCCTCGCTACGTGCATCTTGCTCCTCCTGAATAACAGTGCAATAATTGCTTAGCGCGTCTAGTGAATTTATAGTGGACCACGGTGCACCTCCATATGCACCATTGTGTAAGTTGATTGCAGTAGGTAGTTGTCTGGCTTGTGAAAGGATGTGTCGAGACGATCACAGACAGCAGCACAACATACAAACTTGCATGTCCTGACCCACAGCAAACGACATACAGCACAGACAACCACTGTTCAGCAGTCACCTACTGCAGCAATAGGAGAAATTCAGGAAACCTAGCAAGCCTTGATTTCAAATGAAGCACTGTAGGTGTGTAGCAGGTTGTTTAAGCCTGACGCATGCAGAGCCTGCTCTGCTGGCCAACAGGCAAGCAGGCTGCACAGCTGTCGTCACTTTTGAGCTCAGGGCACCATGCAGAACACCTTCAGCTGTCTTGATTCAATTGCCATCATGTCAATTGCAGCACGCAGATCATATTGACTTCTAAGTTGAGCAGGATTGCTGCTGTAATGTCAGGTGAGAGGAGTTTGTTGGGGGGTTTGTCATACTTGATGAAGATCCACTAGGCAAAAGGCAACTGCTGTACAGATATGCTCCTTATTACACTNGTGTGTAGACAGCAGCCTGATGTTGAGCTCTATGCTCGTCTTGCTGAAGTGTGCTGGAGTTACCTTTGAGCTAGACAGAGCATGCGCTATACTTAGGGTTCAATGTCGAGAGTTTGAGGTTTGGGGGGTGTGGGTTGAAGGTGTTGTCACAGACCCTCAGCAGGGTTCACATGGGCACCGTTTTTTCAGCAAACACAGCACATGGCACTGCAACAGCCGCCTATGAGATCCGTGTCTGTTGTGAGCAACTGGCGAGTGCTGCAACATGCCTAGTTGGTGCTGTCACAAATTGGCTGTGAATATGGTTTGGTCTACTTGTCACCTCAAGAAATACACTGTAGACATGTTGACATAGTGCAACAACAAGCAGGCTGTGATGTTTTCAGCTGTTTTTGAAATGTCAACCCATTCTTTGGCTGCGCCTTTGTGAAGAGCACTGCTTGTGCCACAAAGGTGCAGAAGAAGTATGGGTTGGACTTTCAGAAACAGCTGCATGTGTAACACCGCGCCTGATCCAGCAGTATCCTCTTTGTCATGATCAGGTAACAATGACAATGCCTCGCTGTCACATGGCCCTTGCCTGCAGTGCTGGCAGTTGTGGCTTGAGGTTGATCTCCCGTGAAGGGGTTCAACAGGGGTCCCTGGGACTCGTCTGGGGACACTTGAAGCCTGGGGGAATGAGCGAGGTCAACCAAAGATCTTGCAGTTGTGGGTGTCATGGCAACGCTTGGGATGTCATCCAGCCCCTTGAAGACGACTGAGACCATCTCAATCAAGATTTGGCGCGATGCCTGTGTGAGTAACTCTGCACACATGCACATAACATCACATACGTTCGCACAGTCAGGAGACATTAGTTACGGGAGACATTTATTACGTTTTTCCAGGGATCTGTAATGTTGCATGTGGCTACGACCAGAACAGCAAATGTGACAGGCTACTCTGTTCATGCATATTTGTATGCATCATCTGTGAGGTCCAACTACCGCAATTGTAAGGGACCCTTGACGAGCATCAGGGCTATGTAGTAGCAAAAGCTTTCAAAATGTTCAAGAGTTTGAGCACTATGTGCAAAATGATCACTGCCATCTAAACAAGACTACATCGATGCTGCACTGTATTGTCCAGTTGTGAAGTCTGTCACACTGCGCTTGTGTTTGATTGTTGCCAGACGCGCATGACGTGGATTTGCCTGAGGGCTGTGTACCTGCTGTGCAGCCGCGGTGCTTGCAAGGCACACATGCATGATATCGCAACATACCAACGGCAACAGTCCCATGACTGTACTCATGCAGAGGATGAGCATGCCAGACAAGGATAGGTGACAAGTTCATAACTATCAAACATGGGATACTGTGCAAGTAAACACAAGAGTGTTTACAACGAGTATCAATGGTTATAATTGGTGTAATAATAATTCATCGATATGATTAACTGTCAGAAGACAAAACAAGGACCCACCTGACATGTCCTTGCTGCGCTCTGTCTGGTAATGCCCAATCCTGAAGCATGCTTGAAAGATGCTGATTATGTTGTCATTAGTCAGCAAATCCCTGCCTTTGCAGCGCATGGCAGACACAAGCACCTGCAAACCCATGTGTAGTCAATTAGCCCTGCCTGCATGTGGTCCTGTCCTGGCTCATGTTCCAAATCAATGAGAGGATAAGCTGTCTTTGCAGACACATTGTGCACACACAGGTGGCGAACATTATGTAATGCATACATAAGAGATGTTTGCATAGCCAATCTGATCCACATGATAAGGGCACTGTGTGATGTATGCATGAGGCATATTTGCATGGTCATGCTGACCCACTTGGTAAGGGCTGTGATTGTCAGAGCAATGACCTGCTAGGCTGTCTTCCAACATATAGCACCTCTTTGCAGCTTGAATGCAAGAGATCAATGTGAAAGCAGCGGCGACAGCATGCAGTATTTCTTGCTGCAGCGTCATGGCCCAAGTTGACTTCTGCTACTCCTACAAGACACAAGCATATGTCGAGCTTGGCAGCTATATATGCATGTTACACCCTTTTGCAGTTGTCTCAAGATAATCTTATTGCAGTTTGCAGCATTGGGTCAGCATGGCTTGAGTTTCCAGTCAGAGCTGCATGATGTCAATGACTCAGCCATGGAAGACATCCAATGCTGCATTAATGGGGAGCCATTGGAGCCCAGTGAAATCACGCCGTATGAGTTCTGCCCCACAGTCATAGACCCAAGTGGCATTCATAGCAACAGCGCGGGCCTCAGCAAGGTGAGGCATGTGTCACAAGATGTCTTTTCTGCATGGAGCTGGCATGTGTGTAAGACCAAGCATCAGTATGACAAGTTATCAAAGTTCTTGTGACAGGTTGTACCATCTGTACTATCTGTGTCACTCATTTGTCAAAGCTGCAACCTTCCATGATGAGCATGTGTGTCCAAGAGACACTGTCGCTGTTGCATGATGTGGTTGTCTCGACCCATCACTTGATTGCAGATTTACAAGTGTGTCAAGTTCAAGTACTTGGGTGACCGGGCATCGCCTGTCATCTCCCTGGGGGTGCTCGCAAACCGGTGCCATGCAGTCTACTTTGTGGAGGATCTTTGGCACAGAGAAGACACGCGCAATGGGCTTACTTGGCAGCTGCAGCGGTGCCGTGTGGCGCCTCGCTTCTCTGGTGAAGAGCAGCCAGCAGGGCTGCTTGCGCACACCTTGAAACTGCAAGAGCTAGAGGATGACATGGACCGCATTGGACTCAGCCAGTTCTTGCTCTGGGCCAACAAGGAGCAGACACAGGCCCCGCCAGGCTTCAGATGGCTGACCCAGTACACAGAGAAACTGGCAGACAAACATTCATTGCCTGTAACCCCTGTGGGGCTGCGCCCATTAGGGGGCCGGCCACTCTTGACGCTCGGGGATGCCAGCATTATTGCCCACGGCCATCGCTCCCTTGTGTTGAGGCTGACCTCTCATGCTGACTATGTTGTCAAAATTGGCAGGACTTCACACATCAGTAATGAGGTTCACATTAATGCACTTGTTGCCCAGTCTGACTGTCAGCATCTGCGCAAGGCTGTCACGGGGTTTTGTGGTCAAGTTGAGGGAGCTGGCCCTGAGTTGTGTTACATTGGGCTGGAGCATTACTGCCAAGGCAGCATCCAGCCACATCACCTGCACTCACATGAGGACAAGACCAAATACCTGAATCAGGCAAGGGCTGATTGGCATGCTGCTTATTCAAGCAGACACAGTTGCAGACACTTGAGCACGCTGCAGTGCATGAGTTGCTACTATTAGTACATCAATGCTTCAATTTTTGGACACACGCCTCAAATGCTATATTTTGACACAATGTTGCTAGCCTAGGGCCTAGCCTAACCCCTAAACCCATATTGCTTGCTGCAGGCTGCACTGGCATTGGCTGCGCTTCAGCCTTGGGGTCANCAACTGCTGCAAGATTGCTGCTGCTGTCATTTGTCATGAGTTGTGCTGTTACTTTGCACATGTGGCAACACATGCGGGCAAAGTCATACAGTAGGATCTGCTGCAGCTGGCTGGTGTTTGCATATGTGTGCATGACGCAGCAATGCCATGCTGTATACAGTCAAGTGGACAGGCAGTGTTGCACCTTGTGCCATTTGGCTGCAGCTCCCCCACAGCCCTGTACTTGATGTTGATGATGTTGCCCTTTGAGATCTCGACATCAACCTCTTCATCTTCATCCAGTGGCTGCAGGAAGGCTCTGGTAGGCAAAGCTTCTGTGAACTTGCTGTACCTAGCTTGCCAGTTCCTGCAGAGCGCACAAGACTTTTACTGCTGCTATACATGGCTTCTGGCGTTTTCTTCCAGTAGGCGAAGACTTCGTGTACGCTGAGGCTGACACAAGCTGACTGTGCACAGATACATTTGCAGCCTGCATGTGAGCCATGATAGATTCTGCATAATGACGCTGTGCGTTTTGTCCAAACACAAACTGAGGAGAGATGCAACTTATGCCGGCAAGGAGATTGCTTACTTGAATTCGTCAAAAACTTGTGGGTACATAGCTGAGGACATGACATCTCGATAGTCAATGCTGTTTTTGCCATGCTTGTCTTTCAGGTCATACTCCAGCTGCTTCAGGTTGAGGGCAGGCATGGTTGCTCCAGGGCGCCCCTGTACACATGTATTGCAAATTTATGCCAGTGCAGGCTCGCATCTTTATGTATGTCAGCATTGTGGCCACACCCTCAGCAACTTTGCAAAGACAGGACACTGATGCTCAAGTTGACATTAGCTGCACTTACATGACTTTATGTTGGTCACACATCTCTTTGCATGCCTTCAACATCGGCAATTCTTTATCAAACACTCNATGGAGGACCTGAAGGAGGTGCATCCTGCTGTATACCAGAACCTGCAGAAGTTGCTGCTTCAGGATGACGTCAGCCACCTTGGCTTAGTCTTTCAGGTCAGTAATCTCTCTGGCCTGGCAGCACTCCCTGGCTTGACGCTCCAGACAACACAACCAAGTACGCAAGTAGCAGCTGTACATACCAAACTGTAAAGCTGTTTACTATCAAGTCAGTTTCAAACGAGATTGATGAGTTGTGTGAAAGCTGCAAAATATACTGGGTCATGATCAACTTGACAACAGTGCTAGCCGCACTGCACAGACTCAACCATTTCTCACAGCAGTGTGGGTTTGCAGCTGCTAGCAGCACTGCTAAGTGTGTTGCCACCTTTATATGCTCCCCAGTGCTTGGTTGTATATTTGTGCCAAGGGCTCTCTGCACATCTGTCTCCATCAAGCTGAATGCAAGTGAAAGTATATATGTGAATGACATGAAATGGGATGCATGTTGTGAGCGTAATCGCTGTGTTGCAAGAGAATAGCTGGACTGTCATCTACAGGGTTTGTGGGTGCAACCAGTTACCCGTGAGTCAGACAGTGGCTCAAACGTTGCCAGAAGTGTAGACCAGGCCGCTTTTGCTATCAGATATGGCTTTGGGGCTGCAGAATGCATACGTGCCATACATATAGCCAGCCGACCCNCAATGTGTGCATGTCATGTCATGTCATAACGCTATGTAGTGCCTTGTGACATGCCTGGGTCCAAGAAGTCCATGAGGCTGGAAGTGAGCCTGTGAGCCCAGACTCTGAGAGCCAATCAGCTGACAGATCCAGTCTTTGCATCTGCATATGGACAGGAGCTGCTTATAAGCTAATTAGCAAACAGTGATGTATGTGATGTTGGCTGTGCATGTGAGTGCATTTGAGATGGTGATTAAGGCTGAATGCCTGGCACTTGTCTATACCTGAGTCAAGCTGCTCCATGCTTCTGGCAGAGTTCCTATAAAGCCCACCCCTTGCATCCTGAGCGTCAATGCTTGCAGCTGACAGCAAACCAAGACTCAGTCCCTTGTGCAAACATTTTGTGCAGGCAGCATGACGAGCTCCAGTTGCTGACTGGGATGCATATATACGTATACATATGTCTAGCAGCGTGGCACTGCAGAGCATACTTGCCTCGGACAGCGCACTCCAGGATAATGGCAAAGTTCCTGTCAAGCCACCATATACAGTCATGGATTTCAGCTGCAAAAAGCAACACACACACGTTTCAGCTTCATCAATGCCCAGATATGGGCATCTGCTGCTATTATGATGCCAGTATACTCAGATGCTGAGCAAGCTCATGTCCTGACATCGCATGCTTGCGCGGCGCTTTGATCTAGCATTGCCTTGGTACCATAAAGCCGGACAAACGAAGTGTGAGTGTTATGTATGACACCATCTGCAGATGGTGCTGCACTCAAGACCTGTTGATGCAATGTGACAGGTGGTAACAGCATCAGGTCTTTGTGCAGAGAACCACATACTGTAGTCAGGTTGCTCCATGCTGCAGGTAGGCTTCCCGTCAACCCCGGTTTAGGGTACGGCTGAGCATCTACTGATAGAAAAGTGAGCTGCAGAACCAAAGTGCGACTCAGCAGACTTGTCCTGACAGGAGTTGAGTTCATGCACAGGTAACGCAACAACCAAGGCTTGCACACGCCTGTTCTGCAGGCACTGCACAGCCTGCTTTGCTTGTGACACAGCACTCTATACAGCAGAGCTGAGCCTACACTGCGTTGTCCATTGCTAGCGCATTGATACAACACGCACAAGAGACTTGTTACTGCGGCGTACCTGATTTAGTGAGCCCCACGATGCAGGCAAAGTTCCAGTGAAAGGCCCTGATAGCATGAGGGATGTCAGCTGCAGCACACACCACTGTCACTAACATGCAAGCGTATATTCTGTAGGATTTCTCAAGAAGCTTCATCGCCTCACGGGCATCTCATGTGCTTTCTAGCACCGTGGGCTGAAAAGGCGTAGACTGAAGTGCATGTGCAGAGCCAGCACATGCATACTGGCAGACACAAGCAATTGAAGAGGTGTGCATGAACAGTACAGACCACCTTGAGCTCATGTATGCAAAGACACCGACCTGGCTAAGGTTGGCAAAAGCTGCAGGTAAGGTCCCCGTCAGGTTGCCACTCAACACCAGATTTGTCAACTGCATACAGCAGTGTTGCCAGAGTCGNCGGGGCATCCATGTTGCTACTGCTGCAGGTGGGTCACTGGTGTCTGCACTTGAGCTATGGCTTCATGTTGCACAGCTCGTATGTCAGTTGAGTGGACTGCAGCCAGATGCTGGCAGGCACCCAGTCTGGCATGTTGACTGCTGGCCTGCGCTGTGCTGCCCTAAGCTGGCCATGCACACTGTAACCCCTTCTCGTCATGTGCGCCACCCAGCCAGTATCCTTGCTGCTGCCCACAGCAGGATTGCCCTGATTATCGCCCTGACTATGGCACTGCCCGAGATTGTATTTGCAGCAAGCCAAACGCTGCACTGCTGTAAAGCAGCTCCACTCACCATGCATGTTCATCCACACCACGACAGCATGACGCAGCAAACCAGAGCCATGTCCTGCCAATGCANGCAAGAAAGCCTGAGCAGCGCATACAGCCAAGCTGCGACAGTGCATGAAGCATCACCACAAGGCATCGATGAGAACAAGTTGTCAGGTGTTGACAACCTGGGCAGCTTCATGTGCATTACAACAAGCTGCTGGCATGGATCACTAGCATGTGCCTTGTGCTGACCTGCTGACAACAATAATGCCTGGGCATTGCATGCAGCTAAGCCAAGCTGGTGCAGTGCATTGAAATACATGAGGCCAATCATGACATGGATAAGTCGTGAGATGTAGATCTGATTTGGTAAGGGCCGCAGTTTGAGATGCGAGTGATGGTCCAGGAGTGTCAGTGCAGAAAGACTCACTCCCATGACGGGCATGTAGCTTTCTACAGCCTGGTGGAGAGCATCTAGGCTGCTGCCCAGGGATCTGGGGACTGCATCTGCATTGTTCACGTAGTTGTGGCATTGCAAATGCCGTGTGCGCCTCCTGCCTTGTGCAGCTTTTTGAAGGTCCTGTAGCTGCTTGTACATTTGTGCTGGGTTCTTACTGTACAGCACCATTGGGGCTCCAAAGGTGATCGACCCACCCCCTGCACACTTGTGAGACATGTCTCAGGCTGGGGAGAATAACCACAGNTCAATTGTGTCAGAGCACTTCGGCAGCTTAGCATTACCAGTGGGAGAGTTCCTGGCACTGGAGCATGGCCTGGAGTACTGGGGTGTAGCTGACCATGAAGCTGTCAAGGTATCAGCAGTTGTTGTTACAGCTGACAAGAGCATCGTTGAAGAAATTTGCAACACCTGTTGACACATGATGTAGTGGGCTGTTGCTCTGAGTTTGTCATTATTAATACACGTGGTGCAGTCAGACAACATCTGGACAAGGCTGTATAGCTATACCAACGAGCATGCCAGCACCTTGAGCTTGCAAGCCCACAGACACATTCTGGATGTGTTTCAAAGAAGCACTTGGAGCCAGTTGCATTTGCACAGCACAGTGTTTGTGTAGTAGACATGCACTCGCAATTTGCTGCCTATGCTCACCATTGCAANAGCTGTGAATTTGCAATAGAAGCTGCAGCTTGAGAAGTTTTTGCCTTGCAGTTACCCAACGCTCATTGCAATTTGCAACGGCGATGAGCATTTGATACAGAGATGTAGTGGCAAATTCACACCAACCCCTATCAGCAACTTTCTGAATATGTATCTGGGAGGCGGAAAGTGCAGTCAAGGTACGCATGATTGTGCAGGCTTCAGTCATGGAGATGTCTGTGGCAAGTCACGATTTACATTATTCAGCAGCAGCAAGACACCACAGCGCTGCATTGTGTTTTATGCAGGCATTCACTGATGTCTGTGCATGCTTTACCAGGCAGACCCTAATGCTGATGCAAGTCCAGGGCTGCCACTGTATCCTACATATGTACAACATGCTCTAAATACCTCCTGTTCTGTAGCTGTCAAGCTTGATGCCCAAAGCGACATCAGTAAACTAAAGATCAGTCAACTGAAACAGCTGCTTCGAGACCGAGGGAATGGTTGCGTAGACTGCTTAGAGAAAAGTGACACTGTTGAAAAAGTCCATCACTTAGNGTGATCATATATAAGAACGCTGTGGCCCAAGCATTGGTGCTGTAAGCTACACAGCAAAATCTGAAAGTCGCAAACTATGAGCACACTTGCAAAGGAAAATGCAAGACATCAGGAGATGTTCAAGCTAGAGCAACATAGCAACACCTTAAGGACAATACAGGAGTACTCACCAGGCTGTTGTAGGACTCGCTTGGCTGCCGTACGTTGGAGGGCATTGAACGTTGTTGGCAGATTTTCCCGCAAAGCTTCCTTGAACAGGTCATCACAGTCAGCATCTAAACTGGCTCCAAACTCATCCATTTGCACATGCCTTTTCAAAGCAGCCTTGCTGTTTGCATTGAGATGCTCAATGGAATCAATGAATTGTGCTACCGTGACCATTGACACCTGCAGCAACAAGCATGTACAAATCCTTGTAGCTGGCACAAGACAAAAACAATGGCTTTGGAGGCTGCACGACAACTGTGCTGCGTCGCTTGTAAAGCAGTCAGTGTCATTAAAGGATAATTGCATGACGAATCTTGAAGGTTGCTTTGCACATGTGTCCATTGATCACCGTCAATGCAGGGTGTCCGCAACAACGAGACAGCTGTAACAGTTGCTTGGGCCAAANTCCCGCTCAGACCCTGCAAGCCACTCATGACTAAATCACATATGACCATGCTTACGCAGCAATGATGTCATGACCTTCTTCTTCCTGTGCTTGGCATGCTACGCAATCCCAGACACGCTGCCATTTGGACCCTGCAATGCACATATGTTAGACATGGCCCTGCTGACTCATGGCTGTAGTCTAGATCTTCTTCACCTGCAGAGCCACAATATGCTACATCACTCATGCCGACTCAGCAGACTGTCAGAGCCTTCTTCTTCGTCGAAAACAAAACAGGAAGCTTGTCTGTGCAGGCATTCTAGTCCCAAGGGTCCACTGTACAGAGCTGAATAGGCATTCAAGATGTGCTACCAAGCTGAAACTAGCAGATGTGATGTTGGCATAGAAGTGGCCATAGGTCACACAGCAATCGCTGGTACTGTATGTCTTTCGTGTCTCTCTCGCCTGACAACTTGTGTTAGACTTCTCCGTTGGAGCTGCAAGTGGTATACTGTGCAAGCGTTAAATGTGTAGGGCGTTCCTACATTCTGCAAGGTGCAGAACAGCTTTGATGGATGCCACTGAACCAATACACATGGCACAAGTGGCCTCACAAAGCATCACTTGTGCANGCATGCGCAGTCAGTGCATCCTGATGACAAACTCCCAGCTGAGGAACGGGAATGGATTAGAATGTATGATTCAAGTCAGCATTGTGTGTGACAAAAGCAGCTTTGTCATGCATGCTGAAGCTGTGGCTACACATCGTCACCACAGCCCACTCAGCCGCTGCCGTCTGCAGGGCAATGACACAAAGCACGAGGGCTTTGGCATCAGCAGCAAGGCTCAGCCTCAATTCAGTTTGGCATGCTTGTGTGCTGGGCAGCTGCTGCTGCAGCTGGTGAGTGATGACCACCCTCAAGTGCTGCGCTGCTGGGCAGGCTACGCTGCTGAGCTCCACAAGCTAGCCGGGGAAGCCTTGCCTGCCACAAGTAAGCACTGCACTATCCTGCATGCTGCAACTAGCGCCTCATGCTCCTCAGTACACCTCACATGATGATCCTTGGAAGTTGCTGCTTGCAATGGCTGCTGTTCCCCGTAGAGCTACCCTGCGTTTGCCGTGCCTGCCATGACAGCTGGTGCAGCTTTGCTTATGCTTCTCAGACATGAAGACTAATGTCACAACCCTGCCGCCTGCATCCCATCTGATTTGGGCGCTATTTGGGNTAAGCACGACTGCACAGCAGTTCGTCTACCACTCGTTACCTGCCTAGGCCTGCGCTCGTATATTGAGCCCCATATATCGAGGCCCATTGGGGCAAACAGACAAGCAAGCAGTTACTACTGTAGGACGCCGCTATCAACGTGGTCATAGCATGTGAGTTGCCCACCACAAGCAGCAGTCTGTGCGCATCACAGCTACATAGACAGTAAGGTCCTGACCGACAGACAAGTGCCTGGCCGTGCACTATAGCTAATTGCCTGACACCGCAGATCATACCTTGCATAAAACCGTTACTCATCATTCACATCGTAAATCATGTCATGCCACAAGCTTTTGCCATGTACAACTTCAGAAACACCCAAAAGTCTAAAGCCTGCTGCTTTGTATAAGGGGATCAAATCCTCCTTGCAAATGAGCTGCACAGATTGGATTTGAGGACATGTTTGTTGCACATACACCAGGTATGCCTTTACCATTTTTGTGGCAATCCCCTTGCGCTGTTGCTCAGGCTGTACACATACAGAGTGCAGGCACAGTGTTTGCCCAGTAGGTTCATGTTCTTTCATGCTATGCTCTGTCAGCTTCTCAGCTGCAGTCAAGGTGCCACATGTGTACCCCACTAGTGTATCTGGCCCTTGTTCAGTGCCAGATGCCACAGCCACGAGGAACAGGTCCGAAGCTGCATACGCGTGACCATGAGCACACTCTTTGCATGGCGAGATTGTTGCTGCGCAGCTACAAAAGCAGCAGCAAGTGGTGTGCTGGTCTTACGATCCAGGACCTCACCTTGTGTCGCACGGAACTCGAGCGTTTGAGCTGAGGCAGCCTCGTCAGCAGGATACCCTGCCTCCTGTATTGAAGCTTGTATCAGATGCACGGCTCCTCGATTAAGGAGTGTGCTGTTTACAGGAGTTGACCAGTCTCAACGTTNAGCACAGCGCAGCACAGCACAGCACAAGTGTCATACCTCAGGAGCCATGTACATGAGTGATCCCGTTTGGCCAGTCATGTTGTACAGCACCTCCCCATCATCCCCTGAGGTGGCCAATGTGCCTGCCCTGCCCTTGCCCTGCAGACAGCCAGTACAGTCCTGGTGTGCGTGCAAACCAAATCTTGGTTTCACAGAGGCTTGAAGGCCAAGTCACTGGCATCCTTAAGCTACANCTGCTTTCAAAGATGCTGCCCCATGCAAAGAAGCATCTGCAGTTGCAGCACCCCCTTCATCCATGGGCACTGCCTCATCTTCTTCTGCTTTCACTNTGCTGAATGAATCCTGTGGCTGTGCAGGTTACTTTTTACAATGCCAGCAGCATGTGGTATGCATCTTGCCCCATTACAAAACCCACGCTGCAGTCATGCAGTTTGCAGGAAGAGTCAACATCAACAGACTGATGCAAGGGCAAACATTGGGCAGAAGACTGACTTTGCTTGTGAGTGGAAGCTGTATGCAGCATGTATGCCTGTGGTACAGCATGCATGTGATATCGTGAGTACAGCCACATCATGCTTGGAATACGTGAGTTGTCATGCTGTATCTCACAGGACAGTGCATGGTGTGTGCGACACCTGGTGCTGTCATGTAGCTGCTTTGGGCTTCTACGGCAATGACAGAACATGGCAAGTTCAACAGACAAGGGTAGCATTGTAACTGTCAGTCTGCCCTGATGATATTGTATCTCAATGCTGCTTAAGTCTGTAGCACAGCAGCTTACACTGCGGCGCGTAAGGGTGCCTGTCTTGTCAAAGCACATCACATCCACCACTGCGCCCCGCTTGATGATTTCTGGAAACATCAGCGTCAAACTGTCTTTCTTCAGATGGCTGGCTGCTGCAGCTCCAATGACCAACAGCACAAGAGGCAGGCCTGGTGGGGCAGCATATATGAGCAAGTCCACCAGTCTCCAGATGATGTGCTTAAGATCTTGATGANATGCCGGCACAGTGGCAGAATGATGCATTGACTTGACAGAAGTTTGGTTTAAGGGATAACAGCGTCACTGACAAATTGATCTTGAATAGCCCTCTTCATGTTGCTTCTGCGAAGTTGCCAGGACTTCAACTGTGATGCAAGTGGCAAGTCGCTGCAGCAGCTCAGATCTGACTTGCTCTCTGCAGGGTTGTGTACATGGAGCCCTTGACGCTTCAGCAGCAGATAGAAACATATGCCAGCTCCCAAGTATTGCTGATGACTCATGGGGCAGCCCTTGTC
Organism: Trebouxia gelatinosa; assembly: GCA_000818905.1. Taxonomy (NCBI): domain Eukaryota; kingdom Viridiplantae; phylum Chlorophyta; class Trebouxiophyceae; order Trebouxiales; family Trebouxiaceae; genus Trebouxia; species Trebouxia gelatinosa. Next base: position 4,207,774 of record KN805369.1, on the reverse strand, counting down.
AACATCCTGTTCATGCCTGAGGTGCATCACAGTTGCCCACCCCAATTAGCCCTTTGTTGCAAATGTGACACAGCATCACACACAAGTCATCACGCACAAGCTGAATGCTATTTCATATAACATGTGACAATGCACTCCTAGGCCGGCAGAAAATATATGCCAGTGCAGAAGGTGACAGGACATGACACTGCAGAGCATGTANAGACAATATTACAAAACAACAAGAAAGCTGCTAAACAACTACCAAATGTTATTTAGTAAGTGAATGCACATCTTCATGGGCAAGCATGATGACCATGCTGCATATGCTTGCATGGGACACTGAATGATATTCAAATTGCACAAACGCATTTTCTGTAATCTAGAAATGTGAGCCCAGCAGTCAGCAGTTGCAGGGCTAGGCGCCACAGAGAGCTCAGGTCCAAGTCTTTGTGAGTGATCAGCATATAGGCATGTCTTACTTGAAGTCCTTCTCATTATTGTGGGACACTGGTGCCCCCTTGCCTCCAAGGGGTGCCCCTTTGACAGCCCCCAGCTTCCCTGCAGCTGCCCCGACAGCTGCTCCTTCCTTTTCGCCCAGTGCAATGCTTCTGGCCAACAGCGCAGCCTCTGGCGCTTGCAAGTCAAAGACATGGCTGGGGAAGAGGCTGGCTACAGCTATTCGCCTCTTGGGCAACTCAGGCTTCTTGCCCTACACAGGTTAGAACACATTTCAGAAGCGGCTGTTGATGACACGTCTCNGGCAGCGCTGCTGCTGATAGGCATGCACAGTTGGCCAGCTGCACTGCACCTTGAATGCTTTGGAACACAAGCATTGTCGTGTGTGNGCCAGGCTGTGGAGGTGCTGAGGCTGGGGTCGTCTTGGGGTGGGTGGCCTGCAAGCTGTGTCACAGTCTTGCTCAGGAGCCCGAAAGTAATCAAAGGGACGTGTGCTGACAGCTTGACCACTGGGAAACACGCCCAACTGATTGCGCGGGAAGGCTGCAGACATTGAGTCCCAGGAGCGCATTGGCAGCTGACTGGTAGCTGAAGCGAGTTCATGANGTGGGACGGTCTTGACGAAGAGGAGGTTTTGGATGTCCTAGAGCAAGCGCTGATCCAGACTGGTAGTGCATCTTCTATCAGCATCAGTTTCATAGATGATGCTTTGCCAACAATCTTGCCTGCGTGTGGCATCACAAATTCCTGCAGCATATGTGCATCATCAGGTCCTCCAAGTACTTGTATCCATCAGCAAGGTTGCTTGCTTGAGCTAGCGCAGCAGCAGTTTGCCTTACAGCCAACAATTGGTCACACATGCTAGCTCAATGCTGCCTGTCATTGCATGGGTCACTGTGCTCAGTCATGAGGGCTCTGGTCATACAACACATCCATGCAAGCATTATGTCAAACAGATGAGCTGTATGGTGCTTGGATGTGATCAAACTGCTTCAGAGTTTCTTCAGCAGACATCTGATGTTTCAGCTAGCCCAATGGCAACACAGACCAAAACACACATGTGGAGTAGCCAAAAACAGCTGTTGGGCAAGAATGTCTTGCAGCATGACACGTTTACTGACAAAAAAAACATCACCAACACACGACGCTACTGCAACAAGCAAAAGTGGTGATTTAGCATCTGGCTTGCACCCCATCTAGCAGCGGGATCTGGATGCAGCATATGCTGCAGCAGGTCCACAGCGTGCTCCCAGGCTGGGTGTTGCCTGCTGCCCAGCTTTGGTCTCAAACAAGACAACGCAGGAGGCAATGTTCCAGCTGTGTAGTTTGAAGCCTGCACAGGACAGAATTTGAGGTCAAATCTGAGCTGCCTGCAACAATATGCATCTTACACATGCATTGGTGGGAAAATGTACCTGCTTACTGATTGAGATTCGATAGCGCCCACCAGTGGTCTCCTTCCAGGTACCTCTTGTGCCATTCTGCCACCACACCTCCACTTTGGACTGTGAAGTGTAGTCCTCAGGAGTGCCATTCTGAAGAGCACAACACCACTTAGCAGCAACATCTGGCCGCAGAGTCTGCAGTGAGTTGCAATTGCAGACCGCCTTTCCAGAGCAGTATGGACAGCCGGTGCCCTGTCTAACATTGAACATTGATGCCATCTTGTGTGGTCTTGAATGTGCACACTGGCTGCACTTGAAGCAAGCCTCTTTGCCAGAGCCGCAAGTAATGATGCTGGGATCAATACCACGCTTGGCATTCTGGTCCCAATTCCATAGTTGCATGATGTGGCTGGAGCTGGCTGTCAGCACTGGCAGCTTCTTCTTGCCATTTAGTTGTCTAGCACAGACTGGACAGCCAGATTTGAGTCCAACACGCTCGTAAATCCTGGCTTGCCATTGGTGACCGTGTTGGCAAATCCAATGAGCTGGGTGACCACTTCTGACTGTCTAGTCAGAGGGCAAGTTGGGGTTCCTGGCTGGANTGGCCATCCCTTGTGCTACGCTGATGCACTTACCAATGCTGCAATTCTGATGCAGTCACGAACAACATAGGTGCAGTCAACTTAGTTGCCATGAAGATGTCTCATACTGAGACAGCTGCAAGCAAGATAGTTGCAACTGACACGATTGCTCTTATGCAGCCATGTGCCATACCTAAGCGGCCATCATGCAGGATCACCCTGAGCAGCGTCAAGCCTTCTTGAGCTAGCCTGACGTTTTCCTGCCACACTTGGGCACCTGTGCTGATGGCACTGTGGGNTCTGATAACAGCAGGGGACAAGCAGTGTTAGGCACTGGCCATGGTCCGCTTCTGGGGGCTTTTGGTTTTGATGCATTGGGAGGTCCTGGAAGTCAAACGTATATACTAGGCTGTCATNGCTACAGCAGCTGGACCCCACACCTGAAGAGGTGACCGCACACTGCTGAGCAATGCTGTTGTACATTGTGGCTGTGGTTGCCCCAGCTGTGGTTGTGCATGTTGGCCCTGGTCTGTGTACAGGGGCATAGGTCGACAGTTGTGCCACAAGGACTGCTGCTGCACAGCTTGTATCTTCCGCCACTGACTTGAGTACCAGCCATGTGGCATCACTTCTCTGTATGCACNATGGAGCGTCGAAATGCTGAACAGGTCTCGTCTGAGGGACTGCATCAGAGTCATACCAACCATGCAGTTCAAGCGTAACAACGGTATGTAAGCTGGCACAACGTCTAAACCTGAATACAGCTGCACAACGGGGCTTACCATGAAAAGCGTGCATAGCACAATGGCAGCTATGAGCCGCCATCTGCCTTGGACGCCTGCATTGTCTTTGTTGGTGGCCAAACGACACAGCGGGTCCCGAATGCCAGCCGCGAGAGTATTTGGGATACGGGTCTGAGCTGCTTCGAGATCGTGATCTTGGCTGTGTGACACGTACTGGTTTTCAGCAGCAGCAGCCGCTGCTTTGGACGCCATCGACTCAGAGGCGCGCCTCCAAAGCTTGCGCGGTNGAGGATGCTGCAGAGTCAGCACAGCAACAAGACAGCAGGTACTCATGTCAGCTGTACCTGTCCAAACTGTTCCAGTCGCATTACATGCAAAAACACAAGGCACCTGACAAATGCTGTCTCAAATAGCTGAGGCACACCAGCATTGTCATCTACTCAATCTTGCTCAATGAGCCACTGCATCTTGTATGTCAAGCACCTGGCATATCTGAACAAGCTGCTGCAGAAGCTATCACTACACTGTTGCTGGAGGCAGCTAGCGCCATCATGGCTGCCAAGGAACATCTGGACCTGACAAAGAACTGTACCTTGTCTGTTATTGGTGCAGCCCAGAGCCGAAGCAGGAGTCCTTCCCGTTACTGGCTGCAGAGCTGCTGTCAGAAGTTGTTGAGTGCACCCGCTACAAGGAGTCCAAGGCATACCTGGCTGCCCTGCTGAAGGTTCTGCTGGCGCTGCCACTTGACAGCTGTGATGTTTCTGCAATCAAGCAGCTCAGAGCGTTTGCAGGTCAGCCGTCACACCTGCATACATGCAATATGATTGCTTCAAGCCGCACACTGTGTGCTTTGCTGCAAATGACAATGCCTGATTGCGTGCATGCATGTTGTGATTCTGAGCAGAGCATGACGTTACAGTTTCCTTGTGTGATATTTGACCCTCTGCCGCTTCAGTCAACGGATTCCAGTGCATAAATCCTGTTCTCCTGCGTTTGGTCATTGTACTACGATTGTCGCCCAGAATGAGCCTCATGATAAGGACAATCACGTTGCCTATCCTGGTGCTGCACCGTCGTGTACAGGTTATGCTGATGCAAATGCAGATGCAGATGAACTGTGCACTGGTACAGTGCAAGCTACATAGCAATGTCCAATGAAAGTATGAATGCTGTGCAGGTTTACATTGATGTAAATGGGAGGACCCTGACAGGGAAGCAGGCTTACATGAAAGCTCAACAGGAGAGAGGAGGCTCGGCAAGTAATGGTTCTGTCAGAAAGCGGAAGTCTCCCAAGCGCAAAAGAACCAAACGCACAGCAAAGAGCAAAACACTTCGCCGAGTTACATCCAAGCCTCCCCGGAAACGCTTCTGCTAGTTGCTTGCGCTAGGCTCCAGCAGGGTGCTTGGGGACAGTCAGGCAGTATGGTGCAGAATGACCACCTAGCCGTATCAACATATGACAGTNGGTGTATAGACAGGACAGGAACACAGTGGCTTGTGCCGTAGCTGAAGCTGATGTGGAGGCAACGCTGCAGCGGCCGGCACTAGTTTGCGTGGTCCTGTTAGCACTACACTGTAAACGCTTGTTAATGCTTGCTAGCAATCTGGACTCACGACTGCCAGGGTATTGTCCATGAATGCGCTGATGCCAAAGTCTGTTGTCTTGGCATCTCCTTGGAGACTCAGTAGCACGTTTGCAGGCTTGATGTCTCTATGCACCTGCAGCATGCAAAAGTCTGGTCAATGCAGCTGCAGCAACCTGTAACACAGCACCAGGCACGCCGCAGGGCAGCATTCCGGGCAGCAGTCACAGGAATTGTGACTGATGTGGCAGACTCCATATCACAGAGCAGCCAACCCTGCCCTGCGCATTNGTTCTTGTTGCTGTTGCAACACAGCAGCATAGCACTCAGGACAATAAATTTGATACCAAGACTTGCACTGCAGGCCACTGTGACTTTTGGCAAAGATGTCTTCCGCAAATGGGACAGCAACACTGAGAAGTTTGTTGGAGGCGCTGTGGACACATCCTTGTGGGACATGGTCATGCTCACACTAGTGGATTACAGCAGCGCAGAGTTGCAGTTATTTGCAGACAATCTGCAGGATGGGTTGAAACAGCTCAAATCCAGAATGCAAGCTGAGGCAGCATCTGCCAGAGTCACTGCTGAAAACGTCAAGGCTCGCAGGAAAGACTTCACAAATTTGATTGATACTGTCAGGGGCAGCACAGGCCATCATGCATCACAATCCAGGAGCTTTTCACCCTTAGTCAAGGTATAGCATCCCCATGATTGTTTGGCTGTGATGCTTACTGTATGACATGCACATGAGCCATCATTCACAAAAACTGAATGCTTACTGTCATGTGGCCACTGTTGCGCTTAACAGCTGCTGCTGTGTAGTGTTGACACAGCACAACATATCTGATTAATACTGTAAACCACAATTGTTGTCCCATTGTGTCTGTTGTGTGCTGTTCAGATCATCAAGTCTGGCTAGGTGCACCTGCAGCAGCTCCCGTCTGTCAGAAGACTTTGCATTGCATGATTGCGCTTGTGTGTCGTGCAGGCAAAGCTGTATGCAGAAGGTCAAACCTGTTGCTGTTGCGGCAACAAAATTCTCCGTGAAGAAGATGCTGAGGTGGATCACATTGTCCCTTTCAGCAAAGGCGGCAATACAGAAGACACAAATGCACAGCTTTTACATACATACTGTAACAGGAAGAAGAGCAGTCTTATGGGGAGCGAGTTGCATGCCACACCATTGCCTACTGAAGGCATCACTGACCTATCCCATTGAGGCACCACATATGCTTATAGTCACACCAGATCAGGCTGCACCACAGCCGTTGCCCAGGGCTGACCATCAGTCACCTATCATGCTGATGCATTAGGTTCTAGGAGTGCAGTTTGCTGAATTCTGAAAGGGCACACAATGGCAGCTGAAGGCTCTGAGATTGCACAGCACAAAAGCGTGTTGAGATATGACTCCTAATAGTCATGCAAGGTCACTGCTGTGCATTGCATTGCTGAGGTATAGATGTGAGTGTGGCTAAGCCACAAGTGGACAAGCACCTTCTGCTAGGTCTGTTTTAAGTGACTTACAGTGGGGATGCAGCGCTCTGACTCAACACTGCAACACTTACTAATGACACGGCCAGACCCTGCTGAAAGACGAAGTGACTTGTGCATTCGTGTAAGCAACGGTTCATTTGCTCTGTCTCTCTAGCTCTTGCAATAATCATTGCAGCCTGCTGATACTAGNAGTTCGCAGTGCTGTGTTGCTGCGCAAGAGTGTGTTGCTGCCCTGGTTGTGGCTTGTGCCCTGTGCCAGGCTGATTGGCATGCATGCTGAATGGCTTTGCGTCATTGCCTGGGTGCTATATTCATAGCCTGTCTGCTGTGCAGACTGCTGGCAGACAGAACAACAGCCTTGGCTTGACAGACAGGCAGAATGGAGCAAGTCTGAGGCAGTTCCTCGTCCAAGTCTGATGCTACCTGCGGCAGCATGCCTATCACATGCTTTTGTTGAAGCACACTGCTGGTTGATATAAGACCAGAGTGCCTTTGGGCAGCAAGTATGAGTCGTAGTTACAAGCGTCGGCCGGCACATGCAGCGTTTTATAGCACAGGAAGCAACAATATGCGTAAGTGCGGTTCGGCACAAGGCCTGCAACTGAGCCTTTTCACGACATGAAAGCACGAAGTCTCCTTGGCTGTACCAACCTGGACGGTCCAGAAGGCAGGCAAGCATATACGGGCAANTCAACAATACGGATGGGAAGTGTATGGTCGCGCAGCTTGACACTGGACCTGCTCAAACTTCAAACTGGGTTTGGCCAGGAGTCAGCAGTTGCTGGCAAAGCGTCATCAAGCAAAATATCACCGGGCAATGGTGAGCCTGTTGCACTCAAGCAAGTAGGGTGTGGCACGCATCGCATTTTAGTGCTGGAGCTGTTGCAGATGCTCACAGCAAACTCTGAGTTCTGACTTTTGGACGGAAGACGGAACGGAAAGAGGAGTCACAAGATCGATGATCGACCTTCACGTCATTTCGCCGTCATCAGATCAGCTTGATTCCTGCTGGTCTTGCGAGTTCCGTTACAGCAAAATGTCTTGATACGGAATCTTGCCAGCGGCACTCCTCAGCTACAGGCTGCGCTGCGATCCAACTCCCAGGTGCTCGGGCGTTAGCAGTTGCTGTAGTCGCGCAAAAGGAGACTTGGCATTCTGATGAGGTGCTTTCGTGCGTGCGTTACGCGACCATTTACTTCGTGCACTGACAACCGAGACAAGCAGTAAGCCACCTCCACTCTTGCAGCATCCGCCACTTGCTTACCGTCACACACGAGTTCTTCCGCTNCAGTGAGTGAAGCCTGTGCAGTCAACGCATGTGATGCACAACTGCGCCCGTGTCCACTTAATCGTGTGCACGGGCTCTTGTCGGAGTTGCTGCATGACGAAGTGCCGTACAGTGGTTCGCTCCTTGGTAACGGGCGTGTGCGGCACTGCAGGTATCTGCATCCCTGCTTGGGGAGCCAGATGTGGGTCTGCTTACACCGCCTGAGATGGCACGGAAAACCAGCCAAATCTGCATGAGCATACCTCGAGTGCCTGTCATTGTAGACGCAGATACAGGCAAGCCAGCTGCAGTCACACGCCTGCATGCTGCATGTATTTGGCGGAGCAGGCTTTCATGTTGTCAGTAAGTGTTGTGTGATGAAGCAAGCTAGCCCATAGTACAGCACTGTAAGATTGCAAATGGCTGTTCAAGCCAGAGCCTGTTCAGGCTGCCTGCAACGCAAATCCAGTGTTGTTGTGTCTGTAGATCATGACACTTTATCTGTGTGTAGTGATGCATACATTTGCTCTATCAGTNTTGTGATACCTCCCAAACAGTGTAACAGCCATTCGCATTGAAACCTGACAAGCCAGTCCATCAACATACGCAACTTGGCGCCAAACACATGGTTGCAGTGCCGACTTTAAGAGCAAGTCGGCTCCCTGCTCAAAGTGCTTTCTGTCTCAATTGTAAAAGCAAGTAGCAGAAGGCAAAAAGGCAGACCTGTCTGAAACCATGTGCGTGGCGGTCGAGCATAAATTTCAGCCTCATGCTCTATCATGTTTTCAGCCTTCTGTGTCTGCATCTCCACCTTACGCAGCTCCCTTTCCTCCCGTTCATCCTGCCACGCAACAGGAAGGTCCCAAATGGTGTTGTGGCCAGTGAGCATGCTTGCATACATGCCCCAGTGAAGTGGAATGAAGTTGGCAGTGAGCAGAAAGTCTCTGCAAGTGGAGTTCTCCCCAGCATAGTGTGTGTTCTGCACCACTGCCATCTATAGTCTTCCCTGTGTAAGTGCATGAGCTCTACTGCTGGCTTTGAATCATGAGCAGGAACCGCCTCTCTGAGGTTTACACATCATGCGTCAGTCCGGGCTTAAGGGCACAGTCCAGCAGAGAGCATCATATGAACCGGGACATTGGGATTGTCGTACATGACTTGACCGTTGCTAACTTAAAATGCTTTGTTGACTCAGGGTGTCAGAGATGTTGGAGGTAATGAGCAAGTCAGAGCGGCTGCAGCGGTGCGGCAGCTTGAAGCGCAGCCACTCCTCGCCCCGCCAGACCCTCTCCCCAAACCAGGGTATTCAATTCGATAGAGTCACAGTTGTAGCCCCCTCTGGCAAAGTGCTTGCCCGAGATCTCACCTTCCAGGTATGTATCAGAGTTGCGATGTACATCTTTTGCAATGTAGTGCATTGCTCAGCTACCCAGTCTACATGTTGCCTCCAGCAGAGCTTGCTTCCTTGGGCTGTGCTGGTAACATGTCCTTGAGATCAAAAAATCTGGACAGTCCAGGTAGCAAGATTGCTGTTTTACTCCAGATCAAGGGCAGTCCTGCCCCCTGTTGCGTGTCTGTCTTGCATGCAGCTGCCTACTCCCATGCTGCTCTGCTCACATCCGATCTGCCCAATTACTCACATGTGCTGGGCTGGGCCGTNCGGCGTCCCTCGCTAATATCTTACCTGTGTCAAGCGATGCACGCTCCCCATTAGCGATTGCTGCAATCCACCTCGGCTGTGATTTCGTGTATCACAGGCTCTGCAGCAGGCGCTGAGTGTAATCTCACATACATTCACACCCCTTTACACTTGCGCTATGCCTCGAGTACACAGCGCCTCAAGCGGCGAGCTACAACGTCCTGCGGACTGCTCAGGCTGCCGAAAACAAAGTGGAACTATGCAATGCATTGAGTGCCTGAGGGACGGCAGCGGAAGCGCGGTGTTTTGTGCACACGGTTGTTTCAAGACACACTGGCAGGCACACCGACAAGGATTGATTAGGCAGTCGTCCAGGTACTACATCAAACTGTGCGTGACATACCAGAGCTCAATAAGCAAAGCAACAGCGATTGTGAGTGACTCTTCTTTCACCTTGTCTGAGACAATGGTGTTTTGGTGTAGTCCTGCTCAGAGTCCTGCGCATGCCAGTAAGTTCGATGTGCTGAGGGAATCACCAGTGGTCAGCATGAAGACAGGAGGCGTGACACAGCGGTCTCTATCTGGCCAAGTCCTGTTCCCTGCCAACAAAGAGAGAATGGTTTTCAGAGCGGACTCAGCTGCATTTCATCCCCAAGCTGTCTATGCGACAGGACCTGGCCTCATGCACAGACGATGATGTGTTAGGATTTGTAAGCAGGGAGCTTTTGAGTTGAGTGCTCTGGCTGTTGTATACTAGACTGAGTACTGAGTGTATTGTTGAGTGGCTGGTTGGCCAAAGTCTGCTTTTGCCCACTGATGTTGTGCCAATATGTTGTAGCAGCTGATTTGTGTACCACATAGTTTGCCAGTGTCATAGCCTGCTGTACTCTGTACAACATTCTCGTGAACGTTACACTGGCTTGCATCATGCGCGCATCATGTCAGTCTACATGCCTCACGGAGTGCGTGAAAGTGCAGACTGAATGCACTTTACACATACTGAGGCACCATGATGCTGCCGTCAGCAGTACGCCATGCCTGCCAAGACTGATGTATTTATGGATCTTTGCCACACCTAACGCCCATATGCCTTCGCCATGTTGCAATCTCAACAATATAGTATTACTATGGGATGATATGCTATGTTGTCATTGTCATACAGCTGCAGGCACGTTGTCCACCCAGCAAGCACCTCTGCATNAAATGCTGCACGCTTGCAAAGTGCTTGCAACAAACACTCTGCATATGTTCAAGAAATTGCCAATCCCCCCGAGTCATACTTGCAGCAGGAACATGGAAAATGGCTATTTCAACTTTGCAAACTATGACACGAGCACCACGCTGAATGGCTTCCTGTCTAGAACAGCGCAACGCCTCTATGACAGGTGTGTGCCTAACGGGTAAACTGTAGATTCAAAGCCTTGACANTCAGTTTTAGCCACTAGTCCCTTCCAGGCAGACAGCTATCGCTCCCTGAAAGAGTGTATCAAAGCAGACATCGCACGACACCTTGCAGGTTGAGTGCATGCCATCCATCGCAGCTAGGCTTACACTTCAAAGAAGACCTGATCTGGATGTCGTGGTGGTCCAACCAAGGACTAAGTGCTAGGCGCGGCCCCGCCTGAGTCACTATAGCGGCTCAGTAGTACTTAAGACCTGTTGCTCAGTACTTAAGGCCACTCAAGCGGCAGCCGGAACCGGCGGTGGCCGTCAACCACAATCTCCGAAAGAGGTAAGCGCTGCCTCGTTCCGCAGAACCTCGGAAGCGCAGNCTTCTTGCTCCCAGTCATGTTGTCATAGAAGAAGGAGCTGTCAGGTATCCCTCTGCAAGCTTGCAGCCTCTGTTGTATGAGGTCCACAGTGAGCCTGTTCTCTGCAATGCTCATGACGATGTTGCCATCAGGGTCATCATCAGATCTGCAATGACGAAATGTTTGCGCCAGGAGTATGCCTGATGGGGGGGCCATTAGTTGCCTGCGTACCTAAGTCGTTTACTGAGCTCCCCAACGGCAGCAAAGTAGGANACGCTGGCCTTGGTCCTAAAGTGCTGGTAAGGACCACATGACTGCGAACCTACATTAGCTACACCCTGCCAGAAGTGTCTAGTCCTCAAGGTTACCTTGCCTCATGTCCAGCAAGACTGGCATGGCATGCTTGCGTCAGACAACATTCACTTTTTCAGTAGACTATATTATCCAAAACTTGACTACCATTGCTGCTGTGCAATGGGGGCGCTTGNGCTGGAAACTGCAAACAAGGGTGCAAGTGACAGGTGCTTTGCTGTCATTTTTTGTAGTGCTCAAGTGCAAACGGGCATGGCCATAAAGCTATTGAAAAATAAAGCTGTTTGCCTGATGCAAGCAGCTTTGATCCAGGCTGCAACATGATTGCAGCAGCTGTGCACATTGTAATCAGCAGGCATGTACAGTCAACAGAGTGAGACAAAAATAAAGTGTGCCTTTTGAATTGGTGACTGCAACGTGAGCATGTACCTGCTTCAACTCCAGCACTCGCGCCATCATCTTGTTCAATCTAGCCTTGCAAGTGCGCACCCTGTCCAGCTCCTGACGCGATACCTTGGACCATTCAATCATGTGTTAGCAGTCAGCAATTGTGCAAATCCGATCAAGGACTTTGCAATTGCTCTTTGACCTCCTGCAAAACTCACTGTTCCAGCCAGTCTTTCAGTTAGGGATGCCCATCAGCCTCAGTGGTCTGACAATAACAGCAAAGGCTTGTGCACATGTTTCAGTGACACCAGACCTCTGCTGTAGAGCAGTAGAGTGGTGAGCAGCCCATTCCTCTGGCAATACTGTCTAACCCTACTGCATGCCCTCACAACACATGCAACATGACTGTGCACAAGTACACCCGACTGTGCAAGGCTGAATTTTGTTCACTCAGCAAGCTGCACCCCCGGCAGCATGGACTGCGCAACAGGCAAGCATTACCTTGTTGAGCAGTGCTTTCAGGGACGGCAGAGTGGTACGCTCTATCTGAATGGACTCCAGCTCCAAAGCTCTGGTGGTGTGTGCGAGTGCAGCTTCAAGGGCCCGCAACTCAAATGGCAGGCCACGGTCCACTGAGCTGCAGTCACAAGGCTGGACTTGCAGTCACCATTGGTTGGTCGCATTGTTCACAATGGATGCACATGTTTGACTGCTTGCACTAGGGGCAATACAGGAGGGCAACAAAGGCGTGCGAGGATCACAAGTGTGCTCAAGATAGCAACTGGCATGGTGTCACATCACATGTCTACCTGGCTGTGCGAGAGGATGTAGATTGCGTGCTGGTCAGACGTGCCACAAGGTCGCGCACAAAGGGATTTGTTGGAAGAGGGAAGGTGCCCACCGTGAGGCTCTGCCCTGGTTCTGGAGCACTTAGCACAAACACCTGAATCAGGTAGCCCTGATTACACATTATTTACACCTANTGACAGTGCGCTATACTCACAGTGTTGTCTTCTCCTGACAACACAGGCACATGCAACAAAGACAAAACCTTGCCAAAAAGTTGGGACCACCAGGAGCTAGCACTGCACAATTCTTCACTGTCACGATGCGTGAATGGGTTGCTGCAGGGCGCAATGGCGTTGCCCTAAGGACGCTGGTGTATCATGAGGTCATGGTGGGTTACTTGGACTACATCAAGCGCCAGGGCTTCACTTCCATGTTCATCTGGGCCTGCCCTCCCTTGCAGGTTTGCCTCAAAGCTGTTGCCAAGTGCTGCCTGCCTTCCTGCGCAACAGTATAGTACATTGGATGATGCCTTTCTTGTCAGCACCATGCAGATGTTCTCCACATTGTGTTGCATGCAGTCTGCAGCCTTGTTTAACGCTGTCTTGGCAAGCCATTGCAGTGGGCATGTTGCAACGAGACCCCTCTTATATTGTGACTTTGTACTGCATTGTACTGTGAACAGTGGAGTGTGCATGGTGCCTGCAACATTCCTTTGCCTCAGGCTTGCACAAATGCAGCTTGCACCATGTCCTCCTGCTGATGGTAAGATGCAGAGTGCAATAGTGAACACCCTCTCTACTGAAAGCATGTGGGTTACTGAACAAGGCATTATGATAACAGGGTGATGACTACATCCTGTACTGTCACCCAAACCGGCAAAAGACGCCGCGGAGTGATCGGCTCAGAGAGTGGTACCACATGCTGCTACGGCAGGCCAAGTCTGAAGGCATAGTGACATACCTCTCAAACCTCTTTGACACCTTTTTTGAGGGTGGCAAGGACCACAGGGTGGACAAGCCTAGTGTGCTGCATATGCCGTATTTTGAGGGTAAGCTGGTTCTGAGCTACACATGGCTATGTTCTAGATCTCCCTGCATGCATGTGTCACACGTGGACACATGCCATATTTCACCTCACTTTCACCGTGTCGCTTGCCGAGGCAGTCGTCGATATCTCAGTTTGCAATACACCAGGACCATTATGCAGTCACAATGCTGGCACTGCGTGATCCAATCCAACATGGGTGTGATATTGATGTAGTGTGCAGTCACAATGCTGCGCACTAGGTGATCCAATGCAGCATGAGTGTGACATTGATGTTGTATGGACAAATGTTCTGCAGGCGACTACTGGCCTGGAGAGGCAGAAAACTTGCTGGGAAACATCAGTGAGGAGGCTCGCCAGGCTGGCCGCAAAGGCAACAAGGGCTCCCTCACTGCTGCTGGCAAGCCTCGTGCCAAATCTGCCAAGGTACTGCGTCAATACACCTTATGCTTCTGCACAGTAGGTGTTATGGCAAATCAGCATATCCATTCCATCATTACATGCCAGGTTGCTGCCATAGTGATATTTGTTCTGGGAACCATNGACACTGAAAAGCTTTACACATCATGGTTGCATGACACTGCCTGAATGGTTTATTGAATCTTGAACATGCGGGCTCACAAATACATAGCTTTGGGACCCATACCTATACCCTTACAGATATCTGAATTGCCTGATCAGGTGTCAGAGTGCCAGTGACTGACAGTGCNCACAAGCACGAAGGACTTGATACAGAGCATTCAGAACCGCTACCTGGAGGCACAGAGCTTTTTGAAGAGCTACAAGATGTAACGACACCAGCAATGTTGCTGCCTGGGGCATGTTGATTGTGCACAGATATTTTGTTGTTTAGCTCTCCTTTGTCTTCTTTGTCAGTTCTGATCACCCAGCGGTTTTGGCTGTGTTGTATTGATGGCTTGTCAATGAAGGTTTGTGTATATTTTAAATAAAATTGACAGTTGGCTTTGGTAGTACCCACTCATTATGTGGGTCAGGCTTAAACTGTACCAGGTGGATGACAGCGTGGCAAAGAAGCATCCAGCAATCAGTAACACAGTGTGCCTGCATCTGCGCTCTTGTAGCTACACTTGAAGCATGCTCCACTGGTATAGCAGCTGCAAGGGCATTTGGTAGGGCGGTTACAATCACCTGCACAACTGCAAGAGTGATCTGCGTTCCGGGAATTGCTTCCAAAAGAACGTGCTGAAGGTCATCAGAGACACTTGCAAGAACTGCAGCAAGCCTGCAACGTGAGCCTACCCCAAGGTCTCGGCGAAGGCTTGGCCGCCTGAGAATGGCAACGTAGAGTCAGCCTTGTACACACCTGCGTGACTCCTGCGGCACACCCAGCACCAGGCACAGCGCGATGCACGCACATGTACATTGTCACAACGCTACAGGTATTGCGTCTTGGTCGCTTCAGCAGCTACTCTGCAGTCTCAAGCAGTGCTCCAGTGAGACTGACTGGGATACAGGCATCTTCAGCAACTGGGAGCGAAGTCCTCCCAGACGTTTCAGGCTTGGTACGATTCAACAAAGAAGGAGAGAGAGCTTGCATTGTCATAAGTCATGCAGACAGCCTTCTCTGCNTGAGGCTGCCAACAACAGCAACAATAACAGTGCAGTACTGAATGCTTGCAAACAATTCGCTAGTGACCTAAGCTTTTCGGGTATGAGCAACTTTTGCCATTGACTGTTGTCACAACAGCCACTGCTACAAAGCACATGGCATGGCAACAGACAACAAACAGCATGCAGGTCTTTTCCAGCTGAATGCCAGTTCAGACTAAATGAAATACACGATGTGAAAGGTGACACATGGAGTATCTCTGTTGGCAATGCAATGGGAATTGCGTCCCACAGATGCAGAATATGTACCTTTGCTTTCTTGGTTGGGGGTCCAGNATGCCACTGACATCCTGCACTGCGCTTTGTGGCAAAGTCATGATATCCAGCGCTGTGCTAGTGATACTTGAATATGGATGCAGACTTGCAGACTTGCCAGTTTCAGGCTAGCATGGCTTGCATATCAACCGGAGGTCTTGCATACTGAATGCAGTCATCATGCCATGTAGCGTCAAGTGACCACATTATCAGCATGCAGAGCTTGCAGTGGACAAACAAGTTGTGGTGAGATGCCTGGCAAGCAGGGCATTGCAGGCCACAATCTGCACGTGTCACACCACCACATTGTCCTGTCTCAACACCAGGTGTACATGCAAGAACCTGCTTGAACCGCAACAAANGTCCGCCAACAAGTCACACCCACATGCTTGGGAGCACAATGAGCCAGACATAATACTAAAAACATACTAACGAACTGCAATATGCTAACGATAGCAACTTTGCATCCAAATCGTGCTCGCTGTCAATACCAGCAATTGAGCTNAGCACAGCACAGCACAGCAGCCAAGCAAGGCTTTGATGGTGATGATCTTGTACTGCAGGTACTGGACAGGTTGTCGTTTGGCAGGAGCACAGTAGGCGCGTCTGCCAAGGGCTTGACCAGAGTTATGCTCTTCAATTACTGGCTCACTTACTGTGTACTCAAGGCAAAGCGGCCAAAGTTTGAGCGGATGAGAGCCGCCACCATTGGAGAAACAACACAAGGAGATCGTGTGGAGATTGAAGGGGTGCACATTGAAGAGCTACCTAGTCATGAGGTGCACAGTGGGAATGGGCACAATGGTAATAGGCACGACGGTAATGGGCACAATGGCAATGGACATCATGGCCAGGATGGGGTTCACTGACGCTTGTTTGGAACAGTGTTGAGGCCNACAACCAAGTCTTTGTCAAAGCAGTGTTGAACACCCTGACCTGTAAGGGCATCTGAAGAGCAAGCAGCAGGGCAAAAGCCCCTCCTGAAGATGCCCCCAAGGCATAGAGGGGAAGCTCAGCCCAGCCATGCTGCTCAATCAGAGATCTCACTGCCTTTTCCACCTACTGCATGCAACCCATATCATTCAGCTTCAGGTTGCCCGTGAGGGAGTCTGTTACGCAGGTGCCATGCATGCCACTCAAAGCAGGCTGTTAACCAAGGGCATGCATGGTAGCGCTGAAGGCAAAGAAGGTCAATGGCGAATCACAGCTCTTGATGTCTATGCAGAATGTGACTCGCTCGGCATATGGCAAAAGGTACAGGAGCAGCGATTGCACAGTGCGACAAAAGCATACATGAAGGTAGCGAGTACCATGGGGAAGTCAGAGCCTGGTGTTGGGGGCCAAAATGTGTCCCAGCATTGGGGTTGCTGGCGCATCTGACTTGACAACGCTAAAGCAGCATATCCAGACTGAATAGCCTCCTGTGTAATCCTGACCTCTTCCGGCAGACCTGACAGGAGCAAATGTGGCATTGCTGCTAGTAAGGCAGCACCTCACACAAAGTCATAATCATGAGCGTTTGCACATGTGGCTGGAACCAATCTGGCAGCTGCATATTTCTCAGGCCAATCTCATGCATGAAAGTGTATNTGTGGACAATCGTCCACGTCGATTCTCTCCCATTTTTCCATTGGCGATGTCGACTTCCTGATTCAGGCTGAGAAACATGATCAGAGCGGATATCAACAAAGATTAGCCCTACGCAGGCNGGAAAGCTCTGCATGCTTGCTGGATGCTTCATGTTCACTTGACACTTCAACCAAGCAGTAATCAGCGTTACCAACCTGACTGTTGGCACAGTTGCCTGTGCAACATTTTCAAAACACTTGTAGATTTTGCAATCAGCCGGCAGCATATGTCTCAGTGCCTCAACAATCTGACAAACAGTATGCAGTGTAGTAATGCACATGCAGCAGTGTCTCTTTCATGCGTGACTTGCAGCACACAGGTGAACGCAAGGTTAGACGAAACCTGCAATTGCTCTGCATGCCAACAAACATCACTTAGCTTGTTTGCCTAGTGGTTTGCGAGGCAGTGGGCTTGTACAGGCCAGATGGGCATGTAAAGCCTGTGAGCACAGAGTTGAGGCCAAGGCAGGATGCATAGCAGCAACAACATGTCAGTCAGAAGGGAGTGTGACTACTTCAGTCAAGGAACACTGCCCTACACTTGTACAGGATCAGGACTTTGANGTGGCGATGCATCTATGCGCAGTAGCTTGCTGGCAGTTCATGTGCAACTGCTTGATAGGATTGCTATGTTTGTGGCCCGTGTCTGATAACACCTTAATATTCTCCACGGCCGACAGGCTTAACGAGCACATGTCAGCTTTTATGTTATGGATGAGATCAACTCTCAGAATGTTCTCTGCCCATCATATGCAACGCGAGCCTGCAGGCGTGCACCTGCCTCTGGCAAGTTTGAATGCTGAAGCTTTTGCACAGCTATGTCCCAGCTATGCCCGTCACAACAAAGGATTGTCCTTATTACAACCAGTCACCCTGTACAATGCCTGTGCAGGAGCATCACCTGTCACCCATCTCCGTACAATGGGTATGCAGCCCACACTTTCACAGTCAACTTCTGCAGCCCTACAGTACAGGCTGTCCAGCTGATGACAAACAGGAGTCACATGCCACATGCAGGAGGCAAGCTCCACAGAGTCGTCTGGGAGTCCAACAAGTTCAAGTCCTGCAACACCAGCAAAACTTGATTTTGATGCAAGTGATCATTTGCTTTCTCTGCCAATACCTGATGCTCAGGTCAAAGTCCAGACTGCTAAGGCAGACAGCCCACTTGTACACAGTCCTCCTTATATTCAGGTAGGGTAAGTTGCAAGCATCACTGCTCATGTCTTTCGTGGTCAGGNCAGCTGTGGCGGTGCCTGCCACAGCTGTGGTGTTGCCTGCCACAGCTGCAGTGACTGCAACTCCACCATCTGCTGCGTCCTGGTGTGCAGCGTCTGCCATGACAACATGCTCAGTCACAGCTCCTGTCACAGTATCAGTGGAGTGGGTCACAGCCACTTCAATGCTGTGGGCTGCATCCATATCCTCTGCTGGTCCAACCAGGGGCGCAGCGTCCACAAACATTGGCTCTGTGCTGGCCGCTGTGGTGATGGAGNAGCTTGGTGCCAGCAAGCACTGCAATGGTCTGTCAATCTGACTTGACCTGACCTAGCCGAAGAGATATTTCAGATTTGTTACCAATGTACTAGTATTTTTGTACAATCACCAAGCGAGCAAAGAAAAGGAATAAGAGTTCAAAATTCCTTAAACAGTACTAACGTCATTTTATGACATCTGTAGGAGCCTTGACTTCCCCATAGACTGCCCAGTATGCAGACTGGATAAGCCTGAAGAGGAGGAACAGGTCCAGCAGTCAGCTCAGCAAGTGCAGATGTCATCCTCACAACACTCCTCCACACTCACTGCAGCCGGCAGATCTTTCAGCGACAACATCTCTGCACACCTGGGCAAGTCTCAGCAGGTGACAGAGTACATTCTGTACAGCAATGCTGATGTAGATCCAGACCATGCCANCACGGCAAATCAACATACGTTGTTTAGACTGGATCCAAACATTGCTGTGCAGCTTAAAAGGAACAGGTGTTACCAGTTCCTAGCATCACCACCTGGGAGCTGTACAGCTTTTTCAGCATCTGCTCCCAGCGAGATGAAGCTAAGAGGTGACAACTGGGAATAGAACCCTTGACCTGACATTTCTGTGGATGCACATGATATGGACACTTACAGGATGAACACTGCCTACATATTATCTTACAAAACCTCAAACAAACGGCAGCAAATCACAACGATGGAGTCCCACACTAAACGACATTGCCAACACTGCACCTATGATGCCTCGACACAAGTAGGNCAGAACAAAGAACAACTATGATCTGGACAAAGTTTTGTCTGGAGCCATTGAAGAACCAATACAAGCCATGATTGCCATGGAACAGCGAGAGCGTCTGGCTGAGCTTGGATCCAGCTAACACGTTCCTCCAATTCAGCTCGTGCAAATGATGTGGCATCTTCTGCAATTGAGCTGCGTGGGGGCTTTTTGGTTGGATGGCAGTGACACAGCAGCTCACTGTACAGTATGCCATGGCCATCGCTGTTGCCCACCTCAGAGGCACGCCACACAATTTTGAAGGGCAGCTTGATTGCGCTGATTGGCATTGCATTCACAAGTTTTGCACCGCAATGCTAGGACCAGGAGTCACTTTTTCGCAGTGCCTATACATGCTTCCATATTTGCTTGTTTGGGATTGCATTGCTGTAGCACATGTTGCTTAGCAGCTCAGTGAAACAGCTTCTTGTCGTGTTTGGACGTGTGCAGCAGTACATGACATTCACATACATTTCACATTACAGCTGTCTCAAGCTTTACAATACAAAGATTCGTACCATCAGTCAATTGATATTGTTCAACGGTGTACGCAAGTCGTCAGTCATATGCCTTGTTTTGCTGTTCAACGTGTCCCAAAATATACAGCTACATACACTGAAGCACCAATCATCAGTCAGTACCGCTAGCAGAATTCGTTGCATCACATGAGTTCATTTACTCAACTGTCTCAGAAATCCGCAAACACCATCTCACATTCTTGAAGCTCTTCAGGGGTTTCCTTTGGCTCCCGCTTCTGCTTCTTCTCATTATCCTGCAGAGCGCATGTACAGCTTGCACGGCATTGAAGCTACATGTTGCACAAGACACTTCAGGTGGCAAGTTGGTCAGCGAGGCAGGCACCTGGGTGACTTGCATGCAGCACACAAGAATGTTCCCGTGCGTTGACATCTGCACACAAGTGCATAAATGCACGAAATCCCAAGCGTGCAGCCTCAAAAGTGAAGATGCAGGAGCACATGCAGCACAGCACTTGCACGTATGCCCAAGCCCACGTGTCAAACCTGCAAGCTCACACCGAAAAGTCACAGAAAATGGNTCAGGTACCTAAGTACCCTTCAGCAGCAATCTGGCTGTGGCCTGTAGAGCTGGTAGCTCATGACTTGACTACAGCCATCTGACATCCACCCCACATGGTGTCCTGACATGTGCATCCTGCCATGTTGCACTCTGCTTGTGTGCAATAGCTCAAAACTGGTAATTTTCATAAGGTGTGCTGTGTAGTTGATGAAGCTGTTATTGTGGTTGGGTGCAGGCAGCAGGGTGTGGCATAATCTGCAAGTGTCTGGAAGCTTCAGAAATGATGAAGACGCTGAGGTACCGCCGGAACAAGGTCCAAGGACTCGCTACATTAAGCAAATGTGAGTCCCCTCCTGCTACTTTATTTGCTGCTGCAGCATCAAGTTGCTGTGATCACCTGTGCCACATATACTGTGTGCTGCGCACTGCAAAAGCGCATAGCCTCACAATGACAGGCAAGCTTGTACACAAGTTGCACACAGACACACAGCGGTCATTTCTGAAGCTTCCTCCTGCCGTCTGGTCTCAACCAGATCCTGGTTTATTTGGGACACAGTTCAAAATTCTGGGTCATGAACAATAGTGTGTACCTTCTGAAGCCTCTTTCTGCAGCCTGGCGAGGATGATGTCTCTGGGCAGGCTTGCCAGTATGTCCTGGTCACTGGGCCCAAACCTCTGGCCATCACTCACCGGTAGAGGCTGGCTAGAGCCAGCATCATCCCCCTCACCCTCATCTGGCTTTGCATCTGACCCACCCACCTCAGCAGGCTTGCTCTGCAGTGACATACTACTGAAGAAGAAGAACATGAAGATGAGGCATATTATAGGTTTGGGTCTGTTGTGAGGCAGTTTAGATGCAGATTCCTGCGCCGCAAGTCGTCTGGGCATGTCCTGCCTTCTGCATGGGCATATGTTGCATGGGCCATGACAAGCCTTGCAGACTTGTCCTGCAGGGCATGAGCAGCGAGGGGCGCCTCAGATGCAGAGGCAAGTGCTCCTGCCATAGCTCTGGCTACAGAGCTGTCCAATATGATTGCGCTACAATGGCCTTGCCTGGCTGAGTCACAGCTGTGGCAGTACCCTGAACAGATCACATGCGCGGCTGCCCTGCCATGACCAACAACTTGTGGCACAGCTTCCACAGGNAAGTGTGATTCAGCTGCACTACATGTCAGTGAAGCGCGTAGATCAGCTCTTATTGAGAGCTTCCTGTGATTATATATCTCTGCTAAGTTTGATGCAAGTGCTCTGCCATGTGTGTTTGTATGAAGTGCCTTGTGCATACGACCCATATGCCCCAGACCAACTTGCATGAAGAAGCCTCTTGTGCATGCCAGTTNGGAACAGCCGCCACAAGAGCAATGCTGAGCTCATTGGCCTTCAAGATTTGGTCAATCTCCAGCATGGCACTTTCTGTGTCTACCTTCAGCTTTTGCACCTGCAGAAACCCTCTTGTTGTCACGCATGAAGGGCGTCACATAGCAGGCGCCACACAAAAAAGCAATGCTGAATGTGAGTTGGACTTCAACAGCCCTGCTGACGTTTTTGATCGCAGGGATAGGTCGACTGTGGGCAAATTACACTTTCCTGTGTGTACGCCTTGCAACTGCACCAGGCATCCATGTCAGCAAACTCAAGACAGAGGGAGCAGGGGAAGCATATAGTGGAGGATAGATGAAGCCAATGGGCAAAAGCTCACAATGATTTGGCCACTCGAGCTGCTATCACAGGCTTCTCATGCGTGTGCCCTAGAACTCACATTGTAGCAAGCTGTATAACGACAGTATGCATCCCGTGTGGAAAACAAGCTGACCTCTGCAGACAACATTGTATGCTATTAGAGGAAGAGCCACGACCTTGTCCGTTAGCTTGCAAACAAAGCAATGCCACTGGACTATGCAAACCATGTACTTTTGCTGCAGTTGAGCATTAGGCATGGTATACGAAAGGAAACTGTACAAGAAGGGATTTGGATGTGTCAGGGACTAGCTACTCAAGTCCCTCCTCACATTCTAGATGAGGGGTTTCGCCACAGTTGGTGGCACACCCATAGCTTGCGACAGGCTTCAAGAGGATCACTGAAGAGGTATCAAACATATTCTTGGCTGCTGTTGCATGCCACACAGATGCTGTACACTGTGTCCCAGACTTGTGTTGCATCACATTTACACGTATGTCAAATATGTTGTGTCCACATGCATACCTTGACACGTAGCTGCGCTATTGCCAGTCAAGGTCAGGAGCAAGTGGTTGTTGTAACAGCATGTAGCTGTTGACGTGCTTTGTGAGAGTGAGTTTTAGGAAGTTGGACGCATGATGTGGGCCAGTCGATCAAGTGCAAAAGCCAAGTCTAGTGTCTGGTAGCAGCCAGCACTCTGTCACCATCATGGCCAGCACAGTCTCACTTCATGGTTGAACACGACATCTCGGTAATTGCTAGATGCATTGCCTGAGGCACACTCAACCACACAGCACTGACGTCACAGTCTTGTAGTCGCACCTTGGGTAAGTTGCAGCCGTTCAAGTATGCGGTGACTTCAGCCACTCCTGCTCCAGCGGCTTGCGGGGCAATGGTGACTACCGTCCAGGTAGAGAGGTACACCAGGGCTGAGCTGTACAGTACATTGAACNCAGAGGCTTCCATGTGGGTGGGGCGCACCATCATGTGACCCGCAGCATTGACAATGACTCGCTGCCCGGGCCTNTGCCATGCTCCTGTGCACTGGGCACATAGTAGCGCATGACTACAGCAGCAGGTATCAGATGAGGTATGGCAACACAACAACTTGTGTAGTGCAATGTGTAGCACTGTGCTGACACCAGTCATGACAGCAGCCGTACCATGATTATGTGGATAAATGTAGTATATGCCTGGACCAAACCTAAGCAAGCAGGTGGGTTGAAGCGCATACTCATGTCATGCATGGTCATTACGCCGCTTGGAAGCTAGTCAAAGGAAGTGAGCAGAAGCAGTCTGACTCACCTGAGCAAGCATCATTACAGCGCTGGTATATAGTGCCAAGAAGGCGCCATAATGGAAACGGTGCTCTGCAAAGAGACCGCACACAAAGGCTGAGAGGCAGCAGAGGGCAGTGACAGCATAGGGGCTGGTGGCCACAGCTGGGCTGAGCATCATGAGAAAGCCGTAGACACAGCCCAGGAGTGACCCTGTGATACGCTGAACACCTTTGTGGATGCTTGCATCCACCTACAGACAGCGCTTCCATGGCAATGAATTTACCTACACAAACCAAGCATGATGCACCACGCTTGTCTGGTGTTAGCACCGACGCATGACAGTCAGGCCGTTCTGCTGTAGCATTGCTGGCACACTACCACGAAATGCTTTGCTTACATTACCCTTACATGCTGCACTGCAGGATGTCGGGTGATACAGCAGACTTGCAGACATTATGCACAAGTCTTAACAGCAGTCAGCTTGCTCGTCAAGACAATGAGTCACGCAGGTTGTCATTCTGTGTGTCGCCCGGCGGTCTTTNATTCCCCGGTTGGCCACGCCTGCGGCCTGAAGAACTTTTGGTCCTGACCATGTGCTGATATACAGGCTTTGCTGTTACAGCTTGTGATGCCTGCAGGCTCGTGTCGTCGCTGGTCAAATCCTGACTTGACATCACGTATTGTAAAGGATCCCAGCCGCCTGAAATCAATTTGGTATTTAAATTTGGAGTTTGCTGGCTAAGTTTGCTGCAGGCTTCATTTGTTTGAGTTCATGTTGGCTTGACACGCAGCAATCTCCCTGCAGACTTGTCGACAGGTCATCCAGCTCCTTGTTGACAAGCAGCTGGTATTGGGTTTGCAATACTGCTATTCAAGACAAATNTTACAGTAATTGCACTGCCCATACAGATCTGCACATAGCATGCAGAGTTGAATGATGCTGCACAATCCCAAAACAGTTGAATCAGGTGAACACACAAGGCTTGCCCTTGCAGTAGCACACTAGATGTGTATACAGAGTGTACAGACCTGGAGCTGATGCTGGATGCAGCACAATGTGGTTGATGGGGTTTGGAACGGCTGGCCGAGGGGCTCCTCCTGCTTGCTGCCCTGACCTTGGAACCAGAAGGGGACAGTGTATTCTCATCATCAGAGACATCATCCGCCAGTGTCTACAACACAGCACTGTGATCAACAGTGTCACAATCGCACAAAGACAGTTGTCGGGCTAGCTATAGTCATCTTGCCTGACTGAAGAGTCACTGAAGCCTAAAGATAAAGTTTAGTAGGAAACAGACGCCTTGCAGAGACCCATGCTACAAGCTGGGTATTGCATGCAGTGCTGAACCGTGTTGCAGTGTTGCAGCAGCTGGTTCACTCAGGCTTGGTGACAACGCGTGGCAGGCAAAGCATCACTGCAGGGGACAGTACACCAGTACCAGAACTCCTTTGGAGCGAGCATGCTNAGCAGTTTGGAAGGCAGCGCAGCAGTGCGGATGTGCCATGATGTCTCACGGTGTGTATGGGTACAGATGTTATCGCGGTTGAGCAGCTGCGTGTAACGCCCGTGCAGTTACTGTAACGCCATCTGCCTCCTTTCAAAATTCGAAACGTTGGGCGTGTATCAACGCACAGGCAGCATGCACATTCTACCTGCTCGCTGTGTCAGTCGCGCCAATGACATGCCCTACAGCTGCTCAGTTGCCAGCACCAAGTTTTGCTTTTCAGCTGTACACACATGTCTTCGAATCTGTACATAAGGCAAACGTCTACATGTTGTTGCCGCCTGCAGCAATGTGAAAGCGTTGCAAGTGGAGCTTGGAAACGCTGTCAAAGTTTAGGCAGCTGTCACTGTTATATGGCACACATTGTTAGAGTGCAGAGTTGTTGATATGGTATGTTTCTTTGTATTGATGTGATGCAGGCGGGTCTGAGTACAGTGTTTACATCTGCATCAAAGCCTTTGTTTTGAAAACGTAGCTTTTACACATTCAGTTTGATCTCAGGTGTCAACCCANGCTGGAGGCCATGGCAGCAGGCTTGGCAGTTGTTGCAACCTCCTGCCTGGGACTTGACACCTTTGCTCGCCATGGCATCAATGCTCTACTGGCAGGCCCGCAGGTATGTCTATGGCTTGACAGTGCAGGAGTCTGTTGACACCAGGGCAGAACGCTCTTCTTGTTGATGACATGACGCGCGATAGGCTTCACATGTGTGTTGCAGGGTGGACACCCACACATGACTGACTGTGAAAATGGTAAAAGGACATGCATTGCAAGGATTTGCGGGGCATCTCTGGTCGCTAATGAGTGGGCCCCTTTGAGAACGCAACACATGTCACCGAAAAAATCTGCAGTGCAGCAGACCAGGAGATTTAACCTTATCGCATGCTCAACACAGCGCCAGCTGCAATACGCATAGCATGTTGCAATGGTGGTACCGAAAGGGCAAGCAGTCACTGCTGAGCATTGTTAAGCTGCGCTGACTGCAGCATTCCGGGTATAGCCACAGCTACGAGTGATAGAGTTTGTGTCAATGAGATCTGTGCGAGCTGTACATCAAAAGCTGAGTTGTGGGCCCAAGGGTGATGCAGATGATCAGTGCTTGCATTTGCTGTACAAACAACAGCGTGTGAATCAGCAGCAGGTGGTTGATGTGCTCTGATTGAAAATGTTTGAAACGTTGCAGATTTGCAAGCATACACTTTTTCCCCTGCAACTCTTGCATGGAGGTGCAGAGGAGTTACCTGCACCGCAGCATGCTCTCGTGTCTCTGTGTCAACATTTGCGTAAATGTGTTCTTGATTGCCATTGCGCTCCTCAAAGCTGCAATGCTTGCGGAAGATACTAGCACATGGCTTCTGTTTGTCTTGTGGCATTATATTTGCTTNATGCAGCAGATAAAGATGACATGCACAACACTTCGGCAGCTTTTGAGCTGATATGGACAGCACTTGTGGCAGGCTGCATGGCGTTACCTTGTCAGCTTCAGCCTGTGCTTCCTCAACTGTGCTAAGTAAGCTGCTGCCTGCAGCACACAATCTTTCAGACATGCAGCGCTTCCTGTCTGACGCACACAACATGATACACAGGCCTGCTTGTATAAGAGACAAGTGTATCAACTGACTTACTTTTGCTGCCATGTTCTCCAGTCAGAGTGTTGAGGAAATCTTTGTTGTGTTCAAGCAGCATTGTGTGTTGCGCTGTGAAATGTTGTACAACTTCAGCCCTGCAAACTTAAGTGTAATGTATAGATCAATGGGTGCTTGTTCTAGCTACCTTGCGACTGATTACCTAGTACGCAAAATGCTTGATGAGCATACACAACCTCTATTGGGCATATGAGCTACAGCTGCATCATCATTGCCCCTCCTGGACAATGTTCACAAGAAACATGGTGTTGTTCTCCTTGATGGCCTGCCTACATGCATTAATCACTCTGGTCCTGGCCCCTCCAAGTCGCAAGTTTGCAGCCTGCTGTATCACGGTGTTCACCTGCTTCAAAGATTCGAGCAGCTGAGAATGGTTTGTAGCTCTCTTCGTATGACCCATGACCAGCTCTCTGCACAGGCACATGTTAATCAGCAAGTCTTGCTCAACAGCTAAGCCCTATATGTACATGGCTGTGCAAAGCAGGTGTGCACAACATTAGTGATCACAGGCAGGATTTCTGCATGGGCACAGCATATACCTGTTGAGATGCTGCAACTGCGTGTACAGCTTTTGCATGCCAACAAAGTCTCCTAGCAGGCGAGCATCTTCCGCCTGCAATGCACCACAGTGTTAATGAGTATTCTCGGCTTGGTAAGCAATGCAACCCATAATGACAGTCAGACATGAGCATGGAATGCCTCTTCCCCCTGTTGACGTTCAGACGGACGATGCGTTATTTCAAACTATACAACCCTTATAGTACATGCAGGCGTTGCTACAGCACTAGTGGCCCATACATCATGGTTTACTTCACAGGAACAATGTCTTGTTCCAACAGCTGCCTCAACAATTTCCTGCTGGCCGACGAGCTGGGAGCTGACGTAATGAGAGGCTTGATCTGCGCAGCGATTGCTTGGCCCCATAGCTGGTGTCCGTGTGCAGTGGGATGCACGCCATCCCAAAACAGGTGTTGTNTGTTGATCTTGTGCAGGTCAGAAGCATGCGCTGTGATGGTCATGAGCAGTGTGTGGGATAGCGAGGACACAATATGTGCTGTGATGTTGGGCTCAGCGGTGAATCAGGATGGCAGGGCCAGTTCTCTTACTGCACCAAATGGCCCCTCCCAAGCTGCTGTCATCAGAAGAGCACTTGACCAGGCTTCAGTGGACCCATCTGCAGTGCACAGCATGCACCTGCATGGCACTGGCACTTCCCTGGTATGTCAAGCAGAAGTGTACAAAATACAGCTGTCAATGTAGTCCTGTCAGCATGCACCTGCTGGTTCATTCTTTTGCAACTCATTGCTGTCACTGTACTGCGTACTGCAGTTCGAGCATTGCAGCTATGCTTTCGCACATACTGCTGAGCTTTGTGTCTGATGCAGACTTTGGGAAGTCAGTTGTGTCAGCTCAGTGTGCTTGCAACAACAAACACAAGTCGACATGCAGGAGCGGTATCTGCCTCTGATCAGAAGTCTCGAAACACTAGACAATCTGGCATGCATTGCAATAAGGATTACTCCAGAGTGAGGGTGCACCAAACTCAGGATGAAGTACAAGCACACATTTTGATTTATTAGTCTGTAGTAGCCATCCAATTTCATTGAACAACACTTTCATTGAATCGCAGTTAAGTGGCAAACACCAGGAGCTGTACCCAATGACGGTAAGTTTCGACAAGTTGCCTTAAAAATATCCATGGAATGATCAGATTGAAGACGCAAAAGACAACATTANGCTGCTTGAAAGCAGCCACTTCTGCCTGCACAGGGTGAGTTGGTGGCGACAAGCCCACACAGGCAGGCCAGACTTTGTAGCTGTGAGTCATGCAATGGCCTATGGTGAGCATGTCCTCATGCACAGCATACCGTGAAGGCGTTGCCAATCTCACTGAACTCCCCCTGCAGGTCTCTGAGGGCATCTTGAACTGCAGCTTTAGGTTCACATTCTCCGTTAGTTTGCACCTACATTCAGCACATGCCACTTTGCATTGGTGCTAGGCATGCATGCTGCTCAAGTTCATTGGTTTAAATGGCGGTTGCAAGCAGAGCAAGCCTCACCTTGACTAGCATCCTATATTCTAAAGGGTGAGGAACCTTGTAACCAGCAAAGTTTACACGGTCGTCCCGGTGCAGCTGCCTGTGGATGTTATCTTTGTCAGTCACAGTGACACGAACTGGGTCAGAAAGGGTGGGTGAGCTCAGAAAGAAACTCACATCCTAACAATGTTGCCAATGGTATGGTCCTCTCTTTGTATTGTGAAAGTGGCTGCATGAGGTACTTTGGTGTCTTTCTCGTGTGATATTCTGCGTGGCAGGTGCGTGTTTCATGCAGAAATCCCGATGATATTCGCGCAACAGTCACAAGTCGCACTTCTGCAACCCCTCAGGCACCACAAACTTCTCGTATCGGTCTGGGGCATTCATGACCCCTTCTAACTTTCCTTCTGCTCGTGTACAAAATTCACGGCGAGTGGCAAATGGAGAGTGACCTTGACATGATCCGGTTGAGCAGCAACGCAGACACGCTGGTAGTGAACAGAACTGGTGTAGAGCAGTTGACTGTACTGATGCAACTAGTGCAAACATAGAAGACGAAACGGTCAGGACTCAGGAGACAAGTCAATCTCCCTAAGACAAGACAAACTCCTGCTGCATTGCTTCCCAAGCTAGTCGTACTGCAGGTTCACACAATGTTCTCGTGATACCCGCTATGGGCACGCGTCAGTTTTCGGGCAAAGGCGTAGGGATAGGTAACTACTGTGTGCACTCTCAGCTATGCTTGCCACAACAGTCGTCAAGTCAGGCTAGGCCATAACAATTTTTGCTGCGTTGCCTTGTCTTGCAGGCATCGGAGCTGGTTGTGGCTTTGGGATAGGCTGGGGCTTTGGAGGTAAGTATGAAGGGCTTTGAAAGCTGAGCTCACTGTCCTATCAGTGTCCTGAGAGAGTTGTACTCAGTTGAATTGATGTTTTGGCGCACACCGTGCAGCATGTGAATACAGTTAAAACTTGACATGATACCCCGTGTAATGTTGAGCCAAGCAACCATGTGTGTAGGGGCTCCAATTGGTATTCTAGGTATGGGTGTAGGCGGGGGTTGCGGCATTGGAATCGGCCTAGGCTGGGGTTTTGGGCATGCCTTTGGTGCACAGTACATCAATGTGGCCCCTGACTTTGCTGAGAGGAGATCAAGACGTGATCCAAATATCATTGAGCAACTGCAGAATCAGCTTGTAAAGCTCATACAGCCAGATCCATCAAAGCACAATAAAAGCTGACAAGCACCCAAACTCTGTATCTGCTTCCAATACACGGGCTCATCACAGTATTGTCAAGCCACTGTTGAATGGCATGACTTTACAAGCAGTCAACCAATGTTGCTGAGCATGTGCCTTCCATGCAAAACTTTACTTGGAGGCTTTGTTAGGCAACTGGCGTNCTACTGACATAGGGAACAGCTATGCAGACTTCGGGAATCTGGTTCACCAGGACCTCACACATGTAGTTGTTGCGAACAATTGTATGCTGTACGCTACGCGACTAGACAGCGACAAGCGCAAATCTCGAGCGCTGTGGCCATTGATTTGACTTTTGAAACGCAGCACGAAAACAAGAAGATTACAGATTCCGGCTAGCCAACATCTCATGGAGAGCACAACCAAGACTATGTGACTGCCTTGGTCAAACATTTTTGGTTGCCAAAACATGCACGTGATGGCAGATCATTAATTGATCATAGGCACACAGATGAAACCTGTGCAGAGACATGCTTAAATCAAGACGTTCCAAAAATTCACATGATATTCACATGAGCAATTTGTAGCAACAAAGTTGTGTGTTTTACTCAGCTGCGGCAATCAACCTTTCCAACCATGACAAGTGGAGTGGGAAATCAGTATCAAGACTACTTGAGACTCTTGCAGGTGGGGCTGCCTGATTCATAAATGAACCTTGTGAAAGCGGTGCATTTTTGCAATGAACAGCCCTTCCTCAGGAAAGCCATTTACTGCATACACCACCTTCCTCTTGGGGCATTGAGAAGGCATCTGAATGCAGCTATGCCAGTGAGGCCTCAACCTGGGCTTAATCGGAGTAGATGCAGACTGTATGCACTGAGCTGTGTCCATGCTGTTCAGTGTTGGCTGGCTCGGTCCTACGCCGCAGTAGCAGCTGCAGCAAGTTGTCTGTGTCTGCATACCAGCTGCCTTTCCCAAGATGCGCAGTGTTTGCTGTGCCAGCATGTGTGTTTCTTGTCGGCACTTCTGTGCTCCTATGGCAGACTTCATCAAATCATTGTACACCTGGTTGCCTACCTCAACCACCTTGATATCTCTTTGCGAGAACAACCGGCATTTGTTGTAGAATGGTCTTCTACCATGAGCGTATCAGGGTCTGACCGGCTGCAGTGTTAAATAATGCTTTGAACTGTCTATGTGCCCTGTACTGATTGCTGATCCACAGCCCTGCATGACAGAGCATCAGCTTGTACACCTGAGGCGCCAGCACTGTATATCCCAGGCTAACTGTGACTTGCATGCATACAACGCTGTGTGTCAGATGCCACAAGATGCAAGCCATGCTTGAGTTGTTACGCTTGGTACCGCTAAGATATGTGCGCGGTGNATCCGCGCGCTCTCTAGTGCCTCCTGACCATGAGCTCCCCAGATTCTTAGTTGTCGATCGTACTTCTTGGCTTTGTCCGGCTGAACGCTATGATCCATATTGTTGATGGTGCAGGCGTGAAGCTAAGTCAGGCGCGTATCAGGCACAGTGGTCTCATTACGATATGCTGAGGTTCACGCCAATCTTGATGGTGCATGCGCAGATGCGGCCGTGAGCAAAGCCTGAAATCGGTGCTTGACAAAATCAGTCAGCAACCAAGGAGGTCAGCGGAGTACTCGAGCCAAGTCTCGCTTACTCGCTTCCAATGCAAACACCGCAGATACTTCAAGCCCAATCTGAGCCTGTCAGCCATACGGCCATTGAGTCCGACATGACCGTAGCCACAGCCTCTGACGCCGTTGCTGAAGATGAGTACGGGGCTATCAAGTTGAGCCCCAACACATCAGAGCAGCAGTTGTACCTGCTAAAAGCGGTACAGCAATACGAGGAAGAATGCCTTCTGAGCTCACGCAATCAGGACGAAGTCAGGCAAGGCGACGTGCAGGTGAGTGACGTTTATTCCGTTAGCATAACCTCAGCTTCTGTATTTCTAACAGCCTATGCTGGACTCAGCTTGGCGAAGCAACGACTTNGACTCGACTCATGACTTGCAGGCATTGTGACACGGAAGGGGCAGTGCTGCAACGAGAGCAGTGGCTTTCGTACTGTCTCACCTCCGGCACTTACTTCGATAAAGGTCCCGCCCAACCTGCCCAGAAACTTGCTGATCACGGCAATACAGTAAGGTGGTACAGTCGATGCCAAAGGGTCAAACAGAGGAACGACAAGCAATGACGATCGTCAGTTGCTGTGTATCGCGCGCAGTTCGAATGTGCGGCAAGCGCAAGCACAAGGTCACTTTGCAAGACAGCACTGATGTTGACCTAAACAAGTGCAAATTGCAAGTAGCGGTTTGGTACGACTGCGCAGCTGGTCTTTACCGGTGCCTTAAAACAACAAGGTACGATGCTTGCACTCCTCAGGGTCGGAAGAGTGAGCAAACAAGCGTCGATTGCATGCCCAAACATGCACGGGGATCGGACCTGCCCCAAGAGCTTTCTGAGAAAAATGAGTGGTCGAATGTATTGAATAGCTCACCAAAATTGCAATCTATCAATAGACTGTTACACACAGATCAGTGCTGCTTACTTACACAGAAGGACCATCTCAAAATACTTCAATACAGTACAAATGACAAGAAAAAGGGGATCGCACTGCACTAAATATTGGTGTGACTGAGTCAAAGCATGTAAACCAAACAAGTTGTTGATTGTTCATGCAATCGGCTGCGTCCGACAGAGTTGACAACCAATTGGCAAAGACAGAAAATGGTGTATGCAGCGTCTGTATCACGATGCACCCGTATGTAAGTCCGACGCTACAGATGTTGGTCGTGACAAGGTTACAAACCCGCTAGCTGCACCCTTCTCTCTGTCATAGCCTATGCACACAAACAGAAATCAACAGGGTGCGACTGAGCAACACGCCAGCACAGACGTTCCGCCTAGGGTGGGTATACGGTCTTCTGTCAAAGAATGCCCTTACCAGGTCAGGTTTGCCCAGAATCTCAACTTCAGCTGTACGGCACTAGATCAGAATGCGGGAGATATACACTAGCTTTTCGCAAACAAGCTCGGGTACGTTGCAGGCCCAGTCGCTGGTGCTTCTGCACCATCAGCAGTGGCAGATGCTGCTGTTATGGCCTTGGATTGCACAAGGTGGTTGTAGTCAGCCAGCATACTGTTTGAACTAGGCCGCTTCTTGGAAGGTGTACTACTGTCTGCAGCAGGGCTGGTCTTCCTGCGCTTGTTCGAAGCAATTGGCTCTTGCTCATGTGCCGGTGACTTGGCTGCTTTTGTCTTTGCCTCAGCAATGCTCTTTNGGCCAGCGGTATCTGTTCGAACATGTTGACTTCACTGTCAACAGAGGCGATAGACTAGCGCTTGTTGGTCCGAACGGGGCAGGCAAGAGCTCCTTGTTCAAGCTTCTGTCAGGTGATCTTACGTTCAGCGTACTGCACTTCAATCAATACACACACTTGAGGTGCACACATACGTGACTGCATGCACACTGTTTGACAGATTGATCATGCCTTCATGTTACAGGCCAGGACCAGCCAGACACTGGAGTTGTGAAGCCACGCAAAGGCTTGACAGTCGGTTATCTGTCACAAGACCCTCAGCTTGATGCAACTGGAGCTCTTGCTGATCTGCTTGTGTTCAGTCTCAATCTGACTGGCTTGGATATCCTGCAGAAGATAGAGAATCAAGACAACAGCTGGTAGCTGAATGCACAATCACCATGGCTCTTCCTTGTTTGTGTTCATATTGAAGAGCACATATACAGCCAGACTGATGCATGTGGTGTGTGAAGGTGGAGCTACAGGTTACTTTTCAAAGACCTCTGGCATGCTGACAAGAAGCAAGACAGGAATGCTCTTGCAAAACCTCTTTTGAGCATTCTCCAAGAGGTGGAAGGAGGCCTTGTTGTGAAGACCAAAGTGTTGCACTTGTTCAGGTGAATCCTTTGCCTACATCATGACATTCAGATACTGCACAAGGCAACACTGAATGCTTACTCAACATGAATGCAGGGATAGTGGTGTAATCTTGCTTGCCTCAGGAGGTGCTGGACTAGAACTGCTGCAGATCTGGGGGCAAGCATGCATCCTTTCATGCATTCAGCCATGCATACCAGGCAGCACTTTTTGTTTGCTGTTTCATGTCAACATGATTGCATGCTGATATGCAGTCACTGGGCAAAGGGGTCACTTGGCCAGGCATATGTGGAGAGCTCTGGCAGCTCTGCAAGCCTTTGCTATTGCTAGTGGTTGGGAGTCCAGCTTCATGAGGAGGCACTTCCTTGGGAGGGCTTTGGTGAGGACAATTGCAAAAGAATGACCTGCATGTAGCAATGACAATGTTGTAAGTTGTGAGTAGTATCATGGTCATGGGCTCATTGCCACCTAAGCAATGAGCAGCAAGTCTTGCAGACAGCAACAGCTCTGCAGTGAATTTGCCTTGCAGGTCACAGTTCCTCCTGACTGGATAGATGCAATCTTTCCTGGAGTTAGGAGACTGCTTGAGATAGTGCAGGCAAGGAATGCCAGGTTGCAGTCTGGCAAAGGACAGGCAGATGACTTGATCTCAGACAGGGCTGCTGAAGGATTCTTGCAGACAGTGTTGTACAGTGGCATCTGCTTTTGGCAGAACTTGCCATTCAAAACTCAGAGGTATGTTTGGTTTCACAAAGCCCTTGCTTGCTGCTCATCTGCTATCAAGCAATTGAAATTGCAATCAAGGACTTGCTCTGCAGGTATGGACTGGCATATGTACTGCACAGACTGCCTGCTGTTGCAAACATCATGGTGACTCCACAGTATCTTCACTTTACACAGCAGGTCATCTCCAGCCATGACAAGGCAAACAAGCAGGCAGAGATGGATGTCAGTCCAGCCATGGGTGACATGCTGACAGAAATGCAGGGTTGCTTGAAACAGCTTTGTGGCAACTCTGCAGCAAGGAATCCACAGGCTGTGGCTCAGCTGATTGCTGAGAAAATGGCAGCAATGAATGCCAGGGGGCAGGACAACTGTGCTGATGTGCCTGCCTTACCGGAAGCAGTGCAAGAGGCAGCTGCAAATGCTCATGTGGAGCTTCCCTCTGAGGCCCTTGGCTCCATCAGTGGACTGATCCAGGCTCCAGCACTCTATGACAGCAGTGGCAGTATCAGCTCAATCCCGCTGGCTTGGTCAGAATGGAGCCATGGGTCCACCACAATTGCAGACAGGGTCAAGCCGATCAAGGCTGACCCTACTCTGGTGCTTGGTAGACGCAACTCCAATCTGCACAAGAAGAACAGACACCTGCCTCAGCTCATTGAGTCCCTGATTCAGCTAGGAGCAACTGAAGCCATGGCAGTCAACCTCCTGACCCAGATTGCAGAGAGCATGTCACTCACTCTGGACCAGATGAGAGAAGGGGCAAGACTGCTTGCCAGTCACACAGCAAAGCAAAACCACCACACAATCACTGCTGAGACCACTGTGACTTTGGGCAACTACAAACAAGCTGTAACTTGGGCCTGCCAACAGGTCACAAGCAGAGCTTCAGGTCAAGCTGCAGATCAGTGTAGCTGAGGCACACCTGATAAACTGAATTACCACCAGCTTGCCAATAGTTTCTCTTTTGAATTGCCTTGGGAAGATCCTTGTGACAGCTGCTTTCCATTGAATGCTGTTCTACAACACAAGCAGCACATTCATTGACAGACATAAACAATGGAAGAAGTTATTTTGCAGTTTGTGTGAAGGTCAGACACATGTAATATAACCAAGCCAGGTTCCTTGATAGAGTGTGCCCCTGCATGTGCATAAAGCAAACATTTTGTCAAGTTTTCAAGGTGTTTCCTTCAGCAAGCAATAAAAATTTGCTGTGTGTCTGGCTGATGACCTGATGCTGCAAGCTAGCAATGGCAAGCACTCATGTCTGCTGCAGCCAGTTGTCAGATATCTCTGCAGGGTACGAAATTGATCAGCTTTGGGCTGCATATACATTCAGTGCTATGCACACTCTGCTTACAGGGGAAATGAGCACATCAGGTCCAGAAATAGCTGATTTTATCCACCAGTATGTTAGACAACAAGAGACTTGTTATACAGCATGTTTCAGATCAACTGGAGAGAAAGGGTACCACAGTGTGGAGTCAGGAGCAAGGTATCATTTCATCATAGGTCTTGTCATAGATTTAGATGACAAGACAGTGCAAATGCAAATCACAAAAGGTCACCACTACCAGGCTCTGGCACCATTGCATCAGTACATACTGAATTCCTTAGGGTTTGAGCAGGGCAGAGGTCCTGTGTTCAGTTATGAAGACACTGATGCTATAATTCTTCACTCAAATCTGGCAGCAGCTGTGATTGACACCCTGCTGAGTCTGCAAAAGGCCATGTCTGCTACTAAGCTCAGGCACACATGGTAACCAGCTCACATGTCACCAAGCAAACTTGTCACAGGACAGAGGGAGAGCAAACATGAAAGACACCTTCTTTCATGTTTGTTTCATGCTAATGTGCAAGCTACTTCTTTATTGTGGGGCACTGGCAGGCAACATGCCACTTCTGGTTCCATGATGAGCAAATGTCAGTCAGCCATTGTCAGGGCTCAAGGAAATATATTTTGTTTATGCTTGTCTGCTCTGAAAAGCTATGTCCCCTCATCATTGGCTGTGCATCAAATTGGCAGGCCATATACCAAACCTATATGGTTGGGTTTGGTACAGGCAGTTTGGCCAAAGTGAAATACCTAGTGCAGTCCAAGAGCAACATCCATCAAGCTCTGGATAAGTTGCCCCTTTGTGGCTGTCACTGAGGGTGTCACTCCAGTGTAGTGTTTCACCAGACCCACCAGCTCACCTCTACTAAGCTTCTGAAACCTCCATAGCTTGGCAGTCTTCAAGATTTCAGGGTTCATGAAGTCCTGGACCCCCAGGCTGCCAGCTGAGCTGGATGTAGCAGGCCCAGAAAGGTTTGAGCTGCTGACTTCTGGGCTACCAGCTCTGCCTGCAGCATCACCTACAAAGAAGCTC
Organism: Trebouxia gelatinosa; assembly: GCA_000818905.1. Taxonomy (NCBI): domain Eukaryota; kingdom Viridiplantae; phylum Chlorophyta; class Trebouxiophyceae; order Trebouxiales; family Trebouxiaceae; genus Trebouxia; species Trebouxia gelatinosa. The sequence continues at coordinate 4,171,184 of KN805369.1, read as the reverse complement.
TGCTTCAAATCTGCAGCACACAAGAAAAGTAGATAACCTGCACGTGATGGAAAGGGCGGCACTTTAGCTCCCCTTGTGCCAGTCAACTGCATGCTAGGCGCACAAGTCTGCAGCCGCTGCACTGTATCCTCCAACAACCCACGNTACACACTGCTGCTGCTGAGGTGCAGTGCACGGCTACCAAACTGTGAATAATGACAAATCGTGCCACATTCAGCAAGCACCATGTCATTCCCTTGTGAGCATCACTTTCTGCTTTGTGTGATCTGCTGCTATGCCAGCCAAGTGCCTGGCTGGGCATGCAACCAAGCTGCAAGAGCAGCTGGTGCAAACAAGCCAGTTACAGAAGTGGCATGTGGGCAGTGGTCAGTTTACCAGATACTGGATGCGCCTGACACTACCAAGCAGTTGTTTCTGTGCCCCTGCTCCTGCCTGCTTGGCTCTTGACCACAGGGAAGCTGCTAGCTCCTTCCTGCACCAGACCTTGACATTGTCAACATGTATGCAGGCTTCAAGACAACACCTGATACATAACATCTGTTGATGTGTCATGCATGAGGTAATTCTGCAAGTGCTGTATGGGATGGCTCTCAGGTGTGCTGGCAGCAAGTGTGCCCCTTACACAAAACTTGAGCCTGATGCTCAACTAAACATCATCCAGCAAGCTGTTTGAAAGTACAAATGTTCAGTGAATCTAGACAGCAACAACAAGTGTACACTACAACGCTTGTCCTGCCCATATGTACAGACCTTAACACTATTAAGCAATGGTTTGGCTAATCAGCCTAAGCATTGAACTCAGGCCAGTGCTTGGAAATGCGCAATGCCCTGTTGCAGGGGATTCCAATTGTGTGGCCACATGTTGCAACAGCACTGTTGAAATAATCAAGCAGGGCGGAGGCTAGATTGCTGTTGTGCTCAGAAGGGAAAGCTGCATTCACATGTTCACCCCAGAATGTTGTACAGACAGCCCACTTGCAACAATGCTTTCTGTGTATGAGCATATGCAGCCATAGTGATCAGGAGAGATCACTGTTTGCACAGGCACATGTGCACAGCAATGTTTGCAGCGACAATACGCACTTGGGATCAGGAGATGTGATGTTGCCTCTGTCCCAGATTTCCCCTAGGGTTGCACCACCATACAGGGCTTCGTTGCTCACATCCACAGCAAATGCTAGATCTCGAAGGCGGGCCTCCAACTGCCACAAGTCCCGTTCATCTGTTTTGTTGAGAATGACAGAGGCTNTGCTGGACAAGTCAAACAGGTACAGCTCACAGTAAGCATAAACTGTGTTGCGCTCGCACGAAGGTTTGTTGCAGGTCACGCAAACAGATACGGGACAATGGTCCAATCAGGCAAAGTCAAGGTCGGCATCAATGGTTTTGGCCGCATTGGAAGACTGGTACTCCGCGCAGCTATGCAACATCCTGAGATTGAGGTCGTAGCCATCAACGACCCGTTTTGCGACCCAGAGTACGCAGCGTACATGCTCAAGTATGACACCGTGCATGGGCAATATGATGGCACCATCAAGGGCTCTAAGGACGGCACTTTAGAAGTCGACGGCAAAAAGATCGCCTTTCACGCTTGCAGAAACCCAGGTCTGTCTATACTGCATTTCGAACACTGCATGGAAGAGCGCAGTGTTGACATGTCGTTCCAACGCCTTGACGACAAATTACAAGCACTGCTGCTGATGCAGAGGAAATTCCCTGGGGCAAAGCTGGCGCTGAGTATGTGTGTGAGTCAACAGGTGGGCACTGCAGTGTGGTGCTTACTTGTAGCCTTGATACAGGAAGCCATAAGTGCGGTGCAGAGAGATGTCCATCAGGTTGTCCCGCTTCCTGTACAGCACCCCAGCAAACCAGATGGGTACCCCCAGGCAGACCAGCAGAACTCCTGGCACCCCCAGCAGCAGGGCCACCCAAAAGTGGTTGCCCTTGAAGCACAGCTCTGTGGTGTCCTGAGTCCAGTAGTACTGAGTCACCTGCACACCACTTGGCAGTTGCAGCAAAGGGGCAGANCAACAGAGCGTGTGCAGGTGAGCAAGGCAATCCAGGACATCTGACTCAGCCAAATGTCAGAGTTAGGGTGGCACATCATATGACAGCCTGGGCTGCACTGCACTGCTCTCCCATGACTACTGTCTGTACTCAATTGCATGGCCTGACAGCGTCACTGCATCCATTCCAGCATGCAGAACACATACCTGTCCCAAGTCTCCCATGCCACGCATCTTCATAGTTTGGCCCAAGTCAAGGGACATACGCTGGCCCAAACCTGGGGCGCCGGGGGTGGCAGTCTCTGTGACAGTCTCCTCCCGCAGATCGACCCGCATGGAGGGAGCGGTGTTGCTGGCACTGCTGGCAGTTGGCCTGCTGGCTGCCTGGTCCACCATGACCTGCAGCTCCTGGTTGCGCTTGGCNCCTGCCGTCCCAGGCTTGTCTGCAACAAATGCACAAAGGCTGACAACATGCCAGTCTACTACTGGTGTTCTGGTGCGTTATTGATTGGCATGTACAGCCAATTGACTATTGCCTCTGGTTGTCAAGATGNACCTTGGCATACTCAGCAAGATAGATGAGGGCGTCCAGTTGATCAGTGCCCTTGATGTTCTCGGCTTCAATTCGCTCCAGGTTCATCCTAAAGTAATGGGCCGCCTCGCGTGTTTCATTTCTGGCTTGATGCAGCTTCGCCTGCAAACAGGGCACATTGTATAGCAGCTCACCATGTTGTGTATGTGCCTGTCAAGATGACATCAGAGATGACAAATGCAGGGACAGCACCTCTGCCTGCAGCAATGCACATCACAGAACATACGAGGCGTCACATGCCTTTTGCAGGAAAGCATGAACCGTTCTGGCTTGAGTTGCAAACTTTAAATTGCAGTAGCCCTTGAAGACAGCACCTGTACACGTACAGCATAACATGATATGCCTGCCCTGCATGCCTGGTACATGACGGTCAGGACAAGTGACATACATAGCTTGCAATGCACAGCTGCCAAACACTGATCTTTGAGCTGTACTAGTGACTGGCCACAGCATAGTCCTCAGTGTAGGCAAAGCCAATTACTGCAGGAACAGGTTGTGCAGTTATGCTTGACACAGGTTCTTGAACAGTCATATGATGCACAACACTGCTGTGAGTAATAGCTGATTCCAGCAACGGGTACAGCTTGAGACCCTGTTGCAAATTGCACGTACTGCCATTAGTAGAGATCGACTGGTGACAGCTGCAAATGAAGGAGTTACTGACAGAATTGCTGTCAGANAGCTTGCATCACCGTCCAGACCAGGATGTCTGCCTCTACAAAACTCAAGAGGCAGGACCTTTGTGTTGACAGTCGTGCAAGCTAAAGGCTTGGAGTCTGATCAAGTCATGCCTGTTTGGTTTGTGACTTGGTCAAACTCTAAGCCTTTAGCCTGCACNACAGAGCCAAGCTGACTCAACAGTGTTTATCTTGCTTTTCCTGAATTTCGTCCGTTTTGCCAGATGATCTTTCCCCTTATGTTTGCAGTCTAGACGGTTTCTGCAGGAGCCTGTTTCTTCATTTCCAGATAGGTCAAAGTAGCAGTGACAATGTCCTAATAGTATTTCAACTGAAGGTGTGATGAAACAGCATTACAGTTTGTACATGTCGTAACATACTACTGGCTCAGTTCTGCACGTACAACTAGGAAAAGCTGAAGATTGTGTGTACCGGTACTGGTGGACCAGCATGCTGCGGGTAGTACCAGTCACGTGACACTGGTGATAACTTAAACATGCAATTGGCAGCTGGCACTGTGACAGTGGTCGTCATTGCCGCCAGCCATAAATGAGTGGCCCAATTTATGCACCAAAATACAAGCAAACACTTTTGCTGTACAGTGCCACCAAGCAGTGCTGCCAACTGCTGCAAGTGGACGCAAGCAGCCGGTCACCTCCGCACCACAGCAAAAGTTTTGTATGTCAGTAAGCAAGGTAGAGCTACCTATCTGGAGGTCTTTGCATACCATGCAGCCCAAAAGTGCCAGCCGATATTGAGTACCTACAATGTTGATGTAGGAAATTTGATACCGGTCTCAGACTGTGCAGGTTCACAGACATGTCTTATCCTACTGCTGAGTGACATCATGTACACCATGTACTTNCCCATGATGGCATGATGCATGCAACCCTGTATAGTCCGTCATCGCATTCACAACATTTGTGCTCGCAGGTTGTGTTTGTGCATAAGCCAAGCGGCACGTTGATTGCTACTGACCTCATCTGGAACTACCCCAAAACTGGCACAAACAAAGGGACACAGGCCTGGAAGTTTGGCATGGACAGAGTATACCTGCCTTTTTACAAAAACTTCATGATCAAAGATAAAGGTGCTGCTTCTCATGCCATGACGCATGCTATCCTGCTCTGCAACTGCAAATTGTGCAGCTGTCCAATCTGTTACATGTTGCTGCTACACTGGGTAGGCTGCTTCTACACCCTACAAGCAAGCTGCGGGCAGTGCAGGCAGACCAAGTGTTGTCGGTGATCGCATATGCTTGCTTGTTGCTTGGCAAGCTGCAACATTGACCATCTGCTGAGCATTGCCTGCCCTTGTTACTGAGGATGTAACACTGAAACCCATGTAGAACCAAATGGCAATGACTTTAAGTGCATTAAAGGCACTCAGCTGATTGACACTGCTGCTGTGTGGTGACAGTATCAATGCCAAGACCTCCTGTTGGCATAAACAGCCATGTGGAGCCTCTCCTCAAGTTGTAAGTTGCAGCGCCATGCAAAAGAGGGTATATTGCTGTACTTGATGACATCTCTTGGGGCAATGCAGGTGCTTATAGAGGTGCCACAAACCGGCTGCTGCAGACCTTACCTTGGGATGCTATCCTGCCTTGCCATGGTGAATACATTGAATCTGGTGGCAAACAAACCCTTACCAAGCACCTGGGTTTGAAAACGTGACTAACAGCATGGTGTTAAATATTACAGCCCTGTGTTTCCAGTACTGGCAAGCTATGCTATGTGGCTACAGATCTTCTGGACTTGGTGAACATGTGCTAGGTTTGACACGTTCAGCATTGTGCAACTTGTGGTGTGTACATCATGCTCAGTCATCCTTTATTTCAGATGCAGTCAAGGCCCTGTGTGAAGGCAATGGGTACCCACATTGATCTGTCATGCACGTCAGATATAGAACTGGCATTTATAGTTCTAGCGCATTCTGAATGCAAGGTGGCTATGGGAGATGCAGCCAAGCTGTTTTAAGTCCTTCAGCAAAAACCACTTGTGTTCTAGGTTTTGTAATACTGTTGGTGTGTGTGGCATTGTCGGCTGACCACAGTAGGGGAGATAGTTGTTCTGGTCAAACAACAGTAAGGAGGCATATATCTTCGAATTCCTTCTTCCAAATAATGAACATAAGGTTCCCTTGGGTCACGTAAGGTTTTGTCTCAAGCATAGTGTACGCCTAGTAGGTACCTAGCATCGGCTGGCACACCTGTAAATTTACTATTATTATTATTCTTATTATTATAGTCTAAAGGTGAGTAATTAAGCTTGTCAAACCACCTAGTGTCCTCAAGCTGACGGTGTGGTCATTAGAGTCTGGGCGCAAGTTCTCAAGATCGGTCCTAAGGGTCGTGCTCCGACTAAGGGGTGTGGTGTAGGACTGTCAGGCTGCGACGAACAGTCCCAACGCAGATCGCCTGAGAAGGCAAGGCCTGCTAAACTGCACGCCCACACAACGAAGTGATCTTGTCTCGCACACTGCCCAAATACACACCAGACAAGTCTCTTGTCGTACTGAAGGTGCTGGCTATGACTACTTACGGGAAGCACACAAAACATATAAGCTGCGCAGCAAGGTCCTAATAGGTGCAGCTTGGGAAGATCACTGCCAGCCTTGCAGCACACCCTTGCCTGCATCTCACAGAGGCATAATTGCTTATTGAGTACCAAACTCGTGTTCTATCTGAATGAGCTGCCCCCTTCAAGAAAGGGCACACCTCAGAAAAGTTTTGCAAGACAGGCTGAAGGGCAAAGTCTCTGGCTTCCAAGATGGCCATCTGGATGCTATGATAAAGCAGGGGTTGACAAGCAAAGACCGACTGGCAGAAACAAGCTGGTCAGAGCTGTCTCAACAAGCGCTGCTGCCACGTGTGTTGGCACAGGCTTTGCTAGAGGCATACAACAGCAGTGCTCTGAATGGACCAGGTGCTCAGCCTGCCAAGCAACTGCTCTTGACCTACCTTGTGGCTACTGTGTACCTGTACCTGATACAAATACAAGCTGACTGATACATGTGGCTGACCGACAGATAANTTGTAACACCCCCTCTTGCGGTGCACAAGTGAAAGGGCATGAGCTGCTACTTGCAACCAGAGCATTGTCAACCCTCGCTTGCACCTGCAATTTGAATGTGCTGGCAAAGGTGCCTGCAACACAGCACAGCGAGGTCAGCAAGTGTAGCTGCACTGACGTGCAGAATTGTGTATCATAAAAGCATGATGCCATGATCAAGGTGCTTCTCCACTTGACACAATGGTAGGCTGCTGCAGTGCATATACTACATTTAACATCATACACATGACAGCAGCACGATTCTTGCATTGCACACGGGACACGTCCAACATGACATCCAACTGAATGCAGCTTAGTGTTTCAGCAAGCAACTGTCCGTAGCAGGCAGACAGACTGCGTGGTTGCCATGACTTACATCTCATATGCAGTTGATGTTTGGTGCTGCAGCCTTGGTTGACAGACAATGTAGCCATANAACCCTAACTTAACCCTGACAAATGACATGTCATCTTATTTTGCCTACTCACATGTTGTAGACTGCAGGATGTGGTCCAGCGGCAAGCACACTGATTGATGCAGCTCAGCTGACTCGTGATGGGGCCAGGGAAACAAGGCTCCTGCAGGTGCGCAGCACCATTGCTGGATGGATTAGCGCAGAAGTCATGGCGAGCCCCTGTTGCTTGCTGCCACAAGCCTTTGCTCCAATGAACCCTTGACCACTGCCAAGATGCAGTGTCGCTTACAGCAAATGCAAATGTAAGGAAGAATAGTAGAGATCTGCAGCCACAGATGTCTATAGGCAGCAGACCATAGGTAGCCATAATGACCCAAGGCAGCTGTACAAAACATGGCCTGAGGGCCAGTTGAGGCCATGGCCTTCATTGCGCCTTGCAAATGACAGTATGCAAGATCAGGCAGCTAGGCACACTCACAGACCCAACATGCAGCATGCTCAGAGCAGCGCATGCGNGCCGCATTGCCGCCCATCCCTGACACATGTAAAACAATCAAACCCCCACACAGACTCACACCCCCATGTACAGGCAAACCCACACAGAAATCTGCGCTTGGCTACCATTCAGAGTCATGCGTGCCCTCACGCACACAAGAGACTCAGCTCAGCGCTGATTCCCGTACGCTGCTGCCAGCTGTAGGCGGGCACCCTTCCAGCATACATGCACAAGCTGAGGTGGAACGAGATATACAGGCCCCAGCTTTGGAAAGCAGAGATGCAGCAACACTGTTGGTTCAGGCTGCGGCAGCAGCTGCTGGGGCCACTGCTGAGGAGAGGGCACAAGCAGGGCCCTTCCCGTGGCCCTACTACTTCATTGGAACCAGGGACTCATTCACATATGAGCTGGTGCAGAAGACAGAAACGGTGCTTGCTTGTTTGCTCAAGCTTACACTCGCTTGTGATTACTTGATGGTTGTCATGCCACTAACATTCACACTGCAGTCTTCTGAGTGTCTAAGAGGCTCGTGCCGGCAAGATATTGTGCGCTATGTATGCTGACAAGTTCTGTCCTTTGTGGGAGTGGCTGACACTTGCAGTGTAGGCATGTTTCCGCGCACTGATTAACTACTGCTGTTATACAATATATGCATGCAATGTATTATCAATACACGCAATAATTCCATGTCATCAGCTGCAGTTTCGGTGAGCATGCACGTTGTATTCCTGCTATACCTGACATTGGGGAGAACAGGCGCCACCAGCCTGCCTAGCTCAGTGTCTGCATCAATTTCATGGCACCATATGATTGNTGTGCAGCACTGCAATGGACTGTGTCATATCTGACTGGGTCAAATTTTGGTTCTGGTTTTGGGTCAAAAGTCTTTCAACACCATATGTGAGGCTGCTGTGCATCAGCAAGAGCTCTTGACAAAGATGCAGGCGGGCCTGCTGTGCAGCATTGCAATGGACTGCGCCATGTCTAGTTGGGTGCAGTTCTTGGTCATGGTTTAAGGGTGTAAGCTTCATCGTCAAGTCAATTGTTTGTCTGCACCATCCATCACAAGATCAGCTGCTGCTGCACCTCTCTCTACATACCGCAGCAAGTCAAAGCTGCAGCACAGCAGTAAAAGTTGCATGTACTGTATGGAGTTACCATACAGGTTGGTGCACTATGCACTGCAATAATGGTCCGTGTACATCATCTGTCAGTTATGAGGTTGAGTGTAGAATCAGTTCTCGACCTAGTGACCTGGTTTGAGCAGCACAAGCAGCAGCTGCTGCTGGTCCATCTGAGCAACCACAGCAAATTGCAGTGCATCAGGGAGGGTATCTGATGGACAAGCAAGCCTCAGCAGATACTGCATGCACTCTGTGGCAGCAGATGGACCAACCAAACANGCAAGCAGCAACTGCTGAGGTTCCAGACTATGCTGCAAAGGGTCGCTTTCACAAGGTAGCAAGCCGCGCTTAGCTGGGCAATGACTGCACATGTCCAGATGATCTTGACCTGACTGTCTTGTGGGTGGCCAACAGCTCAAGTAGATTCAGCTGGCAAAGTAGCTGCATGCAAGCGCCATGTAAGTCAGGCAGCCTTGTTTGTACCTGTGCTGCAATCACAGAATACAGATCAGCAGTGTGCAGTGCCGAGGCAGCAGCAAGAATGGCTGCATCCCCAGCATCAACTGGCCGGGCGTTCCAGTGAGCATGTGCAGATGGGTCAACAACATGTGGCATGGCAGACTCAGGCCAGTCCAATGCTGTACTCCCCCAACTATTACTCCCCAACAGCCCTGCATGGAGGGCCTTGGCGTTTGCCAGTTGCAAAGCAGCAGATGTCTATGAATGCATTGGCTCGAACATCATATCATACCTAAAACCTGCCTTGAACATAAGTAATGGTAATGACACTATAGACTTACAGGTTGCCAGCCGATGCTAGGTACTTACTGTGTGACGTGTCTTATCCTAGTTTTGAATGTCAATATGCACTGACGAGAGTAGACACCCTACAGGTGTGCCCTAACAAGGCGAGTGCCATAGATGCAAGGCCTGTACTACTCCAGCTGTGTAATCCGCTCAGACGTCCGGATATCAGCGTTTTCACCTCTAGTACTTGAATTCCGGCCTGCTGCCTCACAGCTTGACACCTCAGCTTAGAANGTACGCCTGTAGCGGCTGTGTCTAAGCCGCAAACAAACAGGTTCATTTCCGGAGCTGGTCTAAGCAGCTTTTGCGAGGATTCTACATTGCCTTNCAGCACTGGCAGGCCAGCCTGCTCGGCCTGCGGTATAGCATGACCAGCCTGCATAACATACACATAAACCCTAACCCCTAAACCCTCATTGAGTGCACATGCCACTGACCTGACAGGCCGATGTGAGGCAACATCAGTCTCTGTCTCCAGCGCCCTTGTCTTTGAAGCCTTGTTGCTAAGCAGAGACATCTACTGTTGTGTCCAACAAGTTTTTGTTGCTTCTTGACATGATCCACAGCAGTGACGCTGCCATTGTGTTGACACCATACCTGACACGCAGCCATAAGCATACACAAGACTATTCCTATTTCGTGGCATCATGCAGCTGTGACCGATGTCTTGCCAGGAAATGTGCAGGTCTGCCTTAACGCTGTACGCCAGGCGCTTTGCGGCTTCTCAGCTATTCAGTTGGTCATATGCTACGGCATGCGTCGGTCAGTACCTGCTTGGGCGTTTGGTGAACATGTTGAATTGGGTGAGGTGTCATTGCAGCGGCCAGAGCTGTGGTCCCATTGCCACTGGTCATCCTCCTATGGTGGTGCTGGGGTTGGGGCTGCACCGAGATCCCAACTGGGTAGGGCACTAAAGGCTTGGCCGCACTGTCCATGTGAACCATGCCAGACAGCGCACCATCAGGCTGTCCTGCAAATGACATTGCCACAGTTTGTTGTCATAGCTGCAAACATGGCCCAACAAGGTACAGTAATGGAGTATACTCTAGACTGGAAGTATAGTGAGGTGATTGAAACACAACAATGTGTGATGTAACACANCATATCATGATGCTGTTTTGTGTTGCTACGTATTTTGCTCGTAGGATGTATTACAGTATTTACTTACATATGTGTTTTGTGCTGATCACATCACATATGCCTTGGTGTGCATGGGTGCTTGCTGTCCTTTTGTTTTGCGTGTCACATTCTTGCAACATCAGTGTTGGCCGCCCATCAGTGATGCCTCCAGTTTANACAGTAGCGCCCAATCATGCTCAACACCTGCGATTGTGTGTGTACGTCACTGTTGACAACACAATGACTTTCATGACATGGAGTATCATGCTGTTCTAGCGCTGCGCCTGCAGTTGTGTAGCCGCTTTGCTGCACTGCAATGCAGCCATTGGTAGTGTTGCATACTGGAACGGAAATAAAGGTGTGCTGTACGTTTTGTGTCATGCTATGCCTGGCTGGCATCAAGGCTAGGGCGACAGTCAGCCAGTGAGACACGCCGATGGTCGCAAGAGAACTGTGAGGTGATAGTTCTGCCATTTGCTGTTACTCTGCAGGTGGGGTCTGCATCAGCTGTGGCGCCAGCAGCTGCACAAAGACTGGGTCTGTCAGCTACAGTATGTGTCAGAGCTGAACAGTGTCCTGTCATGCTCTCTTGACAAGAGGCTGTGCCTGGCTGATGTGGAGGCCCGCGTTACAGTGAAGTATTTGGAGGGGCATACTGCAGGGGTCCGGTGCGTCAACTGGAGCAAGGCATACAGCTTCATAGCCAGTGGAGGGCTGGACCGCAATGTCATGCTGTGGAACCCATTCCAGCTGCAGGCTATGGCCACATTGAAGGTGTGTGTGTGTAGCCTGTCATGGGCTCATGGTGCTCTCAACTGTGCAGCGCAGGCTGCCAAACCCTGACTGCAGGTTGCTCTTGTTGGTGAAGTCTTTGCCTTGCTGTCTATTTAGGAGGTCCTTGTGGTCTGGGCCCCTATGTTTTCTGCTACCACTTTTTGTATGTTGCCCTTGAATCAGATCCTTAGTGAGACGTGTTGCAAACCTGACAGTTAATCAGAGATACTTTGTGGTTGTTNATGGCAGCATCATGCTGACTGCATGTCAAGAGCCCACTCATGGCTGACATAGGCCACACCGGGCGTACCTTTGATGCTGATGACATGTTTGTGTAAGACCCCCATAAACTCTATCAGTGAAACCCACATTGGACAGGGTTGCATAGCAGTCACATCACGCAGGCATCTTGTGAATCAGCAGCGTCACTGTTTATGTAACAGACAGGACCATGCGACAAGGTGCAGGACCAGCCGTATGACAGCACCAGCCTTACAGTGTGCACTGCTGAGCAGCAGGCGCTGTATAAGGCTTAGTATAATATGGCTGTGATGCAGCACACAGGCACGATCAGAATCATGTTCAGAGCCCCCCCAAGCTGCATCAGGACTAGCTTTGCAATGCGTGCACAAGATCACTAGACACAGGGTCCAGTGAGCCAACACATGGACTGACTGCTGCAGCAGATGACTGCACAGCACACTAGACTGAAGGCTGTACCTCATCTAGCAAGACATAAGCATTATGTTGAACAGCCAGATCGGCTATGAACTGCAGGTCCTCTCTTGAGAAGACCTTGCCTGTGGGATTGTGCGGCGTGTTCACCACAACTAGCTTGGTCCTGTCTGAGAAGGCATCCTTCAAGCTGGACTTGTCAACTGACCAGTCTTCAACATTCAGCTTGACCGCTTTGACTGTCCCGCCTGCTCGTCTGGCCATGCTGCCATAGGCATCATACATGGGGTCAAACATGATCACCTGCACGCGTCAGCCACTGGTACACTGCTGTCTCACTGTGACATGTAGACAAGCAGGAACGTGGTACGGCNCATCACCATTGCAGTGCTTGCTGCAATGTCCAGCAAAGGTGTTTGCCCTTGGTGAACCTTGAATTAAGATGCGGTGCAGTACAGGAGGTCTTGTGGCAGGTCGTGGATGTCACTTTGAAAGATGTCAGGAGCAAGTACTCTGCAGTTCTGGAGAAGTACTGGATTGCAAGGCGAATATATAGAGCACAAATGCATGCTAAGCAGGTATGAGTGTCTTGGTCAACCATCTCAACAACTGCATAGATTTACAGTGGTGCTTGAGTGCTCGGCATCACAGCCACGCAGTACAAGTTATGCATGTGAATAACACTGTAGCTTGCAGCTATGAATGTCAGAGTCATGCAAGGCAATTTGGCTGCATTACTCAAAAATGCTATATTTGCACGTTGTAGTTGTAAAGCAGGAGGATGATGATAATAATGGTTTGAAAATTGCAAAAACACAAACAGTTTTGCTTTGATGTATGGAGTACCACTGGCTTGTTGTAGGTTGTGATGAAGCTGCTTTTGCATATTAGGTTGTCGTAGTCTTGAGTGAGGTCTTGCACCTCCTGTTGACAGTGTTATTGTACAATCAACGGTCCCCTGATATTCCCCTTGGTGTTGCAGTACCAAGCTCAAGCCCTGGCATTGGACGGTATGGATTATAGCTTTGGTATACCGCAACCCAACAGACCAGTCTTCAAATTGCTGCAAACGGCTGGCATGTTGCGTACAATGCTTGTACAATGTCACGAGGTGAGCTTGGCCACTTTTTATGCCCACATTCAGTCAGCTATAGAGACATTAGTGCTCATTGATATTGGGGATGCATTGTACAAACTTATGCAGCATGCATAAGGCCATGGGTGTCAAGCCATTCTTGTTGCAGTTGCAAGCACACCATCATGTTGCTAGTTGTGCAAGGATGTATTACCCTTGCTCTTCTGCACGTTCATCTACTCTGCAACCATCAAGTGTACCTTGCAGATTGTGGAACGGCAGGCAGCACTGAAGAGGCACGTCATTGTCAAGGACATGACAGATGACGAGGATGAATTGCAAGACACCATGCTAAAGGCCTACTGGGCTGCAGTATGTATTTAATTGCTTACATTGCACATGTGAAACGTGTGGTCTTGCCTGAAAGACATGTAATTGCGTGTGAAGTGGCCAACCACTTGCAAGTTGAACACTTGGTCGCAAAATGGTAAAGCTTTTAGAGCCTAGTGTGCTGTCAACAACACAGCTTGTGTGCACGTTGAAAATGGCAGAATTTCTTCAAGATGTGGCTTACGAGTGCTCTGGCCATCAGTGTTGCAACAATGCATCTGACTAGACATATAGACCTGTACAGAGTCTATATGAGTCCATATAGAGTCTGAGGCATGTGTGCCCGATTACAAAACAGTGCACACACATTGAACACACAAGCATTCACCCACTGTGCTTCTCCTCTTTTTTGCCCACATGAAGCAGATAACAAGCAAGATTGTGATTCTCCCTACGTCCTTGCTTGCTTCCTGGCCAATTCTGCAAGCATGTCCATCCTTGCCTCTGGAATGGCACCAGTGTGACAGGCTTGGGAATTTCCTGGCCCAACCCAAATGGCATCTTGAGCTGCATTGGGTCTTGTGAGCTCNATGAATCTGGGCAGCAGCAGCAGCATTGCGCAGAGTGCCCAATATTTGGCTTATGTTGCTACTGCTCTGAACGCATGCTGAGTATTGTTTCAATTTGGATTTGATGATGATCATGTTAGTGACACAGTCTGGGTGGTTTTCTGCGATTCAAGTCATGCCGCAAGGCTAAGTTGGTTACAGATGTGCGTGCAATGTAGAGAGACTCACACTGACACTAGCTTGTCTGTAGGGGCCAGTTCTATCCTGGAACTGGGGCACATGATGCAACAGGCACCGGGCCAGGTCAAGGCTTTTCTGTCAATGTGCCCTGGCTGACGGGGGGTATGGGCAATGGGGACTACCTAGCAGCTTTCCAGCATGTCCTGTTACCAATAGCCTATGAATTCAACCCTAGCCTCATCATTGTGTCAGCTGGTTTTGATGCTGCAGTGGGTGACCCTATTGGCGGGTACGTGCATTCTTATATCTCTCTTGTGATGTGCACCTGTTGACATGTGTTGCACTCCTCGTTGCTGCTCATGGCAACTTGTATGCAGCCACACATGCAGCTCGTATTGTTAGGCATCGCAAGTGAGCTTTGGCACAGAGTCTTGTATGACTGTCTGTGAGAAGTGTGTGGGAATGCTTGGGGTCACGCCATGCTCAGAGGAATGTGAAGAGCTGAGCTGCATCATGTTACTTCCAACTAGCTACATGGCATCAGCGCCATTATTCACTGCAAGTCACNGTCGCGATTGTGCTGCTGTTCACCTTTGCTGCAGAACAGTTCCTGTCTGTCATGCCTGTGTCATGCCTTACTGTGCCTGCATGCTCTTTAGAGTTCTGCACTGCCATGCATACCCCGTAGGGTTCTGCACTGCCATACATGCTTCTTAGGGTTTTGCACTGGCCTGCATGCTTGCTCAGCGATGCTGCTGACAATCACAACATCATAGAATGCCAACCCGCAGAACGCTGCAATAGCCTGCCTTTTCCATCTTTTGGTCGATGCAGTATGTGTGTGTCATGCTGATGTCGTACTATGTCACTTCAGGCATTTTCATAGCCACTCATGCTGATACAAGTGGTAGCTTCAGGTCAGTGTGCATCAGCTGTACATCAATCTGCGCCTTGAGTCTTCTGTGCAAGGCACACACCCCACATGCAGCTCTTGTTGAGCCAGCAGGAAGTGTGCACTGGACGGAGACATAGGTCATTGCAAATGGACTCCAACCTTCATCTGCTGGCATCGAGAACATCAACCATAGATTGTTTCATGATGTGTGTGTCTGTTGCTTTGCCTGCTTGTCTTTCATGCGCATCAGTCTGTCACCAGCAGTTGCAACTGCTTGTGTTCAAGGCCGGCGGGCAGGGGCCAATGGAAAGGTTTTTGGACAGCTTGCAACATAGGAGCNCATGCACCACACTTGTTTGTGAGGCCTCGTGTACATGCACATTGTATACCTGATCCTTCTCCTGTATGTTCTGCAACACACATGCTGCCACATCTTGCACACCTGCAATTGCTGCCACACCTGGTCCTCCTGTATGTTTGACACCGTGCCTGCTGCCACATATTGCAGACCCCACATGNTCAAGATCTTGACAAGAGCCAGCATGCACCGATGGTACAGACATTATGCTGTGCCCAGGTTGAGACTTGGACTTGTGACAGCAGAACACATCGATGCATGGTAAACAGTTCTGCCAGCTTTACACACAAGGTCCTTTCAGCTTTTGAGGACAAACTAGACTGTCCTTCCGCATTGAGATTGAGACCAATACCACAAGTGGTAGCCCATGACGGGACAAAGGTCAAAGGGTCAAGGGTAAGAAGAAGAGCAGCCAGCAAGCCCGCTTGGCTGCTTTCCAGGCAGGCCACTATGCGCTGCAGCATGTCTAACCGGATCCCTGCCCTATCTATCACCTACGTTCAGGAACAGCAAACGGTCTGGCATATGAAGGAAACGCTGGTTGATGCATGTTTGAGCTAATCACATATTGTCAAACCTGTCATTGGGTGCCCGTCATAGTGCAATGAGCAACAAGCACATTCACTGCGAACTAATCACAGGACCAGCAACCACATGTTGTACTGCATTGTTGTATGTCCATTTTGCACTCCACGCTGGCCCACAAGGTCCAGCAGCTGGACAGAGCCAAAGAACAGCAATGGCTGTGAGCCACTCAACAGTACTGACGCTCCCAGAAGCTGAGCAGACTCAGACAACATGGCCATGACAATTGACCATGTACTGGTAACGACGCTACAACAAAATGTCAGCTCAACAACCTGGCAATCAACGTGCCAACAGTTCATGATGACGTTGTGACATGACCCACCAGTTGAACACAGCCAGAAGCCTGGCATGGAAGGCAACACTCTGAGAACATTGCCAGACATGTAGACAACATGACATGCACAAGAGGCTGGTCAATGAGACTGGTGCTGTCTACACCCNCAAGATAGGCAGGCAAAGCAGCAGAAGCAGGCTCCAAGCATGCCTCCACTCTGCTGGGAGGCCAGCATGTGTAACGCTGTACATCACAGATGGCAGGAAGACCAACAGCACCACGCCAACACAGCCATCTAGTCGCCCCTGCACGCTGTACTCTGACCTCTGGCCACCTCCTGCAAGCTGTCATGCTGTTTCAGCATGACAAGTAGCACAAAGTGAGAGACCGCTACTGCTTGTCGTACATGCAAGACGATGCATTCTGCTGCCACCTCTGAGACTGACACTGCATTGAGCCTGATTCAGGTGAGCGAGGTCTGCTTGAGAAACCCAAAGCGACACCTTTTCTTGTCAGGGACTGTAGCTTTTGGCAGCAACTCATGTGGAGATAACTGTGTAAGCATATTGGCGTTGTTAACCATTGGTCCATGTAGTAGTTGGCAGATCAAACCCTCAGACTTGTGCTAGACAGGTTGCATGATGGCTGAACTGACTGGCGTACTTTACTGCTAAAGTGGCATTGCAACAGTGCGGCGCAACAGCAATGCTTTACGCGGACATTTGGACAGCTGCGGCAGACTGNTTGGCTGGCTGGCAACCTGAAGCAGGTCTGAAAAAGTGTACCTGCAATTTGACCACCAGCAGCTGCTACACTTATGTCGCCTCCCAGCCTTGAACTGAGACTGCTTGTTGGCTGCAGCTGAACGTTCCCTTTGACTCTCACCTGATGCTGAATATCTGGGCAAAGCAATATGGTTCTGTCTTCAAGATGTTTGTGGGGCACACCCCTGTTGTGGTCGTGACAGGTGTCAATCGTGCTTTCATGCAGCAACATTCTCTTATACTGCCCTGCTTGGCTGCAGCATATGTTCACTCTCGCCATGGCATAACATTCTGCACATGCAACAATTCACTCCATGACTGACATGAAGCAACCTTACTGCAGATCCAGAATTGATCAAGCAGATTGGCACTAAGTCATTTATGAAGTTTCACAACAGGCCCTTGCCAATCATGCGTTTTCATCATGGCCATCATGCTGACTTTGAGGAGGCTGGGATGATGCTTGCTAGGTATGCACTCCCTTTGTCACCCGCCAACAGGTCCATGCTTGTGCAACATGGCTGGCAACCTTGATTATGCCAGAGCAATATCGTCACGCTCTGTGAGAAGCTCACACTTTGCATGCAGATTGCTAGCTTTATTGTTGAGGCTCAATGGTTTGCATTTGCTGCAGCGATGCCAACACAGGACACCTTGAACCAGGCACTGCAGTGGAAGGCCACTCCCAGGCCAGTCCCAAACCTTGGCTATGCCTGCCTCTGCATGGACTTGCGAGAGCAGAAGCCGCCAATATTTACCAACNCAGGTGACTGCAATCACACCTGCTGCATGTGCCTTACCACATACATGTACGTTCTGAGCAGACAGATGTTTGGCATGACTGCTCATTGCGGCATGCAGAGCCAGGCTTTGATTCCATGCAGAGCCAGGCCTTGATTCCATGCATGCTCCTTGAGAGTGCATCAGTGTCATGCATGAGCCCGCAGGAGATGATCCTGGGGAAGTGGGACATGTAGCTCACCAAAAAGCGTGCCTCACATGCTTTGAAGGCTGTGTAGTCTGCCACATCGCCAACCACCTTCTGCTTAGTGACCAGATTCAGGCTGTTGCAAGTGGCAGCACAATACCCTCCAGCAGGTGCTCCAGATGTGAACATGAAGGCATCACTGCACTTCCCAAAGCTTGCCTGCAGTATCAACAAGGTTGTGTGTGGCATGATTTGTCACATGTGTCTGACGCAAGCTTAAAACCATCAGAACATGTAAGAATGGACTCAGCTGGTACTGCAGTCGCTGTCTCATGTCAGAATGTGCAGACGTGAACCTGTGGCAACTTCTGAATTTGCATTTGCCAGATGCTACAGTGCTTGCAATAGCCATGCAACGTGGTACATGCAGTCAGGCGCAGTCAAGCAACCAAAGTTGCCATGCCGTTCTCAAATCTTTACCTGCTGTGCACAGCTGTACTGACTGTCTGGTGCCACATCTGTGCAGACGTTGCTTGATGGTGAGCCGCCAGGTGCTGAAGTTCCCACAGGGGTAGGTGAATAAGGCGAGGGTGAGGGACTGAGGCCAGATGGACTGGGTGTAGGTGATGTGCCAGGGGGACACCTGTTGCAGGTGGAAGCACAGTAGCCACCGGCAGGGNTGTCATACAGTCTGCAGATGCAGGCATTATTACACACAGCTCTTGGTAGCCCAATAATCATGTTCACCATGTTCATGCAGAATCAGACATACGTATTGCAGCATTCTGGCTGCAACATCAAGACTGATCTGTATATCTGCAGGTGCGGGTGAGGGCATTGTTGCACACAATCCCTTTTACACAAGTCCAGAGGGGCTGGGCAGGTTTCAGGACCCCCTTGTGGACTGCTTCACCCCTGCAGCAGACATCTGGAGTTTGGGCTGCATTCTCTACGAGCTTCTCATTGACGCTCCAGCCTTTGCTGACCCCTTTGAGTTTGGGCTGGACTATGATACCCAACGCACCATCACATGCCAGCGCCAGGCTGCAGTGGCCACAGCCATGTCACTGTGGGTGCCTTGTCACAGTATGTATGCGCAGACTTCATACCAACATCCAGAAAGATATCCTAACAACATCAGCTGACAATATGTCAGCTTAGCGCATTTAGTTGCGCATCAATCGATGCACTACAGTGGAATCTGTACACAATACATGTTGTAGACACAAAGGCAAGGGTAAGAAAAGTATGAAGTGATGCCGCATCGAGAACCCTCACAGGGAGAGCACNAGCTCAGGCTGCAGTAAAGCACTGCAGCTTGGCCAAGTTGGTGAGTGGGTGTTTGTCTGCAATGCAGGATCCATTTGAGTTAAGCCACGATCTGGGTCGAACTGTAGACAGGCAGACCAGCGGCGTGCTACACAAGGAGTTTGAGAGGGCAGCCTGCATATTAGCAGACCTAGCTCAGCCCCTGGACAAGCTGATGGAACCTTACAGAGCTGGCAAGACTGACTAATTGTACCTGAAGTTGATATGCATGTGTGTTGGCACTAGAAGACAGCTGCTGGACAACTACACCAAGCTGCGGTGTTCGTCATAGCTCAAATAGCTCCAGTGAAGGATCGCAATTTGGTTGCAATGACATATATGACTCAGCTGCAGAGACTTGCGATATAAGCGCATCATAATTTGGGAGCACACAATTTGTGGTCAGAGTTGACTCACAGTTCTGAAGCGGGCAGATGGCTGGAAGGCAAGCAGTAATCTTCAGTGCAGGCTTGCTGTTACCGCCACTCATACCGTGTTCGTCATTCCAGCTGGGATCTTTCACAAAACTAGCTTTAGAGTTTGTTGCTTTGCAGCGCTTGTAGGCACATCAGGGCCATGAGTGTGTGATGTACTATTTACCTTGCTCAGACTGGCCCAAATCTCCCCTGTCATGTGGTGATGTGGCATGCAATGCTGTGTGTGGCAGCGTATCTTAGAGCTGGTGATGAGCTGACAGTCAGCGCTCCATTTTACCATTTTGACATCCATTCACACAGAGTATATGTATTCATTAACACGTATGTCTGTTCTGCCAACGTGCTGTTGTGATTGTCACTGCTCGAGCAGGTAAACAATGTACCAGTGCAGCTTGGCACACCATGTCAGTATGATCTTTATAGCTTGTTACAGTGTTGTCGTNACACTGCCTCACATGACCCACAGACAATGCAGTCCTTCCATCACTGGCATGTCGAGGTGGATTGCCATGCAGAGCAAACAGCCGTTGCACGTTTGCTCAAATGTTGACGCACTGCATCCTGATTGTGCAGTACCTCCGCCACACGATGTCATGCCGGAAGTCATGCCCAGCTCCTAAGTGTTATTATTGCTGGCGGGTTTCAGCTGTGTCCATGCGATCATTAATGCCTGTTCTACAGGAGGCTGAGCAGGCTGGCATAGTCATTCAGCAGAAAAGCATTCCGCTGAAGAAGCTACAGGAGAGCATGCTGTGTGGCAAGCAGTCAATGGTCTTCCTCATGTGCATTCCATGTCATGCCAACGCAGCATGTTTGAGACACTGGCAGATCACACAGACTGTATTTTTGGCAATGAAGCCCTGAATTGACTTGTTAACACAGACCATGAACTAGCCCCTAGGCCTCTCATGGTGCCCTGCATGGCTGCCTCTGAATGATCAGCCTGTGACCGTGGCTAGGATCCACGGCTGCCATTGCGAGGAAAACGCATATTAACGAAAAGCGGAAAAAGCTTCGACAAAACTACAAGCACGCCATTTTGCACTACAAAAATGCCAGCAGCTACCTCTTCCAGTACTTGTGATTCGATTTTGTCCTGCAAGTCACACATTGTTGTTGAGCCGGGCTTGCTATTTACCCACGGCATTACTTTGTTCTAGGTTCAGTGAGCAATGGTTGTTGGAGCAGCTGTGGTCTTGCAGGGAGCAGCAGGCATTGCAGATATCTTGTTTGGGGAAGTCTCACCGTCAGGCAAGCTCCCCGTGACCTTTTACTACGACAACTACACCAACATTCAGCCGATGTCCAACATGGATATGCGCTCATGGCCTGGGCGCACCTACAGGTACTGCAGGCACTGCAAAGCTTCACAGCATTGGCCTGTANGGTAATGCATTGCATCAAGGCAACCTTTTGACATAAGCCTACAGGCTTGGGTGTATGTTGCAGCTGTAGCCATATGTTGAAAACTTGTGTGTCAAACGTTTATGAGATGACAAGCACTACTGCAAGCGATGTCGCCAGTGAGCACAGTGTGATGCAGGCTTGCATTCACCTTGTCATCCCACTTCTCGCCCATCAGCATCTCAGGGGCGGCATAGGCAAAGGTTCCTGCTGGGTCGCCAGTGGCGGTGTTGCTCAAGGTGTGCTGCATGATTCTGGCCAGACCCACATCAGCAATCTTGGCTGTGCCTGCACCAGATCCATATAGAATGAAGAGCATTGCCTTGCATATGCTGTGTGAGAGATCATGCAACATCAAAGTGAGTGTTGCAATAGCATGCCCACTGATGTAGGGTGCGGCTGGACAAGACTGGCTGACCAGCAGATGGCAGAAGTTTGATGTCTGACTACATCAACAGGTATTTCTAGTCATGGCCATAGCTGCAGACTTGTATTGCAGTATTGTTCCGCCTAGCTGCACTTGCATTTGGAAGCAACAGCACAGCAGATGCTCAACTACCATCAGGTAAAGCAAGCATTGCCAGCATGACGCTCAGCACATAGTGTCATAGGTTGTCAAAAGCTGCATGTCAGCACTCACCTGATCAGAGCCAGATTGGAGCACACTGCCAGAGTTACAAACACATTCAGGCACTCAAATGAGGCCCCATCACTGTGATGCACACAACAGTAGTCACTCAGCTAGACTAGGAATGCTTGGCAGGTCTGATCCCAGCATCAGCTTGAGCAGCCTTTTGTCCATCAAGTTCTAGGGCGCTGTGGAACCAAAGTGCGCTCACTCAGCTCANTGTATAACTGATTTGTGTCAAGCATATGTGAAGCCTTGATGCTGACCCTTGTCCTGCTACAAGGACTGGACAGATACGCAGCTCTGCCATTGCAGCTACCACTTCCCCTGCAGTATTATTGTCTGCTCTAATCTGTCATTGCAGCCACCATGTCCCCTGCAGTGCTGTTGCCTGCTCTAGTCAAGATCAGCAGAAGCTGTGCAACAGTGTGACGGGACCAACAGCTTCTGTTGATTTTGGCAGCAGCAGAGCAGAGCTGTGTATCAAGCTGAAGCTGACAGGCAGAGGGTTGAAGGAGCTGGTGTGACTGTGGAGACTTTGCACCAGCGGCGTGAATAATGGGACGGTTAAGGCACTGATACGGGGCTGCAGATGACAGAGTAACCAGTAATTGTATCACCAGGTCCAGTCAACAAGGTCAACATGACTGATAGCCATAGCTTTCGGTCTTTGCAGCTGAACACAATGGTGATGAAGCGCGCATGATGATACGCCAGAACAATTGATTTTGGCCTGCTAAGTCATGTGTGTGCAGCAGTGGGGCCTGCCGCAGATGTATATGTACTATCCGGCAAGCCAGATAACGTATGTACAGCTGCTCACTCGCAAAACATGGATGCTCAAACAAGCTTACCCTGGCCTCACATTCATCCAGCGTCCGCGTGACATCAGTCAGCTGCTTCAACTTGCTCTTCAGCTCAGTGTTGATGTCTGGCTCAGTCGTCTGTCCAGACTCCGGCAGATCCAAGGTCTGCCCATTCTGCATGGCCTGCTGCTGGTCAGCATCTGGAGGGAGGCTGGTGGCAAGATTGCGCAGCCGATCAATGTCTTCTTGAAGCTTCTGCTTGACAACATTGGCAGCCTGCACCTCGCTCTCGGCTTCACCGACCCTCTGACGAGCCTTTTCAGCCTTCTCCCTTGCCTCTATGGCTATCTCAGCCAAAGTTTGAGCCTGCAGGGTTTGCCAGGAAGTTGTATAGCAGACATGTGAGAACATATAGTAATGGCCGAGGAGTTCAGGCAAGTCTTTGCTTGCAAGGGAACATTGTGCTAAAATGTGTGCATGGTGTATCTCAGTGCAGCAGGTGTGTCTAATTGACTATTGCAGNAAGAGGGGCTCAATCCAGCCACATGGATGCTGGAAGTGACCACCCCAGGCATGGAGGATCAGCTGGGCGTCAGCTTTGCTGAGCACTACACCAACTCAGAGCTTGCCAGGTGACGCTCATTGCATTGCTGTAAAGTGAATAAATGGCTGTGACACAACTGGAGGGATGTGGGCTGCTTTGCTGCTCTCACGTCTTGACATCTGTGACTGCTTGAGTCACTTCCTCTACTGTGCAGCCTTTGTGCAGGGAAGTTACGCAATCTCAGGCAGGTCAGAACGTATATATGCAGGGTGGCCGATCAGCGGATTGACTAATGGCTTGCTGTTTGGCTGCAGGCACTATGATGAGCTGCTGCAAGGATACAGCACCCCCAAAGAGGGAGCAAAGGAGCTGCATTTTGATACTCAGTATGCCAAACCCCTGCCAGTGCAGTTCTCGGCGATATTTGCCAAGTACATGGCAGCATACTGGCGCATGCCGGACTACAATGCCACCAGAATACTGCTGGCACTGGGCGTGGGTTTTGTGTTTGGAGCCATGTTCTGGCGGCTTGGAGACAAAGTGTAAGGTTTTCACTTTTGGTGCTGTCTGCATTAGTGGCCAGAGCTTGGTTTTGACCCCAAGCCATGATCAGTGTCGCATGTCTAACAGTCTCAGGCATGGTGTTATGTGCTTGTCAGTGCAGGGCACAAGAGCCATTTATGACTCTCACAGCAGTACAAGCGTGCATCAATCATTTGCCAGCCTCTGCCAGAATCCAGANGAGCTGGATGAGCTACAGCCAGGCTGGCATGTTGAGCTGAGAGGGCGTAAAGGCGGAACCACTGTGGACGCTAATTTCTTTTCTCCTGAAGGTTAGTTGTATTGCTTCGACATGTCGCAGTGCGTAAAGGCAGGCTGTTTGATTAATGTGCGTTGCATCAGCCTAGTCAGTGTTGTACACCTGCAGTGCTTTGTGCTAAGTGATTCAAATGCAGTGTTCGTTTTGCATCTTGCCTTCTGCAACCTGGCAGCAACTGTAGCAATATATTTTCAAAGGCTCAGGAGTACTTGCAGGCGACAAGGTTGGAGCCTATGTGACTGCAAGGCGAGCTGCGCTGCAAGCCAGCAAGCGATGAAGTGCGGCTGTTGGAAATCACAGTATGATACGGAGTAGCACATTGTCAAGCTGACGCTGCAGCGCTAGTTTTAGCTGCAAACATATGTCATGTACTGGCCCCAGTTCTTGTGTGTGTTTGGATTTGCTGGTCCCTGAACATGAAGTAAGGCCCTGCAACAGGACCTCTTGTACTGCCATGGCCATGTTGCGTAAGTGCCAGGCCATGCTTTTGTAGCGCATTGCAAGCAGCTCAGCAGCAGCACAGACCAACTTCATATCGATACACTGTCAAACCAGACTGAAACAAACCCTGTTGCATTGCACTGGTGGTACAGGTGCACTGTTGGTTGGCTATCTTCTTTCGATAGCCATGTTGGAGAATAGTAGCACTGCATGTGCTACAAACTGGACAACCACCAGCACCTCAAACACCCCGATTTATCTCAACACTCATGATGGAGCTTTATGTGCAGAAGATGCCAACAGTGGCATCACTGCAGGCATCAGCTAGACTGCCATATGATCTGAGAGCTTGANAGGTGCAGCATGACATGCATGTGACCACCAGTTGCAACATGACATTATTGTCCATTGTCTTGTAAAAGAAGCCCCCAGCATCTGCACACATGCTGTCGTCATTCTAGCGCATCAACAGCTGCTGGCAGTCATGCCTTACGCGCTAGCAGCCAGAACCCCATTGGAGTTTAAACCTGTCTGAAGCCAGCAGATAACTTGTCTTGCCCTATGCTGTGTCAGCAAGCCATCAGTCTTTGGCTATGTGGTCAGCAATAGCTGTTGACAGGACTTGCATCTGCGCTTATGTGTCAGACTTGGATTCTTGGGTGCATGCAGAGGTGCAGGTTAGGCTGACAACGTAGGCCAGGGTTTCAGTCTGTGAAGAGCATGTAGCGCTGTCACCATGTGCCAGGCTGGACCTGGTTTGCTGCGCACACATGTGTGAATGTCATTGATTGAAGTTAGTGAGTGTAGCACTGTGTGGTTGCTGTATGATATCTTGCCAGCACCTGCAGAAACCCAATCTGAAGCCAAAAGATGTTACAGCCAGCAGCGTGGGTTCAGGTTGAGTTGGAAAGAGCTGCTGTATCAAAATGACGCATACATACAGAGGTACAGGGCTTTATGAGTAAAGCTGCTGCTACAGCTCGCCCATAACCCCTTGAACTGCAGACAAATTTCACCATGACAAGCTCATGCTTTTCACCAGCGGAAGCCTCATTGAGATGAAAAAGCTCATATGAGGGGTTGCAAATAGTATCAGCTTTCTACCTATCACTGGGTCTATCATGCGCAGACAACATATAGGACTGCACAAGTCAGCCTGGCACCAAGCTGTTTACAAGGTGCAAAGTGTGAACTGTGCCACATAACTAACGTGTCTCCATGTCACTCTCACCACCTGTGCAGAAGAGTAGAAGGCAGCATGCAATCTGTGCCTAGAGATGATGCCTGCTTGTTTTGCAGAAGGACAGACCCGGTCTGATCGCAGCAGTCGGGCAGGAATTGGCAAATGCTGATGTCAACATCAGTTTCATGACAGTCAGCCGAACACAGCCTGGTCAAGATGCAGTCATGGCCATTGGTGTGGATGGACAGCCGCCTCAGGAGGTGCTCAACAAGATCCCAGACATCAAGGGCATCAAGGAGTTTGCTATGTTCACTTGAGGCAAACACTACAAGAAGGCTTGAACGATCTTTGGTAAACAGTTTGAGACCATTAGAGGTATCAACATCAGGTTCTAGGCAGTGGAATGAGTTTCGCAGGTGTACACATGGCAAAGTAGTGAAGCAGCTTACCCGCACTTATATAGCTTAGAGCATTTGCAGGGGGTCTTGGGACATAGCATTGCAGGTGTTGCCTCACCAGTACAGCGCAGTAACGCATGACCACACTGTGCTGCCTCAGCAGTACAGTGCAACAAACATGATTACGCTGGGTCGTTGAGTTGATGGGGTTGTGTTCGCTTNAATATCATCGCAAAAACTTTAGTGATCACGCAGGAGAGTGTTGCATACTGGTGGCATGCGGATGAACCGCAAAAAGAGACGTCTACTGTGTTACAAGACGGCGGTGCCTTAACATTATGACCATTGGCAGGTAAGTTAGCTGAGCCATCTTGACCCGAAGGCAGCCTTATATTGGACTTTCATCAGATCCAACAACAGAGTCAAATCAACGTCAAATGGCCCATACCAACANGAAGACACCTGCAGTACACCTGTACATGTCAATGGCATGTTTGCTGCTGTTCACCCCATCCACTCGCCAGCTCCTCAGTCCTGAAATACAGCTTGTCTGCACAAGCCCCCAAGTCAAATTGCCTGCAAAGGCAGCAATGACTATGATTTTGAGCGAAACAATGCTGCAAAGTCATGAGCCCTGTGTTTTCCAATTCTCATCCAAAGAATTGGTATGTATCACATGCTCACTTTAGCCTGCAGCATAGGCGCTCAAGGTTGCTTATTCCCAGCGCTGTTTAGATAGGCAACAATGCTGCTGGGTTGCTGCTAAGACTGTGCTGAGAGGATTGCTGCTAAGAATGCTGCTGTGTTNTGAGCCTTGGCTTGGATATCAATGCTGCAAACCGATACGTGAGTTCCTGCAGCTAGGATGTTTTCCTTAGTGCAATCTGCACTGACTGCAACAAGCCTGCTCAAAGCTGTTATCAGACAATCTGATGTCAGAAGACTTATCAAGTTGCTTGAAGTGACTGCGAATGCTGATGCTGTGTTNACTGTGCTGGTGTACAAAAGCTGCTCTGTTGGGGTAGGCTCTGGCTCCTGCATATGCACAATTATACCATGTGCGATGTGTATTGGCTTACAACACCAAAAGTCATTCAGAAAATTGCAAAGCTTTCCGTATAAAGGTTTGCATTGCTGCAGCAGTATTGGACCCCATGTGACGTTATGAGAGCTGCGCTTATGAATGCACAACACTGCATAGGCCAACTTCAACACAGCTCTGTAATGGTGTGCAGGCATCCCAAACCTGGGCATAATGTTTGAGCCTCCTTTGCATGCTGACGCACACAACATCAGTGTGCGGGCATGAGTTGCTGATGCATGCATACAGTAACAGCTATGAATGGCAGCGTGTACATTCAAGCTTCAAGGATGTGTAGCTGCACTCGCAACGATGGACCAATTTGGGTGATGGAAGAGTTGTACATTCAACTGATTAGTCAGGGCATTTCACACAAGCACGGTAAACAGATTGTCAACTTGGTTTGCACTCATTACCTCACTGTTGAGCTTTCTCTTGCACTTGATCTTGCTCCTGGCAGCAGGACCAGCACTCCTTGCAGTTTCCTCCTGTCTGGCATGATCCTTAGCATGAGCAGGCTTGCTTGCATTGGCCTCATGTTCATGGGCAGGGCTTTCATACACCAAGAATGAGCTTCTGTCATCCTTTGGCATAGTCAGAACTGTCTGTACCAGCTTTTTTTGCTTCTTATTGCTAGACAGTGGCTTGCTAGCTGGTGCTACGATCTGCGCCGGTGGCTTCTGGGGTGTGGCAGCTGCTGAGGCGTCAACAGTCTGGGGAGTGCCTGCACATGCACCCTGTAGTNGAACCTACGCTGCGCGGTCACGCATGTCTTGCTTGGAGCCTCACGGTGCCAGTGCTGAGCATCCAAGCCCGTGTAAGATCGTGTTGAACGCCCTGCGTCTTCTAAATCCCGCTGAGCCAGAGGCTTGCCATATCATTGAGTGACAAGCAGCAAGGGCAGCAAGTACAGTCACCTTGGTAACACAACAGTCAGGTAGGTCAGACAATGTTAGGGTACCTGTGCAGCACAAAATACGCCTGAGACATAGCTGCATAAGATGCTCAATATTATGCCAGAGTGGCCAACAATGGTTTTGAATGCTGACAACACCAATGCTCGCATGCTAGGCAGATGTTGACTTGCAACGGCAGGCCGACCTTGCAAATTGGGAAGGCTGCTTTGNTCCAGATTGAAGTGCTGCTTGCAAGTGCCCACAAAATCGTCACACATGCAAGGTCTGTGCACCATGGCCGGGAGTCGAATTTTGCTCAGACAAGGTTGCAAAAGGGCTCTGATGCATGACAGATCACTAGGCATGCTGCGTCGCATGTGTTGCATGAAAGGCAAGCAAACAGACATGTAACAAATGCAAGGAGGTGTTATATCAAGTCCAATATGATCAGCCGATCAGCCCTGGTGTGAGTAACAGCCAACAGCACATTGAACAAGTGCAATACAGTCTTTGCACATGGCTACTGCAACAATGCCTCCTTACATGAAAATCGCGTATCACAAATGATCTGCAATGCAATGCATTTGCAATCACATGCACTCAGCGTCTGGATGCAAAACAAAAGCTGACCTAGCTGTAGGCCTGTGCTTTTCAGCCATGGGGGAGCGCCAGCTTGGGTACACCACAAGCACTCATCGAAGGCATGTGTGNCAAAGCAGCAGCCTCAGCTTGTTGCTGATCATTTACCCCTGCTTCTCAAGGTATAAACCACCCACCACTGCAGAAGTATACTGGTGACATGACCCTTCATGATTTGCCTGTATGTCAAAAACCATGCAGAAGCTAACAGTACGGCTTATATGACATGTGATGACCGGTACAAGAAAGCACTGGTTTCCCCATGATGGCCTGCACCACCCTTGCTCATGCTGCCCAGTTGCTCACTTACTTGTAAACATGCATGCATGCAGTGTCGCACAATGTCATGGCAAACCTCGTCCACAGTTGCTTAGAGCATCTCATTGCCTGCCTGGGCTGTGTTGTGATGTTTGTGCCTGTCAGATCTTTATGTGTCAGCTGCTTGCCTAAGTAGAGATATGCTTGCTTGTTGACAGGTTGGCCTTAGCAGTGATGACGCTCTGGTGGTCAGGCACGCTTGCGTGTGCCTTACACAGCTAGGCCCACTACCCAAAACCCTCAGCATGACAGCGCTGCAACCAGTCCATCAGGCCCTTGTCAACATCCTGCTGGGCAGCAAGTTGCAACCTGCAACATGGTTCACAGCTGCAGAGGCTGCGGTGCCTGCCATCTATGCACTGCATCCAGCGCCTCAGGAGGTAGCTANTGAGCAGGAGAAGCAGCATCTGCTGCACTTGGAGCGTAGAGCTGCTGAGCAGGAGAAACGGTAAGCGGCTGTCTAGCACTGGCATGTTGCTGTCCTGCACTGCACCGCATTCTTGTAGCATAGCTACCTGGCTTAGCACTGCTGCATACGGTTTTTTGTGGCATTTGCATGCATGACAGCAGCAATTGCAATGGCTGTGCACCGTATTTACACGTGTGTGTCCAAATGCGCAATCACTTCTGATGTGCTCAAGCTGGCAGCCAGAGTGTGAAATATGCATGCAGGCACAATGAGGCACTGGCAGCAGTCAAGCTGGAATCAGCAAAAGCTGTTGAGGTGGCCAAGCGCCAAGCCGACGCTGCACATCAGGTATGG
This sequence comes from Trebouxia gelatinosa, assembly GCA_000818905.1. Classification (NCBI taxonomy): domain Eukaryota; kingdom Viridiplantae; phylum Chlorophyta; class Trebouxiophyceae; order Trebouxiales; family Trebouxiaceae; genus Trebouxia; species Trebouxia gelatinosa. The sequence goes on along the minus strand of KN805369.1, from coordinate 4,141,819 downwards.
GCCTCCTTGGGCTTACCTGCAATGTTAGATTGATGGAAGCAGTCGCATCGATCACTTTGTGTATATCCACAATTCATGTAGCTACATACATGCATGGGGAGTCAGCTAACTGGCTAGCTCCATTCTGTGCTGTGCATCTCTTGGGGAATTGTTGCAGACTTCGCCACTTACTATGCTAGGCATTGCTGAGCATCTCTTGTCTGTGATATTGAGATGACTTTTGCCTTCTGCATCAATGTACATGTCAATGCCTCCTACAATGAAAGAAGGCTAGCTGTGGATCAATTTACTGACATGTGGTTGGTGCTCATCAGCCAACTTTACGCGTATGATGTGAACATGAGCTGCTGTCAGTCGCTCTTTGTGAATTGTGCATATGCTTCTGGTTGTTAATGTGCTCCTGAACATGGTGACACTGTTACTGCAGGCACAGGCGTCTGCAGAAGCACTTTGCAAGGATGCCCATTCCAGGCTGGAGGCCATTAACAAGATCAAGGNTGGAGGTAAAGCTTACCCCATCAGGAGCGCCATTGTGACAGCCATTGGGTACCTCATTGAGAAGGCATTTGAGCCTTCTGCTCAGGGTGCCGATGCCCAAGGTAGCAACCATGCTGTGTTCTGAATTGCTCTGTGCTTACATGCCCATGATGGAAGTGTGCCTGTTATCAAGCAGTCATTCATGCATGTCACGGATGGATGATACCTCAATGTGGTGAGTGTATGGTGCTAGGTGCAGCATGCACGTTTTCTACCTTTGTGTGCAGAGCACGGCAGCTCTACTCAAGCAAGAATGGGTTGCAGATGTTGCAGAGGACGTCCTCATTGGGCCACAAGTCCTGGCGTCTCACTTGCATGACATGCTTGATCTGCAGTTATGTGTTGAATTGTCAGCACCACCCGNTCCGTCACTGCACATACCACAGTGAGCATGCGGTCTCAGTGCACCAGCAGTCTTAAGGCTAAAGCTTTGTGACCACCTTTACAGCACCCTGGGTCTGCAGATTGGGCGTACATATCATGCAAACATGTGATGCACAATGGCGGTACCCAATAATTNTGCCGCCTTCTGCTGCAAAAGTCTCAGCAATAGCCTTCCCGATGCCTTTTCCACCACCGGTTATGAAGCACCACTTGCCTTTCAGCAGGCCTGAGGGTGCCATGCTGCCTGCATGTGATATCAAAGCATGGCAAGATGATCACAGTTGACCAAGGCCATCGACAATGCTTTGCGAGAAGGCACCGCGAGCAGCTTATTAAGGATGCATCACGTCGTGCTTGCTGTAGCCAGCATACCTGCGGAGTGTTGCCTCTGCCTGTTTTTTACACTTTTTGCGTGAGCACTGAAGTGTTGTAAAGCGCCGGGTGTGCTTGGGTCCGCGCAACTATCGAGTGCTTAGGCTTTAACATGGCATGCATTGCAGTTTACTAATGCTTGCATACACAGAAGAATCAGGTGTACAAAAGTTAGCTGAGCCATGAAGATGAGCGAGCGTGTCACTACAATAGAGGGACCAGCAAGAGGCACGCTTAGTACACGGCCCTGTACTGCTTACAACCGGTACCATTAATGCATATGACACCGTGCATGCTCTATGGCTTCACTGAGATTTCTGTTCGCAGTTGCAAGTAGAGGAGTAAGGGTGCAACAGGTGAGAAGAACTGGGCCTGTAGAACCATGTCACTCCCGCTGTTCAGCTGCACATAGGCCAGACACATTCGGTCAGAAGACAAGTACTTCAGTGCTGGGACTACATTGCTGTGCACAACAAAAACAAAAAAAGACCCTGTGCAGAGGAGCTGCAAGCAGGCATTTGATGCAATGTTTGGTTGCTGCCTATCTTGCCCTGTCTGCCTTAGCTGTGTAGAGCCTGAATGCAGATTGCCTGCTGCCTTAAAATTCTCGTGTGGATGTGTGGACGCTGACCAAGTCAGTGCTGGCATCACTGTCCATGCGCTACACCTCAAACTTCCACACGCACTGTCTTGACACATGTGACAAGGCAAAATACTGGCAAGACACATTTGGTCTTACTGTATGCTGAGGTGGGATTCTGCTCAATGCGCTGATGTCACAGCAGATGTGCTAGCTGATCCTTTTGTGCTTGTTATGCAGTTCAGGGACCAACAGAGCATGGCAAATTGTTATGATAGTTTGTAGCCGTTATTGCAGCTCAAGTGGCAACATGCAATGCTGTACCAAAAGGTGGGGCAAAAGGTACACCAGCAGCGCATCATGCAAGTGTCCCTGGTGCCACCGCACCTGCAGAACAAAGGCATGAGAGGGAGGAGATCTGCAGGAAGGGGCTTCATGTCCAGTGCCACCTCCATGTACAGCACATCATTGGTGAACAGGTCATGGCTGAGCAGCTGCACCCCCTGGCTCTCCTCCAGCGTGGAGGGGATTGTGGAAGCCTCCTTGGGGATGTCAGAAATCTCCAGGGTTGGAACACATGCCAAAGCTTCAGGAGTGTCGGGTGTCTCCTGCATTGGCAGCAGCACCAGGTGAGCAAAGCACACAGGTATGTAGCGCAGTGAAGCAGGTACCAAGCTGGATGCTGATGAATCCAGCTGAAATCAGCAAGTCATGCGCACAGGTGTGGCCACACATGCATGCGGAACCAGTGAATTTGGAGCCAAGGGGTAAGCCTGAGGCAACACAAACTAGCAAGCATGCAGCACAGTTATGCGTGGCACGCGGCCTGCCAAACTCTGCCAAAGCCCTGTCTACAAGACCAGGAAACAGGAGNACGCCACACTGGTGCATTGTGTGTACCACTGTGACGCATACGCTCCTGCACCTGCAGCGTATGCGACTCCCAGTNGTCCATTTGGCAATGCTGGATGCATTTTGGGGAATGCATGTTTGCTTTGTCCTCTTTTCTCCAGAGAACACTGGCTGTCAGAATCAGTACTGAATGCTGTCACAGCCTGACAGTCTAATCGTGGCAGACCTTCTGCAACAGTTTAACATGTGATATGGTGGCCCCTAGCCTAGTGGGGTGTAGATTACGTCTTATAACTGAGTCAGGTTGTGTTGTGATCACTTGCAGTCACAGAGTACCTCAAAGAACTTGTGCCATTGCTGTTGCTGCTATATTCACCACTTAAGAAGGCTTCTAGCTAGAGTCTTGACTGTCTTTGCTTCAAGACTGTGGCACTGCCGAAATTTGACATACTAGCATTTAGGGTTCTGCCCCTTAGTTTGTGACTCTGTGTGGATTTAGGTTCTAGTGTATTATGTCTTGCTGGCTTGACAGTTATGCAGATCCTTGAAAGTGCTTCAAATTTGTATGCCAGCGTGAAGGTGCATTTGTAACNGAACAGCTGCCACAGCAGCGATGAACACAACCAAGATGACGACAAGGTTGTTGTTCAGCCACCCAGCATCATGTGGTGCAGCTGCACCAAGCTGCCGAGTGCTGCTGAGGCCAGTGCTAATGCGCATTTGTGAGTTGTGTCTGAGATCTGTTGCTGTCGGCTCATATGCTTTTTCATGCGTATAGCCATCAGGTTTTCCCTGCTGGCCAACTAAGCAGTTGATATTTGTGACCCACTTTGGCTGCTCATGGTGTTCTCAACTGCAGTCTGCAGCGCTGATGCCATGCCCAACCCATCAACTGCCCATGACTTGAGCAAACACAGCTGCCAAGATGACTTGGTGTAGCGCTGTGACTGTCATCTTGCTCATGCATGTTGTGGATGTCTTGCAGTCTATAATAGAGTCTCCTGCAACACACTACAGGTCAAACTCAAGACAGGTGGGTCATGCTGCCAGTTGACGCAGGTCGCTGAATGGTCAACAGCTTTAGCACTTTCTGCAGGCTTATACATATATGGCAGTGTTGGTAGTGGCAAGTCNTGCCACCGCTGCAGAGCCAGACCTGTTGCAGTGTTCTCTCTGCCGATGCTGCAAGAAGCTGAGTAACAGTGTTTTGTCATGTACAGCTAGACACGCGTGCACATCTGCTGCAGAATGTTGTCACAAGCAAGCACTTGTTGCGCAAATGTTCCAAGTTGCTGCAAGAACATCAAAGTGTCTGAAAGCACTTGTCAGAGGCCCAACGTGCTACTGTTTGATTGCAGGATGTGCTGCACAGCTAGAATTTGAAACCTGTGTCAAAATCTGCAGTCACAACACATGCAGCACGGCTGCCCCACCCACAAAACTGAGCCCTGTTGTGTTGCTCGACGACTGCTATGATTTATGACATAGGTTGCACACACTCTGGCGCCTGGCTGATGAAAGCTGTGTCTGCAGACAACATGACTGTATAGGCATGGACCTCAACAAGCACTGCCGCGCAATACTGGGCAGCAACCAGTCTGTTGCTGCCAGGCAAGGCTCAGGCATTTTTCACTGTCAGAGAAACAGCGCTGCTGAGCATAGAACAGTACAGCTGGCTGAAGCCTTGAAGTCCCCTGTGAGACTTTGGCAGAGATTGCCAAGCTTTGAAGCTTGGAGCCAGCTTGAAGCTTACCTCGCAATCATGTAAGACTGCTTGCACTTCTCAAGCATATCACGTCTTTCTGTAGGCTCGCTCCACCATACATGCTTAACATGCTCAATTAGCCGGCTGCCGCAGGCCGCCACATTGCCTGGCGTGCAAGAATGCTCACTAGCGTCCACGGTTACAGGTAGCTAACTAATAGACACATGATGCACGCAGGCAACGTGATNACCTTGTACTGCACAAATATGCAGTCATTTCCTGGCAACATCAATGCTATGACCAGCCATCTGGGCTGCATCCGTGATGAGGCTGTGATGTGCATGTCTGCAGACAAGACCAAAAAGTGATGTGAGCTTGGTATTGACTGAGGGGCGACATGATCGTCAACACTTGTATATGCACAATCACACGTATGTGAATGGCCAATGCTGCCCACACTGCGTCATTAGGGTATCGCTGCCGATGCACTGACACATGCATAGCACATGCACAGCACATGTTAGCACCCTTGGTAGCCAGGCATCAGCGTCAAGCACGCCATCTGAAATTACAATTGTGAATGTAAACGTAATTACCGTCGAAAGTCGTGTCGTGTTGGACAGTGTAATGACTTTCAGCAATGCCGNGACACAATACGCCACTGCTGCACTGCTGCATTTGATTCAATCTCCTGGTTCAATCTGGATTTATACTTAGGCTGAACGCTGGCAACAAGCTATTTCAAACCTGACCTGCATGCACAACCTGCAGATTTGATCTGGCTGTGTTTGAATCCACCGTGTGAACATGCATGACATTCAACATTAGCTCTTGAGCTTCAAGCTACCGTACCGGATGTCATTATGTCCAGAGAGATACATAGTTATTTTGGCAAAACCGTAGTTACCACCGTCACTACACGCCAATACACAGTGCAGAGCGTTGTTACCAACCGTAAATACAGTAACGACGATATTTAAGGGACGACCATATTTAAAGTCGGTACGGTATGCACAGAGAAGGCTGGACTGGTGTCATGTTGGCACTGGGCTGACAGCACCTTTCAACACGCTGATGGCAGTTGTAGCACCAATCTGACCAGACAGCACTGCAGGTGTGAGTGCTGCCCACATGCTAGTGCCAGCTTCGCACAGTGATGCACAACCTGACCAAGGCTATGCAGCCAGGNTCGTGTGATAGTATGCCATGCTGTGTGGCGTGTCCTGTGATATGCTCAGCTTATTGATAGCTGCTGGCATGCATTTGCTATCTCTACTGTGCATCGTTGTGGCTGAGCAGCTGGTGCAGCACGCGTACTGTGTGCATGAGGCTGAGAGCCATGCCATGTGCCAGCTGAGTCATACAGTGCTGCCCACATACAGACCTCTTTCTCTCCTCGCTGTGCTGTTGTCCTTCAGACGTCGTCTCCCACCAGTTTGCTGAACTGTGCAGAAGCCCAAGCATCTTGCCAAGCCATCTGTCAGCCAAGACAGTCAGCTCAGCAGTACAACTGCCCTGCATCCTCATAGCCATGCAGCACATGCCCAGCAACAGAACAGGCAAGATGAAGATGAGGTCTCGTCACCATTGCAGCTGGGCAACATCATGACACCTCACGTGGCCACAGGGCAGCGTGCACAGTCAGTTGTACCCTCTGAAACTCAGCCAATGCAGCTGNATGTAGCAATTGATGCTGTCAATGCACATTCCCAAGCACAGTAGTACAGCAGTACACATACATCTGCACAACACAACTTCGCAGCTGTGGTGCATGTATATGTGTACAACTGGCTGTGCAGACAGTCTAGCTTAGTTCACACATTGTTGGACACAATTCTCTCACAAGCAAGTGGTGCANCGCAATACCTGAAGCTGTTGAGCAATGCTCTGCATCTCCCGTAACTCCTTCAGCTTCCCAGCAAAGATGACCTCATCTCTCCCCAAGTCCTCCTGAGCCTCTGAGAGGTCCCGCTGGCACTGACTCAGCTGCTGAGTCTTGCCTTGCAACTCACTCTCAAGTTCACTGCAGGCAACAACTTCATGTGAGATACCATGTAGCAATTGTTATGGTGCACCATCATAAGTCACAACCGCCTACAGAAAATACGTGAGAAGTAGCTGGTCTTGGGATCAAATGACAAACTGTAGACCACAGTTTGTCATTACAAAAGTAGTAGCTGCCACTGCATTGTGAGCAACAAACATGACTGAGGAGGGTTTCAAATCTCAAAAAGAGATGTGCTGCTAAACCACTCCTAGCATCAGAGTTGTACAAGGTCCACAAGAACGCCATAGCACATGAACACTCCAGCTACACGAGTCCCATCAGCTCTACCAGCGAATCACCGCTTAGAAAGCCTAAACCCTAGACCTTCACCCAAAACCCTTACCAGCAATACATACAACAGGTCGCCCCACAGCCATGGCACCCTTACAATCAGGCAATTCAACTTACATTTAGATGGCAAATCAAGCAAGACTGCCATAATGGAAGCAGTCATTGGACCAGTCTGTCATTGTGCCCTCAATAATTTGCAGGATTAGGGGTCTTGCCAGGTTTGTGGTGGGTAGTGTGAGAGTGGTGGGTAGTGTGAGAGCCACTGCTGCTGGTCACCCAGCAGTGAAATCAATACCAAGCTGGCCAACAGAGCACAGCATGATCAGGTTTGACAGCAGTGACTNGGGGGTGGGTGGCCTCAAGAATGTGCTCTCCAGCATGTGTGATCCAGCGCTGCCATTGCTGTGAAGCACCTGGGGCACGGTTGACTGGCTAGTGCCGCTCCATCGCCCTGAGCTGGGCAACCTGTGCCAGGATAGTCACAGCATCACATAGGCAGAAATAAGGCCCTTTGATGCCCCTAGGGTGAAATACATGGTTGGGTTCCATGTAAGCTAGACTACACTCAGCTGTAACGTCAACAATAAGCACAAACACATGACCCATAAGCAATGTGTGTCAACAGCACAGCTTACCGTTAAATAGCTGTCATGTAGCAGTCACATGCTCACATGCGAGAGAGTCTTGTTGATATGTCGAAAGCGTCTCATAGCGGTGTTGTGCATGCATGAGGCTATACATGATGCTCGGATGTGTCTGCCTTGCAGTGAGTGTCATGTATCACAGTCTGTGCGTCGGTCAAAAGACAAAAGTCTATGAAGATACACCAGAACGTTTGTTGCCTATAGGATAAAGTCNGCATGTCGCAACGGTACAGCTGCAGGCCTGGGTTTGTAATTGCCTGTCAGGCTCGGCCGTCAGTTGCCGGGCAGGACTGCCCATAAATTCCATGAGGCCCTGCTTTGAAGTCTGCTCCTGACTGCAAACATGCCTCGCAACTGATCTCAGTGTCAGTCTGCGACAGCAGAGGGGACGTGTAGGCAGTGCACAGAGACCCTGACGCAATCTCTTTGCATGAGCTTGAACTGGTCCGGGTACCGACAAGCTACTGCTAGCCTGCGGAACACAGTTGTTACGACTGGTGCGCTTGCACAAGCACGTTGTCGCTTTCTGCACGTGCAAGGCACAGCTCTGCAGGTGCGGATAAGTAACATGTGTTGCTTACCATGCGACACCTCAATTGAATGATCACAAGCCTTCCTGACGTCCAGATCAAAGCTTCGGCTGCACCAGTTGTGCCTGTTTGCTCCATGTGCTGCAAAGGTTCCTAGAGACCTTGACCAGCTTTGCATGTTCATGAAAGGGACCTTACAAATGCTGAGCATCAGGCTTGTCACACAGACTTACAACCTTGAGCGCATGAACGCAGGTTTGCTCCTTGTGGGTAAGATACGCACCTGTGAGGCCAACAGCTGATCAAGCTGATCGACAGCGCCGGTCTCTGCACGTATGTCATTGTGTGCAGATTTGCGCTGCACANCGGCGTCACATGCTGTGTTGCAACATTGAGCTTATTTTACTCGTTGAAAAGTAGGCTCACATCACATAGCTTGAGGCTCATTTTAAGATTTGGTGGCTTTTGAATCTGCCTTGCCCGTCCCTCTCACAACATAGCATGTGTATTAGCACAGTGTGTCAGCCTTGTTTGCGTAGCATGTCTTAGGAAGCTGCAGAAGCTAGATTTTTCTATGGCTTGAGCCGTGATTCATACCTTGAGCCAGCTTGAATATGTTCTTTTTCCTGTCAATAATGCGCAAGGTGCCCTCATGTGTCAGCTCCCCGATGTCTCCTGTATGGAACCAGCCATCTGGATCCAGCACCTGCAGTAAAATGCACACAACCTCACAAGGATGTAATATGGATCAAAGTCTGATGCACATACTCCATTTGTAAGTCACTGTGAGTCCTGTGTAGAAGCAGCCATCTGGATCTAGCACCTGCAATGGAGCGTGAGTGTTCTGAGTAGGACATGCTACAATATTTTGGTAATGGTTCATCACTTGGTCCAGAAGTGCATCTCTCCTGTGTGAAGCCAGCCATCTGTGGATTCAACACCTTCAACAAAGCACAAGTTGTTTTGCCAGAATAGGCTGTGTCTTGATTATCAAAACCTGCTTCACTTTGAGGACTGTTATGGAGTCGACCTGGGATCAGCCATGTTTTTCAACATCTTCAATCAAGCAGGCACAGCCTCAATGTCACATTGAAATGTAATGTAACATCAACAGCTCTCCAATGCACACATGTGTTGTCAAAATTTGGCACAGGTCTTGTGAAAACAAACCAATTGGCTGCACCCGCAATGCATGGTTGTTAAATCTGCAAAGCAGCAGCAGGTAAACTTGCTGTTTGACCTCATGTTTGATATGTAGTGTAACACCTGCGTTTGCTGTGCAAGCAATCATATGCCAGCAACAAGCTAACATTTGGTGAATGCAAGACCTGCAGGCTTGAACAGCCAAGTAGCCAGTTTGCAACACAAGCTCCAGAGAAAGCATTTCAGTGGATGCAATTGCCACCAGGCAACCAGAGTGTTGGGGATCATTTGTGTATGGCAGCACTGCCGCAGACCAACAACATGTCTGTGAAACACGAGACAGGGTCTTTAGACAGGCCCAAATGCATCGTGCACCCTGCAAGTAAGATGCCAACAGCATACATCGCACATGTAGACAGCCACTTAATCAGCAAGTCGCTGTGCATGTCTTGTAGCGAGCAGCAGTTGAATCCCTGGTGCAAATTCGTGTCTGCATGCCATCTCCAGCTGTGAGAATATGCTGCAGACTCAGTACCCTGTGGTTGCCAAGTGGTGGTAGGTCACAGCCAGAAAACGTCTTGTCATGTTAGGAGCAGCTACACTGCACAAAGAGTTGTTGCACTGCAGTCAGTCTTGCGCTGCACCTCATTGCATGCTTCATAGTGCAGTGAGATGAATGGGTTTGCATTCATGTTTCTGATGCTGATCAGCAGATGTGCTCAGACACTGCTGACATGGGTCGCGCCCACTGTCTGCGAGGGTTCAGCAACCTTAAGCATGCTTTGATACAAACGCTGAGCACTCGACACCTTACAGCTGATGTTTGGCGGCAGCACGTCAAAAGGGAGGAGTGCCAGCGGGAAAGGGCATAGGGAAATGGCAGGGCTGGAACGGGTGAGAGTACAAAGAGAGAGCAGCAAGTCAGCATTTGCCATGCATGAGACAGTGATACTTTCTGCAGCCATGATTCATTAGATCCTGTACGCTNAGTCAAACACCTGCAAGCAAGCAGCTCGCACATCCCATGCACATACCAGCACTAAAATGGCCTGCGGCAACTCGACCATCAGCGCGCATGACTGGCAGATAATATTGTGAGCATACATGTCATGTTCTGTACAGTCCCTCATGGCTACTGCACAGCATGCAATGCAACCATGTAAACGCAAATCATGAGCTGGTCTGGTTGCATCCCACAATGTCTGTTGTCATCTCATCCTTGAGGTTGAGCAAGCCTAGTGCGTGGTGGCAGTTCTTGCTGTTGTCTAACCTGGTGCAAGGCGGCGATGTCCTGACTGAAGTGGCGAGCCAAGGCAGACAGGTACTGCTGCTGTCCAGTGTGGGTGCCAGTCAAGTGGGCTGCTACAGCAATGATGGCAATGAGCGTGTAGTCCTGGAACTCTGATGCACCCTCGCCCTCAGGTCTTTGCATCATCAACATTTCTGCGGTCTGCAAGCATGCACACAGTGTGCCTTGGGTCACAAGCGTGTGTTCAGCTGTCAAATAAATACAATACACACAATATCAATGCAGCTGTGAGATCGCTTATATTGTTACCGACAGAGCCTTCTGAGACATAGGGTGAGAGACATGGTGTACAAGGCACAGCAGCCGCATCTGGGCAGCACAGAAGTGCAGTTTAGATGATACCAATCAGCACAGCAGCAGCATCAGGCGGCACACATGCAATGTCAGACTAAACAGGCCACGTGTGTTCGCATTTACACAGTGGACAAGCCATTCCAGTGGAGTCTCAGCACTAGATCAGGCCACACCTGGTGTGTACCTAGTTTCAGCTAGCAGGCCGGCAAAGGACCCTAGTTGGTGTCACAGCACGAACATACCTCTTGTGCCAGCTCTAGACATCTGTCATCAAGCTTCAGCTCATCCACAAGCTGACTAATGCGAAGGTAAGCCTTGTGCAGGATGTGACCTTCAGGAGTGGACTGATCAGCCAGGCGCCTTGTGACGTCGCGCTGGTGCTGCCANCTGAAGGGGCGGGTGTTGGGGGGTAGTTCAGGTCTATGGAGAGACTCAATTGAGTGCCTGCAAACATGCGTCAGATTATGCACTGGCAAACAGCCATTGCAAAGAGAAAAGAGCTTGAGCTGCTTTGCATGCTTTGCCTGTAGTGACGTGGGTATACAGGAGCGTTGTTGTAGGTGGGAGTGTACAGGCTTGATGCCTTATAACGACCATTGATGCGCACAAGCCCATGTCCACCAACATCTATAGAGTGCCTGCAGGACAAAGCTGCATGTCAAAACCAATGCAGCCAGGAGTGTACACCCCATTTGCAGCTCCCAGACTCAAGCCTTGTGCTTATATACTGCAAAGGCCTTAATGCCTTGGCGTTGTGCTTGTGTAAACATAAAACGGTGGTTTCCTGTTTTGCAAGCAAGAATGCCCAACAACTCCAGTGAAAGCATGGTCATCCTGGCTGACACTCTTGCTAGCTGTCACCTGCTGTCACTGCCAGTTTAATGTGCACTTACAAAGACACGGTCAGCGCTGCGCAGAGGCAGTGAAGTTACACGCATTACAACTGACATACCTATAGCTTGGGGGAGCTTGGTTCTCCTGTGCATCACGGAAGCTGGTTGTCCGGCTGTAATGTGCAATGCTGTCAGCCTGTTGTGCCTGCTGTGAGTGCTTCTCTGAGAAGCGCTGAGCGTCAGTGTCACGCTGGCCATTCTGCATCAAGCGCTGTGCTGCATCCTTCTGCTCCTCTGACTTGCTCTTGCCAGGGGTAAAAGCATTCTTGAAACGCTTCCAGACAGTTAGCTTCTTCTTCACCGGTCCAGCAGGAGAAGCGCTATTGGCTTCGCTNTGTGAGCTGCTATTGCGCTGCAAACTGGCCAACTGCAACAACACATAGAGTGCTTGTTATGTGCGGTGCTACAAGCACACGGGCTACACAGCTGTGTGTGCGAACGTAAGCGGCTCGTACAATGGTGAACTGTTTGCTAGTCATGCAACAAGGTCTGTAGCAGTTGCAACCAAGCTTGTTTTCTACAGCTGTACATGTACATTGCAGTACACGCTTACTTCCTACAACAATGCTTGCCTGGGCGCGCATTGCACATGTATCTGCTCTCAGTTGGCAGGGGCAAGATAAGGCTTGCAGCCAGGGGCAGCACTGCTAGCTAGCTAGCCAGTCTTGCTAAGAAGCTGGTGAGAAACTACAGCGGATAGCCTGCAACACACTTCCAAAACCCACAGGCCACATTGCAGAGACTTGCTAGCGATCAGTGCACCCTGTACATGCTATTGAACAGGCAGTAATTCGATAAGACATGCATACAGTGTCTCACAGTGTAGACTCTGCATTTAAAGTGGTTGAGGGCTTCACTACAACATGTGCCGCCGATTACTACAGCAGTCAGTTACTGCTTGTGCCATCCTGCAAGTGCTGAGATCCTGAACGCCTCAGAGGATGCGCCAGCTTCTGCTCTAAGCTGTCAGGGTCTTCATAACAACTCAGGTCCAGAGCTGGGGGTGATACATTCAAATTTCGAGTTTCTGGCTGGAACATCCAGTCCTTGCCATTTTGTCTTGATATCTCAGCCTGTCAAGGCACACACCTCCGGGCTGATAAAGTGTCTACAGTGTCAGTGCAGGCTGGCCTGGTGTCAGGTGAGNTCCATGTGCCTGCTTACTCATGCAAGCACTACAGACCAGCACACTGAGGTATGCTTCACATGACAACCTGCCTGCAAAGTGTCGAACCTGCAGGTGTTGTACGACCCACGCTACTTTAGGTCTCCTGCCCGAGGGCATATTCAGGCTCTACTATCTTGGGCAAGCACTTGCACATCTCGCTTAAGCCAAACACAGCTTATCGGACTAGTAAGGTATGATCGTTACTCATGAGCTTTGATTCTCACTTATACTCTATATACCATGTGACCACCCTAGATTGTAAGCGAGACAGAATCAGCAGCAATTCAACTTGCCCAAATGGCTTGATTGTGATGTACAAATTACTGTCAGTCCACACAATGTACTTCTGTTACAATTTGCATGTTGGTCACCAGTCATCTACTGGGTAATACAGGCTGTGGTACCAGCAACTTGTAGCCACTCTACAACGTTGGGCAGCTGAAGTCAAGTACACTGCACCTGCCGACAGCGCTCACGACTTCAAGCCAGCTTGTGTACATCACATTGCAGTGCAGCTGACGCTGCTCTGCAACAAGCGTATGCTTTGCACGTGGCGGGCTGTGCTCTGTNACGTACCACAAAGACACACCCATGGATCTCGTCAATAGCTCACTAATGTCGTACCAATACACAACCCCAAACGTTATGCCAGCANGCTGTCACAAGCAAGCTGTGTATGCATATAGCATATGTATGCATCTTCCTGAAGTCCTATTACGTCTGCTGCTCAAAGATCTTGTCATTGCCTGCAGGAAATGATAGATGAGGCTGACAGGGATGGTGATGGTGAAGTCAATGAGGAGGAGTTTTTCAGGATCATGAAGAAAACTTCCCTATTCTAGCTTTGTTGCGTCATGTCAGTATAGTGTGTTTGTACTTATATAAGTTGGCTTTAGACTGGGCACAGATGGTGTTTTGCTCCCTCAATGAACCCCGCACACAGACAACGGTTTCACCTGGTCTTGTGAATAAATCAGGAATAGCAGCACACTACTGGACAGCTGCAGTGAACGGTATTTTTGTTACAATCAGCTATCATTCATTTGTGTCTTGACAAGGCGGCAGGAAACTGTTCTCAAGAAATTCTGTTCGGTCTGAGATCGTTCATGATCCTCATCCACATGCATTGCCAGTTACAGAATCTGACACAGACAGTAGTGTACAACGTGTAAGGTGCACAGCATTGCTCCATCAATGCAGATCCAAAAAAGACAGATTGGCACATCTTGCATACTAGTGTACCTTGTCATGAAAGGTCACATCTTCAGCACCAATGTCATTGACACTCAGATGGAGGTAAACATTGACATTGCCATCATTATCTGTTTGAAAGCCTATAGTGCCGATACTTGCTATGATTTGAGCACCATAATTACTTCACCCCTGTCCACAGCACCAGGTTCATCAGCACCAGAGCCAGCACACCAGTCCTGACCTGTGGCACCAACATACATTCTTGCAGCATGACCTCTGTTCAAGACTTTTCAAATACAATAGCACAGAAAAGAAGAAAGAGCAGTGTGCTGCTGAGCAATAGAGAAACTTTGTGCACACCAAAGCTTCCTTGTGCTGCGTGCTTGGGGGTGCTGCAGTCAGCCACAACAGAGGCTGGCCAATCAGCAGCATCATCCGTGATGTTGTGCACTGTGTACATACAAGTGCTGATGCAGCGTACAGTATGCATTTGCCAAAAGCACAAACAATGCAACACAAACATCAGTCAACAAGTTTCTGACACAGCAGAATGGCCACAAAACTTGCATGGAACCACTACACACCCAATCCGCACTCTGCAGGGACACTGCAGCTGCAAGACTATTGCAGACAAAAGCNCATAGTGGCAAGTCTGCAATCACATGCAGTGTGCAGCTATGCTGCAAGCTCGAGTTTGCATGTTGATGCGCTTGGCATGAGTATAGGCACTCAGTGGAGGTGCAGCTGAGTGTATATACATCAACATAGCTCATGAGTAAAGGGTTCTTGACAGCTGTTGCTGCACACATATGGCTTGTAATCCACTGGGTATACTTTTTGCAACAGTTGGGTGGCATGTGTGAATAACGCCGTTGAATTGGTGACAAGCAGCCATGCATTTTGCTTGATGCCTCACTCTTTGGGGAAGGAATGGCCACTGTTGTGATAGCTGGGATCAGGCGAGGCCTCAATGTGCTGCTGAGTCATTCGCTTGATAATCTCCTCAGCAATGAGCTCAAAGATGGTTCGCTTGAGCACATTTGTCTGAGAGTATCTCTGCAGTGACCAGTCATCAATGCAATGCCCAGCATGGCAGCATTATACAGCCTGATGTCAAGTATGTATCACAGTGGCATGCAGTGACCCGCAAACAGCAGAAAAGCCTCAAGATCATTGAATCGTGTAGCTGGCTTGGCAGCCGCACCTGCTACATGGACGCATATGCAACCTATACCACATAACACTCCACATGTGATCTCGTTAGCCTGCCACAAATATCCATAGAAACCCAATGCCAGGTGTGTTCTGTGCATGCGCAGGAGTAAGTAGTGGCAACACAGGCTTGACAGTCCCAAGCAGCATCAGGATGCTGCCTGATGTATTGGCATAAGATTGGACGCATCTATGCCCATTTGGAAAAACCGCAGCATGTGCACTGTGACCCACTTGATCAAATATCTGTATGGGCACAACTGCCTGAGCATCAGACCAGGGCTTGACTTGCCTGTGGCTGTCTGCCAAAACAAGCAAAGCATGCCACTTCTGCAGAGCTTGGCAGCAAAGAAGTTACCTGAGCCTCTGACAGTCTTCAGCAGCCACTTCAGCGCTGTGCTGCTGCTCCTTGGATGCCATTTCTGCTTGCAGGATGCGCTGGTGGGCTTGCAGAGAAGCTGCTTCCGCATGGTGCAGCTGGGCTTTTGTGGACTGCNTCACTTGCCTGGTCAACAACACATACTATGCCAAGATACACTATGCTAAAGGCAGAAAGGCCAGTGACGGGAGTTATCATGAGGTCGATGTGGACTGCCGGCCTTCAGATGCAGTCAACATGGCCATCAGATTTGATGCTCCAGTGTATGTACACAAGTTGCTAGCAAAGAGGATGGCAGATCCCCCTGAGAAGTTCAGGCTGGCTCAGACTCAGACATCAGCAGAAATAGTCAGAAGCTGCAAAGAGCTGCTTATGCACTTCCCAGATCCCACTGTGGTGGACAAGTTGCACCTACAGCTTGCCATCTTAGAGGAGCGATATGATGATGCAACATTGTAAGTCCTGCATTGCATTTATCAAGCACCGTCGTATGTGACATCAGGTGTTGCAACAAGGCAATGTGATCTTGCAGGCTCAAAGACAGAATTGAGGGAATCTTGCAAACAGACAGGACAGTCAGGCTTGGTGTCCAGCTAGAGGCAGCTTTGCATGACTCTAGGCTAGAGGTACGCAGATTGCTGTCCAGCATGTCTGGTACCATGGAGCCCTTGCCTGAGACAATGATCTAGCACTAATCTGNCCTCAATGCAGTGCACAACCTCCAGCAAAGCACTACAGGCACCTCTGAGTCTGTCCCCAGTGATGCAGCTGTGATCGAGTATTCTGACCAGCTCAGTAGGCATATTAAAGCAGCGTCACAAGTCCTGCCTGATGTGGCAACAGATGCTGTTTACCTTCTCTGGCAATCCGCTAAGCCCTTGTTGGAGGGCGCAGTTGAAGTGAAGGATGTGGGCGCTGAAGCTGCGCTCAAGGTATACCATGCATGAGCCGGCACAATCACGCACATTAATGTCGTGCTACAACAGAGCTGGATAAATGTGCAGCGATTGTCGTTGAGACAGCCCCACCATTTCTGTCACACTTTGACATTGGACGGATGCCCAGTGCCTGCTATGCCAAGCTTGCCAGACAATGTATACACGTGGTGCAGTTTTGCTGCATGGCAAGGGTGCAGAGCAACATTGACATGCTGGTGCATCAATGATGCAGGTTTTGCAATGCTTGCACGCTACAATGATGGCGGTACAATTGCAAGACCCGCTACTGAGAGTGTCTGTGGGGCTGCGGTTGGCCTTGCATCTTGAGGCAAAGCAAGACAAGACTCCTGCTTGCAGTATGATGAAGGAGGTAGGCTGCCTGCACTTGTTTGCCGCAATTCATTGTCCATGTATGCATACGTTGTCATACATAGAGTTCACAGAAAGAGCAATACATTACATTGTTGCCCTTGCACTGCGANGCAGATTGCCACTGACTGTGGTTTGCAACTGTTTGCAACAGTTTGGAACACATCTCGAGGAGATTGGTCATTCTGACACGTTCATGCAGTAACTTGTGTTTGCAAGATCACTTTGAGCAAAGCCAGGTTTGCTTGAGCTTGTAGTACCACCAGCCTGCTTAATACGGTACCTGTGTGCAACTTTTGAGTACACCTAGCGTACAGCCCAGAGCCGGATACAAGCTCAAGCTAACCCGGCTGCGAAGCAAACTCTCAATGCCCTGTCTGTCAAGCTGTTTTGTGCCACGAAATGGGCCTTATACAGCACCTCACGTTACTCGGCCGTGTAAGTATGTGCTCTCTAAGTACAAGCCTGACTACCGGTTCCCATGTGACCAGTTGTTTGTTGTAATATGCAGTAACAAGGTAGATGGCCTGTAAGCTGCCCGTCTTGGAGACTAAGCTTGAGTACAACAAATCTGTGCGTGACAATTCACGGATTTTGTGACAGCTTGTGTATACATATGTCTCAACAAAGTCTCGATTCCCGAAAATGCACGGTCCCGTGAAACACCCGTTGTGGCTCAAGGGGGCCGGGCAAATCTGGAAAGGAAGCGCAGGTACGAGGTTTAGTCACCAACTCCTGTACCATGAGTCAGCAACTGCTGGACAGCCAGAGCGTTGACCGCTCGTTGCGCTGTGTCAAACCGGAAATGCAGAAGCTGAAGTTGATACCGATCTTGTTGTTGGCAACCTCTGTCTACTCACAAATGTTAGGTACGCCAGGTCCAAATGCGCTGCCCAGGAATACAGCTGCATACGCGATAGGTCTGGCTACTGCGCTGACTCTGTGTGCAGTACAACAGGGGGTTTCAAGAGCGCTGATCATCAGAACGACGCTCGTGTGCAAGAGGTCGCCGCGTTCGCCGTCGAGCAAGTAAGTTCTGCAGCGACTGCTATGTAGACCAAGCACAGCCTGTGACTGGTTGCACTTCATACAGATCGGAAAGGATTCAAACAGAAATCTTGACCTTGTGAAGATCAACTCCGCGCAGAAGCAAGTTGTGGCAGGGCTGAATTACCTTCTAGTTGTTGAGACTGCTGCTGGTGGAGAGAAGGAGACCTATGAAGCAAAAGTGTATGGTGAGCTCACTGACCTTCTGCCACATGTAACCGGGACTGCGCGTACGCAATTACAGAGTATGCCGCACAGCTCCAATAAGTGTTGCTCGTGTGCATGATCACACTGCACATGCACATTCATGACAAATGATCACAACTGTGGCACTGATAGCATGGCCTGTGCAGAGCCACTAGGAAATCAGCCACTTAAGCTGACAAGTCACAAGAAGATTGATGATGAGGCTGCTCAGAGAAAGACAGAAGAATCTTCAGAAAGGTCCAGTGGAGCTTTGCTTGGCGGATATCGCGAGGTACGCCTCCTCATGCAGACATTTTCTACCAACTATCCAGGGATCAATACTTCCAGGCTTTGACACATGTCGAAAAGAGCAGTCTCCTGGCTTCCAGCCTCTGTTGCTCATGCAACAATTGGCTTTAAGGATGCCAGGCAGATTTACACCTCTAGCAAATACAACAATCCGTCCTTGCATTGCCATTTGTTGCGACTTCCTCACAACAATCACTAAAACTTTGGCCACCTGACAATGTGCTTGATTGTGTTAGCATTGGTTTGGGCCGTGACCCAGGTAACAGCATGCTCTACATTGCTGTGTCACTGCATGCCCGTGTCTTGGGATGTTGCAGTTGTGACAAGCCTGTTATATATGATCTCAACATGGCTTGACTGCCTCACAACAATGTGCATACTTTGTAAACAGGTGTCTACCACAGACTCTGAAGTGACATCAGCAGCCAAATTTGCAGCACAGCAGGCAATGTACCTTGTTGTGGATGAGCTGATGCCACGAGGGCACCCAGCGCCCAAAAAAGTACCTCACAATGCCCGAGATGCTGCTGCCAAAAAATGCAAAGGCTGCTACCATGCTCTTCTTGTTTGGCGTCATCCTGGATACAGAGCAAAGGATAAGAGCAACGATAACTGCCAGGGCATTGTCATGTACTTCAATGTCAGAGCAGCAACATCAGTGTGCAACTGACCAAGCACAGATGATGCTGTGCATCTTATGTTGTGGCAGCACTGTGCAGCACCATACAATGCGCGAAGTCAGTACGCTCAGGCAGCAAACAAGCATGCTCTAGAGAGTCTTGATGTGTGAGTTTAGAGGCAGATTGCCTTGCTGCAGACTTGACAGGTGTGTGCAAGGGCAAGCAATCAGAAGCTGACCTGTGCAAGGTGTAGCATTTGCTAAGTAACATAGTGAAAGCCAATGATGCCAGCTCACCTAGCAACCAAGAAAGCAAGCACCAGAACAGCCAGGAGCATGAAGGTCAGGCTGCCTGTTGTCACGCGGAAGGACATGGAATGACTAAGCTCTCCAGCGTTGAAGAAGAGCGCCAGACCCAAGAGGCCAGCAATGATCGATGGTAAAGAGGCTTGCTCATTCGCGAGGAGAGTACAACGAGCCTTTCCTGCGTGGTGCTACAACTTGAGCAAAGCCTTGACATTCAAGCTACAATGTCAACAACTGTATGACTTCGACATGCTCACAGACGCAGCCCTCAGAGCAAATTATGAAGCCACAAGTAAATTTAGCTGGCTCATTGACAGGTGGGTTTTGGACTGCAAGCAGGATTGCAGGAGCACCAGCAATGTCCTAATCACAAAACAAAGAGCCATAGGCAGAGTAGCATGCTGAGGCCATACATTTCATGCATGCAGCCATGTTCAACGCGTACCTGACTTGAAGTGGCTTATGCCTTTGCTGGGTACCACACCAATGTAGGTATTCTGGAAAGGACTCAAGCTAATACTGCATTTGTTTTTGTGGCCAGACAGTAACCGGTCTAGTCCACACCACGCGGTCTCTCCATCTATCACTTTGTCGTGCAACTCTGACTTGTCTTGTGCTGTGAACACCTCAAAACTCTGCACATCCGCCAACATGTGTTACATCGCAGAGTGACCTAACTTAACGTTTAATTATGTCAGTTCCCACCTGTCTGTGGGGACAAGACACGTTCACATTGACGTAGGACCAAAGGTGAGGGTACAAGTGCCACTTAGGTACCCCAAGGAAAGGTTCTACTTGGAGAACACCGGTTGTGCCCAAGTTGAGCACCTCACTCCACACTGTGGATACGGTCCCCAACAGCACAGCGCTAAGCAAGCCAGCGNCTGGCTGGGAGTGAAAGAGCCAAAAAGACAGGCAAGCTGATGTGGGCATTTGAACCTGTGATCTTAAAACTCCACCACGGCCAAGCTACATCTGATGACCTCAGCAACAGCAGCAAAAATACAGATCGTAGACCTGCGCTTGCATAATGCTGTGACTGCATGGTGTTGCTGAGGCAACCAATTTGTCTGCATGTACACAGGTGTTGTCCATGGCTTTTGCAATACTGTTCCTGCTGCTCACTACATAGTGTTTGACGAAGGATGTATGCTGCTTGCTACATGGCGTCACGATACTGGCAGCTCGACCACTTCCTAATCTGTCATCATGCTTGTACGCAACAAACACCTTGACTTGGAATTTATGATATGGGCATTGCATGCAACAATGTCCTGCTTGTTCTGCTTCATCTTGTTTTAGCTGATTGTGGTGTGTGTCATTGCAGGTGCAGCAGGCAAGCAGCTGAAGGAGAGTGTGGGCATCAATNGTGGAGTGTCAAGCTGCCAGCACTTATGGCTCTGGTGGCCACTCAAGTTGGCTTGCTAGCCAGCCAGGTGCGGCCTGCTTTGCAGTTGGTGCATGCTTATAACTGTACTGGGGCACTCTATCTCACTACCATCATCTGCACATGCGTTGCAATGCACTTGTCCTACGTGGCTGCTAATGCTTACATGCTGTGCAGCGTAGTCTGTGAGAGCCATTAGTTGGGTGCACATTTTGACAGATGCTCTGATGTACTAGCTCACATGCTGCTTGTGTGGCTGCAGGTGTCATTGCCTATGTTGGCTCCACTGCTGCTTGGGTCTGGCATGCTATTCCGCAGCATCAAGTCCAATGCCAGCTTCCTCTTTCCCCGCNGATGGTATGACTTGGTGTCTTGCCACTGCTTGTGCTTCTTGCCAGTATCTGTTCCATGATGTGTTTGAATCCAACGACGCCTGGCATGGGACGGATGACAGCGGTCCCAGCATTTGCTACATGATGGTTTCAGAGCCTATCGTGAGTACACGCCCTGAAACCATCATGTTGCAAAGGGTGCAGCCATTGTCACATGTCCCACACCAAATGTTGTTTCAGTATACATCAGCAACATCACATGATGGTCATGTTAGCAAAGGCTCAACAGCAAGACTGACAGGTGTCAGGTATGTGTTTGCCATTGTGTTGTGACCACCAGCTTTTCCTGTACGCATGTCGAACTCAACAAAACTCTGAAAATGACACTTTTGAAGGTGAGGGCTTGCTGTGTATGTGGTGCGGCTTGATAGGAGGTGTTGTTTAGCTTGCGTATGTTGGTGTACAGGTTTCAGCATCTGGAGGCAAGGGTCAGCTGCTGATCCCTCCTGAGGTGGTGGACAAGGTGTTGAAGAACAAGGTGCATGGCCCCACTGGCATGAAGGGCTTGGCCGGCATCAAGAACATTGTGGAGAAGTGGTGAGTGCCGCCTGTCTGCAGCACGTGGCATAACAGCATGCGAGTGCTGCCAAGGGAGGAAATGAGCGTGTGAAATGGATATCCAAGCAGAATACAAGCAACTGGCCCAGGCTGTGTCCCTGTTGTATGCCCTGTTCACATTGGTAGCAGTGGTTTCCACTTCCCGCTTTCAATAGCCCGAATCCAGGCTGCTGTCTGTGAGCGCCGCCACGTGAGAGACTGGAGTCACAAAGCAGGGTCAACTGGTGTTACAGATGTAAACTCAGACCTTGCTTTACAGAAAGGTCCAAACAGCGTGCGATCCCTATTAGCAACTGAGCAATGATGCTGGCATGGCATTGCAAGCCATTTCACGGCCCAGTTGTGTTTACGCAGGTACCATGATCATGGCTTTGTCTTTGCCTACATCAAGGATTTTGAGGGTATGGACTCTGGCAGAATCACAGCCAACATTGTTGAGGGCAAGGTGAACAGGGTGGATGTGGTTTATGTCGATGACAATGGCAACAAGAAGAAGGAGGGCGGTGAAGTGCNACCATGCCAGCTGGAGCTGAAGAAGAAGAAGTCACTGACTGATGCAGACAGGAGCTCAGCACAGAGTGGTGTGCCTTGCAGGAAACTTGGATCAGCGAGTACAGCTCAAGCTTGGCCGGCAACAGCAACACGCACAGGCCAGTTGACAACTACATAGTGGCCCTATACTGGTCAGTCATGACCATGAGCACAATTGGCTATGGTGACGTGGTACCCAAGACCCAGTATGAGCGGGTGTATGAGATCTTTGGGATGGTGCTGGGTGCATCAGTGTATGCCTACATGGTGGGAGCCATCTGCAGCATTGTGGCCTCCATGAATGCCGCTTCTGCCGCTTTCAATCAGCAAATGGACAGGTGATCATATGCGTGTATGGACTTCTACATTGTGCAAGAATGCTGACAGTACACTATCACTGTGCATATGACAGAGGCTGCAAGGACCCTAAGGACCCAAGTGTGTCATGTCCTGCAATGGCATGAGTGCCATTATTGAATTCAGCAGGCCTGCCATTAATGTTAGCATCCAAGCTGGAATTTCACCTGGGGTTTTCTCAACCGTTTACTCGCTTCTGTCCTTCGTCCAACACCTCCACTGACCCCCCACACCAGGGGTTCCCTGTTCCATAGCTGTATATGAAGCACACAACCCCTCCCATCCTGTTCCCCATCCCCTTGTGCTTTAATGCAGAGGCAGGTTTACCACAGCCACCAAAGGCCAAGCTGCAGCACAGCGCCAAGCACAACAGCCTGCACATATTGAGATCACGTTCTCTGGCCACTGCAGCCACAGCGCACAGCATGCTAGCTTCAAAACATGACTCTTGAAGCTCTACACCACAAGTTGTGTGTCTGTCTGTAGCCTGAACAGCTTCATGGCAGAGGCAGGGTTGCCACAGCCGCTGAGAGCCAAGCTGCGGGAGTACTTCCGCTACCGCCGCTCCGCACGTAGCCTGCATGACAGCCCTGCCCTGCTGTGGAAAGCCTTCATTGAGCGTGTGAGGTGCCAGCTGCACATAGTGCTGTGCATGAGCCCCATGGGAGAGAGCTTCAGGCTGCGCCTGAGGCGCCTGCCAGCCCTGGTCAACTGCTGCACAATCAACTGGTTCTCTCATTGGCCACCAGATGCCCTGCAGTGAGCGCCTTTCACTTACCACTCCTGATTCATGACACTCAACTCCCAGCTATGCTTGTGTGTGTGTGCCCCAGATAAAGAAAATCACCTTGTACATGTACAGAGAAACACATGTGTCACGGGATCTTTGCCTTGGTGCTTAGCAGTGCTGTGACATTGTTGATTCTGCTGTGCAACAGACTCCTGCTGAACTGGACTGCTGATCACTACTAGGGTGTTTACATTGTTAGTGGCCGTATCAGATGTGGCAGCCTTCAGCTTATCAAATTTCTCCATTTGCAGCTGCCTCAGAATGCGTACACTGCTGCAAGTGTTTGAATGCAGGTTTGTCATGATGACCTGCACTGTGTACTGTGTCACAGCTTTGCAGTACACAGACACAGCCTTATCTACTGGGCTAAGCAGTACTGCTGTGCATTGGGCGATGCAGAGGCGCAGACTTGCTTTACAGTGTAGTGTATTGGACTGTGTATTGTCCAGTGCATTGGGCAGTTCACTGGGCAGCGCAGCATGTTACAATTGCTTTGGAGCGCTGGATCATGGAGTCATGTGATAAGCTTGATTCCCGCCGGCTGCAGGTCTGTGAGCACAAGGCTGCTGGAAGGGGTTGAGCTGTGCAAGGGCCCTATGGTGCCTGCCCTGGCCCGCCTGAGTGTGGAGGTGCATGCAGGAGTCATCACAGCAGCCAGCCAATTCTTCCAGGAGCTCAGGCGCAAGTGAGTCACCTCACTGTTGTATTTCTTGTGCAGATGTCAGACCTGGTCTTGAGCAACAGGATACTTGCCATCGACTTTCGGTGAAACTTCTGCCAAAAGGTGCCTGCAAGGTGCACAATCTGTTGAGCACATTGCACTGGCCCATGCATGCTGTACCATCACCCAACACATGTGAACTGAGCCTATTCATGGCACCTTGTAAGCCCTTGTTTGTATNCAAAGGCGTAGGGGCGTATACAGTACGGGAGATAACAGTACCAATGCACGCAGGCTCACGCTGCAGGTAGGCGTGTATCTGCGTTCTGCGCCACGTTAAAGGCGTGCAAAACTGGAAGCTTCATTAAACAGGTTATATGTTACATGTCTGCGCAATTGCTAATACCTTACACCTCGCACCACACAGCCCAGCAATGTCGGATGCATGCAAGCATCGAGCCGCTGTGCTTACTCACGTTAAAACAACGACCACATACTGTTCACAGGCATCGCGAGAATGCTAAGGTTGATGTAGTGTCAACATGAAAGGTACATACGTGGTTTTTCTCCTGACTAATTATCAAAACTCCGCAATCTGGATCCATACTGCTCATAACATGCAAAAGTCATCAAGTCAGTAGCCTCAAAGAAACCGCTACAATTCCACAGCTTNAGAAATCGCTTGCTGATGGTCTCCATGAATGGGATGCCTGTCATCATGTTGCTCGCATCAATGCATGCAATATAGGTCCTGACATGATTCCATGTCAGCACTTGAGGTGCCACCCCTGGCTGAAAAGCATCATACATTGCTGGAATACCCCGACTTGCTGCCAACTCTTCAATGATTGTGTAGTTCATCAGCAGTGGGTAGGAAGCAACCATGAGTACTGCTGTTTGGGTTGCAGTGCTGATCTGCATAGAGTAGGAGATATTTTCTTGCATCAGTAGATGGCATAAGGTGCATCATAAAACATGTAGCTGCCATGTGTAGACCAGCGGTGAGTGCAATCAGGAAGACCAGCAAGCTGCAGTGTCTCACTGTTGACTAAGGAGTACGCTGTCCAGCCAGTCATTGGCATGACTGCTGCACAAGCTCATTGCACGCAACACGCTACTCAATGCTCTACATGCGCATCTAGCCAAAAACATTGTGCGCAAAGGCTTTGCATGTAAGCAGGGCTCACCCCAAGATATTGTGCAGTCACAGCTTGTATATACATCTCATGTTCCTCAGCAATGTTCTGCTGCAAGCGCTCCGCCCAGGCCCGCACATTGGTCAGATTGTGGCTGTGCTTGCTCATACGGTCCAGCAGAGAGTTGCGCTCTGCCAGAAGGCGCCCAACTTGGGCAACAAAGAGGGAGCGCACAGCCAGCAGGTCCTCAAGCTGGCTTTCAGTATAGCCCACCAAAGACTGCAGCAGCAGTACCAAGCAAGTTTCACTCATCACACACGTGTTCAAGGCGTTGCAAGCAGTCTGATGGAGAAGCTGATTGGCATGTGCATTTTATGGTGTCTGCACATATAAATGCTCTTTGCCTTACCAGAATGCTGAAATTTTCTTCACGGCTGAGCTTTTTGGCTTTCAGGCCATCAGCCATGGATGAGCAGATCATGCTTCTCATGGAGGGGGGGTTACACATGGCCCTGGAGAGGATCATGCTGGTAGCTTCCACAGTGCTGGTGACCAGTGCCTCACGACTGGCGCTTGTGCTGGCATGCTCGCGCAGCTTTGCACGGAGTTGATCAACTTCACCCTGGCATCAACCATGATGCTGGTTATGCATGTTCCATATCTCATTGCTGGGCAGGGTCAGGTAACACCGTTGCTGAGCAATGACTGCATGATGCGCAGGTGTTTGGCTCATCTTGTGGCAGACATGCCAGACTTAACGGTCACACCCAGCAGTCGGACTTGTAGTTTGCAGAGCAGCTTGACATGCAAGCTGCACAGGCATGACAAGGCATAGACTGCCTCTTGCAAAAGTCTGGACTGTGCAGCAGAAAGTGGTGTTGTGAGTACTAACCGAATACAGCCTGGCAAAGCTTGGTATTGACATAGCAGCTATATCCTCTGGAGTCAGATGCAGTACACCACCACCAGGCCCTGTAAGCTGTACAGATGGAAGCAGTAGAGACTTGACAACATCTGGAATGTGGTCAGCTTTCTGCCACCTCATATTTGCCTGCAGGCATGCTCACTGGTTGCATTTGGTCTCGCTACATCAAAGGCTCTCTTGCAGAACTTGAACAAGTCATGTATGTGCATGCNCTGCTCTAGTCACAGACCATACACAGCGTCCTGTGCCTGTTAGTTGCTAAGGCAGAGGTGCGGTAGCGGCACCAATGGTTTTACGTTGAGCTGAGCAGACTAATGTCATGTTTGACATGACCAAGGTATGTGTTCAAGACATGCTCCACTGCAGCTGCCAGTGATGAACTGCCCTGCATGGTGCTGCCTGACTGCTACCTTTGCAAATGTAGGGGGGTCTTGTTGCTTNGCTATTGTGAGACTGCTGCAACACAGACAACCAAGAGAGCTCAAACAGGTCAATCATCAGTATTGCAAGTCAATGCCAAGCCCAAGACTCACCACAGTTCTGGCATTTCTCCTCAAGACGATGCCCGCTGCCACAAAGCACAAGCACCACATGACTGCCAGGAACACCTTCAGGTACTTCCACCGTACACCAAAGAAGCGCCTGTGCTTCTTGTGGGTTACTGTAAGATCCTCCTCTGCATCTGACTCTGCTTCCTGCAAGTACATTGGCGGGTTCTGTGTGAGGCATAGCCTGTGCAGTATGATGTATTGCTGCTGCCGGTTTACCTGTATGTTTATTGTGTGAGCCTACTGTTCATGCATAACTTCAGCTTGCCTGGACTCCTTGCAGCTCAGTTTGACCGCACCTTTGCAAACAACATCTACCGCCTCATTGTGCAACACACAAAGACTGTCGATCAGCAATTCATCGCTTGTCGAGCAAAGCAATGCAAATTGAAATAAGGTATGCTAGGGAGCAGCGCAGGACGCACTTATGTGCAGTATAGCTGCAACATAGCAATGCCAATGAATGGTGCAGCACGAATTGCAATTTGCTGGTGCTCAAAGCGCAATGCAAAGTGTAATGGCATGCACAGGGTCTNGTGCTGTGCTGTGCCGTGCCGTGCCATGCATGCAAAGGCAACAAGTAGCTGCAGTGGTACGGCTGATTCTGGTTTCTTGCAGGATTTCTATAAGCACGCTTTGTGTTTCACCTTGTGGTCCTTTCACATGTGCTGAAGATCCCGACACTGACATATCATGTGTGTGCCTAGGCTGGTGTTGAGGGGCAGGACCTCATTCCTGCTGTGTCAGCGCCCCTGATGCGTAAGTCTTCTTCTCTGAAGGCCAGCTGGGGGAAGCTGGTCTCCATGAAGGACTCCCTCAAGGACTTGGGAACTGAGAAGAGCCATGCCATGGGTACTTATTTCAAGAAGAGCATCTCCAGGGACANACACCTCTTGTGAACACAGCAGCAGCAAATTACATGACACTTGCCAACTTCATGCTATGACAAAAGAGTCTGAGCACACCAAGCGATCATAAGCTTGATTGTTATGCCTGCAATGTTTCATGACCAAAACGACCTGATCAAGCATAATGTGGTGTCTCCAGCTCCAATCATCCCTGGTACACACTGAAAAAAAATATGGCAAGTCACTGAAAGATCATGGCGACGTTGCAGTGCAGAAACTGACCTTCTGAGCGCAATGACATAGATGAGGGGCCGACATATGTTAGTCAGCTCGCCAGCTTTGATGAGGCGGCCTGCCAGGAGTTGCTGCTGCTGCGCCTCCTGCTGTATGCTGCGCAGCTTGCTCTCAGCCTCATGCCCAGCACTGCTCTCTGAGACAAGCTCACCTGTAGTGCATGTGGACACTGTCTGCTCATAGTCATGTTGCGACCATATTATAAGGAACCCAAATTGCAGGAGCACAGTATAGTACTGCAGCATTACAGCACAAGACTATGTAGTAGGTACTGCAGGCCGCTGTTGCTGATGTCTGACTACTGTGAGTGCTGTCTGGCAGCAATGTGGGTTTGCACTTGGGGACCTGACCTGACAGCGACCTACTTGTCAGGCACAGCACAACATGTGCTTGATGTTTAGCTAGTTTCCAGGGTCTATCATGTGTGCACCTCAGTGCCTGCCTGTCAGTCTTGACACAAGCAATATTGCGCTGCCAATATTTGTTGAGCGCCTCTATAGNGAATGCCAGCAGGGGCAGAACTGCTGCATAGAACACTGCATTGGGATGCAAGCGCTCTACCATCTGTCCGTAAATCATGAAGAAGGCTATCGATGCTGGCAGCACACAGAACGATGCCAGGAATGGCAGGGTTTCTNTGCATGTGCAACAAGCTGTATGTGATGAGCGTTGCATTGCCACAACTGTGACGAAATGAAGCAGGATGGGCAAGCAAGCAACACGGTGCAAGCAAGTTCTCTGTAGCTGCGTATAGTCATAAGTCAGATTCATGTGGCGACAGGAGTTATGTCTGCAACCTGCGAAGATGCCCTGGCTGAGCGTACAACTGACAAGCATGGCAGCTGAGGTATAAGTGATATTACACCACAGACAGCACCACAATGCAAACATGACACATCTCACTCAGCAGCTGCTTAATGCAGCAGTCCAGTCAGAAAGGGCCATACCTCTGCAGCCAGGTGCCCAGCAACATCATCTTGAGCTACGCNTGGTGCTGTAGCTTGTGTGCAGCAACTGCTGCTTTGCACAGAGGTGCTTCTGGCAGTATGTGCACCTACCCTGCTTGCTTTTAAAGAGGTTCAAGGCATATATGCAAAACATGTGTAAACAAGACTTGAGGTGTGTTTTGTAATTGAGCAAGGCTGATTGCGTCACTCACTGCAACCTGCTTCCATTTACCAGGTCATGGATTCATGGGCAGCAGGAATTCATGGGCAGCAGTCTACTTTGGTGTTTTGCTGACAGTGTNGAGGCTGTCGATCACTGCACATCGTCCCAGAAGCCATCTGCGGCCACAACCCAGAGGCCCATAACCCAGAGGCCAGAAGACAGATGTCTCGAGATCGTCGATCAAGACCCGCCCTTGATCGCCATTTTCATCGGAAGAAGTATTGCATATGTTACAACAGTGTTTGCATGCCTTGCAGCAGGGTAAGTTGCAATATGTGTGATACATGTCAGCTACGTGCTGCACCCACATGNGTGTCACCAGTGCCATTGAGGCGGTGTCATCATGTAGTGTCATGCCAAACATCCTGTTATGTACGAGATCCAGTTCAGAAGATGAAATCGATGCAATGGCGCTTCAGCTGTAGATAGTAGAGCAAAAGTGGAAGGCTCACGTGTCATCATACAGGTGTATTATTGACAGCAGCATATGCTGACACACAGATGCTCCATCGACTCAGCAGCAGGAGTGGCATGTAAGCAACAATGTATCACATACATTATATGTGATATATAATTTGAATGCCAGCAAATGACTGCATATGCTTCAGGCAATGAGGTAAGGCAAATTAACACAATGCACAGGACCATTTGCAGGTGAATGACAACCAGGTGAGTCATGATGGTTTATATGGGTAGAATTAATNTACACAAGCTGCCATGGGATTCAGGAAGGCACACAAGATGGGGAGAGCAGTCAGGAAAGACGAGCGGACAGGGGCTGAGAATTCATTTGGGAGTCTCTCATCCAAAACGAAGGGTGCCAGCACTGACTCTCACCACAGTGTGGGTTCGCCAAAGCAGCGTGCATACTTTGTGAGTGCTCACAGCTTGCAGATGACTTGATGACCTGCTGTTGGGCTATGCAAGCAGCTAAGGCAATGCAAACAACAGTGATTTCGAATCCTATAAGCAACAGCAGCACTCAAGGAAGTTTGTTAGCAGTCATGCAAGCAGGCACATGCATCACCACCCGACTTCCCAAAAATAGCTGCTTAAGACATTCACGCAACACCATNCAACTGCTGTTGCTGCTGCTGGTGTGCTGAACTGCCAAGAGCTGCATCAAGCGGGTTGCTAGCAGCACCCCTATGCAAGGCTGCATTGACGGGCACACTCAAGTGGTGCTGGGGGGCAGCACTTGTATGTGGCGACATTTGAGGTGTTATCATGGGGTCATGGTGGGGTTGGGTGGGGAGTCCCGGGCTGCCTGTGTGGCGCTGCATGGTTTCCATGTCAGCCCGCATGGCTGACACAGTCTGAGCTAGGCGCTGATTCTGCTCCTGAGCCTCACGCAAAGCAGCCTGTAAGCAGCATAGCAGCAAATGCTGACCAACTTGGGTGCANGCACCCTGGACAGCAGCAATCAGGCTGTCAGCTTGATCAGGTAGCGCTCTCAAACAGGCACTGTCAAAGCTGCACCGTGCAAGACTGCATTAGTATGCGGTATTGTAAGCATCCTGTAATCATCATCCTCTTCTGCTAGAACACAGAGATAGACAGACGGAGACTGCAGCGGTGCATTCGCGTCAGTCATGTCAGTGCAAACTGCTTTGCATTGACTTCAGCTGTACTGGAGAAGAAGTGTGGGGTCAATAGACATGGCAAATAGAGATGCAACATGCTGCTGAGGTTTGATTGTCGTGGGTTAGACGTTCAGTCCTGTATTGAGGCAGCAGGATGGTGCATGCACATGCAATAGTGATCACACAAGCTTCAGTTGCAGTCTTATTCTGTGGTCAATTCCATGCTGTGTGTGGTGTCTTATTCGCAATCGGTCATGTTGTAATCTACAGCAAAGTGTGTGTTCTTGTTATTGTTTTGTCCCAGACTGTCCTCAGAGCGCCTGTGTTCAAAAATTCGGCAACGGGAGCATGGAGGTGCACAAGCATGCTCTTGTTGACAGTTGACCGACGTCAGCGTGTTATGTCAGGCCTTTAGGCGGAGTTGTCAGCTGTGAAGCTTGGTTGTGTGGGCATGCGACTGTTGACATGACCAGTTGAGCTTTTTGCATGCATGTGTGTCCAGATTCTTGTTATCAAAATTAACAATGCTCAGCAGCTACTACTTGCTTGCATGAGCCTGTGTGCACATGATCTGCATGTCTAGTAATTGCATACACAGACGGCCATTGGCTGCGCAAGACAAGGCTGGCCTATAGCTAGTCGAAGCAGAATCAGAGCAGGATAACTTGGGAGCCACTTACAGATGTTTGGCAATCAATACCCATTGGCGTNATGGCAAGCGCACTTGAGAGCCTTCAGGGACAGCGAACCCCCCGGTGGACTGTACATTTGAGCGGGGCGCAAAGTGGGGTGAAACAGGCCGTTTGTTGGCATCTGAAGCTACCCACCATCGCAGCAAGTGGCGTTTTTCTTGCGGTGTCTGCATGCGATGCAAGCGCTGTCAGGTGAATGTCACTGTGAAA
Source organism: Trebouxia gelatinosa (assembly GCA_000818905.1). NCBI lineage: Eukaryota > Viridiplantae > Chlorophyta > Trebouxiophyceae > Trebouxiales > Trebouxiaceae > Trebouxia > Trebouxia gelatinosa. Next base: position 4,110,429 of record KN805369.1, on the reverse strand, counting down.
CACAATCTGAGGCATGCCAGCTTCCGTTGACTCAGCTGCAGGCCTCATGTGAGGCATCTGAGTATAAGCAAGTTGGCATGCATTGATCTTTGACATACAAGATGCTGTCATTCGATCTTATAGCCATACAGCAGCTCAAAGCTTGCTAGCCAATCAAGGTACCACTACCAGCTCAAAAACATATATATATAATGTCTCAGGCTGCCAAGATGTGCATAGGGTGAGATTGCTGGCCAATCAAGATACCACTTCCCGCTGGTATAGCGTGTATGCACTGCACNTGTGGACCTGTGGTGCGCATACTGCAAGCGACCCTTCCTCACACGGTCAGCCTGCGCCGGTTAAGGATCACAGCATCGAGCCTAAACAAGCTGCCGTGTGCAAGGATGTCAGGTATGATTGCGCACACGCCGGCCAACGCAAGGCAAGGTGGAAGAGTCTAGAATAGCTATTTGGGGCCTATGCAACGCGGTCAGCTTTGCAAGCAGTGTGAAACGATCTTTGTTTGAACTGCAAGCGTTACGCACGCGTGCTTTCAAAGCCACAAAGTTGCCTTGCATGCATAAACCGTCCCCTTTTCACAGGTCCACCGAAGGTCAGTTGCGTCGGTGCCTGGAGAGCTTCCCAATTGATGAACTACTGAAGCCATTATTTTACATGTGTTTGCGTCCTTACTGCAATAGCTTTATATGTGCGTGCATGCAGTGCTTATCATTAGTCCCGTCGTATTCGCTTCTGATCTGGTTCCAAATACTCCCTCAAATATGCTTTGTCAACCACGTCTCCAGTGTCTCTTGTGTTTCGGCTCCTGTCACGCTCAGCTGCTCGACTCGAAGCAGCCATATTGCGCTGTGCTCGCGGATTATCCCGTTCAGCAACAATGTCTTGCACATAGCGCCTCCAGAACCGTTCCCTGCAGGAGGCAGTTTTGTTATGAGGCAGTTTTGTTATGAACCAGCCAGCACTGATTGATAACTGATCAGTTGTCCATCACAAACTAGTCTGGCCTGACCAAGTCAAAGGTGCACACGTTATACGTGTCAACAGACACATGTCGGTGACTAAATGCTGTCGATGCTTGCCCAGCTGCAGCTAAGCTGGGTCAGTGGCAGTGACAAGAACTGCTTTCATGCATAAGTAATGCATGACTTAGTCAGTATCTGACCACAACATATGTGTCAGTGCTGCCAGGCACATCACAGCACCATTAGCTGTTGTAGAGGTACACTAGCTAGCAAGGGGTATGCCTGTTGATGTGTTGGAGGTCATGCTTTGGCTATGGTGTATTGCCAAGAGGCTGCAGCACAGTCAAGATCAACATGGCACATGCACCTTAGTTGGCACAATGAAATGCATGATTTGAATGGGTTGTGAACATTCTTATCGCCCAATGTGTACATATGGTATTGCTTGTATCTGAAATTACTCGTCTGCCTGGACAGGCAANCACAGCACAGCACAGCACAGCATGATGGTAGTCCTGTGAGATGCAGTACGAGAGTACCTCATCTTCCTTGAGTGCCAGATTGGACTCTACAGCGGCCTTGTCAGCAGTCATCTGCATGCTCTTAGTGCTTAGTGCCTCTGCCTGCAGCAACAAGCCACACAGGCTCTATAACTGAGCACAGCAGCACCTTGGCTCAGTCTGAGACACCGTCCAGCGTGTNCGCATGTAGCTGGCTTGCTGCTGTCTCTTGCTGAGTCTCACAGCATACATCACTGACAAATGCATATTTGAACTGCACAGGCACACGTGCAGGAATGTATGGCAATTTTGCGCAGTGCTGCAGAGCAAATGTTCACTTGCGATGTGCCATCGACAACTTGAATCTTGACCTAACACTGCTAATGCATGTCACTGCAAGAGAGCAACGATGTATGGCGTTCAAGATCCAAAAGCACAAAGTTACCAGTATACTTATGCTTACAATCTACAAAATAAATTGGTGCTGTGTCACCTTGTGGTCATGCTTGTCTGGTGAAGCCTTGCATCACAATGAGCTGTATGAGACCCATGACCACCGCAATGGCCATCAGTGTCTCAGCGTCACACCTTGAACAACAACAGAAACATCTTATCGATGCCGTGACGTGTAAGCAGACCAACATGACAAGCATCTCAACAAGGCAAGCTTTACAGCTGAACATGCAGCAGTAGTAATGTACATAAACTTGGCAGTAACAGCTGGTGCCTTTGGGGCCAGTGAACCATGCTGACAGACATGTTGTCTGGCACAGAAGGGACATGATTTGCCTAGCGATCTGTTGGCTACCACAGCCATCCACTCATGCTTGCAGCCTTGTGGACATTGGTCGCATGACCACCACACTTTACGCTTACTGTATGCTGCAATGAGTATGCTGCCAAGGTGAATGTTCTTGGCATGANAGCATCGTCAGTCAAACTTGTATTGAGGCATGAGCACACATGCAGCCTTGGGTCATATGCAGCACGGCTCTGCGAGCAAAATCAGGCATCCTGCCCACGGCGCCTGAGCAAAATCTGGGTGTGCTGTACATGTGCTACACAGAAATATGATGCGGAAGGGCTGTAACTCAGCATGCATGGCAATCTTGATCAGTATTGAACGCACTATACTACAATATGCTATCGTATACTAGTAAATGTAGCAGTCATAAAAACAGTGAGGAGCAGCGGGCTGACAGTCATCTTGTCACACGCTCATGGCAGACTGTGCGAGAAAGGCGTGTGATGTTTTGTGGCCATGCAGCAAGCTCATACTGCTTTATGTCATGACAGGAAGGTGACAAGTGCCGAGATGCATTAGCACACAAGCCACACCTGACGCATTGGCTTGTCAAGATGTGACAGGATAGCGCAATCACGCTTGGCCAGGATGGCAAATGTGAGAGCACAGTGGTGGTTCTCCATCACGCTCATGTCATTGTATCGCTGTGCCAGCGGCGTCTGTGTCTGAATGTGGAAGCTGTTTGTATGCCCTGCATTGTCAGAACTTCTTGCAGCGAAGACAAGGTACTGTTTCTATGCTGCCTGTGCCATGCCCAGTAAGCATGGCATAGGAAGAAACAGTATATTGATGTTTCCGCATGCATCCCACCAGCCAATGCTCATGCGTATGCAAAGAGGAGCAGTTGTCGGTACAAGCTGATTCGCCGTGGTTGTGCTTGAGCCATGTTGTCACATATGGTGAGCAGCTCACCAGTCAAACATGGTACAAAGTTCCTGGTATGTACAAGTGCGTACAATGTGCTTGCCATGTGAGGAGCAACCGCCTAACAACAATCACCAGCTTTCACTTTGCTGCGTTTGGTTGCAGAAACAGACAAGCATGAAGTGCATGATTGCATGTGATCGCGACAGCACTCGGCTCACTGGTACACCAGTACATCACACAGCACAAAACGGCAATGAGGCATGTGATTATCCTGACGAAGCTCTCGACCACTCAGCTGTTGTTGCTTGCATGGTCAGCAGTGACAGGACTCACCATCATGGTCCACATCATGGCACAGGGCAGCAATCAGCAGCACCAGCTGGTCCACTCTGGTCAGGCTTTTGGCCACCTCGCTGCGCATGATGAGCATGTAGGTGCAGTGCAGCACATACACCACATGGCAGAAGTTGTGGTAGGGGTTCTTGTGATAGTGGCTGCANAGAGTCTTGTTATGGTTGCTTGCTGCCAGCAATTCTGACAGTCCATAGAGCTCTCTATCTGCAAAGTTTTCATTTGCAAGGCTCTCATTGGCAGACCATGATGGTGCACCTGCTCCTTCAACGTAGGTGTTAGCACATGTATAAGCTGTTACTGAGTTTGTAAACCAGTGAGCAATGACCTTTGTTCAATACCCTAAACCCTGTCCACTTCCGACACTTCAGCAGCATCGAGATGCATGGGCATGTGTGGGCGTGCAACATAGTATTGGCAGCAAGCCTGACTGACAGCAACATGTCAGCCGGCACCAGCTGAACTCAACACGGCAAGCAGTGCTAGCTTTCATGCCGCCTGAGGGTGCGCATGCACAATTATGCAACNTACATACTTATTACGAAACAGACGGCACGCATTGGGAACCAGGCACACATTACATTGGTCGTCCATACGTTGAACGTTGTTGTCNCGGCTTGCACACTGCTTGGTGCAGATGAGGACATCATGGTTGGGGTGCTCAACGAAGAAGAGCTGGCCGCCCTGAGTGTTACTGACCTGGAGTACAGGTGAACCGCGCATTGTTGTATCNTGCATGGATAACATGCCTAAGACTGGTTCGTGGAACCTCCGCGCGCGCTGGAACATTGGTACCACAAGTTTTTGTCGGCTGAGATGCTTGCACTGTTACGGACTAAGCCAGAATGCTCTGGGAACCGGAGCATGAACTATACATCATCTACTGCTGTTCACTGTGGCACGACGAAAGTGCTCTGCACATCTCAGACTGCCACGTCAAATCCATTGAGCACACAAATTTTACGCACACAGACTTAAACATGTGAAGTGGGAATCATTGTTGTAGGACTAGAGATTTGTCATCTGCAGTGTTGACATGGCTACATGTGTCAGTGATCTAAGAAGTCCACTTGACAGTAACAAGAAGCACTGTCACCTCCCAGAAAAGTAGCGCAGAACATCTGTCCATTGTCTGCTCATAGTGCATGCCAGCTGGTGATGACTTCATCTACTCAATACTGAACAATGTTTTCATAACAACTTTGTCATCACCTTTATGTTTATTTCTAACTGAGACATGACTACAGCAACTACAGCCATACAATTAGCAATGTGCAGCACAACAGCACAGATGGCATTCGCATAGATGCTTTCCCCTCAACCTCATCACCCTGAATTCCTGTTCAGGCTACATCAGCTTCTTGACATCACTCTGAACCCATGAAGCCAGCACTTATACTCGTTTCAAGTGGCCGACATTNCAGCAGGCATCTGCAGTGTACTCCTACTTTGGGCCTCGGGTCAGCTGCTGTTGTTGGCCTGTTCTGTCACGCAGCGAGCATCAGCTGTACTCAACACAAACAATGTTAAGAGCAATTCCAGTTACTGATTGACCCAGTAACTGACCTACATGATAGCCTTGGGATACATTGCAGCTGACTGCAGCGTGCTGGTGGGTAACAGGGTCCTAGGCTTGGTTGCAGACTCATTTGGCTTTCAAGAAGGCGCTTCACATTTGCATGAAATGTGTATCTGTCATGGGTTCTGTACCAGCTTGCGCTGTCGGTGCAAAGATGAGCAATGCTGCGAGAAATGCAGGGAGGGTGCTTGTGTCATGCATTCCTGTCTTCTCTGCCCATATGAAAACCTACATATGGTACATGTGACACATTATGACGTACCCTATATACGGTTCGTGTGACGTGGCACGCCATTATGACTGCTGAAACGCCATGTTGACTGCATAAGATTGCACCTTTTCACCTGCAAGCTAAGCAAGGCATGTATGCCACAGGCTTGACTACGCTTGCAAAGCACACACAGGAGCACTGTTGCTCAATTGGCTAACCACAGGAATCCTTTCTTTGTGTTTGTCAATGAGCCTCGGCATCCCTGCTCTTTAGCTATACACACACTTTACCCAATTCGCCTGGAATTTGTTTGCTGTTGTGCAGGCTGCACATGAGCTGTTTGGCATGGGGCGAGAAAATATTGACCTCACATTTGGCGGGGTGACCATTGGCACTGCAGTGGTAGCCACCCTTGTTGGGGGGTGGGCTCTGGACTGGGTGGGGTCATCCATCAAGAATGCAATGCTGCTCAATGGTAAGGCTGCAACAGCTACCTATCTACTTGTAGGTTTAGCTATCAACAGCATCTATACTTGTAGCACCAGCACTGCATTAGCACCTATCTACCCACNGGTCGCTACTGCATACATCCTGCAGTCCATCAGTGCTTGTAACGTCACCAGCTGCAAGCTTATGAAAGCCGGTTTGTGACGGTTCTCTCGTTATCCTCATTGCTGGCTGCACACAGGTTGGGAGGATGCAGTACTGCGTCATCTGAAGAGCATACGTGCCAAGGAGAGTTCCTTTGCCATCAGGATGGCCCGCATCAGGGCTTGCAACATGGCCCTCTACTTCTTCATCACCCCACTTGTGTCCTTCATTGTCTTCACTGNACGTGTACAGTGGGCCTACATATGCAGACTGATGGCCTACCTTTGTCAGATTTCTGGTTGTGAGTGTCCAAAGCTTGAGCTACAGGGCTTGCTTGTTATGGCAATACAAGCTTCAGATCTGGTTGGAATAGCCGTCCTGTTTGAGCCATGTCATGGCTTCTTGCTTACACGACTTCAGCTGTTGCACTTCATAGCTCACCAAACGACAGCATTCATTCCACACCACCAAGCCGCGGCAAGCAACAGTTATCGAGATATCGCAGGACGACGAGCCACGCCACGGCAACACATGTCAGAACCATTTCAATTGCAGCTAAACCAATTTGACCCACAACGGCAGCTTCTATGTGTACTGGGCAGCATGCAGCTAGTACTTCAGTACCCCGCAATATTACATGTAAACTTGGCAGCACTGCATTCATCACAAGGTTTGGTCAGCTTGATGCAAAGTTCTAGTGTTTGCCNACGTCAAGACTACTGGGTCGACATAGCACTTTCATTGCTAGTGCCAAGGTTGCCTGAGCCCAGGTCCCCAGACAGAATGGCAGCACTGTCAGTCCTGTTTGAACTTGGCAACTCTCTGCTTTCCCGCTCGAGCTGCGCTTGCTTCTCCATGCTCGCCCGTTTCTGTAAGAGGAACTGCGCCTGCCGATCCCGCCATTCTTTCAAAGTGCCATAGGCCTCTCTGGCAGTGGGTCTGTTCTCAGGGTCCTCAGAGAGGCAGCGATTAATGAGGGCATCAACCTCGGCAGGGCATTCCTGAGGAACCCTCAGATTGCGCATTCGCCCTCTGGCTGGCTGTTCATGGCTGGCTACNTGTGCATAATGTTTGAAGCAACAGTGATTGATTGCTGCTTGGTATATGTCAACTATAACAGGATCTAAGAGCTACTGCGGTACAATACGGCAACTAGTTGTTTTAGAAGTCTGGACGCTCACAATCAAGCTCACTGCAAGAGCCGACCAGAGTGACTTTACATGGACATGATTGTTCTGAACCCCTTAGTGCTCACAAGTTCTGCCTTTTCTTAGATATGGCTGAAAATTTATTGAGGCCTCTCTCAGTATACAGTACACCGACAGGCTGCCTCCGCAAAGACCTGACGCAATCACTCTCAGCATNCGGAGGCAGCCTCCCTAGACCCTCACAATATGCGGACGTCCAACCAAAGCTGTCTGTAGTCAATTGGCTAGGGGCTGCAGTGGTTTCAAAGGCATTGTGTGTTATGACCTTCAAAATCACCACTTTTTCTACATTACATCGACGTGTTCTACATCACAACGACTTGTTCAGCATCAAACCTAAACATTCAACAATTGTCTACATAGAAACTAAAGGTTCTGCTCACAAACCAAGCGCTTGCCTCAGATCATGCTGATCGACGTCATTTGCGGAGGCGATACTTCCTTGGCGGCATTTTTTCAAAAAATGTTCTCAAAAAATGTTTGAAATACGTATATAGGGCGGCTTGCCTCCGACCCGGCCTCCGGAGGCAAATTTGCCAAAAGGCCCTGCCTCCGGAGGAATTGGGGAGTATGTCTAACCCTGGCTGTGGCTGATTGAGAATTGGCGCCAAACTTAGCACACGTACTGNGCGGAAGAATGGCAGACCAGGCAGCAGCCCCACGTGACCTTCAGTGAGAATGCACTGGTGTCTGTGGGCAAGCTGCAGTGCGGCAAGGTGCCCTTCAGCTACCTTGCAGCAGCTGCTGGTGACAGGGCAGACAAAGCTACCACAGCACTGCATCCCAATCAAAAGTCTGTGTACGCTAAGAGTCCGATGGCCATGCATCATCATGGCGACAGAGCCAGTGATGAGCCTGTCCTGTCAGAACTGACAGATGCACCTCAAGGAGGGCAGCCATTGGTGTCAGGCACAGCTCGCAATCCCAACNCAGAGGTGCGTCAACAGTCCTGCACAGATATAGAAGCAAAGCACACAGGTTTCAGGCATGTTGAGGAATACAATCATTGTCTGCAGCAAGCCAGGCAGGTGAGACGAGATTTGCTTCAGGCTGTTTTGGGAGTGCACACAGCGGGTCTTGCACTGCTCAAGGGCACAGTGTATGCAGCATAGGCTTTGCAGCAGCACTCACCTTCTCTGTGCAGTATCTGCCAAGTAAAATCTCTGGCGCAGTGTACTCAAATGTTCCCACACTGAAGGGGTTGGTGGACTGCCCCCCAAGAGTGCTTTGGATGATGCGACTGAGCCCAACATCTGCAATCTTGGCCAAATCCTTTCGGGCATTCAGCAGCACATTCTTGGACTTCAGGTCCATGTGTATCAACTGCACAGGAGCCACTCTGTATGGGTTGCTACTCAGTGTCATCTGCCAGTGAAATTCTCAGCAACTGTCAGATCCAGGGGTCAAAGTGGGTTCACAATATCTGCGCTGCCCACAGTGCGCAGAGACTGTGCAGTGCTTCAGATCACATGATCAGGCGCTCAGGTAAGAGTATAGCAGGATGCGAGTGTGTTTTGTAGAGACGGAGTTGNTTGCTGATGTACGCGTGCAGTAACACACACTTTGAAAATTGCAGCCTGGCTGGATGAGGATCTTCACAATGATGCCTGCATGTTCCAATCAAGCATGTCACTGGGTGATCATGCACAAGCAACCCGACCTCAGTGCTTCTTGAGCCTTGTCTGTGCAGCCCTGGTGATGACCTGGTCACGCAGCGCCTGCAGACAGTATGACAAGCCTGTCTGTTGTCATTGTGTTGCAGTGATCATCGTATTTGTAGTGCGCAAAAGCAAGCGCTCATCTGACAAGTGCGGCATCACTGTTGTGTATTATACTGGACAGTAAGGTCAACATTGTGTGCACACAGGGGTGGTCAGCATGGCAAAGACGGATGGCAAAGCAGCAGTGTTTGAGGTGCAACTGCTCAGGCTGCACCAAGTGGTGCTCCTAATGGACAGTCTCCTGCTTTATCGGCAGGACTGCGGCGGGCTGACAGCGGTTCAAGCAGAGCCACAAGCCGTGCTCCATGAGTCCATTCACAGTGCTACTGAGGACGGTGAGTGGGCACGCTTGACATGGGTCAAAGAAACTGATGAATGTATTGCGCACACTGCCATTGAGGCCATCCCTGAGCAACAGCCAAAACAACAGCCAAAGGGTAGTTGNAGCATGTAGTCTTCCTGGCCAGCACAGGTGGGCGAGCTGGTTCTGAAGAGCTTGCCGCCTTACATTTAGGTCTAGTGCTGCTTCTGACTGCAGTAGATGTCTTGGTTGCAGCTGACTGGGAGTGTCTGCTGTCAGACTTGCCCTGAAGCACAGCAGCTTGCCGTACGCCTTGATTGGTTGCAGCAAGTCTTGCGCTGCGCCTGGGTGCAGCGTGTGCTTTGGCTGGAGCTGCTGGCGAAGCACTGCTGCTGCTGCTGGCAGCATGCTTGGTGACAGCAGCGCTGCACCTGGCTGGGCTAGCTNAGAATGCAACCTCAGACTGACAGCAACACAGGCAATGGAACAGCTGTTGCACATGTCAAGCAATCTGACAGCACAGGTTGAATATTCTCAATAAATGGTGCACTAATGCTGTCAAGGTGCAGCCCTTTATAGCAGGACCGACACAGCATATGCATGTAGTGCAGCAGGTAATTTATACATATGATCAGGCATCCTCGTACTTCTGTGACAAAAGTTCAATTGTCATCAGCAACCTGTGAGTGATGCCATGTGGCCCGGGCTTGCTGTGAGACTGATGTTGCCTGGTGTTCTAGAAGTCAACAGTAGCCAGTGTACATTATTGTGGTGAATTGTGTCCAGAAGTTGTGTCCACTCGATCTCTAACATCCTCGTCCTTCCACTNTTTGTGCCGGCAGGCATGCATGCTTACGGGGTGCCTTGTAGATTCCATAGCTCCTGCCAGCCATGCCCTGTGCGTTGTGAAGAGCGAGACTTGCATAAAAAATGACGCAGGACATGCATGTGCTTGACCATTTGTTGTGTTACAGAACAAAAGGACATGGGGACTGGTGTATATGCTTTCCGCATGCTTATATGCCAATTTCGGCGAGAACNGCATCAGCAGTCTGTTTGTCTATCTGCCTGACTACGTCATCAAGCACAATCATGCATGTGACTGAGGCCCTGTGTCATCTTGCTGTTTGAGTGGACAACCCAGACTGTGTGATGTTGTCATAACTTGACAGTGATCATCAGGTTGAGGACCTACAAATGCAGGCATACCACATGGCTTCGACCTTTGTTGCAGGCTACCAAACAGCCTAGTGTTGCAGCTGAAGCCACACCAGCGCCCGGGAAGGCAGCACGGGTAAAACCTGAGCCAGGAAGTGCTGCAGCCAGTTCCTCCGCAAAGCGCCCACCCACCACAGGTGATTTGCTCACATCAGTTTTTTGTGGCTAGCAGAGTCAACACTAANCAGGGTAGCCCCTGCAATGCAAGCCATGTTCCTGGATGCTACCAGGCTGTACCTGTCACCTGCCAGCAGTGTGATGCTGACCCCATACGGCCAGCGCGGCACTCTGCAAGACCTGCTCAATGCTCACCTCAAGGCTGGCAAGGTGAGCACCAACATTAGTAATACCTGACCAGCAGTAGAATGGTGTAAGTCTCGCAGGCCTGCATCATTCTGTTCACCAGAGTGGCCCGCGTGATTGTTGCTGAGCAGCAATGCACACAGTTGTAATACGAGACTGAAGAACTGCATGTTTTGCGCCTGCATTGTGTATCTGCCAGATGTCCATGCACCCTCAGTGTGAATAGGCATTCTGTGTGGTCATGTTGCTCAACATGCACACTACCTTTATGCTGTGATTCACATGAAATGAGCGAGCAACACAAAGTCTTGCATTGGTGTTATCTCATTGTGCTGGCTTGCAGAGGCTGTCAGAGTTGGTGGCCATGTACTATGCAATGGAGCTGCTGCGCATTGTNGTCACGCGAAAAGTTCGACCTGCCTCACGTGTACATCTACACACGCCATGGTGGACACATCTCGCTACCTCGATCGCGCTTTGTGCAGCGTCTTTGCTGTGGCCTTGCGCGATAGTGATGCAAATCAGGGTGCAGACCCCCCAGTGATCTACCTGCAAGGCTTGTCTGACTTGCTCTGCATCTGGCATGAACCTGAAGTGCAGCTCTTCATTGCTCTTCTCAGCCAGCTGCTGCTGAAGTGACGCAACATCTTTCTGCAGTATATCCTTGTCCATGTCTGCAGTCTGCTTTGCATGCTGACATTGCCGTAGCTGACTTTCAGCGCGCATAGCTCTCATGTCCAGCTCACCACGCTCTCTGGTGAGCTCCATGACTGCTGTCTGTATGACATGCGCATGCAATAATTTAGCATTGCCTAAAGGAGATGTGTTGTGAGCAGGCATTGAGTGCTAGCATGGAGTCATACCCTGGCTTGTTTATTGCTTGCAGCTTGTTCCTGCAGAAAAGACTGCAGCTGCTCCACTTTGCTGTCCAGCTGCCGATTAGTTTCTCTGACGGCCATGACCTGCAGCACCAGCAGTGTGGTAACAGACTGCCATTGCTGAATCATGAGCACCTGTCAAAATGGCCTGTCTGACCTCCCGCTGCTTTTGTTGTAGAGCCTGGTCATGCTCTCCACTTGAGCTCTGCAGAGACGTGGCTGCATTTCTGGCTGCAGAGAGCTCCTGTGTGCCGTACAGGTGACTATTAGACTTTTCACCAAGTATTTGATAATTCCAAGTCGCGCTTCAGCTGCAAGTACCTGAGTCACTGCATCGCAGTTGCGCTTGGCCGNGACTGCGTACTATACAGGCTTCAATAGCGTATGACTGCCTTGCGTAGAGTTGCTACGCATCCGGTATTTAGGTCGCTGTGCTGCAGTGCCACGCTGAGTCGTTTTGAGAGCAGCCTCAAAACAATCGATCCAAGCTCCCTTGCACCAGTACGGTCTTTGATCTCCTGTCATAGTTGCAGATCATTGTTAAAGCCCACTGCAAACCCCAGTGTCTGGCTTTTGCAACACAGCATTGTAACCCTCAGTGAGGCACAGGGACAGGTATTTGTATATGAAGTCCAGAACGAGCACTTCCACATCACTATGCACTTCAAGAAGCGAGCAACGGCGTGCAGATCGAGACATTGAATGAGAAGTTTGTGGAGGCACGGGATGAGATAGAGTATGCTGTGGAAGATGCAGAAACAACATATTTCAACGAATCACACAAAGTGGCCAAGGATGCAGTAGCAGAAGCTATGCAACTGTACAAGCAAGTCTTGGACACTTTGAGTGATGATGATCGAGGGAAGCTGCAGCGATCCATGGGAATGAAGATGGAGCAGCTAAAGGTAACTAAACTTAGCGTCCAGTTGCACAATGCTGTACAGGTCTTCAGCAAAGNAGTTGATGTAACAAGGTCTGCAACAGACCACTGCATGTTTATGAGCATATGGCATGTAATGTGGCCAGCATAAACCAGCAGAAGTGGCAAACTTTGGCTCAAGTGTGTTGTGTGCTGTGTGAGGCATCAACAAGGCTGCTGTTGTACGGTACCTGGGGTAAAGTAGGAGAGGGGTGTTGAGGACGGGTGGGAGCATGAGGGTGGGGTCAAGGGGGAAGGAGGGAGTGGGTAGGGGTTAGTGTGGGAGTCCAGACATGGGGCCATCAGCCTGAATTTATAACACAGCTGTGACAACTACCTAAATGTGCCAAGTGGTGCTGTGGGGTGAAGACGTAGGGTTTCTTTGAGTACACTCTCCAAGATGGGCAACTTNCAAGATTGCATGGGCTCAGGCTGTGAGCAGACCATTACAAGGAACCGCCACAGAATTGCAGGCACCTGGAAGTGCAGATGAACNCTGTTCTGAGAGAGCTGATGAGGGCAGTTGGGGACCTGAGGGCAGCAGAGGATGGGGCTGCTCCAAGATGCCCCAGAGTAGCAGCTGAGTCGTGTGCTGTGGCATCATATGAGGAAAGTAGCCAACAAGGTGCTGACTGGCCTGTGCCTGTTCCTCAGTGCCAAGGCGGCTAATTTCAAGCCAGGTGCTTGCTGCGNCTCACGGTAACATTGAAGCAGTTGTGACTCGCCGCAATGCTTTGCCACATGCCAAGCTGTGACGAGTTCCTCAGCCTGTTAGAACAAGGCCATGTACACTACAGCTACGCATCTCAATGTATAAGCATATGTTTGTGATCAGGTTGTTTGGTAAGGTGAGCAGTGGTGTGCTGTACTGAGCTGTTGCTGAAGCCTTGTTGCAAGTATGACTTAGGTTGCAGTCATGTTAATACTTGAGCAATGTCAGTGTCCTCAGTGTGCAGGCCTCATGTCACGTAGTGTCAAGCACTGTCAGCATCAAGCAGATGCTGATCTGCTGCCTCCTAAATCGTTGTGTGGTTGCAGGTCGAGCGCAGGGCGCAACAGCTGACGCTGTCAGAAGAGACTCACAGGGTTGGAGCCATGGCTGGATCGAGTGGTGTCAACGATGGCCTTGAACAGCACATTGGCACACAACTCACCCCTGAGGTGTTCAATGCTTGGAAGCTGGCCTGCCCAGCAGATGCAGTCAAGCTCAAGAATGATCGACTGGAACAACAGAAGCGCAGCTTTGACGGCACCCGCCCAATCAAGGTGGAGCTGCCTATGTCCCTGCTCAAGAGGATCCCGGATAAGGTTGGTTCACCTTGCATCACATTCCCTGGCTTAGCACGCAGGCATGGCTGTTGCACAAGTGGACATGTGTTTCCTCTGGTGTCCACAANGCCAGAGCTTGCACTGCACAACACTGCACCTCTCAGCCAGCATAGACAGACATCACCTGACTGTAGGACTTGTTTGACAACTCTGTACCAGTCGTACAGCTATGATGTGGTACTGACACACTGTTGTACAAGCTGCTGTGTGAATGCGGCTCCACCACCACAGTCCCACTGTGTCACTGCATAGCTTGCATGCTGTTCTGTGACCATGCCTGCTGTGTGTTTGGTCGTAAATACTTGCAAATTCCATGAATGCCTGCATGAATGCTTAGTGTCATTCTGCAGATGCGGAACTGCAATGCATTCTCTGCGCCTGCTGTACACACACCGTTGTCGTAGCTCCACCGCGCAGAAGATTTGCGACGCAGCAGGCCCGCGCGCAGACACGCTTGCTGGACAATTTACTTCTGGAGAGNAGGCATACACAATGCTCACAACACTGAGACTGAACTGTCAGCGGCTGAGCGATTGGTTCTTCATGAATCAGCTGACGGACACGCTGACCACCATCAAGCTGTTGGACTACGACACAGAGAGCCTGAGTGGATTCAACCGATTCCATAGGCTGAAGCAACTGGAGGTTGAGTTCGCAACTTGTTCAGATGTGTATGGAAACTTGGACCTTCCATGCTTGAACCAACTGGAGTTGGTTGCACGGTCCTCTTCCAAGCATCTAAACGCCTTGCGCCTAGACAAAATACCTTTGCTATGCCTTGTGGTGACTGACTGTGTGCTGGATGTTGGATTGCCCTTCGACAATCTCTGGACTCAAGTCAACAAAGGTGATGTTCCACGCCACGATCACGAAAAGCTGGACAACTGCCGTCAGCTAGATGACCTGTGACGTTTGCAGCTTGTGTTGTTTTGTCAGCTGGGTATGTGTCCTCATAGTGACAACATTGCCAACATCAGAGCTATGTGTATACGTATCACAACGGTTGCAATTGCCAGTGCGTGTGCATTTCACCTTAGAGCAAGTTCTTGTCAAGCATTTCAAGTGGATGCGCTGCTGTATGGGCAGCTGTGGTAACGGGTAAGAATACTGCACATCGGGTGAAGGCCTGATTACGAATTTTCTAGAGACACATGCAAGTTGCAACATGGATTTGCTCGAGACGCCTGAGCATCGCTCAGCGTATGTNACCGGTCATCAATTTGCACTGCGTGCTTGTAGTTTTGCAAGCTGACTTTTCTGAGGTCCACCGTAGCTGGCAGTTGACGCATACAGCACACGTCACTCTGTGAGGAGCTGAGTAGGTATGCTGATGTATTGCATACTCATGCAGTGGGACTGCTGATACTATTAGTTGTGGCGCGGTTGCTGAGCAAAACACAATACATTGCTTGATAAGTCGACACGCATGATGACCAATCGAAAAACATTTGCCTTGTCGCCCCTCTTCTTTGCAGCACTTGCTTGAAAGAGAGACGTGCTTCAATCAAAAATCAAGCAGGACCAGTGGAAACTAAAGTAGCCTGCACAATGGTGTCCCTAGTTGCGAACTTATCCCTGATCCAGTACTGCACCAGATACTGAGAGGTTGGCACTAATGAGACTCCGCTGCACCCGGTCATCCTCAGATAGCCTACATCATTTGACCCANCAGTGTTGCCATGCAGCAGTGCTGCTGCTTTGCGACAGCAGGGTGTTGGGGTCTGCTTGTAGGGCTGCTGAGTAGTAACATGAGGTTGTTAAGCCTAGCAAGTTGAGCTGTTGCTGCAGCGCATTTGCACCATTGGTCTAGGGCATGATCAGGCACAACATTTGCCAAGCTAAAGGAAGCACCTGAGGGTGCATACGCTGTATTGAAATGTCTGACATGCAAACCGTCTTTTTCGCTGTTGCATCCAATGACACACCTCAGCAAGGTCTGTCCTTGAGCACAATGCGCAGCATGTTTTGTGACCTTTCTTTGAGCTGTGTTTCATGTTTACCCCTGATGGATTACATTGCAACTTGAACTGCAGTTGACACAAGATGCAGAAGGAGCATCATGTGGGCTTGGCTTGCTTCAACCTCTACTGAGGACGCTGGCAAATGTTGCAGCCTGTGGAGGTCGAGACGCCTATGCAGCCCTGGTCTCCTCAACAACAGGTGAACACTCTGAGCAATGGCTGGGTTTTGGTGCTGGCTGTCCCACTGTCTGCATGCAGCATGGCGCGCACATGCTTGGAATATGGCTGACAGTTCTGCTGACGCTACATGATGCTGCATGACATGCTGCAGGTGGTGACCTGGCAAGCATTCTGAGGTTGTGCCTGGAGGCTGGTGATGAGNGTGTCAGTAGCAGCACAAAGAGCACTGCAGTCAAATGCTCTGCTTTCGTGAACACAACAAGGTTGCACGGACATGCATCATGCTCTGTCTCATCAAAAAGTGAAGTCATTGGTATCTGTGCTGTACCTGCCGCCTGGTCCCACCACAAGGGCGTCCAGGGTGGCCTCGCCATAGCTTGCCTCACTGATCTTGGTTATCGTCAAGTTGTGTGTGCCGTTACCTAGGTTTGCAGCCGCCCAGTTTATGACAGAGCTATTTGGGCTCGTCTGCTCCAGGGCAACCTCCTGCTGGTCTATGAAGAAGACGAATCGGGTGTACTGAGACGAGTCCGCCGTTGCCTCAAGTGCAGAGATAGTTGCGTTGACGGTGGCGCCCTCAAAGGTGGCGTAGATGCTGCTTGCAGGCCACGAGAATATCAACGGCGGTGATCCGAGACCGGTCACCTCGTTGACGTTGCCGCCGAAGCGGCNGCAGCTTTGGCCTCCACCTTCTTGCCGTCAATCACATGCTGTCGTGTCTGCAATATACAAAGCTTTTATTACAGTGAAGCTCTGTAGGGCTAACAGCAGCTGTGAACTACTGCTGTCAGCTGCGCAGTACCTCAAGGAAGGACTGCGCATGTGTTGGGTCTCCAAATGTCACAAAACCAAAGCCACGTCCCTCCATCAAGACGTAGTCAGACACATCGCCCCTGGGTCATAGGTGCAAGGTTGTGCCACTGGTAACACTATGGGGCTGGTCAGTGATGCCAGATGCTGTACAAGAGCAGCTGTGAAGAGATGTACCATTGTCGGCAGTAGTCTAGCAAGGTGTCTTTTGTGGTCGCATTATCTAGTCCCCCCAGAAACAGTTTGCCTTGCACAAACAAGGGTGACATCAACCAAATCAGTGGGCATATGTTTCGGCAGGTCTCAGATGTGTATCGCAAAATGAGGTTGACGCTGCGCTTCCTGTTGGGCAACTTGCATGACTTTGACCCCTCCACAAACGCCGTACCCCACAGTGAACTCCCCCTGACAGACCGCTATCTTCTATCTCGCTTTGCCACCCTGCTGACAGATGCCCAGACGTCATACAGCCAGTACCAGTTTTCCAGAGTTTACCAGGTATGCCATAGAAATTGGCCGGTGCTGATCCCAAGCGCACCTCAGCAATNTGCAGAAGGCTGTGTCTGCTGAGGAGCTGTACAAGGCTGCTGAAAGGGCCCTGGTGACTGTCACATGCCAAGTAAGCTGCCCTGCTTTGACATTGCAGCCCTCAACCTCCACAGCGCCCTCTCCAGTACACTACGTCATGGGATATTTGCTGCCTGTGCTGTTGCTACACAAGTGAATAGTGAGCCCTTCCACACCTTGGCTCACATGCATTTGGCATGGACTTGCTGAGTCTCTTACCTGTGGTACTGTCTTGGAGCTCTCGGTGATGGCACCAGGTGCATGCAGGTTGCTGGTTGCATCCACATACGCTACTCATGCTCTGCCATTCCAGCAAATTCTGCTCGTCCTGCAGCTTTCCTTGTGCCAGTGTACCGACTGCAATCCTTGCATTCCATGGATTTGAAACCTTCACAGTGTTGTGTCAAGTGATGACTGACATGTCTGACATGTTGCATATACATGATGTCCGTGCAGTACGCAAGCAGGCGCATCAACTGCTTACCTTTCATATGCTGCGCTGACAGGTGGGTGTGGATGTCAATCTGGCGGCTCAGACACCGTGGCTAGCGCACCAGCTGCAGTTTGTTGCGGGGCTGGGGCCTCGCAAGGCTGCAGCAGTGCTGAAGGCCATTCAACGCCAGGAGCAGGTGGCAAGCAGGCGGGCAGTCTGGAAAGAACTCAAGGCCATAGGCAAGAAGGTGTTCTGGTGAGTTGTTGCTCGAGCATGCACAACCTACAATGTTGCTGTGCACCTGTGCTGCTTGTGACATGTCAGTTTGTCTTGATAGTACTGTAGACGCATATTGCTGATTGGGGCAACACTCAGCATGAGTTTAGTCAGCTGTGCTAATGATCCGTGCAACTGCTACAAGCAGGACGCAACTGATGAAATCTGTGCATGAACATTGTGCATGAACACTGCAGCTGCTGACACACTTGATTGCCATGCCAGTGGTACCATCCAAGCAACTGCTAGAATGTATGTGAGTGGCATGCATAACTGCTGTGCATTGCAAGGCACACATCTGCAGCATTTCATGATGGGTTTGATTGACACTGATTGACACCATATCTGGTTNAATGCTGCTAGCTTTCACACACTCAGACTTTGCTGGCCAGGCATTTGCAACCTGATGTGAGCCAGCTGTTTATAACGGAGTTTTCTGCCATCCCATTGCAGTGACAAAGATCGTATTTGAAACATTCTTCCATCATTGCAGCACAGGCGCTGGAGTTCATCTGCTGCTGTCAAGAGCTTCTCACACACCACGTTGNTGCCACCGTCTGGTCCATGTACATGACGTCGATGTGGCCTGTCTCAGTGTGCCCCGAGAGCGCCTGGGCATTGTTGGACACCATCCAGTCTGCCAGCTTCTTCATGTACAGCTGCAGGACCTCGGCGTGTTGGCTGGCTGTTGCAATNACTTGTTGACTACCCGGACCAGCAAATTAGACCTGCCGGGAACAATGTTTTGCACACACAAGGAACCATTCGACACCANATGCCTCACTATCCTGATCTGTGCAAGGGACTGCCACTGTTGCCATCACTGTTACAGTCAGTATTGCTCGTACTGCAACGGACCCAAAAGCATTGATTGGCAGGTCTGCTTGGTTAAGACATTTTGGTTAAGACATTGTGTCTTGTGATGTCATCAAGCATGCCAGCAGATGTGTCAGCCCAGATGGCCTTGTTGTTGGCCTTGTCTGTGTCAATGCACTGTATACATTGTTGTTTGCAGAATCACTACACCACAACTCAAAGACTCGCCAGGCCTAGCAAANCAATAACATGTGACAAGCAAACAGCATGATGCCCTTGCATGCTGGGACATGTGTGAAGGCCACGAACTGAGNCATGGGATATTTGCTGCCTGTGCTGTTGCTACACAAGTGAATAGTGAGCCCTTCCACACCTTGGCTCACATGCATTTGGCATGGACTTGCTGAGTCTCTTACCTGTGGTACTGTCTTGGAGCTCTCGGTGATGGCACCAGGTGCATGCAGGTTGCTGGTTGCATCCACATACGCTACTCATGCTCTGCCATTCCAGCAAATTCTGCTCGTCCTGCAGCTTTCCTTGTGCCAGTGTACCGACTGCAATCCTTGCATTCCATGGATTTGAAACCTTCACAGTGTTGTGTCAAGTGATNAGCAGATCATGGCTCCACAGACTGTGCAAGAAGGCAAGCTCAGCGTGAATTTTGCTGCAGAAGGCATCAGCTACAGCATAGAATGCTGCAGAACAGACACATGTACAACTGTTGTCGCTGACCTCAGCTTTGCATTCAGCTGATTGATGTGGCATGCACCAAGTACAACTTTCGTTTGCCTGCTGTTTAGATCATGAGTATGGGCAGGTTACCTTTGTAGCTAGCGAACAACAGAGAAAGCACATGGTGGGTCAGGCAATGGACACAGGATCTGTGCAAGCATATGCTATATGTGCAAATGAAGATAGGTCCAATTGCACAAAAGGTAGCATACCACTGGCATGACATTCATTTTGGTATGCACTCTCGAGCCTCAGCAACTCACTAGATAGGAACAGCAGTTCTGATGTGACACTGTGTATGAAATTCGATTTCTGCGTAAGATGCCTGCCCAGGGACAGCAGTGCTGTCTATTGACTGCATCGCAGGAAGCGTTTTTGCAACGAGACACATGTTGCAACCTGATCAGCACTTTCAGGAGTGACCATCAGCCCGACGTTATGTAATTGTACGAGTGTCGCTGGTGCTGGCCGTGCGTTGCAGAAGTATGTACCTGAAGAAAGANTAAACCTTGACAAAAGTACTGTACAAGCTCGAGGTCCTGCTTTTTCTGATGGTTTCACCGATCAACCTCACGTAGCTTGTGCATGCTGGTGTAGCTACAGCTGCAACTGTGAACAGCACGGTATTGATCCAGAAGTCAACCATCCAAAATGCTTACAAGCTATTNTCTTGAGCCATCGCACAATGCACTGCAACATTGCACTGCCATAGATGCATGAAAGTCAGAGGCATGCCTGGCAGAGCTGGTCTTGCCAGTGCCTGGGGGGCCCTCAAACAGGACAGCTCTAGGCCTGTTGCTGGCATATGTATGGCGGGTGCCTCGAGCAATTCCCTCATACACTTCTTTGTGTTTCAGAGGCAACAGCATGGTATCCTCAATCTGCTGCTTCTGGCTTGAGTAGCCTGCCATACGCAGCACATGCGCTGTTCTTGTTCATGGGAAACAACATGCTTGGGGCACATCGNGTGCACCAACTGCCGCAAGAGGAGGAAAGAGGTGTGGTGTGCTCGCCAGACCAAATGTGCTGAAGCAGTATGTGCCTGTGTTTGCAACTGTCCATATGTCAGATGATGCACCGTGTGAGCGGATACTCTTGCCTGGCACTGCATGTTTGGCTAGAGTTGCACTAAGATGCCTACAGTGCATTTGCAGTGACAGGTTCCTACAAGTACGTACTGTTGTTGTGCACTGCCTGTGCTGCATGCAAGTTTGTCTGCAAATGTTGCAAGCAGCAGCAACTTCAGTGTCATTCATCCAGGCAGGGAATCGGCTATGATGAGAACAGTTCATGCGTCAGATCAGACAACAGTNTGACCGACAAGCGCAAGCTTAACGTCTGGAAGACGTCAAGCAGCAAACAGCCTGTCGACATCTATCTGCAAGAACATTGCGCGCCGCTCAGCGAGGTGTACAACCAGCTGCTCGACCCAATGTTCGGTCTGTGGAACCAAACCGGCTTTCCGACACAGCTGCTGGAAAATACCAGCGGCGATCGTGTATATGTGCGCAATGGCAAACTATCTCTCAGCAAGTCCACAGCTCTAGCACGCCTTATACCAACCTTTGTCAACTACATCCAACACATAGCGCGGCTTGTACATTTACCAGATATGTTGCTACCTCTGAACCCAGCAGATGAACCCCTCGCTCTGATCAAGCCTGAAGAGGATGCAAGACCACTACTCGCCTTCTGTAAAGTGCCAGGCTTCAGCGATGNGATAGCACCATGAGCTTGCAGTGAAGCATTGCTGGCATTGCATTTACCTTCTGGGCTGCCCTGCACGATGTTCTGTGAGACATTTGTATGCATGAACAAGGGACTGAGAGGCATTGGCCCTTCAGGGCGCAAAGCATGCTGCTCTTGCTGCTGGTGCGCCTGCTGCTGTGCATTGATGAACCTCATGCGCTCCTGCAGCTCTGGATCTGTGGGATCAGGGTATGGCATGCCAATCATGACCACACACCTGAAAGAAACAGACATTGACAGCTTGGCATCAACACGCTGCAATAAGCACTGTGAGCCTGACCAACATCAGCGCAATGACTTGTCTCAAGCCCATTATTCTTGACATGTGCAGTGTCTTTCCACAACAGCCACGCATGGTGCTCACAGAGACAATCAGCACTGCCAAAACACATGCAAACAAGCAGGCAAATNAAGTCAGGACCCCTATGGCAAGAGTAATCCCACTGAATTGCGTGCTTTACTTCATGGGCACTAGGGCTTGTGTGTGAGCCAGTGTTAATCACACAGCCACTTGCTTGTCAGCCTGTGATGGAGTCTTGCGGCATGCTGAGTTGTATGCAAGGTGCCGCGGCGCTGCACAGGTGCATTTGTGTGTGTGACAGCAGGCCTGTTGCATGACTGCAGGAGTCTGAAGCTGCATCCGGGCACACATCTGCCAGTCCTGGCTTACATCAGAAACTGCGCAGCCCAACTGGTGTGCATGCCAGCATGTCCAATCAAAAGCCAGCAGTGTCCCCCTTTGCAAAGTACAGCTCTGAGCTGCCTGTGTCTGCATTGCCACCTGGAACTGTTCCAGCACGGCNCACCAAGTACCCCAGCTGACACACAGCATTCAGCAGCATATGCATCATTGCACCGACTGAGGAACGTATGTGTGGGAGCAGCACCTGGACGTCCCTGAACTGCACCAAGCTCTGATCCAACAGCCCTGACGACCATGCTGGCATGATGCCTTGCTCCCTGATGCCATTCAGTTGCCTGTTCTCATTGGCCAGTAAGGCAACCTGATGCTGAGCTTCCTTCAGCAGCTTCTTTGTCACACTACACAGAGCATGGGCCAGTGTGAGACTGCAGAATCAAATTTNACATTGATGCTTGCATGCTGTGCAGGCAGCTCCACCCGATGACCCACTGATAGATGAGTGAGGGGAACAAATATCTCAACAGGCTCAAACAAGACGTGCGCTTCACCAGACTTTGTGATGGTCAAGCAGAACTGCTGCACCCACTCCTTTGGCATGGAGCCATGTAAGCTGGCATTAGTAATAGACAGTTGCACAGAGTTGCTCGTTATGCGACCCCAAGCTGACCAAGCGGCTGGCAAAGACCCATTCACACTGGTGCCGTCAAGTTGTAAGTTTGCCATGTGTTGTGAGCTGCTCCAGCTGCTTGGTAGACTGCCAGTGAAACTGTTGTAGGACATGTTCAGCACGCTCAGGTCAAGAGGCAAGGTATCAGGTAAGGCACCCGAGAACAAGTTGTGGGGAGCGCTAAGCAGTGTCAAATTGGGAGGAAGACCTGAGCTTGGGAATGTACCAGTCAGGCTGTTGTTGGTCAAATACACAAGCTGTAAGCTTTGTGGTAAGTTGTCTAGCACTGGGCCATGCAGGTTGTTGGACATCATGTCCAGGACCACAAGTTTGGGCATATTTGGGATCAAGCCCGTAAGTTGGTTCTCGCCGAGAGAGACAAACAGCGCCTGCACAACAAAGTGCAACAAGGCTAGAATCACCACTGGGGTGGAACATGAGGCATCACATGCATCCATTTGCAGGTTTGGCATTGCTTACCTCAGTCCAGTTGCTCCATGAGGCAGGCACAGTGCCAGTAAAGTGATTTGAGGCAAAGCTTGCATACACCAGGTCGTGCATGGCACTCCAGGATGCTGGCAGTGTGCCAGAGAGCTGGTTGTAGTCAACAACAAGATAGACCAGAGCATCGTTGGGATAGTCATGGTTCGCAGCCTGCAACACTAGCTACACTTTGCAGCTGTATCGTGCCACTTACAGAAGAGAAAGCGTGCTTTTGTGCAAACAGCGGAGTGCATGTGCTAACATGCACACACTGCTGCGNTGTGCTGCAGGCGGTTGCAGCTCTTCTTCAGGTAAGCTGATGTGATAGTTGCGGCAGTATCCTGCCAGCTTGGTAGTAACAACAGCCAACGGCGTGATCTGTTCCCACTGCACACAGAACGACACTAGTGCCATAGTCACTCTGCAACCTAGTGGCTTGAACCGCCCAGGCAAGCTAGATGGCAAAACATACGCCTCGTACGGTGCCCGGTAAACTCCAACAACTGTGTCATTATTCGCCACAGCCTCCAAGCAACAGATACATACTGTCAACAGCTGATGCACTGCTCTTTACGCTCAGACAGCATTTTCAGATGTCCTGAGGGCTGCTGCAGCAGACCTTGCTGATTTGTTCACCAGCTAAATACTGGCTTCTGTTGCATGTATGAGTTGTCTTCAACCGCTTGCTCCCCGAGAACACAGTGCTCTGCAGGTATGAAGGCCGTATCGTCCAGCAAATGATCATCAATGATGGTGGTCAAGGCAACTTCCAGGAGAGCACTCCTCCCATGCTGGGCATATGGGACACTCTTCTTAATGTAGGTTCAACCTCGGAAGCTACACTTACTGTTGATCTTCTGCATCCTGCATACTAAATATGACCACGTTCCTTGCTCACAGATGTCATTAGCAATAGCATTACACGTCATGCACATTGAATCACCAAGTCTTGGGTTGGCCAGTTGTTGCAGCACAGCTCAACAGCAGCAGGCTTGTATAGTGGGCTACTGTGCAGTGGGCCGTTATCCCTGCATCTATAACAATGTATATGCACCAGTCATGCAGCAGTTACTCACAACCAGATACACAGCAGCTTTCATCGTTCATAATCTTCCTTCATTTGCTTAGTTCGTACAGAATTTGCTGCATGCATGTTTGCACATGCAGCAAGGACTGCATCAGCACTTTGCAAATGCTCAGCTCTATGCCCTATGATCTTGATGTGCAACAAGAGGACTAGACATCTGATGGTGCGCCTTGTTGGGTGAGTGAGACAGTGTGTGCCCAAGTCACAAACTAGACATGCCGGCTTGCAAGCACAACGCCAGAAACCAAGAAGACACCAAACGCTGCTCAGGCATCTTACAAAGACAAGCCTGAGCAGCCCTGCAAGGCTGTAAAAATGTTTTGGCTGCTGCACCATACAGGGCAAAGCAGATGCCACATGGGTGTTCATGGGCTGGGAGGGCATTATGGCTAAGCAGAAGGGCATTGCCCTGAATGCCTTCACCATGGAAAGCTATGGAGTGCCCTATGGCTACTCACCTGTGCTGGTCACCACCCACCAAGTGCTCAGGTACACTTGCTGGCAACGTTGTGCAGACACTCATGTGGCAAGCTAGCATGTTACCAGCATCGTCGAGAACTGTTGAGCAGTGGCATGCATAGACTGTGGCACTGCAGACATGCCTCATCGGCGCTCAGCCCAGACATGCTGCCTCATGCACTGCAAGATAGTATGGCCAATATGGCCAACCTGCCACAGCAAATGTTAATGCAACCACACACTCAGCACACTAACAACCCAAGGTGTNTTCCAGCAGTGCAGCTGACCGCCCTCAACTTCCCTCATTGATGCCAGAGCTCGAGGAAGAGCTTGTCACCAGGACAGATGCCTTCACTGAGGGCAGAGACAAGCTGAGCAGTGTGAACAGCGAGGCAATTGAGTACTCTGTGCTCACAAGAAGCCCTTCAGTACCGGCCCAAAAGGGCAGGAAAATTTTTGGGGTCCGATTTGGATTCCGTGATGGGCGCTTCCTGTAGACAGGAACTCAGCCTCAACAGCATACAGAAACACCAACTCTGTGTGCAAGATGTATATTGTTAGTCATACCCTCCTTTGTTGCAAGGCCCAGTCTAAGTCCAAGCTTTGCTGTCCAGATCTGCTCAACAAGATGGGCAAGGATCAATCAATGAGTTTACCTGCAAGTCTGAATCTGAGCTGCATTTNTTCCAGCAGTGCAGCTGACCGCCCTCAACACCTGCCCTCATTGGTGCCAGAGCTCAAGGAAGAGCTTGTTACCAGGATGGACGCCTTCACGGAGGGCAGATACAAGCTGAGCAGTGTGAACAGCAGGGCAGTTGAGGAGTCAGTGCTTACAAGAAGCTCTTCAGTACCGGCCCGAAAGGGCAAGAAGATATTTGGGATCCGCTTTGGGTTCCGTGATGGCCGCTTCCTGTAGACAGAAGCTCAGCCTCACCAGCATACAGACACATCACCTCTGTGTGCAAGATGTATATCACTGGTCACACCCTCCTTTGTTGCAAGACCCAGTCTAAGTCCGGCTTTACTGCCCCAATCTGGTCAACAAGATAAGCAAGGATCAGTCAATGAGTCTACCTGCAAGTCCAAGTCTGAGCTACAACCTCCCTGCTTTACCCTGCTCAGAGTTTTCAGAGCTGCAATTTGTACAGTGATATGTGCTGCCACATAGTAAATGTGCAGCAGCAGTTGTGCTGAACATGCTAGATATATGTAGACCTTGGCCTTCTGTCAAGGTGTAGGCTTGTTTGGTGATGATACCAAGTTTTTGGTGTCTTTGGTCTGCCAGCTNGCGTGTAGCGTAGAGGTGCTGGCATATGTACTCTTGTTACAGTCAACGCAAAGTTGAGTGTGTACACACAGGTCATGGGACAAATGTGGACGGTTTGTGGCTGCGAGTAAAAGCCCCAAGGGGTTTGCAAGTGGGGTCTGTCATCAAGCTGGGAGCCAGCTCCAGAGTCTACACGGTCTGTTTTGTGCACCCATGTGGTTTGCACGCCTTTGTTGAACAGCAGTGCTATGACTGTTGTTGCACGTCCCATTATTGTGCGCAACACAGGGCCTTGCTGTCACATCCATTTCTGTAGCCTTGCCTGCAATGACTTGCAGTTGATGCTCGTGCTTGATGTCTTAGGACTGGTAGTGGCTGCTGCCTCAAGAACTAATTTGTTTTGCTTGCTTTGCAGGTTGCAAAGTTGCCAAACACATGATGACTGCCTTCAACGCAAATACAAACAATCAGCTGACTCAGTATCAGACACACAAAGAGTTTGGCTCGGAGTCTGTCACAGCAGAAAACAATAATTGCTGATGTGCACCTGTGTCTGCCAAGCCTATGGAACTATGTTAGCACTACTGAGGTTGCATTGACAGATCGTTATGCTGCTTTCAACATAGTGTGCATGCGAACAACAGTCACACCTGATTGTGAGAGTAAAGTCCCCAAGTGAGGTACGTAGCAGAGGGCAAGCTTTTGCATGGGTTCAAGGGTACTTCTGACCTCAATTCCTGCTGGTGACGGCTTGCGGCAGATGCTGCAAGCCTGTAGGCCTGGTAACACTGTTTGCGCATGCACACAACCAGCTTGTAACGCTCAGTCAAAGCATGTGGCACTGCTGATGGCCATTTTTGCCAAGAGCGTATCTTGACCAGCCCTGCTATACACTGTTCTGGTTGAGATNAACTTGACAGCACAATACGCAGTAAGCAACATAGTGGGTCATGTCCTGACTGCTGCCCCATGACCGCTCATCCCCATCACACTGAGCACCTATCGGTGGCTATGCATGTCCTGACTGTGCCTATGCTCCAAAGTTTGCAGCACCTTTCAGGCAAGCCCTTGCGGACAATGCGGCTGACTTGGGTCACATATGGTTGCAGGCCGGCGTCAGGCTCCTCATAGATGCTGAGTACTCATACATCCAACCAATGCTGGATGCTGTTGCCTTGCGCATGCAAGTGAAGTACAACAAAGATACAGCCATCATCTTCAACACCTATCAGTGCTATCTGAAAGATGCGCATGCGCGCATTCTGGCAGACACGCAGCATGCCCGGCAGGAAGGATACGTGTGGGCAGGCAAGCTGGTGCGAGGAGCTTACATGCATATGGAGAGGCAGCGGGCAGGCAGCATGGGGTATCCCTGCCCCGTGCATGACACTCTGCAGGACACTCATGCCAGCTATAACAGGTTTGTGTCTGCGCTGGCTTCTAGAGGCATGCTGATGTCAGCTGCAACGTTAGATCCTGCATGTCACAGCAAGTGCTTGCATGACCCTTGGCGGGCCTGGGAACAGTCCTACTAATTGCAAGCACAGATCAGATGCAGTGAGTGTGCATGCTTTAGGGTAAAGGGTACAATGTAGCCAATGCACATCACAAACACAGTTTTGTGTCTGCACTGGCTTCCGAGGCATGCTGGTGTCAGCTGAAATCTTAGCTCTTGCATGAACACAGCAAGAGGCTGCATGCCAGGTGTTCCCAGTCATCTGGAATGGCCTGGCAACAATCCTGATCACAGCANCAATACCTATGTTGTGCTCAAAGGTGCTGTTAAGGATTCCCGCGCAGCTGCAAGATGATACATGTGCGCCAGCACATTCCCCAACATCACAGATTCCACCAGGTACGGTTGATTCAATATTGGTGGCATTGTTGGCCTTGAAGATTGAGTCGACAATGAAGAGTTTTGTTGAGCGGTCTATGTTGCCTGCATGGCCATTCATAGTGTGCTCAACCCATATATGGTGCATATCAGGTATGGAATACACATCGTCACATGCGTCACAGCACCACTTTCTTGCTGTTGATGATGCTGCTGCAGCAGCGGGTAAAATGGCTAGGCATGGGGGCCATTTATGGCGGGCAACATGCAGCTAGTGCATGCCCGTGCNAGATTGCAAAGCAGGCAAAGCAGGCAGAGGGATCACAGCAGGCTGAGCAGATCCAAATTCCTACTCCAGCACCAGCACTCTTTGACGCACCGCCGCCGGCACCAGCAACTACCAGTGAAGCACCAGCAATCACCAGTGAAGCACGGGAGAGGTCAAGCTCGTCTCCATTCTCATTCCTGGTATGCATGACTTACCTTGCTCCTTTAAATGCTGCTTGCATCACCAAGAACACTGCAAGCTACGTACATGTGACACATGTGACAGGTTAAGCCACCTCCCCGCAGTCTGACACAAGCCATGCAGACAGCTGGTCATGCCCATTCAGTANAAAAACGCTCAAGCGCTAGCGCTGCCTGGCACTGACATACGACCTATACGTGACTTGATGCGGCACATGACGAAACACACTGCATACATTTTGCATACGCTGCGACAGCTACCCCTGATCTGCCATCGACGACTTTAGCCTGTCGCTCCGCTTGACTAGTTCGACCTCTGTCAATCATGGACGTCAGGAGCATAGCTGCAGACGCCCTATTCAGGGCTTGCTTCACGGCTTGCCCACTCGACCCCAAAATCTTGCTGCTAGACGTGCGCAGTGCCAAAGTGTTTAAGAGGAAGCACATACTGCAGGTAATTGGATGGCACAATGCTCGTTCCACTGCAGCCTTGCAACACTATGTTTATTGAGACTGTACTGTAGGCTTTCTGTATTAGACTCACAGCTAGTGGCGAGACTTTGCTGGTATGTTACGACTCTGCTGTATTCTCAAGCATGCATTTTGTCACTACTGTTTTCCTTGCTTGACAAATGTGTACATCTACAATCATGCTGTGTGTTCAGGATTACTCAGGTGCAAGCTATGACCAGAAGTGGTCCAAAGACTGCTGGTACGCATGTTACTCGTTGCATGNGGGTCACATCTGTCTGAAGCTACATGCAATGACTCAACACA
Organism: Trebouxia gelatinosa; assembly: GCA_000818905.1. Classification (NCBI taxonomy): domain Eukaryota; kingdom Viridiplantae; phylum Chlorophyta; class Trebouxiophyceae; order Trebouxiales; family Trebouxiaceae; genus Trebouxia; species Trebouxia gelatinosa. Next base: position 4,081,474 of record KN805369.1, on the reverse strand, counting down.
ACACGTGCCGGACTGATGTAGCGGCACCAACAACATGAGAGGAGTGCAGCCTCGCAGAATTGCCAAACCCAGCATGCAATACCAATAAAGCTACAGCGTAAGTGCAGCCTCGCAGAATTCACAGACCCACCATGCAAAACCGATATATCTACAGCACACGCGACGTGTGTCCTGCATGCTGCATGCACGACACACTGCACACACCTGTTCTGCGGCTGAGTTGTGAACCTGTCTGGACTGTCCACGCAGCTGCCAGAAATGGCAGCATGCTTCTGTTCACGTGTCTGCAGCTTTGTCATGCCAGCCTGCATACAACAGGGATGTGAAAGTGTATGGCANCATATTGCATGCTGGTGCTGTCATCAGCATAAATGACAATGTCGTACAGCGCCAGGCTTGCAAGATCAAAGGCAAGCTCCATTGGCATGTTCCACTTTTGCCCTATAGCCCTGCAAGCGATGCAGTGCTGCTTGCGGTGCACTCATTCAATTTGANCACTACTGCTGGTCACCAGGGGACTAGCTGCATCCCAGGGAAATTGGGGACTGGCAGGGGAAGACTGACTGCTGTGCATGCATACCGGCAGGCTCGGGAAGCAGCAATGCGTGCAGCAGGTGTGTGTGCCTCAACATGCACCTTGGCTAGGACTGGTTTGAGCGTGTGTGTCGCTGTCAACAGCAGCGCTCAAACACAATGTCCCTACTGGACGAAGCTTACATCATTTGTCTGTAAGCACACAAAACACAGAGCATAACACAACAAGTACAAGCAGGTCTTATGTCGGAGCATGTGCTGCATCATCCATTGCATGTCTTTTCTCCATTACAGCCATCATAGCATCTTCTATCTGCTGCTTGGCATCCCTGGGTGCCTGCATCACATAGGTGGGTTGTTGTTGTGGGTTCCCGGTGTGCATTGTCGGTATGTGTCAGAACGATATTGCTGAGTGCACTGTAAAACAGGTCTGAGCAACAAGCATGTCATAAGTAGATGACTAAACATAAAANGTGGACAGATGAGTGTATAGGTTGATATGAAACATAGAAGGTTCTCAGATGAGTGCATTGTAGCCAGTCTTGCCAGCATTCTATGTGCAGCTTGGGCAACAAGTTATTGCTCATTCGATGCAGAGACTTGGCAGTCCCTTTGGCAGGCTTGCACAGCTATAGTAGATATGGCCTAAGTTACACATATGTCAAAAAGTACTCTGCTGTACTGCAAGGAGCTAGGTCGGAATTCTGTGCAGGCCGAGTACATGGCAAAGTTTGAGCAGTACAAGAAAGCACGTGCAGAAGGCAAGCCCACATCTGCTGTGGCTGCAAAGGGTTTTGAGCAGGATGTTAGAACAGGCATGGCGGCAGGGGCTGCACGAGTCAGAGNTCTGTACAGTAGCCACAAAGACAGCAATTACAGCCTCAGTTGCTGCAGCTTTATCTATGACAGAGATGACTGTCTGGCAGATGCAAGTTATTACCTGGAGTGTGTATAAACAACGTTGGAAAACGCTGCCACCATGCACTATCACTGAGGACAGCACATAGGCTTTGTGCAGTGAGTGGCTTGGGCATCTGATGTAGCAAACTGCAACCAGGCCCCATTGATTTCCCTCTTTACTGAAGATCCCTGGTTGCCGCCCAAGGAATGGCCAGGACGTCACCACTAGCATGAACAGGCAAGAAGGGTACGATGCCTGCTCCACAACCTCAACAACAAATTTGCTGAGCAGGCGTCATACCCTTCTTGCCTGTTCATGCCAGTGATGACGTCTGCATTGAGGTCTGAGAATCTTCCAATATCCATAGGCATTTACCTGCAAACAATTGCACAGCAAATGGTAAGATGTGGCAATGGTAGCAATGCTGGGGCTGTAGTTTTGGCAGTCATGGACAAGATTGCACAGCAGGCATGTAGCTGAAATCATGTGGTGCACTATGTTACACAAACCATTCACAGCATGCAATGCACATGCAGGCAGTTCAGAGTTGTTATAGCAATGCTATGCACGGCTGATACTGTTGAAGTGCAATGGCATGGTGGGTACAACAGCAGCCTGTGCTGCACATACACGCTGCCCAGGAAGTAGATCTTGTCTGCAATAGCACACAGTTTACAAGCAATGCATGCTTGTGCAGAGATGCACACAAGGCAAACAGTGAGACCGACGTCACGTGAGTGGCGGTGGTGAGTAGTGCAAGGCACTTAGGGCACTTTACCAGTGGCAGGGTTGTTCCCACCATGGGCGTTTTGAAAAATGCTGGTTGCCAGGGCAAACGCCTTGTCCACAACACCCCTCAAGCTTGAAGTGATCCCATGTATCATGCCATAGCATGCGCCTTTGAAGTTCAGGGCAGTATCTGCCAGAGGGGGGCGGCGGTTGGTCTGAAGGTCTCTTGCCCAGGCAAAGTCTCTGCGTGCACCTCGGCAACGAGGCTCGCCAGGTCGATCGCACCTCCCTGCACATAGCGATTTAGTTGGTCGTTTTTCGACCAGCCGGAACCTGTAAGGCTCCACCACGGTTGGTGTGAAAGAAGCAGTGGCACAACACAGGCAGCAGGTAGCAGTAGGCAGGCGCAGTCACCTGGAGATTGATGTACATACACTTGTGGCCCGAGGTGGAGGAGTGTGGCCGCGACTTGTGACAGTGGTCGCTGGCAGAGGGGCATACAGGCTGCTGAACAGGCACTGACAGCCGTCCAGCATCGACAGCTATTATGGTGGTGCGCGATGTGTCGCAGGGCGGTCATAGGCGTNATAGCCTGTAGCTGCATGCTGTGTGTGCTTCACCTTTACAAAATGCATTGACACACGTTTCTGATACATGCAGCTGCTGCCTTGTTGCCACGAGTGGAGCTGAGCAGTCAAATGTTGGGCAAGCTATGCGCCAGCTCTGCCAAGCTCATAGGCAAATGCTGCAGCAGCAGCAGCAGATGTTATGGCAGCTAGTGTTGATGGGCAAAGCTCATGACATGGTGGGCTGTCATAGTTGTGAGATAGTGCAGCAGCAGCAGTAGATAGGCAGGCCAGGTAGCAGAGCAGGCATAGCGGACCAGGCANATGCAGAGCAGCTGTGTTGACTACAACAGAGCGGTGTCATAACAATCAAGTTCTGGCCGTACTGGCTACCAGTGCTCTCCTGCTGTTATGAGTGAAAATTATATTGGCACGCTTTGCTCGCGTGGTGACTGCACACAAGCAGAAAAGCCACCTGTCATGGTGCAAGATATGCAATGTCAGGCACCCAGGGGAATTGAAGCTGACCTGGGGGTATTTTCCTTGTTGCAGGTGGCGTCTTCCAAACACCTTGAAAAGTTGGGTGTGGTGTGCTGGACTTTGGCTGGCTCCTTGCCAACTGAGTTACCTTCACAGCTGGTCCCCTGTTGCCATGTTTTTCACTTTTCTGCTTGGCCTTGTTTTTCAAGCCTTTTGGCCTGCCAAGCTGCTTTTTGACTGCCAGAAGCCGTGGCAGTACTGCTTTTCGACTTGAACCCTTTGGCCTGCCTGGTTTTCGCTTAGCTGTTGGCTGTGGCCGTTGCTCTGATGACACATTTGCATCAGTACCTGCACCATACACACAAGTCTTTTGGGCATTGTACATGTTGTTTGACAGGTTCTGCTTGTGCTCAGATTCTGTCCAGCTGTCTGCACAATGATGCTTATGAAACTGTAGAAAAAATTTGCCTCAATGAAAAGNAAAGTGGCACCGCTGCTGCTGATGTGCTGTTCTGGATGTGGACAGGCCTGTACAGTTGCTATCAGACGGTACAGAGAGCCCATCACACACCACAGCAGCAGCATGCATGCCAACATGAGCCAGGCTTGTATGCCTTGACTGGGGCGGAGATGTGCTGCCGATGCCAGCATGCCTGAGGNGCTAGACACACTGCACCACATCAGCCTCAAGTGCTCTACTGTGTTTGTGCTTGTGTACACGTGAGTAGCGTGCTCATTGCAGTGGTGACAGTTTGTTGTTGCTACATGTGGCAGTTGGTGTATATGCTTCATTCATATGGCAAAGCCAAGCAGAACCATGACAATGTCCTTCACCACTGCTGCCAGGCAGGTCCCCGTATATGCTGATATAGGTGCTAAGCACACAGGTATGGCGCTTCTCACGTGTATGATGGCACACTTAGCACACCCACCGCTGTGGCCTTGGTAGCTAGAAGGCGCCTTGTTTGTCAGNTCAGTGCACACTTGCTGGTGAATCGCTGCCTACAAAAAACTTGCACAATCATGCACGCTTCAAAGGCCCAGCANCATTTACTATACTATTTGCTCCCCTACTCTATGCATGCATGATGTTCACCGGTGCAACAACAGCAGTACAACGGGCAATATTGGGGTCAGATGCCGGTTCGGTCGTGTACTGCATGCTGGCTGAGGTGNCGTGCTTGAAAGAACAACTTCAGGCGCAGCAGAATCCAGCAGTACACCTGTCAACTTTCCTGGCATGCTCTACAGTCACTTCGCTGCTTCTGCAGCAGCCTCTGATGTAAGCACTCTTATGCCTTTCCTTTGTTTGTGAGCTGCTCTTTGAGAGGTGTGATAGTGATTGCCAATACATGTTGACAGGACACAGTTGTGACATGTGAACAACATGTTGCCTGTTGCTGCTCCCAAGTATGAAGTTGGATGATCAGTATGTGAAACCCCAAGCTGGTGCTTTGCTTGCTCACTGATGTGTCATGTGATGCAGAGCTCAGCAGACGACAGTGGCATAACCCCAGTTGAGACTCTGCCCTCATCATCACATGATCGTGACAGCCTAGCAGAGGGCGCATTGAGCATGCCTGCCATCAGGACATCCCGTATAAGCAGGCCTGGACGTGCTCACATGTCAGGCAGCCTTCCTACTAGAGCTCAGGCGCCTTCACAATCTGTTCAGCCATTGCTTGAGTCAGCAGATGATGATTCAAGCCAGCCATAACGTCTTGTCCATCATACTGCTATTACAATATTGTCAGCTGTTTCAGCAAGGGCCATGGCAGCCATGTCAGCCAGCAAGCTGGCATGCCGCTTTGTTGACCCAATCACCTGCATTTGCAGGCGCCTGTACATCAGTTGTAGCCTAACATGTTTGTGCGTACTGACAGACCTGTATCCGTGTAGCCTTTTGTACCCTGTGTCAGTGACTTCTACGCCTCATTTCATGTCACCAATGTATCGACTGCTTTGGCTGTCAATGCTGGCATTCAGGAGAGTTTGTTGCCTCATGTGCTTGCTGTCTGGAATGGTATGACTTCTGTTAGGTGAGCAATTNGTGTGCAGCTGAAGAAGAAGCAGCAGGAGGAGGCTGCAGCTAGGGATGCAGAAGCGAGTGCCAAGGCTGAGGCTCGCATCAAGGCTGCGCTGGAGGCCAACAAGGCCATCATTGTGAAGCGCCGCAAGGACTTTGATGCCAAGCAAGCTGAGAATGAAGAGCGCCGCAGGTGACACCAGCTTATTGTGTAGACTCTTCAGAAGGAGAGCCCTGTGCTGTTGCTTCTCATATATGGTGTTTCAAGAGCACTGTGCCTCCACTGCTGCTTGCTTGTGTGAGTGCAAGCACAGCATGCATTCTCTGCATCGCACCCTGTCAATAGAATGTGAGCTAGAGTCTCTGCGCCACATAGTGTTTTGGCAAGCCTGGCGCAGGTGAGACCATATGTTCATGTCCATCTGTGAGCACTGTGTGGTGAGCTGGCACATGTGAAAGCATTTCCAGCGCATAGCTAGACTTGCCCAGGCAGTGCAGAGGTCTGTTTCAGCCAATCCTGACACCACTTTCTGTGGATTGTAGGCAGAAGGATGAGGAGCGCAGGCGGGAGGATGCACAGAAGCGGGAGAGGGAGGCTCAGAAGGGCATGCAGCGCAAGCAGGCCTATCACCAGGTCAGCTACACATGATGTTGCCAACCCTGGATACATCAGATCGCTTTCCATTGAATTTCCATGACACGTTGCATTTGCAGTTCCAAGGTGGAAGCTGAGTGTAGCAGAGCCAGAAACACAAGTTGGCAGGAGCCAATGCCTTTTGCATATGCTACTGTTACGACAGCCTGTGCCAAGCCATAGCATCACATGAATGCACAGCTGTTGGGTTCTGTATAACCGGAAACTCATGCATGTGTGTGATGCAGCATGCATCTCTGCTCATGCAGTCCTCTTCAGTGCTAGCCAGCTGACACGTCTGCGCTGCATGGCAGGTCATCGCTACAAGGGTCTATAGCTGCAGGACGCCAAGCATGGGCAGGCAGCTGCCACTACCAGTGCACATTGCTGTATATACATCAGTAATTGGTTCAAAACCATCACAGGATCAGACTGCACTTGGTGTTCAACAGCGCTGTGTGTTGTGGGTGCAGGCTCAGCAGCGGGAGCAGCATAGGGTGAGCGACATTGTGCACCGCACCCTGGAGAAGGATGACAAGCTGGCCACCCTCAGGGAGCACCGCGACCATGTGAACGCCTGCAAGAGCCTGGAGCGCAAGCTGGACCTGGACCTCAAACGCGAAAAGGTAGGCAACACCTCNAGCATGATGCAATGTCGGGACAGCAACAGAGCCTCATGCATAGCGCGGTCTGCACATTTTTCATTACCCTAGACCTCATGCAACTCTTTCATGTTGCTAGGCGAGTATACGTCACTGGATCAGCCTTGTCGTGCAGCCCACCTGTTGCATTGCTGCAGCAAGTTCAGCATCAGAGTCAGCAGGAGGTGCAGCTACAGGTGTGGGTTCTGCTGCGGGTGCCCACAGGTGTTCCTGCTCCTTCAGCCACTCCACCCATGTAAACAAAACAACCTCACCTGCAACATGCAAAGCCACTTGTATTCAGCTGACCTACAGCTAGCCATGGCACAGATAACTGTACATGGCGTACGCGTGGGCAGCAAGATTGGCCATGATGGTGTCATGGTAGTTTTGGTCACAGCTGTACGTGTAGATTGTTGTGTTGTGTCGGCATGCACAGGGCAACATGTCTTGGGCATAATGTGAGTTACAAGCCTATTGCAGGCCTGGCTGGTATGCACGATTGCTTTGATGGCGATCGTTAGGTTGGTATTCCATGAGCACGATCCAAAGCTAGGCATGTTCCATGCTTGCAGAGAATGATATGTTGAAATGCAGCAGCATGCAAGCGCTGTGTTGCTCCAGCATGTGCAACCTGCAATAAACTGTTCGCCAAGCTCAATCACCGCTGAAGCCTTTATGTCATCTGATAAATGTGGCCCAGTGACCTCTATGAGTGGGGCGGCATGAGAGGGGTAGTCATGTGGAAAGTACACTCTGAGGCAGACATTAGCAGCGTGCTGCCTGTCTGGAATGTAGATCTGTAACATAGCAGACAGTGACACAACACCTTCATCTCTTGTAAGGCTTGGGTGCAAGTCAGCTATGTATAGCTGCAATGCACCTGACACCCACTTCCGTCATCGTTTATGTCACAGTCGTCGCCGTATATTGCTTGCAGCGCTGACAGTTCGTCCGCNATCGTAGTTCTCCATGCATGAGCATACATACTGATAGCAGTGCAGCATGCACTTCAAGCACCTGTTATGCTTGCTGGTAGCAGGCTTGTCACGCCTAAAAGGGTCCTGGTGTGATGTANCAATTGTGTTGCATAGCTGCCAAAGCGGCTGGCGCCAAGAACACGATCTCCAACTTGTAGGTCTGCAAGTGAAGTGGGTCTGTGTAAGTCTGTCTGAGCAGGTGCCTGTCTGTCACTGTTGGCAACATTTGCTTCAGGGCCCAAGGCGGTCACGACACCTGCAAACTGAGGCTAGCGCATTGACACTACTCGTCACTTACTTGTGTTGCAAAACAAGTGTGCATAGAAGCCTGTCCAAAGGCAGAAGTGTCAGCGGGAACAGCAATACATTGCTTCCAAATGCAATGGTATTTCAGCATGCATCATGCAGCAGTCGCTCTCCACACTGCTGCCTGCATCTATTGCTCATACAGCTGCAGCCCATGCAGTTCTGCAGGATAGCGTTCCACTGTCTTGACATTTCAAGCCAGGGTAAGCCAGGGTTTCCCTGGCTTCGCGAAGAGACTGATGCGAGCTTGGTGAGNGAAGCTTCGCAAGCTGGTGAACTGGCCCAAATGGACATCAAGGATAGAGTCAGGGGTGCTGCTGGTTTTGAACTCAATGAGGGCAGGCAGGCTGCCGAGGGCCTGCGCCAGGGGCCCTTCCAAGATGCCCCGCTTGATATGGAAGCTGCGTAAATTTGTGAGCTGTGAGAGGCAGGGGCTGATTTGCAACCTGAGGCTTTTGTGGAGCAGCCCAAGGTCCAGCGTCTGCAGCTTGGTCAGGCTCCAGAGGCTGTCTAGAGATCTGTGGTGAAGCTCGCGGTGGTCCCAATGCTGTTTCAGTGCTAGCTCAGCCAGGTTGTGGTTGACATAAGACTGCAAGACAGGATCATGCAAAAGAGGGTCCAGCAACAGGTGAAGATCTGCAGCAGCACTCCATTGTAAGGGTTTGTCACCTGAAACTTACACACACATGTTGTGAGGGTACCACATAGCAAAGCATGCTGCGCACCTGTTGCAAAGCTGAGCTTCAGATCGATGCCTTTGAACTGCAGCTGACCAATGAGGTACGGTAGTTGCTGTTTGTAGAAACACCCAGATTCAGTCAGGACAGGGCCGTCTGGGTAGCTTTGCCACTCCTTGCTAATAATCACAAGCAGCGTGATCCCAAACGCCCTTCTGGCAAGCCAGTCAGCTGTTTGCCACAATTTCTTATCACGATGGAAGTCTATGAGTCTATTCCCGAGGTCTAATTCACACTCGTTCCATAAGTCCGGAATGATAGGTTGCCGAAGAAGCTGGTTCCACCTCTTGCTGACGCTGTGAGCCGCGGCCTTGGTAGAGAAGGGCACCAGCTTCAGGACTTGACTTAGGAGCTCATCAGGCAAAGCGTTGACANGGTACAATATTCACTGCATGACAGATGCATACACATCAAGCATCAGCAAGGGCTTAGAGGTGAAGTGGGACAGGTTAGGATGTCGCACAGTTCACACATATGGCGGGGGGATCTCTGACTTGCGCCTGCTGGGCACACAAGCCTACATACAATTTGCCTGTGAAAACGGAAACACATTGTTTGACAGAGTATACACCTTGCGACTTTCACAAGGTCTGCCATCACGCTGCTGCATTGACTCAACAACAATAAAGTGCACCACAGACGCGCACTTTTTATGATAGCACTTTTATGATACAAACAGCAGCACAACTCTGGATGTGTCAGCACAGTACATGTGCTGCGTACATCATGGCCCAAGGATGCCACTCTGATTGTTGGTGCTGCATGTTTACCCTCTCTTGCTGTTGGTGCTGTGGCAGATGGGGGAGCGGTTGTCGAGGGTCGCTAGCTGATGCTGTGGGACCGTCATGCTGGTCGGAAGTAGTGCTCTCAACATGGCTTGCCGCCTGCATGTGCATTCTTGAAGTTGAACAAGACTGCAAGGTGCTGTGACCATATCTGTGATAGTGTGCCTCACACAGCACAGAATCTTATTGCAACTAAATCAGATTATGTCAGACTTGTGTAAACCAGATATGTCATGCACACACCTGGATTTGATGACCGGCCTCGATGCCGCTTGCTGTGTCACCATTCTTGTCAGACACATTAGACTGCAGAGTATGTATTTCTGTGACATCATCTGCTGCATTGTCTCGTATTCCCAAGGCCAGCAGGGTGCCGTCAGGGCCCAGCACCAATACAGGAGGGGGGTCTGGCACCACGTTCGCTGAATCATCTGCTGTTGCTCTTCTGCTTCTGCTGTGTGAGCGTCTGCCTCGTTGCTGGGTCTGCACAGCTAGAACTTTTTACAGGTGACCACAACATGCATGCAGCATGGCTGACATGGCACAAGGATGTTGATGCTGGGCATGGAGTGGTGAATGTCTCATGAGCAGCATGTGTTGACCAACTTGTGCAGCAGTGCAGTCTCCCATACCAGTAACAGCTACACAGGTGGTGCGTACTGCGGTCTATGTCGCTCTGACCGAGTTGAGTGAAATGTGTTGAAGTGCAGGGGCATGATAAGCAATGTGCGGACACACAAAGGGATGGAAAGAGTTGCACTGCAGACCTGGTCAGGCTCCTGAGGCATGTGCACATTGCGGTACATGAGCAGCTTGTCATGGTAGATGTTCTGCTGCACGGCACAGTCCATCAGCTTGAGGGCGTCCAGCAGGCCCGCAACTTTGCTTATAGGGTCCACCAGCACNAGGCCAGAGTAAGTTTCCATCACGCTTTGAGGCCATGTACACAGGGTAGCACCGAACAAGATGGCATACGATTGAGCCCAAAGTGTGCATAAAACGGTGTCATCCTGCCAAGACCCGAAGCAGATGGCGCATATGTTGTCTTGCATTTCAACAATAATAATAATAATAATAGTAATACATATGTTGTCTTGCATTTCAACAACAATAATAACAATGATAATAATGATTAATCCTGTTTAATAAAGCAATTGGCCAAACAAAATCTCGCGGAGCCTTACCCCAGCAGGACACAGTCTGCAAAACCCCAAACTTGAGGCCATCAATGGACCAGAAAGTCAGGTAGGACCCCCCTCGGTTCCCAGAAACAGGGCTGAGCCTCGCAACTTCTACCAGATTGTCATACATGACTCCGATGTTGCCAATCTTGGAGCTTGTGGTGTAGGTCACAAACATGAAGATCAGCAGAACGATGAAAATGATCACTGCATTGCATTGTGCAGAAGTTATACAGCAGACACAGTAGGGCATTGCATATGGACTGACTTGAGACAGGGAGCAACGCTAAGCAGCGATAATGCATGAGAGACCNATGTTGACATCCAAAACAGCATGCAATGTACATCAACTGAGCCAGTTAACAAGTGTAGCGAGTGTCATGCAGCTATCTCAACAGGTGGATGGGCGCACACGGTCCCGTTAGCAACAGACCTTGCTGCAATGCATCAAATGCCTGGCACATTACCTGCTGTGCTGAAGGCAAATTGGGCAGGCCATCAAGCCTTCCCGGCATTGAGGCCAGTCGCCACTGGTCAGGCGGCAAGCAGCCTAGGTGAAACCACTTCATCTGATTCCGCGCAATCTAAACAAGGTTGGGGCCAAACGCGCATCTTCGAGGTATGCATGTTTAGGCTACAATACTGCTTTGGAAGAGGTCGCAAGCAGCAATCAGCACTCACTCGTCAACGGGCACAATGCCGAGGGTAAGGGTTCTTGCTGAACCTGATCAGGCTTATGTTGATCNCATGTGGGGTTCCTCACCTGTCTCCATTGCGGCTATACATGGCGCAGATGCCATTAGAACTTTGCAGTGCTGAGTACCACATGTACCTTTTGGCATGCATACAAATTAACAGCATGCGTTGTCTGGTATGTTATGTGTCGAATTGCGTCTGTACAGCAGAGATCAGTCCCATGATGTGTTGCCATTTGTTGCCCTGTGCCTGCAGGTCTGAGGTGTTTTTGATGATGCGTTGCCTGCGTGACATGAACATGTCCAAATTTGTGGCTGAAGATGTGCCCCTCTTCTTGTCGCTGATTGATGACCTCTTCCCATCCCTCAAGGCTGACAGAGCTTCCTTCCCAGAGATCTCTACAGCTCTTGAGAAGGTGACTTCGCAACCAAGTACCTGCTGCTTGAATTCAGAGCAGCGAGACCATTTGCAAGTCCAGTCACTCTTCTACTTGGCAGTCTGCATCATATGCTGGCCCTGCTACACTTGCAGTTTTTCTTACAAATGAGCATTATCTAGCTTTGTCTGCCAAAAACACAAGGCACTGCAAAGTACAACAAGCACTACTAAGCATACCAAGCACTGCAAGAACTGCTCGAAGGTGAGGTTGACAGCCTTGGCCTGAAGGTCTGCCCGTGATAGCAGAGTACAATTCTGTGCAACACAGACTCCTAAAAAACAGGCACAGCAACAAAGTGAACCATGAGGTGTGGACCCTAGCAGTTGTTGTCAGCCTGCTTCAGCATACAGCCGTGGGTCAGCTTGGACAGCAAGAAGCCCTCAAGATTTTTGGTGCAAGTATGCTTACTGACTGGAGCATCAACAGAGTGGTGTGCTTACCACGCTGTGGCTTCATGTGACAGTGGGCTGGGCATAGCTGGGCCTTCCATGTTGCTATACACAGAGTGCAGCTGGTGGTCATTGGCCATTTTGTGGTAACAGATAGCAAAGCGTGACCACAAGCTGGCCAATAGTCATTAGCTGCACTTTGTGCATAGCAACGTGGAAGGCCCAGCCATGTCCAGCCAACTGACACATGAAGCCACAGCATGGTAAGCATACCACCCTCACTACTGGTGATCTTAGATTTGGTGGGGGATCCCAAGCATCGTATGTTCCTCGTTCCATTACCTGATATTCAAATGCAGTTGCCTGATGACTTGCAGTCAGATGCTTTCAACTTGTACAAGAAGCCGTCATGACTTGTTGCTGCTTGACTTGACCAGCGTAGGCTGATGGCCTGGAATACTAGCATCTGTCAGATTGTCCACTCTGAATTGAACAGCAAAAGCATGCGGCATAAAAAAAAAACCAAGTCATACAATATGTAGCTAAGCGAGCCATGGCTCACCATGGCAGGCGTTGTCTGCAGCAGTTTATTTGCAAAAGTTCTGAGTAAAGATTGCACGCAAGTAAACTGCACTCAGCAGGCTTACAATGCTCGGACTTGCTTAGCGCACCGAATATTGTAAGCAGCATCAAACAGCGCATGGTACATGACATCAGTGCATTCTTGTCTTATTGGATTTAAACACGTTTATGGCATGCTTGAACAGCTGGTAACAAAGGTGCTGCTGTGTATGTGCTATGCTCAGGCAGTTTTCATGTCAGGCTTGCATGTTGCACACATCTATGCTGTACATCAATGGTACAGGGGGCCACTGCATGTATCATGCAACAGTTTGGCAAGCCACAATACCTGAAGGTTCCTCACTGTCCAAGCAGATGGCTTAAGAGCATCCAATCAGCGTGTAGCAAAGGGTCTCACATGTCTTTCTGAACAGCTACCTGGGTGTGTATACAGGCGCTGAAGGTCATTACACAGCTGCAGAGAGCCGCTGTTGTAGCAATGGCTGCTGCAGCACTCAGCGCCGCCGCTGCTGCTGGCGCAGGCCAGACATCAAAGCTATTGTGGGGCAGTGTCGCTTTCAGCGCCATAGCTGCTGCGTTTGCTGCATGGAAGCTTGGTCAAACTCGCCAAAAGTTCATTTTCACAGACTATGTGCAGGCAGATCATTGAGGACATACATGCTGTGGATATTCATAGGCAGTAGTGTATCAATAGACTCAGGTTGTGCAGCAGTACAGATGTTTGATGCAGGGTGTCGTGTCTAACAAGGTGCTGTAGCATGTAGTATAGAGCAGTCATGGTTCATTGTCGAGCTTGCAGGGTAGGCATGTCATGTAGATTAGGCTGCAAATCATGAGCTTCAGGATTTTGCCCACACTTGTGTTTGCGCCTTATTGTACTACAATAACAATGTAGATTGGGTGTCGTCATAGTGCAACAATGCATTACTCTGTATCGTGCTGAACTGTCATGCTACACTTGGAGATTCACATTGCCGCAAGTTGCAATACATTTGACCTGGCACTGGTGATCGGAACTGGATGTATGACAAGGCTTCGCATGCTGGAATTACTGGCTAGCTACGTCAATAGGCCAGGCGGTGAGACTTGAGTAATGCTATGCTAAACATCGGTAAAGCAGTTGA